>CM024598.1:1200000-1800000 GCA_014182555.1 Eucalyptus erythrocorys
ACAGATGCGTGGAGGAAAATGCTCAAACGAAGGCATTTATTTAAACCACATATCAAGCATCTGGTAGGTAGTGGAGAAACTCTCTTTAGGATAAGATTAATGGCATCCATATGGGATCTTGATTGAAAAATATTCTCTGAATCGTTTATACCTTTAGGTTATAAAGCAACCATTGCAGATGTTATCAGGGAAAATGACTGGAGATGGCCTTTAGCAAGGTCTGTTGATCTGCTTTGAATTATTGATCGCCTTTGGCAAGGTCTGTTTGCTGGATCATCCAGTGGCTCTTTCTCTGTAAAGGAGGCTTGGAAGCTAGACAGGAAATATGGGAACAAAGTGACTTGGCAAAGGCTTGTATGGATTTGGTATAATGTGCTAGGATATGGCTTTACAACTTGGATGGTGACTTCATGATAGGTTGCACACATGGTCCAGGATGAAAACTTGGTGGGCATGGAGAGCACTAGTGTGCTATGCAGACGACATGAAAAATCTCAAATGCACTTGTTTTTTCAATAGTCTTCTGAAAGCAGATTTGGGAAAGTTTTACAGCTACTCTCCTGTCGAAGATTTGCAAGTGACAGGAAGGATGAATTTACTTGGGTCATGCAGAACTTGGAGGGGAATAGTTTTAAGTTAGCCGGGCATGCAACAATTTATTATCTCTGGAGAGAGGAACTTGGTGAAGCATGAAAATACATCCCCTCAAGCTCATCGTGTCCTTGATGCAGTTGATTTTTCTTTAATAGTCTCTGTCGAAGTTATGATTCAGCAAGAGTTTGTGCAGAAATTGGCAAGTTCATGTGACTTAACTTTTATGTAATCAGGCATGGTTTTGAATTTGCATCCTTAATCATTTTCTCTGGCTTGCAGTTGGTACCGGCAGTGTGGATGTGGAACATATGATTTAATGTTGTTCTTTTGATGTGTAGCTCGCTGTTAGTGGTCATGTATGGGATGTAATCCTCCCCTGCTTTTTTCCACAGGTTGTGCAATAAAATGGATAATCGATTATCAAAAAATTTGTATAAGATCACAGGTCAAATATGTCTACTGTACTTTCAACTATGCCAGGGTTCCCCAAATAAGTACCTTTGACAGCATCACCACAAGGTCTTGTGGAAATAATTTGGCTCAGCAATGCTTGGCAGCTGAACAAAGCTCGAGTGTTCAATCTCCCATTTAAAGATACCTCAACAAGTCATCCTTCGTGTCTTGTGAAGCTTCTTTAGTTGCTCATTTTGAATGAGAGACAGAATTTTTAAGTCCATTGTCCAGCATAGATACAGTCAAACACAAGCTTTCTGAGCGCAGCAGTATTTGCCCACAAAAGAATCTCCACTTCATAGGGAAAACAGCAATGACTGCGTGCATCATCTTATAGCCAGCAGCAAACAACCATGGCCACCCTAATTGTCTCACCAGATATGAACCAAGGACAAATACATAAGAGCAGCCAAAGATAGCTGAGGCAGGGAACCAACACAGTCCAATTCCCTCTTCCTCCCAAGAACATTTTTAATGCCCATCAAGAACCCTTCGAGGTCTTATCCGATTCTTCCAGAACTCATCCTTCTTTCCTTTCTTCTTGGGTCTCACTGAACCCATTTTGCTATTGACTATACCAAGAATAGCACTCCTGTCCTTCCTATTCTTTAATGCCACTTTTACATCCAATATTTCCCTGAGCTTTTGGTATGATCTGGCATCTGGCACCTGTCCACTTTTTACCATCTTCTTGTGATAAAAGAATGCCCTCCTGAAATCACGAACACGGACAAAGGCATATATCATGGTCGAATAAGTGATAGAATCAGGCTTCAGATTCAAAGTTGCCATTTCTTTCAACAGTTGGGGCAACTTCAAGTGCTGACCTCCTCGTGCATATGCATTAATCAGCATATTATAAGTCATAACAGTTGGCTGCAGACCTATCTTCCCAAATTCAGAGATCACATCTCTAGCTTCAACGTAGTGACCTTGCTTAGCAAATCCATCAAGGAGAATGTTAAACGTAACCTGTGTCCCTTCAACTTTCTCAATAATCATCATCTTCCATATTGTCATTAACATTTTGGTGTCACCAGCACGCCTAAATGCATCCAGGAGAGTGGTGTAGGTTTCAATCGAGGGTTTGATTCCTTCTCTTAGCATATCCTCAAATGTTGAGTAAGCTTTTTCATGCCAACCACTTACGGAATAAGCATGAACAAGAGCTGTATAAGAATGTAAATTCGGTTTTATACCAACTCTCCTCATCCTCATGAACGCATCTCCCGCCATGTCACTCATTTTCCTCTGCCTCCCATATGCACTAATCAAGCATGTATATGAAGTGGCATTTGGCTCCAAGCCCATCTCTTGCATATCTTTAAGAAACTTTTCAACAATCTCAGGCTGCATCCTTCTGCTGTATGCATCCATCAGGATATTGAACGTGGCAGCAGTGGGTTTGAGGCCTTTCACTTTCATTTCAGCAAAAAGACCTTCAGCTTCTTCAATTTGATTGGATTTGCTATAAGCATCCATTAATGTGTTGTATACGATGACATTTGAAGGGATACCTTTCTTTTCCATTTCCACTTGGATAATAAGAGCTTCCTTCTTCAGCCCCTCGTCACAGAATGATTTTATTAGAGCACCCATAACTTCTGAACTCCATTTAACTCCCTTTCTATTCATCTTCTCAAAGAACTCCCACGTTTCTTTAGCACTGTGGCCATTCTTCCTCATGACTGTGATGACTATAGAGCATGTCACGTGATCCGGCTGAACATTATTAGCCTCCATTGCCTCATACACCTTCCAAGCATCCTCGTAGCTGAAACATATGACGAAGTATCTCATTTAGAACGTCTGGAAACAAGGGAGAAGTAAAAGGCAAGGGAGTTACAGATTGAAGGAAGACCAGAAAAAAATTCAATGTAATTGATCAAAGGACGATTACATCTGTCTGGGTATGTTCTTATTTTGTTTCTGAAAGACTCAAGTAGGACATGAACAACGTGGTCTAGATCTTGAACAGTGATCCAACAGATTGTCCTTCAGCCTCAGAAAAATAGAGTCAAAAGCCAAAAATTTACTCCCACCAAGATATTACACATTGACAGGAGATTCAGACCTCATCCAATTCAACAAGACAGATTCGATAGAACTATTTTCTCCAAAACTAAGCTTAAATTAGCCTCAAGGACTTTGCTGATCTTACTATGAACAAAAGCACAATCGGTGTCACACAAAGTCAATTGCAATGCAGCATATGAAATAAAGAAGCACGAAACCGACGAACAAACTGAACACATGGAGACAGAGAATTCCAGACATTTCCATCTCTCATACCTCCCGGAGCACATCAGGCCCGAAATAGCAGAATTGTAAACACGAACATCCCTGAACTCTTCCTTGTCCGGCAGGTTTTCGAACAAGACCAGCAATTTGTCCCCCATTTTAGCTCTTCCCAACATGGGAAACATGACGGAGCATGCTCGAGCGGTAACAAGCGACGGCTCCCGCAACCCCATCCACTCGAAAAAGTAGACGCTGCTCCCCACAAGCCCCTCCTTTTCCATAATCCCCAACACCTCCACGCACTCTTTCGCGCTAATCCTCCCCTCGAAACCCCCCAACAGCTCCCCCAACGTCGTGTTCACCGGCAACCTCCTCGCAAGTTTCAAAATTTCGCCGACCACGCCCTCGGGCGACCCTTTCGGGGCCGACCCAGAAGACCCCATCTCCTCCGCATCTCCGACGGCCGGCGCCGACCCATCCCCGGCTTCGGAATCCGCACCGAAGCCTTCGGGAGCGAGGCGCCAAGAAGAGCGCCGGTTGCTCTGGAGGGAGACCCGTCCTTCGCCCGGCGGGTCGGGGGCCGGGGCGCGAGAATTGAAGAATCTGAGAATTGGGTCGTCGCCACCGCCGTCTTCCTCCGGCCGCCCCGGTGGCTGCCGCCGCGGCTGCGACTGCGGCAGCACCTCCGGCCGCCGCCGGCGCCGCCGCAGCTGCTGCTCTTCATGTTGCTGGAGATGAGGAAGGAAAATCGGAGAAGAGGGAGAGGAAGGGTTGTTGTTGTTGGAGGTGGTGGAGATGGCGAGGACGGAGTAGGATCTTGTGAAGTGAGTGCGAGGAGGATGGCGGAACGGGAATGGCAAGCGCTGGTTCGTGAGAGCCATCGTCTCGTCCCCAAAAGATCGAATTTTTAGTGCCTTTACTCGCTGAGTACCGAGCTGAAATTTGTACTGTCGACCATGACAGTCCTATTCCTAATCAGAACCATTTTTCTATCTCCGAAATAGAACACAATTTCAGATCAAAAAAAAAAAAAAAAAAAAAAATAGAACACAATTTTATTTTTTTGATTCTGAAATAAATTTTTAGTCCGGAGATAAAGTTGGAACAAAAATGTTTTCTATTTTTAAAAGAGAAATGAAGGATTCAAATTTTTCTTATAGCTCGTTTCTCATTCTACCAACTATCCACTTGCTGTCGTTCGTTCTTGTTATTAGTCAACTACTCACTTGTCGCCGTTCACCACCAATGATCAATGTCCACTATCACTGGCCGTTAGTGACGAGCCGCTGATCACCCATCTGTTGCCGTTGCTTGAGAGAGAAAAATTCCATGTCATTATTATACAAAATTCTATTCTACGAATATAAATTTTGTGTTATTATAAAATGTTTATTTTTGTTCGGAAATTCGTTCAGGGAATAGAAATAAAAAAAAAAATATTTTTCTAGAATAATAATTAATTTCTAAAACAAAATGGTCAAATCGGGTAAAAAATGATTCAACTCAAAATTGACCTGCATAACTCGTTCTAACATGAAAATAACCAATTTTCATATGATACATATTTATTAGTGATCCGTACCAAACCCAACTCAATTCGATCCAAATTTCAAATGGACAATAATCAGTGTCAAAAAGTGAAAATGCTGCTCATTGTGTGTATAATTCATCATCTAGAAAATGCGTTTATACACGGATCTTTTTTCTTGAAATATAGTATTTCTTTTTTAGACCTCCTACTAATCTGTCATGACTCTACATCACATTTCATTAGGAGGGAAAAAGACTTGAGGCTATAAACAATGGCACTCGGACTAGTTATTGAAGTGAGAGTGGCTTTAGACAATTATCGAAGATGATAATGAAATTCAGCGTCTGATAATTAAAAAAATAGCTTGGATCTCGTTGACAAGCTCTTCAGAGGAATTACCAGCAACCAATTTTCAATCCTTGGAGTGTATCAAAGAATGCCTGCGATTGCTGAGCAGTGAAAATAACCATCCTCTTGCTCGGATACCTGCGAGCCGAAGGAAGAGTTTGGACTAAAAGTTCTGCCGTACAGCCCCTTCATGCGATTAATGTAAAAGCTAAGAAGTTGTATTGGAAGCTCGTGAACGAAGTCGAAAGAAACGAGGCTTCGGATTGATAAGATCATCTTTTACAACAGACCCAAGGCACGTCATTTCGGAACAAAATATGACTGCAGCGAAGAAAGCACCGTGCCAAAGAATTTACATCCTATTTACACAAGAAAGTCTCATGCTTTCTCACTGCAGCACGTTTCGATCTTAAATGATACATGACGACATGCTCGCACAAAGTCTAGACATCGCTGCTGCTTTGATCATGTTGGACTTGGCTGCATCTAGCAACGGGTCAGCCTGTAGAGCTTGGTTGAAACAATATTGGGCTTCTTCCAAGTTTCCCTCGGCAACAAACACGAGACCCAGGTTGTTGAATGCAGGAGCATATCCAGGGCGGAGCTCAAGAGACTTCGTGAGCATTGCCCTGGCTCGTCCATACTGGCCAAGATGCCGGTAGAGATTTCCAAGGTTGGAAAATATAGCATGTGCATGCTCAGCTCCCGTCAATGCCAAAGCCTGCTTGTATACTACCTCAGATTGTGATGGCTCCTCAGACAAATGCAGAGAGATGCCTGACCATAAACAACCAAAACATGAAGCATACAGCTTACCAGAGCAATTAAGGGAGACGCATATTGCAACGAACTGTACCTAAATTTGACCATGCACAGCTGCATTCGCTCATGCGAGCAACCGCAGCTTTGAGGTACTTTTGTGATGCTTTGAATTGTCTAGTACAAAGACTATGGAGGCCAAGCTGGTGCCAATGGACAGCATCATCAGGGTCCTCTGCTATGGCCTAGTTTATTCAAAGACACGCAATTTAGGAAGAAGGAAAAAAACCTGATCTAAGACAAACTACCACATGAATGGGGTCAAAATAAATATTAAAGAACATGTATGCCCTGATTTTGATTTTAGAGAGCACAAAGAATCTCCACTCAAAAGATAAACCCCAATCCATTCACCCCAAAGGACACATTTAACTCAATTCTACTAAATGCCAGGCGGTAAGCATATAATCAGTGTGGTGGTGGCAACAAGAAATAATTCAAAGAACTTCATTGATTTCCTAATATCTCCAAATCAAACATCAAAGAATAGACAAAGTGGAACGAAGTAGTAGGCTTATACTTCAAAGATAAAAGTAAAACTGCCAGCTTAATCTATTTAAAAACAAATGTATATATCCATACTGTCGCCAATTCAAGATTGAGGCATACTTATGGATGTGATTGCTCCTATCATGAATAGCAAACTCAAGAGAGGAAGAGAGCTGACTATAAAAGATGGAGCTAATTAAATACTTTACCCAGGTATTATCTTCATTTTGTAAGCCGCTTTAATATCGACATAAGACCCTTTTCAAGCAAATCTACTACAGCTATACCTCAACATAACCTGACGGAATATTGTTTCCAAAAAGAAAAACCACCCAGTCGGGCTATTTCCAATTACAGCGCTACATAAATTACATAATCATACCAGTAGCCCACAAGCACTGACAGAATATGCGACTAAAGTTGCAGCCCACAAGCATCGACAGAATATGTGACTAAAGTAGCAGGCTTCCCAAAAAACCATTACAGTTACTAAGCTAGGCAGGACACCACCTCTTTATCTCGGGGCTAAACTAGAGACCAGAGCAAATACCTGCTTCAGGCTATAGGTAGCACTTTCTTCTACATCTTCATTTGATTCTTTCCCAAATCCAGCCACAATCTCATGTTGGACCTTATGAACCATGGCAAGCCCTGACCAAGCAACAGGAACTTGAATTATAGCAGAATCTCCATCCCTCACAATTGAAGCCATTTCATTTCCAGCCCAAGATAGCTGATCATAAGGATCCTGAGACCTCTCTACATCCTTGATCCGGTGGAGTGCAACTGCATATCGAGTCGCCATGCAACCGGGATCCAATTTTACTGACTAGAATAGGAACAGCCAGAAGTCATTCTCATAAAAAAAAAGAAATAAACAGCTGCACAATACATAATACCACAAGTCATGCACAGACAATGGAAGCATGAATTCCATTAGAATATATGAAGATTCATCAAAGAAACCAATGGACAACCTCAAACAGAGGCCATAAGCACCTTCTCCAAGCACTTGCTGGAATTACGATGATCACCAATCGTATAATATGCATCTGCCAGATTGATCCAGATATGCGATGCTTTAGGATCTGATTTCAAAGCTGTTAGCAGACACTCCTTTGCCAGATTGACAGCAGTAAGCTGATCTACTAAAGCACCTTCACCGGCATTCGCCCCAGCACCTGCAAAATTTAGATAACATTAGTCAACTTCATATGACATACTAAAAGGATAGCAGAAGTTAACTCATATGCACCAGAAACAGTAGATCCTGCTTCAATTCTCAACCATCTTATAGACATGTATCTCCAAAATCCAGTTAAGTGTTTAAAACATACCCGGAAGAACAGCACCGTATCTGCAGAGAAGAAGGGCTGCATAGTTCATTAAAGCAGCAGGATGATTTTGATCTTTCAGGATTAATCCTTGAAAGCATTTTGCTGATTGCTCCATCTTTCCACTGGAATAGTATTAGTTGTTAGTCCATTATCCTTGTCCAGATAAAATGTCAAAAAATAAATGGACAAATTGAAAATTTGATTCAGCAATATAGACACAAAGGACTCAAGTCATGCTAATCTGCAAGAGAGAGAGAGAGAGAGAGAGAGAGGAAAAAAGAAAAGAAAAAACACACCACCTTCCAACTTCATTGTCATAAACAAAAGATCCATTTCCTTTTCTAGCCATACATACAATTGATAGATTATACCAGTAGTTTTGCCTATAATCAACACCCATCCTTCCTGGCACCAAACAACGTTGCTAAAGTATGCCACTGATAGCATTGAACAATAAACTTCTGATAGCAGACAAAAACAAGTACATGATCCATCTCACCTTTGAAGGTAAGCAATCCCGAGATTCCCGAGGCAATCGAAATTGTTGGGAGCAATAGCCAACAAACAACATAAAACTGAGATAGCACTCTTTGGACAAATCAATAAGAAAGGTAAACTAATTGTCAGTTCAGTGAAGAAGACAGTGTAAAGGAAACGATTAGCAGGAATATATTCACCTGCACACGATTTGTTTTAAGGAGAATCAAGCCAAGGGTGTTCCAAACAGTTGCATGCCTGGTATCAGCTCGCATTGACTCCCTCAGCTTGGAAATAATTTCCTCAAGTTCATCATGTTCAAGCTCTTTATCTGAGTTGTCATCCCCCAAACTCTCCAACAGAATACACTGCACATTTGGACAACGACCATCATGTCAGCAAGCCCAAAGTTCTTAATCTCCGCCAAACAACAAGTACAAGGTTGCTTCACCTGTGCATGATGAATCTGAATTAACGAGAGCAATTCCGGCCGCTCAATCTCAATCTCAGGACGCAATAAGATCTCTGCTGCTTTTTCATATACAGAGACTGCCTAGGAATTTTAGAAGAGACACGAATACATCAATAAGCACAGAATCACCAGGATGAAATTAGATATGTGACGCATGGAGGGTACCTTTTGAGGTTGGCCCAACCTCTGATACATCAAGCCAAGTATGAAATGAGCATGGGCATTCTTGGGCATCTTCCTAGCAACATGAACCAAACCCTGGGAGGAAGCACTGAGTTAAGCATGGAGAACATTGAGAAAAAGGGAAAGGATTGACTGAAAATATATTCTGCAACTTTATATGACACTGCACACCACATCCATTTTCTGTTATACGACACTGCACACCACATCCACATTAATTATCAAGAACAAAGACCAAAAAGTCGTTTAGCAAATAAACACCAACAATAGCTATTTAAAACCCACTGGAGCCACATATTTCAGTTGCAACCACTACCACCAAAATCAACATCATGAGATAAAAATGGCTATAAAAGCTGAAGATGACTCACGGTTTTTAGACTGCTAACTTTTTCTTCTCGAGACGAAGGAGTCCCCTGACAAGGCTGATCAACGTCGCCATCACCTCCACAATCAGGAGAGCACTCTACCTTACTGATCTTTGGACGGCATTTCCCCAACTTGTTTAGCTTTCTACAGTCACCTTCTGCACCATCTACATCTTTAGAGATTAACGTACTCTTCTCTTGGCTGCTTTCATCATTGTTCAACCTAACGAATACATGACTCACATCAGGTGAGCAATTTATTTAAAAAAAAAAAAAAAAAAAAAAGAACAAAAAGGAGGCAACCCCTCTACAAGGACTTACACCAGTGATGCTATAAACCTCATCAAATTAAAGAGATTGAGATTAATATGAATTCGCACATTCACTCCTCCTAAATAGAGACAAGAAACTACAAAGTCATTTCTATTTCTACCCTTCTATACGAATTCTTCTTTGCAATGCACTCTAAACTACAGAGGAAGCTAGAATTGGTTCTCCAACCATCCGATTCTTGTAGCCACTGCACAAATTTCTCAAGCAAGGTTATCTCAAATTACCCTTCCGCCTATCAATTAGCTAAAACCGCCCCCTTTTCGCCTTCGAATTCTCGCAACTACCGCCCTCGGGAAGCTCCGAATCGGAGAACCCCGAACGCGGCAGCTGAGCTAACCGAACACTGTGCTCATTACGACAAGGGAGAAACCATCGATCAAATCGAAAGAACAACCTCAGCTCCTCGTACCTGGAGCTGAAAGGAGACGGGGCGGGAGGAGGGAGGGGCTCGTCGCCGTCGGACACGGGAGGGTCGACGTTGAGGTCGGCCAGCACGACGAACCTCGCCGCCGGCTGCTGCTGGTGGTGCGGCGCCGGCGCCGGCGCCGCCGCGTCGTCGGCGGAGGCGCCGCCCGCCGTTCCGGGCTCGGTTTTCACGACGGCCGCGGGGTGCGGAGTTCTCGACATCATTCGCGCTCGCTCGCTCTCTCCTTCCCCAGTCAACCGCACTGGTTAAGCTCACCGTGGTCAGTACGACAAACGTCAATGCCATTAGGGCACGAACTTGGGCTTGGCCCAGCAAAACTGAATGGGCCAACTTTTTGGGCCTGTAGGATTTGGTCTTACTTTGATCATGAGGAAAAGGTAAAAGCCCAATCTATATTTGTTTCTTAAAAAATGAATAAATTGTGTAATGCTTTCTTATATATCATCACCTACAATCGTTATAAAAATGAATTGATGAAAAACAATTTCACCACCCTCAAAAATGTTAAGACACGACTTGTCATCGATAAAAGCATTTTTCTTTGGCCAATTATTTCGAACAATACAATAGATCATTTTTAAAAAAATTCTCAAAATCATTCAATTTTCTGGAGACAAATGAAACCTGAGGAAACAAGAGCCGCCGTTATCAAGACATTCATTTTCACATTCTTCAGGGAAGATGGTTGCGACACTCAATAGTTCTAAAAGCAAGCAGTGACCTCCAAGCAGGGAGGTCGCCCATCTACATTGCATTCAGGAGCAGGCGGGCCTTGGAGTTCATTATTCACCGACATTTTCAGAAAGTTCGCTCTTCAGAAAGCGAAGTTTACTGATATGTCATGATTTACAAATTTGAAAAATTACCATCGCCAATCAAAAACTAACCAACCTATTGAAGATTATCGATCAGGAATTGTAAATACGTTATTTAAGCAACAAATTTGCGAAAGTATCTATTCGAGAGTAAACAAACACTGCAGCAACAAGTAAACCAAGAATTTATACAGGACATGGGAATGTCATCGTAATCTCTACCCTCTTACTCCGTGCATTCGCGGAGAGTTTGAAGGTGTTCTCACAAAATGATGTCCTAGAGTTTCCTCCTCATTTGCAAAATTGCTAAGTTTTCAACTTTGCTCCAAAAACAGATTCAACTTAGACCATGTTGGGCCTCTGAGGCAACAGAAGATTATAGAACTTATCATGCAAGAAGAAGTTCTTGCCCTTGCTATCTACGGCTTTTTTCCAGCCACACCATCCGCCATTCGCAATCTTCTTATGATCATCGCTCCCAGTGTAGTGAGGATCGAGTATGAGAAAAGCACAGTCTCCACTGGCTTCATTGTAGTCGACCCCTAGAAGAGTGTATGCAAGAACCCCACCACCTGTGCGCACAAAGCAATAGAAACTTAGGATGAAGCAGTAGAGTGTTATATCACATGCATCGATCATGAACTGCTTGGAAACTCCCACACACCGATGGTCATTGTCTGCAATATCAGCCTGTGAAGTACATTTCGGGTTCATCATCCCCCACATATTTTGCCAATATTAAAAGCTTAGATGAACCAGGGTCATCCTGACCATAACCATAATCCACTCTTAACAATATGTCGGTCACATGTTTTTCCCCCTAAAAGCACTGCGGATAAGGCAAGATATTTTTTTATTGAACAGAATTATTTATTCTGTTCTTTTATTAATCCGTTTCCGCATTGAAAAGCTCAACTCAAAAATTCTTTTACATAAATATTTTTTTTCCTGAACAAGAGAAGGGAAATTGTAAATTACTTTTGACTGCCAAAGATGCAAAAGTACTTTTAGGAAAAAAGATTGTGACAGATGCATTTCACTAACCAATCATGATTGGAGTTCCTTGAGTCTCAAAATGCAAGGCCAGTTCTCGACACTTCTCAGGTAGCTCAGCTCCAGATCTCACATTAATCACTTTGCAACTAACCTGCTCAAGATAATTACATGTAGTTTTATGTAAGGCATACTCCCAACCATAGACCCAACAAGAAGAGTTAAGTGGATAAACCCCAACCCACCACACCCCCCACCCCCCAAAAAAAAAAAAAAAAAAAAAAAATCCACTTCTTCCTCTCCCTTTTTCTCTCTCTCTTCCCCAAGGAGAAAAAAAATATCGCATTGCTTTCAATGAGTACACTGTAAATTTACCATTGAGTTTCACAACCTTAAACAGACAGTAAGGAATCAATAGGGAAAGCATATGAATCTCCACCACCTTTAACTAAATACTCCTTACAAATACTTGGCAGATGTATATATAAAAAGATTGTCATGTGGGGATACTTACACCAAGGAGCTTATCTAAAACAAAGCTCAATTCGATGGCACCAATCCACTCACGAGAACCAATGAAAGCAGGCTCCTTATCTCCAATTTCCACTAGTGACTGCTGTATTTCCCTACAGGACAAAGAAAATCGATCATTATATAGGCTGAAGCCAAAAATTTGAGACAGTAAGGACAAGTAATAGAAACCCAAGGAGCCCACAAAATCATTTCTCCTGGGGTAATCTATAGAAACTCATCCAATGGACGTATTTCTACTCAGAAGAAGAGTTCTCACAACAATTGCCTAAGCCGCAGGAGAGGGAAAAGACAAAGGAAATTCAAAGAAGGGCATTAAAAGCCAATATTGCATGACTAAGTTCACAGTCAGAAGCAGAGGACAAAAGAAAATCTTGCAATCATTTAAACGGATTACAAAGAGAACCGTGTCTAAGCCAGTGCACCGAAATCTAAACAAGGACCAAAACTGCTAAGATATCCATACCCGTGAGAAGGGACGTCAATGGATGTGTAGTATTGGAGTCTGAACCAAGAAATGATAGTTTGCAGAGAGCGGTAAGCACATCCCCAGCCCTATAATGAAAGATACGCATAAATTCATGAACTCGTGAGGAAAGAAAGGAAAAAAAAAATCAAACTGGGGTGCCCATGTGGACATGGACGGATCTCAATCTTCATTTCATTAAGTTGGATTCACAAAGTAAAAGTTTGAAGCCAGGAACATGACCATTGAGCACTCCTCTCTTTCATTTTTTGGAAACACAAGACAGAAAAGCTACACAAAGATGAACCAAAAGAACCTTTTCAAAGTAACGGCATGGTTTTATAGAAAAAGGCAAAACAGAACTGCATAAAGGAAGAAGTAGCATTACCGAGTCATCAAAACCATCTTGAAGGTAATGATAGTACTCATATGAACCTTGAACAAGAGAGGTAACTCCACCAGAAACTATAAACAGAGAGAAAGATTCAGCATTTAGTTTGAATTAAAGACCCAAGAGAAAAGAAGCAATAGAAAGATAACTTAATCAACATCTCACCACCACTGCTTGGAATACCGATATGCACATCTTTAAGCAAAGAAGGCCCTGATATATCCAAAAATTGTTGCCCCGCAGTTATACACAATATTTTAATGTGTGAACAAAGAGAATGCAGTTTAGTTTGAAATAGAAGATTATTACCCTTTTGCCTTTCTCTGCTTTTTACACCATCAACCGTAAAGTATAGAGAATTTGAAATTCGTAGAAGCGGTCGATCAGTCGGTAATCCAAGTCTCATATGGAGAGATCTTCTTACTTCAACTGTAAAATATAAAATCTCATTAGTTCTTGCCAAACCACCACTGTTGCTGCTATATAACTATATTGGCAATTTCCAAGCCATGTGTGTGATTATACCATCTATGAAAGCATAACAAGACCAGTTCTTCATTCACCAAAACAAAAGTCGCCTCTTCAATCAAAAGAACTTAAAACTAGGAGAGTAAAAGCAAAGAACAAACTTCTTTATATTGATCAAAAAATATATTGGGCGATGAGACCCAAAACTAAAATATATTCAACGACGGATTTTGTATCACAACAATACTTTTCACCTATAAGCAAAAAACAAAAAGTTACCTTGGCTCATTTCAGTCTCTCCATAACTGAGATCATAAATAACTGTAATTGGGTGCAGCATTCCCAGAGGATTGAAATGATATGGATGTAACTGTAAGCAGCAAGATCAAACACTGAATAAATCGAAATGAAAATGAACAAATGAAAGAAACAAGCAAACAGGCTTCAGGTATAATGTCCATTCTTAAGCAAGATCATCTCAGGGGCTGATAATTAAAGTGCATAGTTTTAGACCAATTAGTGCATGCAAATATTTCTTAAGTTATTTGTAAGCGTTATGTGCTCAACTTAATATCGCCACTAATCAATGTATTTGACTATTTTAGCATATCATTTTCATGGCAAAGATGTCTTGGGATTTGCTGATACCGAAATTGTCTCATGTTTATGGAAAACTTTTCTCAATTTCTATCTTAGCTAGAAGTTGTACGTTGAAAATACATAGTAATTACAAGTATAATGTGTTTCCACCCATAAAACAATATTAAATTACTTTTGGATCACAACAGCATATTTAAGCGCATGTTCAGGCTTCTATATATTCTATGGTGTGCATATGAGAGAGAGAGAGAGAGAGAGAGAGAGAGAGAAAGAGAGAGA
This sequence comes from Eucalyptus erythrocorys, assembly GCA_014182555.1. NCBI lineage: Eukaryota > Viridiplantae > Streptophyta > Magnoliopsida > Myrtales > Myrtaceae > Eucalyptus > Eucalyptus erythrocorys. The sequence goes on from CM024598.1 coordinate 1,214,616, forward strand.
GAGATTTTACCCGGGGATGATCCTTTAAAAGATTGGGTACATATGCATTCTTCATTGCAGTTAGCTGGTCAACAACCCCTGGGATCAGTAACTTTGAGATTGCGCTGACTAGGGGAAGATCTTTTGGAGCATAACAAAGCACATCCAACTTGAACTGAAGAACAGAAAGTCTTGTTTCCTCGAGCGCTGAAAAGAAAAAATAAATCATCAACAAATCTATGGCCCAAAAAAATCATCAACAAAAACTTGAGAACAGAAATCAATGGAACTGGTCATGTTATGGAAACAAGATCTGCAGTTAAGATTCTTACTTAGGCAGAAATAAACTAGTAGCTATACGTCAGGGCCCATATCAGTCATGCCACATAATATACACGACATTACTACCTGGAAAGTACACTGCAACAGGAGCAGCAGTTTCCCCAGACTTTCTCGATCCATTAAGCAGAAAAGTGACTTCAATAATGTCTGCATTCTAAGCAGATAAGCTTTTTAGAAACCAACCAAAATGACCAAGCAAAACTAACACACTAAATATCTAGTAGAGATTACCTCAGCTGAGAATGACTTTGTTCCAGGATTACTTTCCAAGCAAAAATGTGAACACGGTAATGACTTTCTATCTCTATCTTCTGCCACTTGACTAGAAAGCTTCACATTTGAGATATCTGTATCAACATCTAAGTCCCCAGCATGAAAGATGACTGGTTGAGGCACTTCTGCATTTGCTTTATTTAAAGTCTCCACCATAAATGTGACTTCTGGATCTTTAAATTTATCTGCCGCTGCCCCCACGGTCGACAGATACATCTCCACAGCATCTGGATTCCCAAAAAAATAAAAAAAAATAAAGAAGTTACACAAAATGGATTAAATGCAGAAAATAGAAAAGACGCCTCTAAAGTTCACCATCCTGTTCAAAAAGATATGACCATTATATACACATTGTAGCAGATGCAACATAAGAAGACTTGCACAAGGATGCACCATATCCTCAAAATAAGAACATCAAAAAAATGTTCCCATTGCCTAGCTCACCTTTAATGTTTATAATGTGTATAAATATATCCTTGCCTGGCATCTTAAAGCACCAAACTTTTGTCAATATGCTCATCCAATGATACATAAGTCAGCTTGTATCATATCTAAAACCATCTTTTATGCCTTTCTCTTACCTAGATCCTAGCCAATTCACCTCTATCCCATAGCTGCAGTCAGTTGTCACTATATTTGTGTACACAACTTTACAATTTTTCAGAAAGGACTATCAGTGCCTAATAATGTACGGATAAAGGAAGTTTGAATTAATCTTTACCAAGAAACTTTCTCCCAATAAGCATGCATATACATGAACACTTTACACCTACTTTTTGAGCACTAGAAATAAAAAGGAATCATTGCCCACATCATAGGAGTAGATTTTGCATGTTCCCAAACTCCAGTCAACAGGGATAAAATGCGCAGGCTTAAATCTCAAAAGTTCGTTTCTAACTTCCTCTAAGCTAACACTCTAATTTCCCTAGAAGTAGTCACAAACATTAGCCATGAACACTTACCAACATTTCACTTTTTGCACTAACAAAAAACAACCGATACAAACTTCCAATCTCAGCCTGTCAGTTATATAAGTTTCAGAAGTGTTTTAAAACCGTTATCAGGCCACTCAAGCTGAAGAATAGGCTCAAACTGCAATCAATCGGCTATATCAATCTATAAAGGTCAGCGAAAACATGTCAGCACGAGATGCAGATAAACTTACCAGACTTCTTGTTCTCAGGAAAATAAAATGGCAACTTTATCGGTAACTTGCAGCGAAGGAGGCATCCTTTCTCCCAAACATACTTCTCAGGATCACTGTCATATATAACAGATGTGATGGCCTCGAGGCTCTTCGGACTTTCACCGCTTGAGGAAAAGAAGTGAACATCACCAGAATCGATATCACCAACAGCACCAATTGTCCAGTGCTTTTCCGACTTTCCTCTAAAACCGTCCGCCCCTAGAAACTTTTGCATCCTTCGAGCAGCATCAACAGCATGACCAGCCATTTGCTCCGCATTGCCATCTCTTTGAACAACTAGTGCTCCAATTACGCAGAACCCCTTCATAAGCAAAACCCAGAGATCTTCTGCTCCATCCAAACAAGGTCAGCGGTCAAATAAAAACCAAAACACGGCATGCACGTATTTTAAATTGCTAAGAGAAATGTGACAAAATCTAAGGGTGTGTTCATTTCATGAAAAATTAGCGATTTGGAAAACATTTTTCGAAAAATGATTGTTTATATCATTCAGAAAAATTAGTCAACCGAAAAAATTTTCATCATCGATAACGCTCTAAGCATAACCATTTTGATGGGCAATAAAAAAATTTTGCATTCATTAGGCAATATAATCGATTAGTTTTCCAAAAATATTTTCGAAATCACTCATTTTCCGCGAAACGAAGCATCGCAAGAGACCCAATTCCAGCTCCATCGCAGAAAGTGTACTTAACTAAAAATAATTAGCCAGGACCAAGACAATGAATCACTCTTTCTAGAATTCCTTCGGTTCTACACAGCTCTCAAGATGGAAAATTTCGAGCATGAACATAACGTCTCATCCAAGGCGTACTCGACCCGCCATTTCCCTCGTCTTCTGAATGCCAGAGTCATTACGAACTCCAAAAACATGCATTGAAAATTCTCACGCCAGCCTTTTCTACTGATTCCACGCGAAAACAGACTCGACCCACTCGTGCTGCAAACTGCAGAATACAAATCCACTGCCCCCCCTCGCTCATTCGCGATTCCGACGAAGAGAAACTCGGACGTCGAGAAATTACCCGATTCCTTGGCGTAATCCAAGGCGAGCGCGTCCCCCGGCGACGTGGAGTGGAGGCACCGGAAGGTCGAGAAGATCGCGACGGGATCGGCGAAGAACGGGGATCCGATCAGCCACTGGAGGCACGGCTCGTCCCTCCTGAGGACGAGCTTCGGGCACAGGACTCTTACGCCGGGGATTTCCATCGGCAACTCCGATTCCGATAGCCGCCGACGAACGTGAAATTTCGACCGGAGTCGGAGAAATTCGGTCGAAATTATATAGCCATTGACCGGAGCGAGAGGGAGCGAGACTGCCTGGGCTTTCATGCGCTGTGGAAGGATCTCGGAAGATCGATGGGCCTTAAGAATGGGCCTTGAAATGGCCCAAATCAGTGCCGGCGTTCCGTCTTCTGGGCTTCAAAAGGGGCCCGCTTAACTCGAAGGAATTTCCCGCCCAGAATATACAGACTGGGCCTGGACTTTTGGGCCTTTCGTGGGCCTCGATCGAGTTGAAATGATGGGCGGGCCCGTTAGCCCGGTAGCCCGACCCGACTGAGTCTTGATCCTAATCGGACTGCTCCGACCCGGGTTTTTCTTATGATTTTGTTAAGCGTTAATTGACTAAGGAGTTTCATGGAAAATGATTAGTTTTGCAAATTTTTTTTTAAATAATCACTTATACCACTTGCGAAAATGAATGAACAAAAATATTTTCATGTCTACAAAAATATTTAAACATAAATTATTATCGATAATGAGAATACATTTCATTTATAAATTATTTCAAATTATTCAGGTGATTTTTTTGGGAAAAAAACTTCAAATTATTCAATTTTCATAAAACAAATGGAGCATTTAGTTGGAAAATCTTTTCAGTTTTCAATGCATAAATGCACTTGACATAATTGTCTTTTGCTTATTATATGTCCAAATCATTTACATTAAGACCTCGTATTCATTCAAGTCTGATAGTGTTTATTAATTTTGTCTAATTGCTTTGCAACCGTCTTGTGTTTTCTTATTTTTGAAAGACGGGAGGAAAAAGAAGGTAATGTGATTGGGCGATATTTTAGCTCGGCTTTCGATTGAATTTTCATTACCAGTCTAATCAATAAGGAGTATTTTATCCAAACATTAATTGTAGAAACAAAGGCCAAAATGCAAAGAAAAAAATAGTTAGTCCGCGAATTATAAATTAAGATTATTCATGCGATGGATTGTGAAAGCAGCAAGCGCTGGTAATAAAGTCAGGCAATCTTTCAATGATAAGCAACCCCATGAGAGGTCATTAATAGTTAAAAAGGCTTCCCGTGAAAGCTGTTAAGATGTCATCAAGTCATAATCAGAAGTTAGACATGATAATTGAGATTCAAAGTGCCTGACAGCTCTCTTGGCCTTGGCAACGTCAAGCTAACGACCCCTCAATATATTTGTTTGTCATATCTTGCTAACGAGTACTCTCAACGCACACTCGTACGTTATTTAAAAATAAAATATATCGATTTCCAGTGCATCAATCATGCATGACGAGAAAAATAATACGTTGAAAACAACAAACTTTTTTTCGAATCAAGTACTTAACAATCATTCTTGAGATACTTTTTTTTTTTATCGGTCATAATCTATTCCAATTTTAACGCTCACTATCAGACTTTTGCTCTATTTCTTTGCAGAGCGTGGGAGTCGAAACCCACTATTTAAATTATCCCCACCCCAATATCCCAAGAATGTGGAGATTCGAACCCTCCACCTCCCTCTTTCATATTAAAAGAATGGTCATTGAGACAAATCCTAATAATTATTATATTGTTATAAAAATTAACGTTAACTCGCCTCGTTCACGAAATAATGGGGTCTCAATGGCTCAACTAATCATCATTATGTTGCATTGACTTCTTAGACACAAAAGCCATTCACCAATCATGGCAGAGAAACAGGATCAAAATCATCATATCCACCTGCCGATGCCCTAAGCTTGATCATTCAAAGTCCTGCTGCTGCAAGGTACAATCATCAATGCTCATTTGGTCCTTCCCCTTTTTGTCTCACGGAGAGGAATGATGATGTCGAATAGCTCAATTGGCAATTTCGAGTAAATTTCTGAAACGATAATTATTGACAAGCTATGAAATGCATTTATTTACAACAAATCACCATATGTAAGAAACGTCAATATCACGTTAATGTTTTTATTTTATTCTATCAGTATATCATGTTAACATTACTCATTGTAATTTTAGCTTTCATCGACTCTAATGTTCGTTACTCACTGCTGTAGGCTTCATTGACATAAATAATGTATTCAATCGACATAACAGTAAAAGTGCATTACCGAATGTTTGAAAATGATTTTACATCGATTCTTGAAATTTCATATACTTTTGTTACTTGTGACGTATATCTATGAATCTCGAAGCAATAAATCTCAACTTGGGAAAAAAAAATGAGAAATTTTAAATAAAAAACTAAAGTCGGGCCTTTTTTTGAAAGGAGACATTAAAATATATTTTTTCTCGAATAATATGTCGAAATGACCGACTTAGCCTCAAAACACACCTTTAGTGTATTGAGAGTGCATAATAAAAGTTCGATGCCTTCATATAAGAAGATCTCAAAAAGAGAATCAAAGTCCTGATTTGTTAATATATCTAATTGGAGCATTCACTCATAAGTTTGAACCAATAAATCACGAGCAAATTATGAATATTATCCACATCAATTATTTAATATGATATTTCTCTAATACAACTTATATGTCTTAAGGAGATATAAAAAAGAAAACCAAAATCCAAGTCCATCAATATATCAAATTAGACATATATTCACTAAAAAATTCAAGCCAATGAATTATGAGTAAATTATAAATATTAACCACATCAATTATCTAATGTGGATTTTCTCCAACACAACTCATATGCGTATCTTGACATGGCCCAAGCAATTTCATCGACATGTCCGAATTACGAAGCAAGGACCCCAATTTGATTTTATATGCGAAAGTAACATAACTATGCGGTAACTTTTCCATCTGTCGAGCGTCCTTTCACCTTCCGTCCCACCTTTTGCTCGACCCGATTTAATCCCTAAATTCTTTCACCCTCCTAGATCTCAATGGGACAGAAAGAGGGCTAAAAAAAAATTGTTATTCTAACGACCGATGTGCAATTCCGCCTCACCCAATTAAAAATTGTCGGTGGACATCTAATCAAAAAGCTGAATCTAGCTAATTACGGATTGATTTTGGCTCCTAGTAAAACTCCCCCAAAAAAAAAAAAAAAAAAAAAACTAAAACAAAGCGAGAAAAATCAGGAGGAGCGAATAAAGGAGAATCCAAGACCCATCATTATTGGCTAATGAAAATCGCAAACAGGTCCTCCAGATTTCGACGGGATCGCGATTGCGACCCCTGCATGTGCTGGAGGGCACGGCCCGGCTGGCCTGCCGAGGGGCCGCAACGTGGCGGCGCATCCGAGCCCCACGTGCCGAGGGGATGAGCGGGGGGGATGCCGGGTAGCTTTCCACAGGCCCATCGGGGAAAAAGCCCATTGGGCCCATCTAACATGGCCTCCCCCTTTGGTCCCCACCCACCTCGACCGGGGAGGGGGGCCCACCACGTGGCCGCTGTCCCGAGGTTGCTTCGCGTGAAAAGGCGGGGATCCCGAATCGACGGCTCTCGTCCCCCTTCCAATCCAGAATCGACGGCCCCGATGACCCGTACGGCGAGAATCTTGCGCCGTGACGTTACAGGGGAACTTGCGAAAATTCGGTCGATCTCCGCTAAATCTGTTGATTTTAAATTTTTTAAATGGGAATTAATCATGGCTTTATCACGAGCGGCTTTAATCGCTTGGCAACCTACAAATTTAAAGCAGCGGGGAGGCCCATTGCCACGGACAAAAAGTCATTTCATGAAGATCGTTTGCCTAAAGAAATCTGTTATCTGGTACCGCGCCGTATGATCAGGCCTTGAATTACGAGAATGTTTCGATCCGGCTTAGCCGGACTATTAGCAGAGCAATAAAGCGAAAGAGACCATACTTGGGTCTTGGGATCTTATGGATGGGTTCTGTGACCACATCATTACTCACGACGTAAATCATCTTCAAACTCTTCCTAAATACGAAATGTGATATTTGGATGTTTAATTTGTTCAATGTGATTCGTGAACCTTAACTCGATATATAATATCATCTATAAATTATTAATATATTCAATGTGATCTTTAAACTTTTGATTTGTGTTCAAATCAATTCATGAATTATATGAAAATGCGGTATTTTCTATAAACTTAAATTAACGTAATATTTGATTTTTCAATTTGTCTAGAAAATCAGTTTGAACATTTATCAAATTAAAAGTTTGCGAATCACATTACTTATTTGGTTTAAGTTAAGAGATTATTTTCATTAGTGTTTCCAGAGAAAAACGGAGAGAGAGGATCAGTGAGAAAAATCCAGAAAAATAAAGAATTAATATCCTAAAAAACCTCAAACTAATACACTTATGACGAAATTACAAAAAACTGATATACCCATGATAAATTTACCCTCAGTTGGTTTATATTAAATTTTATTGTCAAATTATTAAGTTTAATGACATGTGACAATTGACCAGTATATCAATTTGGAATTTTAGTTTCCATTTGTCAGAGTTTACAATTTTGTTGATTTTTTAATGATATTAATTAAATTTAACATGGGGTATATTTGTTATAAATGTATGAGGATTTGAAATTTTTACGGTCGAATAAATTAGCTTGGGATAAATTTGTTATATATATACTAGTTTATGATTTTTTATGGTCAGTCAAGGTAGATTTGTCACACGTGTACAATTTTAGAGTTTTTTAAGATTTTTTTTTTGTCAATCCTACTCTATATCTATTCTACACTCACCTCGACTTTTTCGCGCTCTTGTAGGGCGTGGGAGTCGAAACCCACTCTTGAAACTCGCGCGTCTCCAACCCCCATCTCCCCTCTGAGAAGGTGGAGGCTTGAACCCCTCATCTCCTCATTCCATGTTGGAAGGGTGGCCACTGGGGCGAATCCCAGTGGTTAGAGTTTTTTAAGATCAAAAAAATAGTTTGAAGTAAATTTATTACACGTGTACCAGTATATGATTTTTCGGGATATTAATTTAAAGATAAATAAAAAAATATGTTGGGTGGGGCCCCACGACCAAAAAAAAAAGCAAGACCAATTACTGAGGACGTAGCTCTCAACTAACAACGGCCAAAGTCAAGCATGATGAACGGATTCGAACTAAAAGAAGCAGAAGCAGGATGAACGGACGCTGCGGGTGCGGCCTCCCGGGGGGGCCATGTGTCGGCCGCAGGCCACGGGACTGCTGGAGCGACGACAGGCTGCCATTGCGCCACGTCAGCAGAGGCCCAGAGCCTGTTTTGTGCGAATTCCGGCGAACTTTGCGGTCGCTAAAAAAGAAAATTAAAAAATATAGGTGCAGTGCTTTCAAGGCAATCGTGGAAAAAAATTGGAGACGCCATGGGGGGCGGACCTACGGATCAGATGGCAAGTTTGATTTCTTGCGCAATTGCATGTGCGGCTGTCACGAGGACGTTGATTTCCGATACACATTCCAATAAATATAATTTCCGTTAGTTATGGAAAAATACAAGAACACGAGAGGAATGGAATATTGCGTGTGCCACTTAAGGGCAAGAAACCAGAATGGCCCTTATCTGAATAATTCAATATTAGTTCACAACGGGACCAATCCGGTCACATGTCCTGAACGGATTTAACTTTATTTGGGAATGCAGAACACGCAAGGCCGATTCAATGGTGACACACTGCACTGAACTGGTTCAACTCAAAATCTAAGTAAGTTTTTTTGGATTTTTTTAAAAGAAAATATTCGTTCAAATTAAATATGTTTGACGTGCTATCGTAAAGCATGAGTAATTATATTTATGCTTGACATGCGCATGTCATATTTGATTAATAAAAAGTAAAAAGAAGTCTGGTCGATTCTCGATTAAAAAAAACCGAGAACCAATCTTAGCAATTTTGTTCCCAAAAAAAACCTCAGCGGTTAGCGTGGCTAACCTACCCATACTGGAGTTGATGCCCTTGGTGTCGGTATGGACATAAAACATGAGAAATGAGCATATACGTGTATATCTCCGCCGTCCCTTTCTCTAAAACACATGTCAATCAAGATGAGAGCCGTAGAATTCCACAACACCTATCAAAGCAATGCGAAAATCAATCTACTTGCTTTTGCGAATCCTGAAAGGCGACAGAGGCGACCGATTCAATATCCGAAACTTGTACACTCAAAAAAAAGGGAGCAAGTAGCTGTGGCACGCTCCATCGATTCTTCACCAGCAAGTTATCTTCTTCGTCACGCCACCAATTCCTATTCTTAATTCATACCCCCCTAATTCTCATCAGCCCCGTGACGACTTGACTTGAGTCGAAGGAACTTCTCCCGGGCCACACAAGCGACAATGGTGGAATTCCAGCGTGGCCCATGCAATCTTTCGATCTCAAATCGGTGCACGCGATTGCCGTTCGCTTCAATTTGTTCGGATCGGAGAATAATATACTCAACGGAAAGCGCAACCAAGTGCGTTCAGCATGCAATTTCAAAGAGAATTACACGTACGAAGGAATAGGTCCGAGTACTTAGTGGCAACTATGCGACATACGTATGAAGATGTCCCTATAGTGTCGGTGTATCTTCTTGCTGACGATGGCAATTCCTTAGTTAATGCATGTCCTTTTTGGGTTTGGTGAGATTAGAAACAGCACCAGCATTTATGATTTTGCTTTTGGTCGGTTGGAGGCAATGCGGCATATGTCCGGTCACTCCCAAAGAGAGAACCCATATCCATCAATATTTTTAAGCTCGAGTCACGTCGGTTCTGTATTAATTTTTCGATACATGACTTTATCTTTTAACACAATTCATACCTAAATCTTGACATATGATGAAAGACTTAGGTGGCGCTGCGGCATTGCGTAGCGCCATATGACTTTTCCTCTCTCGGAGACCGGGATGGTACCAACTATCCAATCAAGGAAAAATCAAAAGGCATGCCTAACTGCCTCTTCCCCCAAATCAAATTTCTTCGCCCACTTTTTCATCCAATCATGCTCTCTCGCACCCCACCTAAAAGGGACACGACCATTCCGGCCTCAGCTCAGGCCACTCCCCTCCGCACGACGCGATGCGATGCGCGCGAGCGCAAGTAAACAAAGGACAAAGCCCGATTCTCGGCCGTGTCCTGTCCGAACCAAGGACGGCCCAGGACGAGAGGGAAAACGCGAACGCACGAACTTCCAATTTCTCAAAAGTGCCCCCCAAGAAAAACCCAAGTTTACCCCCATTTTCTTTTTTCCCAAATTCTCCCTTGCCGAAAAGTCGTGGGCAGGGAGCATGATGATGGGTTAACCTCGATCCGTGGCCAGTTTTAACGTCCCGAAGTTCCTTGTTCAGACGGAATCCCGTAATTCCTGAAATCACGAGGCCGCCGGTGGGCCCCCGCGCCGGATTTTTTTTCCAGTTTAATCGCGCGATGTTAGCCCGGCGCCCTAAGACTCCTCTTTATAAATACCCTTCCCCCGCCATGCATTTTCCCCACAAACACACCCACACACACACACTCTCTCTCTCTCTATCTACTCGTGTCTTCTTCCTTATTCGCCCCGAAGAAGAGAAAGCAAGGAGACAAGAGGTCGAAAATGGCGGTGGCAATGCCCACTCCCTCTCTCCTCCTCCCCCTCCTCCTCGTCTTCTTCCTCGCTGCGTGGCCCATCTTCTCCTCCCCTGTCCAGGACCCGGAGGCGGTAGTGCAGGAAGTACACCAGTAAGTTGGCTGCAACTGAGTTTCGCACCGACCCGTTTCCGTTTCAGATCGTGAATGTGACTGTTGATTTTTGTACGCATCGTCATTGCAGGAGCATCGCCAATGCCACCCGGAACCGGAGGGGCCTCGGCTACCTCTCCTGCGGGACCGGGAACCCGATCGACGACTGCTGGCGGTGCGACCCCAACTGGGAGAAGAACCGCCAGCGCCTGGCCGACTGCGCCATCGGCTTCGGCAAGAATGCCGTCGGGGGCCGCAACGGCAGGATCTACGTGGTCACCGACTCCGGCGACGACGACCCCGTCAACCCCAAGCCCGGGACCATCCGCCACGCCGTCATCCAGGACGAGCCGCTCTGGATCATCTTCCAGCGCGACATGACGATCCAGCTCAAGGAGGAGCTGATCATGAACTCCTTCAAGACCCTCGACGGCCGCGGGGCCAGCGTCCACATCGCCGGCGGGCCCTGCATCACCGTCCAGTTCGTGACCAACATCATCATTCACGGCCTCCACATCCACGACTGCAAGCAGGGAGGGAACGCCTACGTGCGGGACTCGCCCCGGCACTACGGGTGGCGGACGATATCGGACGGCGACGGCGTCTCCATCTTCGGCGGGAGCCACATCTGGGTCGACCACTGCTCCCTGTCCAACTGCAAGGACGGGCTCGTCGACGCCATCCACGGCTCCACCGCCATCACCATCTCTAACAATTATATGACTCACCACGACAAGGTCATGCTGCTCGGCCACAGCGATTCCTACACGCAGGACAAGAACATGCAGGTCACCATTGCTTTCAACCACTTCGGAGAAGGCCTTGTCCAGAGAATGCCGAGGTACATCATAAACTAGTAACGACCCATTTTGCCTTTTTTCAAAATCTGTGCAGCCAGCACTGACAGGGTGGTTTCTTTGTTCTTTTTTTTGTTTTTTCTCTTGGCACAATTGCAGATGCAGGCATGGCTATTTCCATGTGGTCAACAATGACTACACCCATTGGGAGATGTACGCCATCGGGGGGAGTGCAGATCCTACCATCAATAGCCAAGGCAACAGATTTACTGCTCCAGACTACAGATTTAGCAAAGAGGTGAGGAACCCTTCCCAAAGATTCAGAAAAATGTTTCAACCTTTTCAGTTTCTCGGTCCTTTTTTTTTGGGTCCCTCGACACGAGGAACCCTCTGCATTTTTGCTCTGTTTCTGACAAAGATTGGGGGTTTGACTGAACTTCACTGAAGGTGACCAAGCACGAGGATGCACCAGTGAGCGAGTGGAAGAACTGGAACTGGAGGTCTGAGGGAGACCTAATGTTGAACGGAGCCTTCTTCACTCCATCTGGCGCCGGAGCTTCTTCGAGCTACGCCAAAGCATCGAGCTTAGGCGCGAGGCCATCCTCCCTGGTCGGCACCATCACTGGAACTGCCGGTGCTCTCGGTTGCAGAAAAGGCTCCCGCTGCTGATAGAGACCCCATCATCGTGGTCATCTACAGCCATCATTATTTGCTACCACAAAAGAAAATTGAAATGGGAATGCCTCGAGGTTTTAGCTTTTTAAGAAAGGGGCAACTTCAGCTAGATTTAACTTCACCCATTTCTTCTTTCTCTCTTTTGTTTGTACGTCGGGCGGTGTGGCCTGATGATTACAACCTCGGCATGTTTCTCTGGGACCCCTATGGGATTCTCTGTTGAGAATCGTCACAGGGGCGAAGAGAAAAACAGGCGCAGATGAGTTGTTTATACTAAAACTATATCTTGGGTTAATGTAATGCTAAAGCTTTCTTTCTTTCATTTTGCTATCGTATTCAATTTCTTTTTTAATGCTTTCCTCGCACGCATGCACATACCCCATACCCGTAGAAGCTGACCTCGGCCATGCCAAGATTAATTTAATCAAAAGAAACGAAACGAAAAGGCAGAGAAACAGAGCAAGGACAAGAGGAAACAGAGCTTGCAGTTGCAGACAGAGAGGCGAAACAAAAAAAAAACCAAATAAAGAAAAGCTTTTTCTCCCTCTCTCTCTCTCTCTCTCTCTCATCCACTCCACAAAAGAGATTATTGAAAGCGAAAAAGGTAAGGTCCAACGAAGCAACGACTCTGCTCAAAAAAAAAAACGAAGCAACGACCGCCATAACTATACATAACAACCGAATCTTCCTTGACCAACTAGCTCCACAGAACGCACAGTTGCGTTGGCATCATCGCTTTCTCTTCTAATTTCCACTAGTGGGGAAGAAAGTTAGGGAACCTCGAACAAGAAGCCACCACCACTGGAACGCAGCTTGTCCCCGATCACGATCGACATCATTCCCACAAGAACGGACGCAAATTAACACGATATCTTCTTATAAACCACCCAGTAGCATTCGCATCGTCATTTCCTCTTTTAATTTTTCCTAGTGGGGAAGAAAAAGAAGGGAATTTCAAACCAAACCCCATAAGATTTCGTAATGCAGCAACAGACGCAAGCGAAAACATTATTTTGTCCTGGGAATTACGACGTTCCGACGGTGCTCTGTTCCCCATGCATTATGCAGAACCTGCTCTCCTCTTTTTTACAGGAGTGGCGCCGAGCGAAATTGCAGAGCCGGCTAGAACGATACAAAATTCAAAGAAAGTTCGCTCCCCTAGCGGGGAGGTCGGGTAGAGCGTGGGCCCGGATTTTGAAAAATCGACGGAGGAGGAAGGAGGGAGGGGAGGAGATTCGAGTTGACGACAAAATCAGGAGGGAGGCACATGGGCAGGGGGAGAGGTCTGGATTGATTTCGGACCTTGATTGATCTTCTTTTGATGCGGGACAGATTTAACCCTGTCCTCGCTCTGGTTTTTCCAAATTTTTTTCTTTTTTCCTCATTAGTCCGCCTGCCCCGGGCTTTCAATCTTTGACCGTCCCGGAAATGGACATTGTGAAAAGAAGAAAAAGAAAAAAAGAAGAGGGTGGGAAAGGGCGGAAAAGGAAAAGTGAAAAGAGACATGTTTTGGAAGGAAATTACGTGTCGGTAAACAAACAAGATGCGCTCCCTTTTCCCGCCCTGCTTTCCTTGATTGGTGGCGTTAGCGCAAAATGATTTGGAAGGGACGTCATATCTAGTTAACTGCATCTAGAGCGTTTATTTTGTCGAGTCTCTCTAGATACCTTTATGGGACGCATAAGATGTAATGGTCCGGATGTGGATTAGTATCTGCAATACCTCAGTTTGCCACTTTCTCTGATGTTCAAAGAATTCTCCCTAACTAGTTACTCAACCAATAATATTAACTTTTTCTTTTTTGGTAAAAAGCCATCGACTTGTTATATTCGAATTGAGAGCGTTCCCATCATAATGAGGCAAAAAGTGGGTAAATCCTCAAATACATTGTATAAATGCATCAGAGTTGTGACGTTACGTGATTGAGAATGATAATTTGTTTCATACCATACCGAAAACTTCAGTTCTAATTACAAATTTGCCGATATTAAATTTCCGCCACCATGAACAACAGCAAAAAATTCGAACGGAAATTCTAATGTACCCTTCGTTTTGAAAAAGGGGCCAAGGCGATTAGGTTAGTGCATTTCCCTTTGGCAAACTTTAGGTTGAAATTCTTTCTACGAATTTAGATCGTACGAGCCTAAGGTGCTTATATTGTTGGTGCTCGACTGTCGTTATTAGAACGGTCCCTCTCAATCTTTTTTTTTTTTTTTTCGGCGGCAAGCATATCGTGGAGATTGCATATCCACGATTAGGGCAAATAATCCCAGATATAATCTCAGATGATGAAGCCCCGGATCTCCCTTCTCCTCATTTCCTCCAATAATTCCCTTAGCTTCTTCCGTTAGTGGTAGACACCGTGCATGTGCTGGATGCGGAAGGACGCATCACGACAGAGACTCATCAGCGCTGCCAGCTATCCATCCAATTCTCGGCGCATGTCCAGCGTTCCCGAGCCTCAAGCAAGCCAAGTCCTCTCGTCTTTCGTTTCGACGATCATCTCGAAAGGACAAGGCCAAGTGTCGTCTCTGTCCTCCTCCAACGCGAGACTCTTATAACTACTGAATATTTTCCCCATTCGAGACAAAGGGCTTTTGCCCACTTCTCTCCACGCAAAAGAGCGCGAGGCACCGGTGTGAACGGGGACGCGGGAGAATGCGCGAAATCAGGGGGATTAGATTTTACCATTATGGGCAATCGGTGGGGTGATCAATGATGAAGTCAAATCGCGAGACGGGTCCACGCATGTGGGGGCGGGGCGCATGCACATGCAGTAAAAGTGGGTGGGTGGGGAGGGGGGGAATTTAGGCCTATCTTTGGTCGAGATCGGACGGCCAGGACGCGTGCGGACGGCGATGGCGATGATGAAGAAGGAGGAGGGAAGCGGACGTTGCCGAGCACGCAAGCTTTCATCAAATGCGGGCGCCCGTTTGACTGAACCTTGGCGAGGGGGAGGGAGTGAATGAACGTGGGATGCTGCCGCCCACGAGGCCTGAGGCTTCAGAGGAGCAGGGGACAAGGCCTTTTGACAGAGGAGTAGTAGCGGCAGCTGCGGAGATGACGAGGGGGAATTCTGTCAGTTCGGCCGCATTGAATGTGAGCCTGCCCGAGCCTACCGACCAGCCATGCCCTACGAACGACCCTCGACGACGACTGGGTTTCGGTTGGTGTGCAATGACTCGGGGCCCGAAACGGGGGCGAAAGACAGTCGTCAACAGCGACATGCTCCCCCCGAAAATCAGGGCACGGCTGTCGCCATCGTCTGTTGCACAGAGTACTGGCCTAGTACGAATTGGGCTCGGGACTTGGCGGTCTGAAAGAGGGAGTTGGGCTTTGTGGATACGCCATTCGAATTGGGTCATCTTGAATGACCCTTGGATAAAGAAATGAATTGGGCTGCTCTGGCCTTCCGGACCATGATCAGTCATTCAAGTATCGGCCTCTTTTATTTACGTGGAGTGCCTAGTCATGTAAGGTTATGTAGGTCGGTTTAATTGGGTCGTAAGTTTTGATTCGTCGGTGTCCCCACCATTGGAAGCTCACCTTTGCTTAGGCTATGTTTGTTTGGAGAATGTTTCCTTCATTTTCTAGCATTTGGTACGGAAAAATGAGCTTGTCAAAGGAAAATGACTTCCCTAGATATGAAATATGGAGTTTGAAGCCAAGCTAAATAACTTCCTAATTTACAATGTTGGAAGTAACTTCTGGAAAGAACACGGAGGAGGTCTGGTTGACCGAGTGAAAGCGGGATCACCAAAGTAACTTCTTTCCTTAAGCAAGTCCGAGTGGAATGACTGATCTTCCATGAAGCAAGAACGTCAACCCCAACCTCTAAGCAGTCATTGCCGTAGTTGCGAGCTTGCGAGCTTTATCGGCCGCTCCATTTCCTTTCATTTTCCTCTTCTTCACTTGCAGCTGTTGGCACGGGGAAATGTGGCCGCCAGGCCCGAGTTCAGGCCCGCTCGATCTCAAGCCCGAAGGAGCTCTCATCCATCGCCAACATACATATTGGGTTTTGTTGAGCCTCGTGAGTCCGTGCTTCTATCCATTTTCTTATGAGGACAGAACACATACGAATCATTTGTTTATTTGCTCTCCACTGTTGATTCTACAGATGTGGTTGGAGCTGGAAGATCAAATCGGAGAGTGATGCTTGTCATAGCAAGCCCCACTAAATGCTTAGTGAAAATTTCTCAAAGAAATATGACTTGACATGGCAATGATCCTGCTAAAACAATTTTTCGCATGAAATGGAGAGGCATCAATTCAACATATAATTGTCAAACAAAGATAGAAATCAAGCAAAGCAACAAAGCATTCTAGAAAAGACAATGCATCCCTTATTAAAAAAGCACAAATCAATGGAGGTTAATTTTCAACTCCTTTTTTGTATTTTTGCCGAACACACGAAGAAAATGCCACTTTTCTAGAACAATGATTTCCTAGTAAACATTTTCCCATTTCATTTTATTTTCTCGAAACAAATCGAGCCTTAAGATGTGTTTATTTGAATAAAAAAAATTTTGGCGAATTAGTTTTCCTCATTTTCATGTATTTGATTTGCTAAAAATTATCAATTAACAAAAAATTATTTACAATTGAGGAGAATATGCATGTTTACAATGAGAAAAATGAATTTTCTAATCCAAAGATGAAAAAACAATTTCCTTAAAAATTACGAAGCTTCGTCCGAAACAAACACACCCTTATTAAGTCCTTTTTTTTCTCCCAATAACTGAACTTATTTATTCGCATCTTAATCCTCTAGAATTTTTATTTCACCCTACCGATTGCCACGTGTGGGATTAAAAATAAAATAAGAAAAACAGTACGGTTCACCAGACAAGCAGTTGCGCCACAAACCCTTTCGAATATAGAGCAACCGTCATTTAAGTTTCCAAGAAACAGCATTTGGAATAAATGTACCAAAAAAAAAAAAAACAACGAAGGAATACGCGGATAATATTATATAACCTACCCTCTCCTTCCGGGAAGATATCCAACACCGCGCGCCGCGGCGCAACTACGTGGAGCCTAGAACCACCAACCTACAAGGCTACAACGACGAAGTCGGTTCCGATATATTACCGTTTCTCTTTGGGACGTCCCCAAAACGGCCAAAAAAGAATTCTTAATCTTTTTTTTTTTTGTCAGGCTTACTCTATATGTACTCTACACTCACTTTTAGATTTTTGCCCTACCTCTTGCAGGATGTGGGAGTCGAAACCCACTTCTGAAACTTGCGCATCTCCACCCCATCCCCCTGAGAAGATGGGGGTTTGAACCCCTCACCTCCCATTTTCATGTTGGAAAGGTGGCCACTGGGGCAAATCTCAGTGATTTTCTGGTTACAGACGGATTATATGATTGGACTGGTAAAGCTTTTTTATGCACCGGCGGCCGCCACGTGCCGAGCGTGTCTGGCCACTTGGCACGCGCTCCGTAAATTCCCTCTGCTGCTTACGAGTGCGAGTGGCGGGGAGGAGAGGATAAGAACGGGATCACACACGTTGGACCGAGCAAGGTGGACCCCACGGGGGCCCGCTGACGCGGCGCTGCCTATGGCTTATCCGTTCCACGTCAGATTCCAAAAGCGGAGAAAAGTAGTATCTCGGGTCTCGGATCCAGCGTGGCAGGGGGGCATATTTGGAGTTTAGGGAAGATCATATATTTAATTCCGGATTGGAATTTCCTTCTCTTTTTGGGCTCAACTGCCGTCGATAGATAGAGATGTGGATCGCACCAGGTGCCAGCAAAACGCCACGTCGGAACCACATCGTCTCCGCGTCGCTCCAAAAATTAAATTTAATCAGATTTTGGTCTCTCTCCGTTTCCCTCGTCGACCATAAATATATGCGCCCGCACCGAGGCAGGCGTCACCCCACCACGATCTCGATCTCATCTCCATCTCTGACAATCATTGTTCGCATGGAAAGCAACCGAAGCAGCCCCGCCCCGCCGCCCGCCGTCCCCTCCGGCGGCTCCCGCGGCGTCGCCGGCCCGACACCCGCGCGGCCCAAGCGATCCTTCCTCAGGGAACTGCCCGAACCCGACGTTTTCGTCGTCACCGCCGGCGGCCGGCGCATCCCCGCGCACACCGGAATTCTGGTCGGCTCTTCTTCTTCCCCTTCTTCTTGTTCAACCTTGGTTTTTGCTTTGCTGATGATTGGTTCGAGTCTGATCTGGGGGTTGATGCTGTGAAAGTGAAGGCATCGGCGTCGCCGGTATTGGAGAACCTCATATACAGACCCAGTAAGCGCCGGAGCTCCGAGAAGATCGTCCCGATTCTCGGCGTTCCATGTAACGCCGTCTCCGCTTTCATCGAGTTCGTCTACTCCTCCAGGTCAGTCGTCTTGATCCCAGGAACGCCAGTTCATTTGTTCTGCCAGCTTTAGAAAAATCACACAAGGAATTCGAATTTTGATAAAGAAAAATAAAAGGAAATTTCATGTCCTGAGGCGACTCTGGATGCCGTGGATTTCAGGTGCACGGAGGAGGAGATGGAGAAGCACGACGTGCATCTGCTGGCGCTGGCCCACGTGTACTCGGTCCCCCAGCTGAAGCAGAGATGCGTCGAGAGCCTGCGTCAACGGCTGACCGTCGACAGCGTGGTGGACATCCTCCAGCTGTCGAGGCTCTGCAGCTCGCCGGAGCTAGAGCTGCGGTGCATGAAGCTCGTGCACCACCAATTCAAGGCCGTCGAGCAAACCGAAGGCTGGCGGTTCCTGCAGCACCACGACCCCTGGCTCGAGCTTGACATCCTTCAGTTCATCGACGCATCGGATTCGGTACGCCAACTCGCCGTCGATCACGTCACGAGTGATGCTAAGAATAACCGAAAATTGGTGACTAAATCTGATTGAAATACTGCAGAGGAAGAAGAGAACGAAGAGGCAGAGGGAAGAGCAGAAGCTGTACCTGCAGCTGAGCGAGGCGATGGACTGCCTGGAGCACATCTGCACGGAAGGGTGCACGGCCGTGGGCCCGCACGACGCGGACCCGGCCACGGCGAGGAAGGAGCCGTGCGGCAAGTTCGCCACATGCCAGGGGCTGCAGACGCTGATCCGCCACTTCGCCGCGTGCGGGAAGAGGGTGAGCGGCGGGTGTGGCGGGTGCAAGAGCATGTGGCGGCTCCTGCGGCTGCACGCCGCCGTCTGCGACCAGCCCAACTCCTGCAAGGTCCCGCTCTGCAGGTAATCCGCAAGGGGCTAAAAAACCCATGAATTATATCAACAATGATCAAAGGAATTTGTGAGATTTTGTGAAACAACTACCAATTATCGATTATCAATTGTTCTAAAAATTTAAACTATTAGATGAAAGCGTGATTTAATATTCAATTGCGTTAACAGAATATATTAATGCCGGAATCGGTGATCGTTGCTTTGTACAGGCAGTTGAAGCTGAGATCGCAGCAGGAGAAGAGGAAGGACGGGGCGCGGTGGAGGCTGCTGGCGAGGAAGGTGGCGTCGGCCAAGGCCACGTCGTCTCTGTCGCAGGCCATGATGAGGAGGAGGCGGCCTGAGGAAGTCCTTGAGATGTTCAGCAGATCCAGTCGCGGTCGCGGAGGAACGAGAAGCTTCAAGCTCGGCAAGTAGTTCGGAAATGGCGCCGGCAGATTTTGCCGGCATCTTAGGTTCTGTGTAAATTGGTAGGGATTAGGGAGGAGAAGTTGGTTGGTGTGCCGATTCAGTTTGAGTTCTTGTAGGAATTGGATTTAATTAATTTGTTTATTTATCAACGGTGTCGGGTCTGGATCATGGGCCGGAAGATGGATGGTCCATGAGACCGAAACGGACTCGTTCACATGGTATGGCCGAAAGAATAATTTTAAATCCGTTTCCCCGAAAATCCAAAATTAAAATACTACTAAAGCGCTCAAAAAAAAAAAAAAAAAGCACGTCGAGTTAGCATAATATAAATTTACAGCACGCGATTATCATTATGTCCGCTTCTCACGTTGATGTTAAATTTTAGCTCACGAATCACGACAAACGAAATATCTATGAAATCATTTTTTTCGATTAGTATCGTGGCGGGCATAAAATAACAAGTAATAAGCAATCTCAACCGGTAATCTCCAAAATGAGTTAATGAATGTATAGGTTACTAATTAAGGTAGATGAAATTTTGTTGTAGTTGGTAAATTGAAAATGTTAAACATTGGTACCCAACTTAAGTGAGAGTTAGTAATCCAAAACTAATTGGTAATTTGATTTGACAAAAGTTCGTCAAACATTCTAATTCAAATTGACAATTTGATATAAGAGTTGTTAAATTCAAAGCGTTGATAAGCTATAGCTAAAAAACCTTGGCAACTTAGTCTAAAAATAGCTAATTAACATGCTATAAAAAAGTTGGCAATTTTATTAAAGTATCAGTAAGTTAATGATAAGTTAATCAAAAAGTGTCTCCAGCCACTATATTTTTCGAGGCGTGGAAACTGTCTCTACCCATTATCATTTTTAAAGCCTCCTGGGGTAAGGGTGGGACTTTCCCATTTGACTATATTACGTAGGGACCCTCCCTTAGGGCTACCCTTACATGTCAGTTTTAGGTCTTGACAAGGACCACAATACTATTGAAATTTATTAGCACATAACAAAATTCATACCTTTTGGTTCATAAATAGATTTCTCGACATCGAGACTTGAAAGCAGCAAAAACGCTTAACTTGTTGAGAGTTTCGGGAAAAAAAAAAAAACAAAAAAACATACATTATAAATCCATAGGGTTTTCAATACGGACAAATTTCGCTTGAATACAGTTTCATGTGGATTGGATGTATCTCCCTTGTCGACTCAAAAGTTCCATGCGAACCTCACATGTAATAATCGTACGGTTGGCCATAAAGACGGACCACATTTCCGTTGACTCTGTCTCCACCGACCACCTACTTCCAATCATCCATACTTAAAAAAAAAAGAAAAAGAAAAAGGAAATGAAATTCCATCAAATACTCTGCCAGACTTCCACTGCATCTGACCCGAATCCGTGATCTAATTCACCCGTCTAGCGATCTCCCTCCTCCACTTAAAAAGGAAGAAAAAAAATCTCTTCTTGAAGACCCAATCCAACCCGCTCTGCTCCTTCCATTCTCCATTCTCCATCGCTCGCCGCGGCGGCAGCACCTGCAGCAGCCATGGCCGCCTCCTCCGCCAACCCGGCCCTGGATCGGGACCTCGACCGGGCCGACAACCCGGCCCACGAGCTCGCCCAGTTCGGCGCCGGCTGCTTCTGGGGGGTGGAGCTGGCGTTCCAGCGGGTCCCCGGCGTCGTCAGGACCGAGGTCGGGTACTCGCAGGGCCACGCGCCCGACCCGACCTACAAGCTGGTCTGCTCCGGGACGACGAACCACGTGGAGGTGGTCCGGGTCCAGTTCGACCCGGCGGTCTGCCCCTACGCCGACCTCCTCGCCCTCTTCTGGTCCCGCCACGACCCCACCACGCCGAATCGCCAGGTCCAGCCACCGATCGTCGTCGAATTTCTCGCGTCTTTGCCTGTCTTTCTCTCGTTTGTTCCCCGTTTCTCTTTCTTGAATTCGGATCAAATTTCGGACTAGATGGATGTTAACAAGAAAATGGGTAGAAGGGCGTTCGTAATCTTTCGCTTTCGAGATCAGAATTTCTTGCCATTGAAATCGTGGAATTAAGAAAAGATGGTTCTGGTTCGGGTTCAAGTTCGGGTCCTGGTCATATTAGTGAGTGTCAGGAGCGATAGGTTCCCGATCCGGTTCAATGGAACTGGCCAATTAAAAAAAAAAGAGTTAAAAAAAGTTATTACAATTTTAACATTTATTGTTATTGTCTAAAAATAAACTGTTGATTCGGTACACGATTTTTATGAAACTGGAACCGGACTGACGCCCCTAGGGGCGGGACCACACCCGCTGGTCCGGTCTGGTCTGGGCAGTTCTTAGTCCTGGGCAGTCCTATATGCTTATCCCTAGTAATCGTGTAGCCTGGACTACAGAGTCGTGCCAGCAGATGTTGGTCTGGTCCTACGTTGGATGATCAGCTAGTGTTTGAACGTAAGTACTGAAGAAGGTCATTTCTAGGCACACGTTGGGCAAGGGATGATCTTGGTGCTTCATTCTTGGATTGAGGATGCTGCTAAAATTCATGGAGACCCTTTGAAAATTTCTGACTGCAAAGTTGTGCGATTGCTTTGAAATTCTTATCGGAGTGTTTCATTCTGGCTTCAGCGATTTGAAGTGTTAATTTGCGTAACTATGGTGAGAAGTTGAGGTATCCCCCATAAACGAGCCGCTTCTACGCTAGCTGTTGCATCATCCGCAAGGTAGTTAGGATGGAAAGGGAACAGTTCCTGTCAAGAATCAGACACAATCTTCTGTTTTGTATCCGGAGATTTCATGGCCTACATGATGACTTTGTAATTTGCATCAGGGAGGTGATGTGGGGGCGCAGTACCGGTCGGGGATATACCACTACAATGAAACGCAGGAACAGCGCGCGCGGGAATCCCTGGAAGCCAAGCAGTCGGAGTACAAGGACAAGAAGATCGTGACCGAGATCCTCCCGGCGAAGAGGTTCTACCGAGCTGAGGAGTACCACCAGCAGTATCTTGAGAAGGGAGGCGGTCAAGGCAACAAACAGTCCGCCGATAAGGGTTGCACTGACCCCATCAGATGCTATGGTTGAATTCTTCCTGCAACCGATGGTGCAATAATAATGTCTTATCTAGTGTCCGTAGGTTTGGCTTGGCCACTGGATTTATATGTTTCATCGAACTGTTAGTTGCTTTTGAACGCTTAACTCTCTCCATAAGTGACTCTACTCTCATCGTGGTCTTATTTGGCGTTCTTACTTTTAGATTTTGACTCTTGTCATGATCCAGCATGGTGAATTGGCCGATGATGGAAGAGCTTATCCCAAACACTTGTTTCTGATAATTAATCATCAATCACTACGGCTGTTTACAGTACTGAAAGTGTTAATCGCATATGGTTAAATCCCCTAATCCTGGCAAGAATAAGGAGCTCTGTTCCTCCTCCGATTGAAGCCATTGAACCTCCAATAAATCATGTTGATCAGCTCTGCTTCTGCTAAGATGGTTATAAAGCACTCGATCAGGCCACGCATTAAACTGAGTATCAGCTGCCTATCGACGCAGGGTGGACAAAGCAATGAACTTCAAGATAGTGGCCAATCGTGGGATTAGCCCAAACTTGTGAAAATGGCAATCAAGCCATTTTCACAAGTTCATATTGCCATTTTCACAAGTTCATTTTGCAAACTTTTACATGCTTGAATACAATTAAACAAGTAAGAAAATCTGCTGCATCCAATATAACGACAGCATTGAAGCAAAAAATAATTGCATGACACAAATTCTTACCAATAACAGAAAAAGAACCAAATAAATTTCAATTATCGAGCAGCACGGAAGTCCCATTTACAAGTGAAAGAATCACAGAACTTCAACAAGCCATTATTTACAGATATCCGTCCAACTATCCACATGCTTCTCCAGATAGCTCTTCCCAGTATTAACCCATATACAGAAGTAAGAGTGAACCAATATCAAAATGCACGGTAAAGATAAATCACTTGAACTATATATTCCAGGGAAGTAGCTCAAATAATTAGGAAAAGCAAGCACCACCTGGACTGAGACGTCGAACAAAAGATTGCCCCAGCTGGGACTTAATTCCATGGTCACCGAGGCATATTTACATGCATGAGAGCAAAACCACTATGTCCATGTACAAATAATTCCATTTTTATCTGCCGAGCACAATGGTTTCCCAAGACCACTCCACGAACAACAGAGTACAGGAGCAGTATGCTCCTTCAGTGTGCTCACAATATCACCTTTTGATATAGACCATATATAAACAGCTCCATCAGCAGACCCAGCAGCTACATAGCTGTCGTCTGGGCTGATACAGGACCTACTCCAGTTAGAGGCAACTCTATTCCCAGTAGCTCTCAATGTCCCGCAAACTTCAAGTGACCTCATATCAAATAGATTATGCAAATTGTCTCTTCCACTGGTTAAAACTACATTTCCCTTTCGCGAAAGAGAGATGGATGTGATAGCAAGCGCATGTGCGGCAACTTCACTCAGCAACTTCCCTGTTTGAATATCCCACAAACGAAGGTTGCCATCTACATGACCAGAACATATAGTGAGCCCATCCGTGCTGAAGCTAAGTGCATTGCAGTTGCTGGGAAACATGATTGTGTTACTGCAGTAGCCTTTCTGCAAATCCCAAATTTTGATGGTACGATCATAAGCTGCACTCACTACATGACGGCTGGAAAACTTGCTTACATCTACTGCACAAACTTTATCGGTGTGGCCAGTTAAGGTATGATGGATACGTCCTGAGTTGACATCCCATACATACAAATTATTTGAGCTGCTGGCTGCAATGACAGATCTGTTATCATGCGTGAGAGTAAGATCGAGAACTGAACCAAGGCAACCGTAAAGTGTGCGACTCAATGATCCGGTTCTTGCATCCCACATTTTTATTGTCCTGTCCTGTCCACCACTAATCAACCTACCAGAGTTATACTCAAATGTTATAGAAGCACACCCGCCTTCATGGGCATGAATCCTATGCTTACATGAAGAAGGAACAGTTGATTCAGCAAAGAATTCAGCACCCTCTTCACTTCGGCGCACCACACCATCAACTTGTTGCCTGGCAAAACTTTCTAAACCACTAGCCTTTAGGCGGTCTACCATATCTTCATAAAGTGCATTTGCCTGAATAGTTAACAAAAGTTGAATCAGCGACCGGACCTCATGAGAATTGAAGAAAAGTATATACTCTTAAGAGATTAGAGT
Organism: Eucalyptus erythrocorys; assembly: GCA_014182555.1. Classification (NCBI taxonomy): domain Eukaryota; kingdom Viridiplantae; phylum Streptophyta; class Magnoliopsida; order Myrtales; family Myrtaceae; genus Eucalyptus; species Eucalyptus erythrocorys. The sequence continues at coordinate 1,239,547 of CM024598.1, forward strand.
GGAAGCGTTCAACACTATTGCATTTATACTTATAACTAATAAAGGATTTTAGTAAAACAAGAATTCTACTACATCACAAATGTACAAGAATAGAAAGAAAGAAAAACTAAAGAAACAAAGGAAAAATATCATGAGACAATATGGAGTCAGATCAAGATGTCCAAAGCCAACTAAAAGAGCACAACACAGAAGAAGCTGAAGTTTCTAAACCTTCAAACAATCTTCTGTCTGCATTCTAAGACTCAACACAGCTCCATTATGTGCCTCCATTTCTCATTGAATACTGCTTTCAGAAGTTTGATAAGAATTCTTTAGCAAGGGGTTTCATTAAGCTTTCACTGATTCCTTTACGACCAATAATTCTATCCAAACATGATATACTTAGCTGACTCTAATGCATGCAGCAAGATATCACCTTCTTTCTCTGATAGCAACACAGACGAGGAAGAACAACATACAGCATTATTAGTTCACTCTTGCCCTATACAGACAACTTTCTTGGGGCTAAAGAAAAATTTTCCTTCATAAGAGAGAATCGAAAAAGAAACGAGATGTACTCGATTGCAGGGTAAAACCAGTACCAGTGACAGTACACTGGCACTATACTGATATGAATGAAACTAGCCAGAGACATAAACCCGTAATAAATATCAATACCATAAATTACAATAATTAGTATTCCAAAATTTCCACTAAAGCATCAGCTCTGAGAAAGTGAATCCCAAAAACCGTAAGTGTAGATCAATCAAATTTTTCAGAAGAAGTCAAGGTGCCAATTCCAATCAATTTATTGAAGGATACTTTACCTCATTAAGGCGTTCAGCATCCTTCATCTTTTCAAACATCAATCGATCTATTAACATCGTATTCTCATCTTCTGCATTCTTAGCTTTTACAGTCATGAATTCCAGTTGCCGCTTGAGCTCCTGGTTCTCACTTATAAGCAATTCTACAGCTTTAATTTTCTCTTCCAAATCTGCCTTCAATTGTGAGTATTCATTCCTGCAGCAAATGGACTGAGAAGTCAAACCCCCATTCGACCATGAAAGCACTGCCAGCCCTATTCTCGGAATCAAATGACAAGCCACTAAGTAAAGAGAACCTTGCGTCAGTCAACTCCAGTTGCAGAGAACTCATTCCAGCCTCTTTCTCTTGCAGTAGAGATCTCAATGCCCTACACTCTTTAACCGCCAGCGCAAGCTCATCCGACAGTCGCGATTGAGCTTTATATAATTGCTGAAGCTCCAGTTCCAAATTCTCGGCCTTCTCTTTCCACTCGGAACTCTACAGAGACAAGACCAACTCAATCGATTTCCAGAGAAAATCAAAAGAATATCTAGCGGCGAAACTCTCATCACATCAATCTGGCGGTGCTAATAATTACATCAACGACAATGACAGTAGAATAATATAAGTCTTCTGGGCATCTGGAGTTTGCTTCTGGGCAACAAATTATATGGCGATATACTCGGACGAAAAATATTCACCAGGCCAACCAGACACTGCTGATCAACTTCACTAGCCTACTTTCATGGTTAAGACCCTCAAAATGGCCATTCAAATGACAAAGATGCAATCTTACTCCACCAGTTGACTTCTCCGCATTGACTACTACGCCCGCATCCACAATGGAAATTTCATCAAACCCAACCTACGCAACAAAGCGTGCACTTTCGAATTCAAGAAGCGACGAACCTGAGAGAGGATCGGACTCGAGAGAGCGGCGATGGCGGGGCCATGGGCGCCCTCCTCGACCAAATGCCGCTTCCGCAGGGCCCTCAGGGCATGCCTTATCGCCGCGACGGCCGCTTCCTCCTGCGACCTGAAGAATCAAAATCCAAAAACCCGCCAACGTTCAGCCCGGCTTCGCCGAAAACCCATAACTCAATCAGCGAAAAAATTCGATCTTGCTTCAATCAAACGCGAGCGGGAATCGAGCTGAAGTACATGGGAAGCGCCGCCGATCGGGAGGTCGAGCTCCGAGCTGCGAAGACACGAGGATCAGCTCCGCACGCCGCACGCCGCACGCCGCACGCCGAGCACGAGAAGCCTCGTGCTTACGCCGAGCGAGAATCGGGTCGGGAAATCGCCTGCGATCGCGTTAGGGTGTTGGTTGGACACGAAAGGGAAATATTCATGGAGAATATCAGGGGAAGACGGGAGGAGAAGAAGGAGGAGAAGAAGATGGTGACGTTGGAATGGAAGGTTGGGCCCGTCCCTGGAAAACGGGCCGGGGAGATGGAGGAAGGTGTTGGGCCCATAACTGAGCCGAGCCCATGGGCCCATGCGGCCGGCCTTAATAGGATATAGGTAGTCCCCACCTCAAATGGTACCTCCCCTGCATCTTTGCCTGCTTGATACCAATGAGTAGCAAATGATGCAGCAGAGGTGAGAGGTTGTTCTGACATGGACACACCACCAGTTTCTCATTCAAAATTGTATTTTTCACAGAGAGATTGCTTGATCCTTTGTCGTTTCCATTCGGGTTAGCCTTCTTTACCAAGAAGCAATTTCGAATCAGCCGGAGGCCAGACATGTTGTTCGAAAAATCCCTATTTGGTACCTACTGCTCTTTGTGGTCAGCATCGGTTAGTAATGTGACACAACTGAGTATGTTTATAGATTTTGAACTTAGCACGACCATTTAGTTATTGACAATTTCTGTCTAGCAAGGAAGATAAAAGTTTTCCACCCTGAGTAGAGGGTGTTTTCTGATGGAAGAGTACAATGAGATTGCGAAATTGCTGCGCTATTATAGTACATAGTATCGTCATCGCAGCTACTATCCTTGACGAGTTGCTGATTGATCTTAAAGACGGAATACAAAGGAAGAGTTGGATGGCTAGCTAAGCGGCTTCATTGACATAATTGGACCTACATTTCTTGAGAAACACATCGTTCGACGGACGACACTTCACATCTTGATCTGAGACAGCATACACCTGACGTCCTTGCTGTTCGGCCTCTGCTTCGGATCGTCCAGAGTACAGAAGCAAGCGATCTTCAGAACCAGCAGCATTTGCTCCTCGTATCCGTTGCCGAACAACTTCGGATCGATGGCCTCGCTTGGATTATCCGAAGTCATCACTTTCCTCAGCCAATTGACCGGGCCGACTTCTGGCGTGCGCTGGAAGAATTCATCTGACGGTATCTTTCCCATCACCAACACTCCCAGCAAGATGCCAAAGCTGTACACATCACACTTATCTGTGAACTTGAGCGTCTGGTGATACTCAGGCGCGATGTACCCCACGGTCCCGGCCACATTAGAAGTCGTAACATGCGTCTTCGCATCGGGCATGGCCTTTGCGAGCCCGAAATCTGCGATTCGGGCTTCCATGTCGTCGTCTAGAAGAACATTCGCGGGCTTGAGATCTCTATGTATTATCCGCCTGCTGTGGTCCATGTGAAGGTACTCGAGTCCCGACGCGATTCCTATGGCGATCCTGTGCCTTGCAGGCCAAGGTAACTCTCTGCTTCCCTGTGAGACCTGCATCAGCACATCTTGCAAGCTCCCGTTCTTCATGAATTCGTAGACGAGGTAGTGGCAGTTTGGACGGGGGACGTGAGCCAACAAAGGCAGCAGGTTCCGGTGCCGAATTTGCCCGACCGTTCTTATCTCGGATTGAATCTGTCGCATTTTCTTGTTCAGCGCCTTGCTATCTTCTTCGTTCAGCTCCGTCGCGTCTTGTGGGGGCTGAATGATCTTCTTGATCGCAATAACCATGCCGTCGGTAGGTAACTGAGCCTTGTACACCTCTCCGCATCCGCCGCTTCCGATGATCTCCAGCTCGGCTAACCCGTCATCTTTCTCGAGGAAAGCCAAGTCCTCCGGTTTCTTGATTTGCGAGCTGAAGATCACAAAATTTTGCTTCTTACCCGCACCTCGTATGGCCGCAGTGATCAGCTTGAACAGCAGCGAGAAGACGAACCCGGATACGCTGCCGGCAAGCGCTCCTACCACAAACCCGAGCACCAACCTACCCGACTTCCTCTTGTTTTTCTTACGAGGCCCTTGACCCATTACCGATGGCGACGGGGATTGCGATGCTGGTGCTTTTGCAGAAGCAGAAGCAGAAGCAGAAGCGTTGCGTCGCGTACTTGGAGGAAGCGAATTCTCAGCAAGAACATATCTTCTTGGAATCTTAGAATCAGGGAGCTCGACATCGATTCCCTCCAAGACCGGCACAGGGCCTTCAAGAAAATCGTTCCCAGAAACATCGAACACCCGGAGGTTCCGAAACGAACGTACAGAAGCTGGGATTTTCCCGGCGAACAGGTTGCCCGACAGAGCAAGAATCTCCAGGTTGGGGAAATTCTTCAAGAAACTCAAGTCCCCGGCGAATTCATTGAAAGAGAGGTCGATCACGCGAAGCCGAACGAGCGACGAGAGTTCGGCCGGAACCTCGCCGGAGAACCGGTTGTTCCTGAGGTCCAAGATCTCCAGCTTCTTGCACTCGGCGATCCGAGACGGGACTCGGTCAACGAGCTCGTTGTCGGCCAAGGTCAGCTCCTTGAGCTGGGCGAGCCGCCCGATCGCCGGCGAGAGGGACCCCTGGAGCCGTCGCGACTTGAGGACGAGCCGCGTGACCCTGAGGACGTAGGCGCCCCCGCCGTCGCCGCCGCTCGAGAGCCGCCGCTCGCACACGACGCCGTGCGAGCTGCAGGGGCAGGGGGCCGCCGCCGCCGCCGCCGCCGACGAAGAGCGGTTCCGCTCGCCGCCGGTGATGACGCCCAGGGCGGCCTGGACGTCCGCGAGCGAGCGGAGGTCCGAGCGGTCGAGGCTCGGGCCGGCGTAGGCGGAGAGGAAGAGGAGGAGATGGAGGGCGGCGAGGGGGGGAGGCGGGATCCGGCGGCGGCGAGGGCCATCGCGTCGTCGGCGTCGGCGTCGGCGGCGTCGGCTGTGGCGAAGTGGTTGGGGAGGGAGGTTGGAAACGGTCATGGTTTCGTGCTAATTTAAGTAAATCCAGGACGCGTCGAAAACGTCAAAGATTAATAAAAAAATGAAAAAGAAGTGAAGGGACCGGCGCGGGGCCCACCTCCCGACCGGCACCGGTTGACTAATTTGTCCCCAATGGTTGACTCGATTATTTCGGTCTTTTTTTCCTTGGATTATTGGTTGTTTTTCCACGACGAGCTTTCCCAGAAAAAGACTCTCACCATTAATTTTGGTTTGAAATCCGCGGCTGCTGGGAAACTCTCATTGCTAAAGACTTTTGACTAACTTGTCTTTCACTTCAAAATTCAGATTCTTTGCATATTCATTTGGTAGCTTCTTTCACCAACCCTGTTTTTTTTTTTGTGCGATCTTTCGTCACATTTGAGGAAGGTGCTCGACCTTATCCAATTTTTTATGCTCCGAAATCTATATATATATCAAGACCGATGGTCTCTCTATACTATCGAAATGTTAAAATGCTCAAATAAATGTCATATGAAAGTTAATAGTAATTGCTGCGTTTCTTCACTTTTCTTTTGTTTTTCGGGTTTTCTCTGTATCCTTTTCTTTAACCCAAATTGGAAGCCTGAAGCGTGGCGTTGAAAAGCGTTGCCCTTATGCTATTTTTCTATTTCCGGGAAAAGACCGACTTTAGGTGAAGAAAGTCCAGGGAGAATATTATTAATGAGTTTTGAAGTTATCAAAGAGGACGTTGCAGAAACGTTCGAAGAAAACTATGATTGACTTTTTGGTGCGATAAGATATTTCCCCGTGCATGGCACGGGTTTTGTTCGAGTGTATGAAATTGCAGCAGTTGCCTGCTCAGTTGGAAGCCTGTCCTGAAGTGGAGCCAATGCAAAGGTGTAGTGGACTGACAGAGAAGTTAAAACAGCAAGATGGAACATCATAATTGCACATCTTCATAGGGTACAAGAAAAGTTGCAGCCAAGCCATACACCAAGATGTCATCTAAGCGCTTCGAAACAGAACACCATTGAAACCGCAAAAGGAAACTGAAATGGAAAAGGGAAAAAAAAAGAAAAGAGAAAAGGCGACAAACTGGATAAATCGCAAGAAAGCCGGAGCCTGAACAATACACCAGACTGGATGTCTTGACCCGCGTCGCTATCTTCCACAACCAAATCTTGCGTATAAGCTCAAGATGGTAGACCAGAAGATACCTTCGCACCCAAGCAACCAGGGTTGAACTTCTGCTTATTCGGTGCAGCAGCGGTACATGATGAACTTCTCCATAACGCGGCCGCACTCCGCGCACACGACCCTCTCCGGGATTCCTCCATCGATCCCGGGCAGGATCAGGCGGCTGCAGTGGTGCGGACTGTCGATCTCCTTCTGTCTTAGATGCCCCTCCAGCGCTTTAACGAAACCCTTCTCAGGTACCTCATCCTTCCAGCGGTCGAACTCCTCCATGCTGTCCAAGACATTCTTGGCCTTGGCTCTCGCCATCGCTGGTCCCCCAGCATGGCAGAAAATAGCCCATCCTTGGTCACTCCCATCGTAGCTGAGTATTGTCATGATCTCGTGCATTACTGGGTCGGTTTCAGTGGACTTCCCGTGTTGCAACTTCGAGTGGAGCATGCTCTCGAGTCTTGCCCAAAAGAACCAGAAGAATGTGGGGTCTTTCCAGCAGTAACTCAGATTCTCTGAAGTGATCGTTGCTGCAGTTCTCTTCACTCGGTCCTTGGCATTGTTCTTTCCCAAGTATATCATTCCCAACGGGATATTAGCGATCTTAGCGACACTTTTGGCTGCGTGTGTGAACTTCCTGATCCAATCAAGGTCCTCACCTCCATATAGACAAATGTATGATTCTTGTTCCACCTGATCAGATGCAGGAAATATTAATTACCGACAAGAATACTCTGTGCACATTGTGCTAACGTGCAATATGTGTGTGCATTAGGACATGGTACAGCTTATATTTACCATACATAATGTGGGGCTACTTTATACTGGGAAATTCATTATCCTCAATGGAAAAATTTGTCCCTGGCAGTGCTTAGTCTCTCTAGCAGTAGGATTAGGCGACGTAATCGGATCTTCATTGCTATATGTTAAAGAATCAAACGTCTCACTCCTCTTTTACTTCCTCTTCGGCTTACTTCTTGGCGAGGAAAATAAAGCCTGGTCCATGGTTCATCTTGGAATATTTTCACTTCATCAAAGTTTGTTTGCCAAAGCCTCTTTTAAGTGTGTTTTTAAGAAAGCATATCTAAGAGTAGCTCTGGAAAAAGAGAAAAAAAAAAGATCGTTAAGGATGAAGTTTGTACCCATTTCGATATAGTCCCATCGTCTAAGCCATCGATGATCAGCGAAAGTTTCCAACTTTCCTCCTTCCACAGCGCTTCCTCTCGCTCCTTAGTGAAAGGGAAGGCTAAACTTCCCCATATCCGGATCATGTGGAGGGCATTGGGACTTGCCAACTTCCCCTGTGGATCCAGAGCTACTATGATGACCCTCTTCGAGAAACGCCACACCTCTCTTATGTACTTGATCACGGCCGGTTCAAGGATCGAAGGGTGGTGGACAGTGTACCATGGCATGATGCTCTGCAGCCGCTCAAATTTCTCCTGATGGGTCATATCCCAAGCAGCCGACCTTGGATCGATGTCGACAATTGGAAGCCACACTATTTCGAACTGGCTCTGCGGCCTTGCATTAGGATCTTTGTAGATGAGGTGGAGATAGTCGATGTCTTCATTGGCAATGTCGAGATCTGATATTAGTAGCAACACTGTTTTCTTTCTCAGCACTTCGAGGCTGACCTGTTTGTTGTGAAATGAGAGAGAATTGCTGTTATATTTCTGTGGATAGATATTGTCTAGATCGAGGCCAATGAGTACAATAATGGGAATGAAAAAGTAAAAGGAAGTAGGACCAAACCCTTGATTTTTTGCTACCGTCCACCAGCGGATATATGTCGTCCTTGAGACAGATTAAATGCTTGAGAATGGTCATGTTGTCCATATGAATCTTGTCGAACAGGCGCATCAGCGTCTGAAAAGCTTCGAAGTGCATTTTGTCATCTGCATCCTCCAGAATACACTAGTTATACGACTTGACTTCTTGAGTTTAAAAGATTCAAGATGAAGAATGAATGTCCCACCTATATGTTGGTAACAGATGGCGAGTTGCTTCTTAAGGTGGTCGTAGATGCTACCGATCTTGTAGGCTAAGCTGGATAATTCCCATGCTTCAGAGGTTGATGGCATGTATCTGAATCAATTGGCAAAAAGGGAAACATCATCTCAAAATCGTATCAAAATCATTTTGTCTAGATAAAGGATCCTTGGCTTACTCGTTTCCCAACCCTATCAGGCTAGCAATTTGTGAAGCACAAGAAACGATGCTGCGGATAGTCCAGTAGACTGCAGTGGGAATATGGGTCATGGCAGTTGACAGTGGGGGCGTCTCAGATGAAATGTACTGAGGTGGTAGCTCGCTGAACTGGATAATGCACTTGGTCACATCCACCATAGCAACAATGAGATTGTGGAGTGCATCAAACTGTGTTTTCAAGGCATTCGAGTGCTCCATCACGTCGGGTAATTGCTTGAGCAAAGCTACTGATTTTGCAAGGGGGTTTGTGGAGTAAAGCTGGATTATCAGAGAGAACTCTCCAAAGTTCACGCCAAAGGCGGCCAGTGCCATTACTACTTTCGCATCCCAGGAGTAGGCTGATATCATGTTGAATATAGCCATTGCGGTTCCATGGGCATCTCCACCTCCGCTGCACTTGCATGATAACTGCAAAACATGAAATCATCGCCATCTTTAAATGACATGAAGAATTAAAAGTAAGTACAGTTCACCACCCGGGCTAATTCCTTATTGTTCTTATCAATGCCTTTCATTTTCGTGGAAAGAAAACCTCAGTTCCCTACTGGTGACGTGAAAATGAACTTCAGCATACAGTTATGCAGTGTCCTCGTGACATTGACAGGAAACATATGCAGTTTTGAGTTCAAGCCTTGAAAAATCACCTCGCAGGAGATTTTTTGTATGATGTAAGGCAATCCCTCTAGGACACCATCAAAGGACGCCAGATAGGCCTTCTCTTCCGAACTAGCCTCCTCTGCTCCATGTTTCCCCTGTATAATTCCAGAATTCAGAGAACTTTCATTAGCTCTCAGAATACGGTTTTTCATGTTTTTCTCGTTTCTAGGATAAAGGCAGAATGCAAAAGAGAGCCAAAAGAAAATAGTGATGTACTTACACTCAAAACCCCATCAATGCCTGGAGTAGCATGGCGAAAAAGGCTCTCAATGAGGCCGAGAATGGGCTTGACGTCGACTTCACGGCCATCAGGAGTATGAGTTGCTTGAATCTGCTTCATCATCGCACTGTCATCGGATGCTGCAAACATCCGGTGACCTCCCTTTTGCTGTGCCTTGGGAGGACGAGGAGGAGCCGGGAGGCCTGCCATGTTTTGCTGTGCCATGGGAGGACGAGGAGGAGCCGGGAGGCCTGCCATGCTGGTAGCAACAAGCAATTTAGTAAGTGATGTGGGAAGTGATTGGTGTACATTTACGATAACACAAACCAGGATTTATATACAGCTTGAGCAGAATAAAGCCACAATGAACAAGTACCTTGCTTGTGAGGTGGGCTTGTGAGGTGGGGCGAAGACAAAAGCAAAAGTTATTGCATCAGGATAAGGATATATTAGTCCTGATGATGGCCCCCCTAAATATCTAAAGGGAAAAGGGTTGCAGCAGAAGAGAACGTTTGAATAAACCTTGTAACATAAAGCGCTCAAAGCGACGGCAGTCACGCTTTTGACATCATAATCATCGAGATCATCATAAAAAATCTTTGAAGAGATCCCTTCCGTAACAGTACAGTCTATCCAGTATTCATCTGACTTGTTTCTGAACAATGTTGTGGTTCTGTTTGTGATGATATGGCAGCTGCCATTTAAAAGGCATTTGATTCAGGTTTCTACAAACATTCATACCAATCTTTGCCTGGCAAGGGACAGAAAGCTTGCATTTTTAGCATTTGAACCAGTCGCTTAACTTTATTTCTTGCGGTCCTAAATGTTTTTGGCATTCGTAGCACAGGATGCTGTAGAATAAGAATGCGGTTGAATATAGGAATTGCGACCAAGATGTTTCTCGATCCTGCTAGTCAGATAAGGAAAGAGAAGTTCAATTTCCAACTTAGATATCAGAGGTCCGTTAAAGAGAAGAGAATGCAAAGCAACGGTGTTTCCGAACCTTTCCACAGTAAAAAAGCGATTTACATCAGAGTAGACACTGAAGATGCAAGACCCACAGACATCATCAATTGACGTATAAACCGTACTGTGTGACGCATGACCCGTCAGGCTTGACAAAAACTTTAATGCTTCCAGAAGTACACGAGATCATGGGATTACATTGGGGGAAGCATCCGCTGCAATTCGGATAAAAAAGAAGCTTACCCTTCAATCCTTTTTACTAATTGAACCTAGTAAAAGAGGACAAAGCGCAAAAGATGAACAACCATGCAAATTGAAAATGAAAAGTTTGAAAAAGAAGAAAAGAGTGGTCTGGTCTCGTGTCTCACGAGCTCCACATTACTTAACCAAAGGGGTATGGGATCGAGCAACTGTGTCTTTTTTACCATCTGGGTGGAACCTAAAGTTAGAATAAAGTACTTTGCTTTGGACAAATCTATAGAAGATCGAATTCTGGGAAGCTTCATTAGGGACAGCCAGTACTGCTCATCATCTGAACCATCTCAAAGTAAGCTAGAAAGAATGTTCCCCATGTCTGCTTCCCTTTTTCTTCGGCTCGATCGGTCCTGCAACCGCACACAAAGTATCTGGTTCACATCAATGCTCAAAGAAAGAGAAAGTTTTGTGAGGATTCCCATGAAGTGTTCACGAGAGAATAAGAAATGGAGAGACAGTATTTCCACATCTTCTTCGGCCATCATATCTTCTCTCTTATCATCTCGTCGGTTTTTCACTTCCGTTTCAATGATCAAACAATCGAGAATTCTACATGTTCTCTCGTATTTCCTTACTATTCCATCTTTTATTCATCTTCCTTTTTCATTCTTTTCCCTCTGATAAAAAGCTTCTCGCCATTTTCACTGCAAATAGAAGACAGTGAAGAAACTTTTCGTTGGACTCTACCTTTGGGTTTTAGAGAACTTCATATCCATTACCCTTCATCAACTCAAGCACATTTCACGTCATTAAAGCTCAAAGTGATTTGCAGAATCGAATCAGTTTGTCTCCATTCATTAAAAGCACTACAGGTGACGTGTCTTATCTTCCGTACTTCTTTTTGATTTGCTTAGCAATAAAAAAAAAAAAAGTAAAACGAATTATATGTCTTGAAAAATTGATATTATACCAATCTCACTAAATTCTTTATCTGCGCCCTTTAATTCTTTCAGGATTCAACTTCGACACAGTTTCATGACGCAACGTATATTAACGCTTCGTTTGTTCTGCGGAAGACATTTTTTGGTAAAATACTTTCCATATTTTATGGTGCCTTGCTTAGGATAATGATTTGACAAAAAATATTTTCCCAGTCAACAAAAAATTTATGTTTGAATCCATGAAGATGATTTCCTCTTTAAAAAAATCCCAAAATTTTTTTGTTCAAAATATGACTAGATTTTGGCGTTTAGACAAAAAAAAACTCTACAATTGGACATGGAAACCATAAAACTAATTGTAGGGCCTTGGCATCTAGGATTGGGTGCTTGTGCTTGGGTCTATTAAGACTAAGTCCATGACCTTAGTGCCTCTGGCTGAGAACTAGCGCCCAAGATTGAGTCCTAGGTGCCTAGACTCGAGTCCAAGTCAATCAAGGTTGAGCATGAGGCCTCGATGCTTGTACATGATGCTTCGGCACCAGGGCTCGATCCATTAAGGCTAGGCCACGCCTAGGTCCACAAAAACCAAGCCTAGGATTCGTGTGCTTATGCCTGAGCTTGGGTCCATTGAAGACGAGGCCTAGGATCCAAATGCTTGTGCCTAGGTCCGTTGATGCCCAACCCTGAGTTTGGAGGTCAAGCCTTGATGGACCCTAGACCTTGGACCTCAGTGCCTTAGCCTTAGTTTTTTAGTGCTCATACCCGAGTCCATAGAGGGCGGGCACAAGTCCATTGAAGCCTAGTCTAGAATGTTGTGCCCATGCGAAGATTCCTGGTGTCAAAACTCGAGTCCATTGAGGCTAGGCTTGGGATTTCGGTGCTCATGCCCAAGTCCATCAAGGCTAAGCTCGAGACTTTGTTCGTTGAGACTCGAGCTTGGCCTTAATGGACCTGATCTTGGTAGTTGAGGACCCGCTTGGTCGTCATGGACCCAAGCACAAGCACTAGCTTCCTCAGGGGAAAATTGTCAGAAAAGTCCTAAACCTATTATATTTTTGCTAATTCAATTATAATCTTTTCAATTTTGTCAATTAAGTCATAGACCTTCTCACTTTTTGTCAATTGAGTACATTCGATCAATTTCGATCGGAACTTGCTAACGTAAATGTCAGCTATCTTATGTGGCAAGTTGAAGTTGACGTGTACAAAATTTATTATTTTTTAATTTTATTTTTTCCCTTGTCTTTCTCCCCCCTTCTCTCTTCTTCCTCTCCGTTGGTCGTTGAGTGATTTGCTAGAGGCTGCGACCGATGAGGGGTGGATTGTTGGGCTCGGGTGAGGTTGCCCCCACTAGAGGCCAGTGACGATCAGCCTCGCTGGCCTAACGCAAGATCGCCCTCGTCGGGATTCGCTCGTGCCACGTAGGACAACTGGTGTACACGTCAGTGAATTCTGGCAAAAATTGGTTGAATTGATTCAATTGGCAAAAAGTAAAAATGTTTATAATTCAATTGGCAAAATTGAAAAGTTTAGGACTGAATTGGTAAAATTGTAATAAATGTAGGATTTTTTGGACAATTTTCCTGCCTCTTCATGAAAGCCTCAATGGATCAGGGCTTGAGTGTTGGGGACTCGAGCTTGAGCGTTGGGGACGTTGGTCATCAAGGTCCTACACTCAGCCTTTGTGAACTTGGGCCTAGGTGCCGAGGATTCAAGCACGGGCATCAGGGCTCGGGTTTAGCTTTTCTGGACTTGGGTTGTGGCGCCAAGAAGTCATCACGAGCACTGGGTGCCTAGTTTCGGCTTCAATGGACACAAGATCATTCCCTGCACTTTTGCTTAGGACCAAGGTGGCCTTGCTCGAGTTGGGGTCAATTGAGGTTGGTCCAGGATCTTCGTTTAAGTGCGCACATCACTAGCTCCTAAATAGTGTTTGTGTATATAGAAAAATCAATGATTTTTCGTACCAAACGAAGACAAATATTTTCCCTTTTTTTTCAAAAGATTTTAAATAAACACTCAAAAATATTGTCATTTTCCTAGAAAATAACTTCTTGAAAGATATTATCTAAAATTTTCCACAATATAGACGAAGCCTAAAATGTATAGTTTTCTATCTAAGGGTGAGTATGGTTCTTGAGTAAAACCTGGAACTGAATCTGTAGGAACTTGTTCGGTCCTAGGTTCTAAAGTGTGCATGATAGGTTCTAAATTCTAAAAATTGGGGTACCTACTTGATGGATAGGTTCTAGTAAGTTCCATGTTCTAGGTAGTTGGAACTTGAAATTTGAAATAAGTTTTTATGTTTTTCTTGATCTATATTTTCATGAGATCCTATGGTATTTTATGGCAAATGAGTGTATAATTTGGAATTACTAGTTTATATGACTTAGATTTTTAATTTGTTAATGTTTTATATTTCTCATGTGTCTAAATATAAGTTGTGATTAGTTGATTGAAACAGTAAATGATGATCATTAAATGTGATGATTTATATCTTTTAATTAATAATATAAGTAGAATATGGGTACAATATGAAATCGATCCTAGAACTTGTGGTATGATAGGTTCTAGGTTTTAAGGTATATAGTTTTGGTTCTAAATTCCAGAGAAAAAAGAACTTATTTCGATGAATATATTTTAGGTTCTAAGTGGAGTCTGTACATAATTTGAAACGGCTCACTTCTACCTTTATTAATAGAATTGTCCAAACAAATTAAGATTCGTAGTGAAACAACTCGTGCTTGATGAAATTTGTTTTTTCATGACAAGGCAGACATTTAATACTAGCACTGCAGTTAAAGTCATTGGATTGAATTTAGTCTCGAAACATAGCTACTGTTGAACAGTTGAAGGTAGTGTTCTTCTTAAGAAATTCGTGGTGTTTTTGCTTCTTAAAGTCATATTAAGATGGCAAATGCATATAAATGAAATAGAGAGATACATAAGCTCAAAATGTAATCTCCAACCATGTGTAACCAACAGAAAGGAAAGAAAGAATAATTATAGTCATCCATCGATTAACCACATTCGAATAATCGATTTAAGGTATTTCGGTCAATTCCACGAGAAAAGGAAAAGGATGTTGCATTAAAAAGTCGAAAGGGGAGGGGGAGGGGGGGGCGCGGCATTAGCCCCGACCCAAAAAAAAGATAAAAATTGACGCCTCATGTGCTTTTTACTCACAAAATGTAGGGCAAAAGTCTGAGAGTGAGTGTAGAATAGGTATAGAGTAGGACTGACAAAAAAAAAAATCGGCAAAGATTTTCTCGACCAAAAAAAAAAAAAAATGCAGCAAAGATTTCAAAGTCATGGTGCGGCCGCTGCCCCACGTGTCGGGAGCACTCGGAACCGAGCCCATGTGGAAATCGGGCCGTCACGGTCGGCCCAACCGACAACCTTTTCCGGCCCAGGAAGGTGGCTTCCAGTCGGTCGGCCCGGAGGCCCATGACCCGAGCACCACCGAGGGATATGCTGGATTCCCCGGCCCACGTGGCGACAGCGGAGACGAGACCGATGACGTGTCCCCCAAGTGTAGAAGGTGGGAGAACGAGCGAGAGAGAGAGAGAGACAAGATTGAAACCGATAGTAACGGCATGCCTCCTACTCCCGTGGCGGCACCACTGGCCTGCGGTTCTCGCTACCGTGCGCCGTCTCCTCTGAAGCTCCTCGCCGCCGCCGTCGCCGCCGTCGAAGCCCGGACTCGGTCGGTCCGCTGCCGCCGCCGCCGCCTCCCGTCGCCGCCGCCGCCGGCGCGGGCCGTCGCCCCGCTCGCGCTCTCCTGCCGGCCTTCCTCCTCCTCTCATCATCTCTTCGGCGGGAACTCTCTCTTCTCGCAGATGGAGGTGAGCTTGGCCTTCCCCGCCGAGTCGAAGCTCGCGCTCGTGCGCGCGCGCGCGCGCGTTTTTCCGTTCGGAAATCGCGTGGGAATTCGAGGCGTCCGCGCTGGCGCCGATGGCGATTAGCGTGGTCCGCCGATTTCGTACCGTGTGGTTGTCAGTGCGATTGCCGTTTAATGCTGGTTTTCGATGAATCTCATCCAGGCCGGAGCGTCGTTCGTCCCGCTTTCCGGTTTTGTGTGTCTATATGGCGGTGGCGAGTTCAGGTTTTGTGTTTGTTGACGCCTTGGCTCGGTTGGGGTCTTTGATGAATGTGATGCTCAGTTCTTTCTTTCTCTGTGTGTCGAGCATCGTGCTTTGGTCAATGCGCGGTTGCATTTGCGATGATTGCGTGTTTTTCTCCAGGCGACGGCATGCCATTTTGTCTGGGGATACTGTAGTATACAATTTGTAATTATATTAGTTATCGCTGCGGCACACTGTGCCTCGTTGTTTGACGATGACGTTCAACGTTGTTGCGCGTGCTGTGGGCCTCTGTTATCGGAATTCAGCCCATGGCCTTGTCGCAGCTTCAAAAGGTGATGGCTTGATGATGTAGTAAGGTCTTTTCTCCTGACTGGTTTGCGGTAGAAAGTGGTGTGTGAGATTCCATTTCTAGGGACCAGAAGGGCCTGGGTGAGGTGCTTTTGCTGACTTTCAGCTTTCACTCAGTTTCTGATGATATACTTGGTTTTTGTTTGTACATTTGATCTCTTTCCTTATGATTCCGAATGTCGTTCCTGATTATGCTTGAGCTGGTATTATCCTAATGCATTGGTTATGACAGCGATATTGGACTGGAAGGGGCATCAGTAGTAACAAAGGAATGGTGGAGCAATTACAAAATTATGGAGTTATTAGGTCCAAGAAAGTGGCTGAAGTGATGGAGAAACTTGACAGGGGTTCGTTTGTCCCAGAGGGTGCCCCTGCTTATGTTGATAGCCCCATGCCCATTGGTTATAATGCTACTATTTCCGCACCTCATATGCACGCGACATGCCTTGAGTTACTGGAGAAAAACTTGCAACCTGGCATGCATGCATTAGACATTGGATCAGGTTCTTATGTTTTCCTTCCCCTTTTCTGCTTAGAATGTTTTGGTTTCTTAGTGCCCCTCTTTAAGTTAGCAGCATTAGTTCTGGACATACACTAATGCAATGAGAAGGCAGATTTAGGTCGATATACATGTTTTTGCATAATCATTCTTAAGCTAACTGCTGCAATGCTTGAATTTGCTCCTCCAGGAACGGGTTATTTAACAGCGTGCTTTGCTATGATGGTTGGGCCGCAAGGTCGTGCAGTAGGTGTTGAACATATTCCTGAGTTAGTTGCTGATTCGGTGAAGAATGTTCAGAAAAGTGCAGCAGCTCCCTTGCTGAAAGAAGGAGCCCTTTCACTTCATGTGGGTGGTATGTTTGTCAATTGTTGGCTTGCCTCTGCTGGACTAGTGTATGTTCTGCCTCAGGGACAAAAAATTGTTATTGTCGTGCTTGAGAATTCAGCCTTTTGTTTTGTAATGCCATTAGTTTTACTTGACTGACGTAGGACCCTCCCCTGCCTTTTGTTTTCTTGTAAGAGAACACGTTGATTCTTCTGCTATGAACCCATTCGAAAATCCTAACATCAAAGGAGGTAGACCATCCGGAAAAAGATCGACTCAAGCGTCCTTTGGATTTATACTAAAGTAGAAGGGATGCAAATTTTCTTTTTATGAATCTGGCATGCAATTACTTGCTTTCCATTAGGAATTTTGTACAAACTTAGTTGGTCTATTGGAGGAAAAATCTCACATGCATTTTACTCTCTTGCTTATTGATTTTCCCTTTCAGTGGTTCCTTAAGAAACCTTGATGGATTTGACTTGGAAATCTGCTATTTTTGTGACAATTACTTGAGGGCTTATCGCACGATATGTGTTGTGCCAATTTGTTAATAGATGGAAGACTAGGATGGCCTGAGCATGCACCCTATGACGCAATCCATGTCGGAGCAGCGGCCCCAGAGATACCCAAAGCACTAGTGGACCAGCTGAAGCCAGGTGGGAGAATGGTGATTCCAGTTGGGAATATATTTCAGGATCTGAAAGTGGTGGATAAGAACTCTGATGGTTCCATCAGTGTTCATGACGAGACTTCTGTGCGTTACGTCCCTCTCACCAGTCGAGATGCACAGCTAAGGGGGTTCTGAGGTTGGATACCTCTCAGAAAATTTGATCGGTCTGCACCTGTGCCAGTTATACGTTGTGTCCAGTCCCATACAGTTGCATTTTCTCTTTACCACTTATGTGTACAGGCGAAGCTAAAGAAGACGGAAGAAGACACCAAGTAGAGAGTAGGCAAATAACTCGTGTAAGCTATCCTTCGTAGGGTTGTTATGAACTTTAAGAATTTATGAAGCATATGGCAATGATGTTTTGAATACCTAGACAAGCCATTCCACTTCACAAATTGTGAGGTTCATATGAATTCTACATCTCGACTAGCGTCGCTTATCAGATTAAAGTTAATGATGCCGCATGAACCGTGGAATGTCACCAGACAAGATATTAGTCCATTAAGTTTTAGAGAGCATGATTCTTTCATGCAGAATTAGAGCTCGTCTGTTGTATGTTCAGAGAGCGTATTCACTCCCTGGATGTCAAGATATAAACTCCAAAGCAGCAGATATTTGAAAGCCCTCCTGCAATTAGTTGACTCGGCAGTGATATCTGATCACTTGCAAATCGTGTCTAACAATCGAAGCTCCAAGGCAATGATAATTTGCGTCTTTTGCCAATCATTCATGCATGCTGTGAGTAAATAGTATTCTTTCCATTGTCGCTGCTCACCAAAATAAGAGAAAGAGACCTTGGCAAGAAAAGAATATGTGCGTTATTTAGGAAAGCTTACAATAGGATCACTGGAACAAGCGTGAACTTATGAATGACATGATGAATTAACCTAAAGTAATCAAATCCGCATTCTCAAAATTTAACTTAAAAGGCACTACGCCTCGATCTTTCCTCAGCCACGTTCACCCTTATTGCCCTTCCTTCCAAGCTCTGCAATGCCACGACACCAAAAGAATCATCATCAGCAATTTCTCCTATATGACTTAAGTAGGATGAAGAAACAACCTAATCTTCTTCTATGGAATTCCAAATATCAGGTGTAAAAAAATATTGGTTCTAACATAATTCTTGAGCGTTAATCCTTTCCATCCTACTCTGATATAGCAAAGAAACCTGCATAAGTTTCAATCTAATGAAAAAGAAACAGTACAAACCAACATCTTATCTTTGCCGATCATTTAACGCACATATAAGCATAATAAAAATGATTTAACACAAAATTGAAAAGGGAACGAAAGCGCACAGGGTTTTCAACTTTATTTTAGATTGAGAAATCATCGGATTTTCGCCCTGTAGAGGACCATGTCATAGTAATTGCTTGAACCAGGAATATACAAAGAAAGATCAGTACCTGTCCATCAAGCGCAGCAATGGCATCATTCATTTCAGTCTCCGATGCCATCGTCACAAAACCGAAACCTCGTGAACGGCCAGTCTCCCTGTCATAAACTACCCGGGCATTGACCACTTTCCCATGCTCGCTGAAAACCTGCTCCAAGCGACCATTATCCACATCCCAGGGCAGGTTACCAACATAGATCCTGAAAGAAGCCTCAAAAGTGCGAAGGGGTCTCTCTGGCCTTGATCCTCTTGGAGCAGCCTTGTTCACTGTCAAGAATCTTCCATTCATGTCCTGTTTAAAAAGATTGCAAAATGCAACACCACTTTAGAAAGCTGTCATTTTTTCAACAGCAATAAAATCATTGACAGGAATGTCATAGAATCAGAGGAATCAAAACATGCCTGAGTACAGACTGCAGTAATTTTTGTGCATGAGACTAATTAAAGCAATTTCAGAAAGATTCTAACTAGGCACCTTATAAATGATCGAAATTAATTTAGTAGCCATCAAAACTTCAATGAAATCAGATAAGCAAAGCCTTCACACAGAGAGAAATAGTTAAAAGCCAAGGCATCAGCAATTATTATAAGTAAAGGATAGTATAATCAGCAATAGGAGGTTGACTAATTTTCAAAATAATCAGATAGCATCTATCTTGGCCTCAGTATTGCTTTCAGCATTTTGCTCTGAAGCCAAGATGATTTACATTTGTTAGTTAAGCAAAGGATAGTATTCTCAGACAATGTCACTGAGTCACCAAGCTGAATTTCAGCAATTGGAGGTTGACAAATTTCCAATTATCAGATATAATCTAACCAGGCCTCAGTGTTGCTTTCAGCATTTTGTTCTGAAACCAAGATGTTTCTCACTTGTTAGTTAGTTAAATGATAGTATTCTTAGACAATTTCACTGAGTCATCAAGCTAAATGTCAGCAATTGGGAGGTTGACTAATTTCCAATTGTCAGATAGAATCTATCCTGGCCTCAGTATTGCTTTCAGCATTTTTTTTTTCTGAAACCAAGATTTTTTGGTTAGTTAAGTATAAAGTCAGCAGATCAGGGTATCGAGATTGCCAATCATATGAGTCAACTGAACGCAACACTTGACCTTATGAGGATTCTAAATGCTAGTTTGGACTTGAACTTACTGTCCATGGAAATCCATGGAAATAAGGTCCACATGATGAAGAAAGAGGTGTTTCCATGACTCTAATTTTGTTCCAGTCAATTCCTATTTCATGGCCACATATTTTTCCAACTATGGGAAACCTTTCTAGTGTTACATGAATCCAACTGGTGTGCATTTGCAGATCCATATGCAACTCCTCTGTTAAAATTACCTATGCGGTATTTCTTTCTTGTAATTCAATAAAAGGAGGTACATAATAGTTTTACTGATGCATCGTCAAAGCTTGGCCCGCACCTATGTGACTGTGATGGAGAAGTTATGATTCAAAACCTTTATCAGAACAGATTAGGCCAGTAACATAGAAACAGCACATTAGCAAACAAGTAGAGAGATACACTTGATGAGCAGTGACTGGTTTTCGCAAGTAACTGGAAGATGCTAAACTATCCATGCATACAAAAGTTTCCCTAGACAAAACCACATTCACTCCTTTTTATATGCATTTTTCTTTTTTCTTTTCATCCTTTTGTCTACGCTTTGTTTACAGAAATAAATCCTCGAGCATTGAACACACAGCTGTTATCTCATAGGACTGTATGACATCTAAATGACCAAACCACACTGAAAAAGGGGAAAAACTGTCTTGACAATTGGTCAGTAAAACTATGCAGAAAGAAATATAAGATTTATAATGTCAGACAGCTCAAGGAAAGGGACACACTACAAATACAGACATGAACAATATCAAGCTTCCAAGCAAAGAAGACGTATCAGGATATTCCAGCATTCTAGCTCAGTTCTCTACTTATAAGTTGATTATATGCATTCAAAGATGAGACTAAACTACTGGATCTAAAACCAAATTGAGAACACCCCACACAGTACCGAAAGGAGCTAAATGACCTACTAATAGAAATCCTTCACAGTCCCCACAATACTTGAGCTCTATATACTATCTTGCATAAACAGCAATCAGCAGAATTCCAAGAAACAAGAACATTATTCCTCACGATACACTCGAAGGAATTAAACTCACATATTGGTGGAATATATCAACAGCCTTTTCGGCCTCCTCGACCGTGCTCATGGTCACGAAGCCGAATCCCCGACTTTGGTCGGTCTCTCTGTTATAGATAACCTGCGATTAGAAACAACGCGGAAAAGTTAAAAACACATCGCATTACCCTCCAAGAATCGACAAGCAACAACCTTTCCCATCGATTATATCCGTAAACAAAATGTGCAAAGACAGATGAAGTCGAAATCAGGATTCACCTCTGCTATCTCCACAGTTCCAGCTTGCTCAAAGAGCATGGCCAACTTCTGGCTGTCAACGTCGTAAGGCAAATTCCCGACGAAGAGTTTCGCGTCTTCAGGCGGTTCCACAAAAGTTTCTCCTTCCCCTTCTCCTTCCCCTTCTCCTTCTCCTTCTCCCTCCTCAACAGCCCCATCCTCATTGCTCTCGCCCCCGCCTTCCCAATCCGAGACCCGGGCTTCCGTTTCTTGATTCCCCCACTCGGACTCACCGCCCTCTTCCTGTTCCTGTTCTTGTTCTTGTTCTTGTTCTTGCTCCTGCTCCTGGTCAAGGGTGGTGGTGACCGTGTTGTCCTCGTCCTGCTGGGCCCAGTCCGAGGTCTGGGCGACGAAAGCGACGAAATTCGGGTGATGGGTCTTCCTCAGGGGATGATGAGGGGCGAGCGCGGGCTGAGCGAAACAAGAAGAAGAGGAAGAGGAGCAAGAAAGATGGATCTTGACGGGTCTGGGAGGGATCGAGAGGTACGGGTGGGAGGACTCGGATGAAGGGGAGGCGAAGAGGGAAGGCGGGCATGAGTCGGTGATGGACAGGGGCTTGAAGACGGGCGCTGTTGCAGAGGACATTTTTGTTGGGAAAGGAGAGAGCTTTGGAGAGTTACAAGAGTGAGGATAAGAGGAGAAGGAGAGGAAGGAGAAGGAGAGGAAGATGGGTTAAACAGGCACCATAGGAATTATAGATGGCGGAAAGT
Source organism: Eucalyptus erythrocorys (assembly GCA_014182555.1). Lineage (NCBI taxonomy): Eukaryota > Viridiplantae > Streptophyta > Magnoliopsida > Myrtales > Myrtaceae > Eucalyptus > Eucalyptus erythrocorys. The sequence continues at coordinate 1,261,286 of CM024598.1, forward strand.
CCGTGAGGGAAAAAAAATGTGATAACCCCGGACCATCACCTGCTTCCACATATTTTCTCCTCCCAAGGCCCGTTCTGTATGTTTTCAAGTATACTGGACCATACATGAAATTCTCCTTTTTAGCATTTAATTTTCTTAAGAAAAGTATTAAAAAATTGATTTTTATTTTTATTTTTTTGTTTTCTTTTTCTTTTCCTTTCTTCCTCCATGGGCCATGTGCCATCGCCAACTGTGTGCCTTGACGTCGGTTGGTAGCTCAATAATTGGCCATGATGCGGGCTAGTGAGTTTGAAGCTCAGTTGATCTTGATCTAGGCGAGCTCGTGCTTGGCTAAAGTTGGTGAGCTCAGGACTTGCTAGATCCAAGCAAGCTCGAGCTTGCTTGAACAGCAGGATAAGCATTGCTGGAACTTAAGATCGTCATGCAGCACTGCACCGTGTGCTGCAGCGTAATAAGATCGGTACAGAGAAAGTCAAAGCAAAAAAAGAGACTCAAATCGGCAGCATCACTGTAATAAATTTTTTTATTTTCATTGTTCAATGAAAACGCATCTTATCCTCAGTAAACAATTTCAATATCCCTCAGTTGACATTGTTCTGGAAGATTTATTGTCAACATATTATCTTCAGCATTGTAAGTGAATTCCACTTCCTTGGTGTCTACTTTACAGCACTTCGGCTTCGAGGTCGTATAGAATCCGAATCCGCCGCATCCTCGACCTTCTACAATAATTATGCCCCCTGGAATGGTAGTGCATTTTATAGCTTGCACCGCTCCTCCTGAGTTGTACATGTCCAGCAAGCCTATTGGAGCAAAGTGAATATTCTCGAGGAAAATCTGTTAGGAACAATTTGCTATGAGGATAATAAACAAAAGAGGAAAAGGAAACCCACACTAATGGAATGATCATGAAAAAGTGATAAAAGGAGAGACCCTTATTGGTGATATTGTGTATATTTCACACTCCAGAGTCTTCAAGGTAACTTCAAGGTTTCCTCTCTTTGACAATCTGGACAGGGATCCTGTGACAAGAACATTTCAGACTCTGCGAATTGAAGCTTATGCACATATAGTCATGTCTGGTGGAAGAAGCAAACGAATCTGAAGTTCACCTTTGTTGAATGCATACACTGCAAAGTCTCCATCCCAGTTTTCACCTGCAATTTTTTCAAGAAATTCAACGTCGGCAGGACTGATGCGCCCCGAGATGGGAGGAAGCTCAGTGGGCGGTGATAATGACTTCTCTCGTAAATCCTGTTTCAAAGGCCAACTTCCTGCTCCTTGGCAATTAAATACACTGATTACGCCTGTTAACTTGTTCACGTTCCATATCTTGAGCAAACTGCAGAAGATCAAAGCATGGTCAATGGAAGATTAATTCACAGGAATTATTTTTTTAATTTCTAGGGCAATGCACAATGGAATGCATATTTACCTTTTCCCATCCATGACAGGATCTTCAAAGAGACAGTCACGAGTAGGCCGGCCAGCATATCTAGCTCTTAGGACAGAACCATCTGGCAAAACCAGCTTCTTCAGGATGTTGAAGTCATGGTTGGCAGGTTTGTCACTGTTACAACCCAAGTTTCATCGTAAGAATGCCTCCACTTATTGGAGTTGCTATATTATGTGTGCCTGGATGTTTCACATGCTATCTGAACTCATAATCCATTCATGAACAATAGCTACCTGACATATACGGCACAACCACCCATTGCTCTTGCTGCGCCATGAAACTCGGCAGTTTCATGCTTGCTCTGAAAAGAACCGGTTAATGGACTTAGCATAAGTTGTCTCTGAAGTATAGCTCCCCAGCAAAATGCCAGAGGCACTTGCCCTTGGCTAGCGAATAAGAGAAATCATAACGTAGTGAGTTGAAATTCTGTGTTTACAAGGAACCTTACATGGAACATGTCCCAATCTGGCACAAATACCTCCCCGAGAAGAAGGCTGTTATATGCGACAGAGGCAACATGTAAAGTCTGAAATGTCTGCTCTCGTGGCATGAAATCCTCTGATGCTCTTGCAACTGCACTCTTCTTGGAACTGACCTCAACAAACAGTAAAGCCTCATGAAATGGCAATTTGACATTACTATAAGGACATCAGCCAAAAAGATAATGAGCAAATGGAAGTACCTGTAGATAGAATCTGTATTGTGACTCATGCAGCAGATTAAGTTGTTTTCTTTGAAGTTCCTCTCTACAGATTGCTCGAGAGCTTCTTGATGTTGTCTAGTCAATGTAACCCGTCCTCCATACCCGTTGCCCAAGGTTTCAATGAGATTCTGAACATCCACCTTTACTCCATCAACACCACAGCGTGCCAAGTAACTGTGGAGGTCATTGTAGAAGTCATATATCTTCTCAGGATCCATTACTCCGACTCCATATTTCTCCAAGCTGTCCATAGCGATGTCTCGAAGGTTACCGAGGTTACCAGGGGACTGAATTGGGTATACCAACTTTGGATTGTACTTCTTCATTTTCTCAGATGTTGGGTGCACTCCTCCCCAGTAACCAGCCAACGCATGCCACAGGTAGATATAACTGCGCATTAACATCATAAAGTTCAAGGCACGACAAGTTTGAGAAAATGTGCATCTCGAAGTGACAACATGACAACTGATTATACATATGACAGGTTGTTGAGGCTCCATGGTCTTACTTCAGTCCATATTTCTGTTTGACGAAATCAATCAGCTCGTGCAAATCAGTGCATGAATCCCCTGAGACTGAGATTTTAAATTTTTCATTCTCTTTGATATCAACCAATCTGGTGGCAAACCTGAATAATTATTGATGGCAGAAGAGAACATTGGGATGACTTGATCAAGCAGAGGCATTATAAGGTTTCAAAAATCAATCTGGAGGAAGAAAATTGCGAACTTACTGCATTCCTTCGACAATTGGCTTTCCATCCTTGTAAAATTCATTTGTCGTGTCTTGCCAACCATCATCGATGATCACAAATCTCGGCGAACAGCCTCCCTCCAAGAAACTGCATAAAAGTAGCTACTGTTGCTCAGCTTTTCAATACAATACATTAACAGTAAGTTAATCTTGACTTCTTCCACATTCAGAACTGAAATGTGGCTTGGCATTTGCGTTGCACCTTTGGAGGCCTTCTTTGATTCCTCTGGGATTGACTTCAGAGTAGAAAGCATCCCATGTGCACCATCCAAACCAATCAAGGTGCGGGGGGATCTACCGACATCATATTGAAAAAAGTCAGCAGGCAGAGCCGTTATCTTGGTCGTGCACTTAAAAGAAATTAAAGAATTCTCTTACCGTTTTGTCGTCAATATGGCTAAAAGTACCCTTCTGCTTCGCCAGGATCCTGTATCCGAGTGCATTACAATGTTAAAGATTTCCAGCAAGAAAGTAGAGGGAGAACCGATACAATGGAACAAACAAAGCATACTTGATAGAATCTTTGATGAGATCAAACGGGTTATCTCCATAGTTGATGAATACTGCCTCGAGTACTTCAGTTGTTGTGACATTGACGTCGCCTGAACCATTGAGAAGGAAGAGAAACCAAGTCTTGGATCAAAATGCTGAGGCCAGAAACAGAGGCAACTGATAAAAAGCATAAGCAGCTAATTCCTACCACTTTCAGCACAGAACTGGAGCTCATTCGCGGCATTCCCTTGCAGACTCGTACGGAATGGATCATCCAAGACAGGCAGGGCTAGGATGTGGAATGTCAATTCAGAGTTTTGTTCCTCCGATACTCCATCATCTAAAGCGGATCCCTGTCTTGCTTCTAAGAGAAGCATTTGGGTTTCAATGGGAATTTCATTAGCTGATTCACCGACCCGAGGTATCATCCACCAGATTTTGGCTCTAAAGAGACACAGGAACTTGAATCCCCTGCAACAGTCCTCAGATTAACCGAAAGCTACAGCAACCCGGGAGAACTAAATAGATGACATTTGTTGATTCGTGTTCTCTTGTGATCCATCTTCTTGGGGGCATTTAGGAACAAGAACCAAAAATGCTTGTTTCCACCAAATCCATCCAGAAAAGTTGACCAGACATTCAAGCATATCAAAACAAATGAACTTGAAACACAATTATGGTTACTTCAGATCCTATGAACGACTAACAATCTCCGTGGTAACATCTAGAAACTAATTTAACCGAAAATTCAAGAATCCCCAAATCAAGAAAGCAGAAAGTTCGAAACTTCAGATCAAGAAAACATGTTGGCATCAATTGTATTCGAACAACATTTGCAGAAGACCCATAAACAAAAAGGCATTCCCGAAAACCATGAAAGCATAAACATCAACAGCAATTCCAAGCAAACGAAACAGAAGGAGACTGAAATGCTGTCCACTGAGGAACATGAACTAACTCAAGAACTCCAAGGCTGAAAACATGGCGGGAACTCGGGGCCGCCAACGTGGCGCCCAAGAAGCCCGGCCCCGATCCGACCGGCTTGAAGGCAACATTCCGTGGGACTTCGGTCAAGACCACCTTGCCCCTGACCGAGAGGCAACCGTTCTCGATGACGGGCGGGCCGGTGACCGTCATGATAACCTTGTATCTACGTTTGACTCTTCCTTCAGCAGGTTCACAAAATGGCAGCAAACTGTCCGCTAAAGTTTCGTCTCACCAGCTGATAACTGGCTAGGCTATTTATAGAAAGTTGGTGGGCAAATTCCAGGAATGCGATATAAACGTGCTAAGTTATCGGTTGAGTGCATCAAGAGCTCAGCTCAGCCCATCACATAATTCAAGTCAACGCATTTCGTCAGTTGCTTTTTGAAATTCAACCAAGAATGAGTAAAATGTACTCGAATAAACCCATTTGACCGTGGAACTCGTGGATGTATCTTAGATTCCAATCCTAGATGTGATGGGCTCTATCCTCTCAAGTATTTTAGTGAATAATTAATTAAGTCTTCCGATTTTATTCGTGGGATCTCTCTCCCACAAATAGAGGATCATATTTTGTCTAAATTAATTATCAATTTTTTTCTCTTCCGTTGATATGAGAGAAGATAACCAATTCAATTCAGAATTTTTAAATTTACCAATATAATCCTAAAATCTTTATGCAAAATTTCAACATAATTCTTCCGATTAATTACTATATACGTGATGTCGTTTCGAGTAGAGTTGTTCGCGTTGACGCACCACATCAATATCGCGCAAATATTTAGGACTCCATTGATGAAATTAAAATATTTAGAGTTGAATTAACATCCACGTTATAAATTTAGGAATAATTTGACAATTATCCCGTTAATATATGTCCACGTTAGTCATGTCAATCCATAACCATAACAGCTAGAAGAGGTGGGGCAAAAAGAGGGGATGAGGTTGGGATCAAATTGATCAACCGCCTTCTCGAATGTTCATGAGATAAATCAAAGCTGAGTTTGTGGTATTAGAGTCACGGAAGGGCTGTCTCCAGGATTTGGTATGAAGGAAGTGGACTTTGGGGATAACCTGGCACAAAGCTCTAGAGCTTTCCCCACGGGCTAGCGTACGTGGTGCTGACTCGGATGGTTTGACCCTCTCGTTCTCCCTCCACGTTGGCATGCTTATCCAATCGAAGGAAAAATATTCAAACCTCACTACCTATAATATTTCATATGAGATAGCAAAAAGTCGCGAGTTCAAATATTTTTAGGTTCATAACTTGTCTTCTCTTTATACATTTCAATTTAATCTATACGTGATGAAGAGTGCTACTATATTTAAACGTTCAATTGTATGGGAACTATTTTTCGTTAAACATGCTTATTGTGTTCGAAGCACTCTTTTGGTAATCATATTTCAATCAAAAGAAAAAATTTCTCATATTTTAGGAACGCGCCAGAAGCAAGGGGCACAATCGAAATTGGCCTTTGAAGTTCTCTCTTTGTCCCCCTTTGTTTGGCTATTGGGTTTGGAGAGTTGTTGGGCTATTCGAACTTCGGTTTATCTAGATTAGTCTCCTGATGAGACAGTGGGCGACTGGGCCAGGACCAATACATGATCCTGCCGCGGGATTACGAAGACGGGGCCGTCGCTTGATAGGCCCGGCTCAACCCGATTTTGTGGCCCGAGTTCTTGTTATGAAAAGTGCAAACCCGTATTGAGAGGAAAAAAAAAGGGAAAATGACATGGATGAACCTGTTCTAAGCTAGCTGCATGTCCACCGCTTAGATGGAGCTTTGCGTTCACTTAGTTCTTCGCTTGTTTCAATCCTAGCTGTCTCAACGGAATTCTATCTCACCGAAAGTCATTTTTTAGTTTTTTTTTTTGTTTTTGTTGAGGAGACAGGTTTTGTGGTGGTTTCAGACAGAAGATATCACAGATCTTTAAGTAGTTTTTAACACTTAAATACTCTCGTTGTCAATTGAAATCAATCGGCAAAATTTTTAACTTTTGGATTTTTCTCTTGGATTGAGTTTCCATCTAATGAAAGTTGAATTTGTGAATTCTTTCTTTGAGAGTGAAGTAAGGCATCTATTCCAACTCTCTTAAATTGAGCAACAAACGGATCGATTGATTCATTATCGTATTGATAAATTATGGCTAAATCAACAATCAATACTTTAGGTATCATTCTACAAAACTAAGAATGAAATTATCTTTTCATATCACCCTCATATGGATTGAGTTAGGAGATAAATTTACATACCAAGTAAAGACACTTTTTTTTTTTTTTTGATAAAGACAAATGGAACAACCTAAGTCTCATGAATTCATTTGGTTTTGTCTTGCCACATTGGGCAATAAATTGACCAATTTCTTCGATGGTTGACTAGTCATCTTATTAGTGAAAACAACAAGGTTAGGAGTTGTGAATTTTTTTGAGTAAAATTTAGTGTTAACTCAATTAGGACGTGGCTTCCTATATACTGGTCTGTCCATCTCTTTATCGGCACCTAATTGTTGTAATATGAATTCAATCACTTGATTAAGATTTGCAAGTTGACACCTTTCCTATCCCTTAGATATAAGGTAGATCGGTCAATAGATTGGACCTTCCTGCTTTCAAAATTTTGGGTAAATAGGATTTTTAAGCTTTTATAAAATCTTCACCTGTGGTGGGATCACTTGTCGTAATTTTTTTTTTTTAAATTGCTGCTCAATCGATTAAGAATTAAAAGAACATCACTAGAAATTGTTGTGTTTGTTTGGATGGTGATTTAGGGCGTGAATAATAATCATTTTGGTCATGGACACAATTTCGATCGAAATAGATTTTTCTATTTTTATTCTCTAAATGAGTTTTTGAGTAAAAATACGTGTTTAATAACAACACAAAAATTTTGTTTCCAGAGCAAAAATTCATTTAATAACGATACAAAATTTCTCCCTCCTCGATGGATGGGAGGACAGCGAATGGCAGTGGGTGGGTGGCTGGCTGGCTAATAGCAATAGCAAGTTATGAAAATAGTTTTTATTTCTTATTTCTGTTCCAAAAATAGAAAAATAGAAAACTTTTATTTTTCATTTCTGTTTCAAACTTATTTATGGGCTAAAAATTTGTTCCAGAAATATAAAAATAAAATGCCATCACCAAATGTATTTTTGTTTCAAATTTGTTCTTGGGAACATAAAAATATATCTAAATAGAAATAGAATGGTTATCATGTGGAGTCCTTAATGTCCCGAGCCTAGAAATGACATTGTTGATTGCATTGATGGTCATTGGCTTCATTACTTTAAAAGTGTGTCTTGCTATATGATTCGTCGTCTTATTATGCCAAGCCTCGAACACCTCTTCATGTTAGCCATCAAAGTAAGGTTTGGTGCTAACTCTTTGCAAGCTCCTCTGTAGAGTGCCGTGGAATTTTGACGTTGTTCCCTTGGCTTGGCTCTACTACTAGAGCGGTCAAGGTCTCGAATTATGTAGTTGCATAATTGGAGTTGTCCGCAACGTGATCATACCTTGAATGATTCCTTACTCTTGGCTTTGTACCTTCTCAATTTGATTACACTGGTTCCATTGTTGAGCGTGCCAAAAGATGTTTCGCCATAATTCAGCTTTGCAACGGAATCTTTCATCAAAAGTCGTTATTATGTTTTTATTAGAGGAGATAGGTTTTGTGACGATTCCGGACGGGAAATATCATAAGTAGACAAGAGAATTGACAACTTTACTTCAAATGGAACCGAATGCATGCAAATTTTGTTGGAATTTAATTGACGACAAAGCCTGAAAACGTAATCACTACATAAGCTATGTTGGAATTTAATTGATAACAATGCCTAAGAATGTAAGAATCTTATGCCGGACTTTTAATTGATAATGAGGCACCTAGGACACACCGCAAAGATACACCTTAGAAAACCAATGACACGAATTTAAAAACTGGTGCTAAGAAACATGCCGAAACTTAAATAACAACGCAAGTTTGAAACTACAACCACTAGTGCATTGGTGCCTCGAAGAATACGATGTGACTATTTAAAGCTTCTGATTGATAGCAACTAACGGGGGTTACAAATGATTATCGAACGATTACATTGACACAACTACCATGATGGTTTCTTTAACTCTATTATCTTGACGGTTGCTTTATTCTACTATGTTGATGGTTATTTTTTTGATGGTTGCACATGATGTGACATCCCGAATTTTCTTGAATTTATTTTCAGTCAATTGAATCGGGCGATTCATCTGTGCGTATAGTCGTCCTTCTGAGTTGGCCACTCGCGTGAGGACTGGTCTATTGGGTGAAGCAATTAAGGGATTTTGATGTGTCAGGATCGGGGACTGATCACCCTCGGGTCGGATGCAAGAAAATTTCCCTGAAAGCTACTCAGTAGATCAGGCGTGCTGAAATCGCACTAGATTGAATTTAACCGTGAAAATTGAAATTGAAATTAAAAATTGGAGGCCCGGTTATGTCACAAATCTTAATAGGATCTTGGATTAATTTTATGGATTTTAATTGGACTCAATTAGAAGAGAATTAATTGAGAAATTGAGGAAATTAGAATGTGCAAAAATTGGACCCCGGCGGAAAAGTGAAGTGCAATCATTGAATGAAGTTGTGGGAAGGGTTACTGGAAGATGACATCACCCACATGATGTCATGGTGATGTGGCTAGGGTGAAGGAGATGGTGACAAGTGGAGGGTGAAGATTGCAACCTTGGGACTAGGAGGGAGGAAAGAGAAGAAAAAGAAAAGGAAAAGGGAAAGAAAGAAAAGAGGAAAAGGAAAAAACCAGACCAGCGGTTTCCCCCCGTCCGTCGCCCCCGGTCGACCGTGCTTCCCCGCCCGCGCTGCCGCTCGCCGCCCGCGCCGCCGCTCGCCGCCGCGTCGCGCGCGCGCCGTCGCCGCACCGTCGCGCCCACGGCTCGCCGCAGCCCGGCCCTTCGCCAACCGCCTCCGTCTCCGTCTCGCCTCCGCTCTCCGTCTCCGTCCGCCGTTCGTCGCCGTCCAAGCCGCCGCCAACCGAGCCGCCCTCTCCTCCGCCTCCTTCTCCGTCGAACCGCCGCCGTGAGGCCTCACCGTCGCGCCTCCTCCGGCCGAACAGCAGCCCACTCCAAATGGGTTTCCAGCCACTTCCGAGCTCTTTTCGCCCCCCTTCCCGGCCCCGGACGCGAGATCGGCTTTGGGGAAAATCGATCCCGGCGTCGCCCTCTTCGAGTTGAGCTAAGCGGCGCCCTAATCTAGTGAGTTATCTCACTAATCCTTGATTAGACGGTTAATTATGCCTTAAGTGTATTTAGTTTGAATTAAGTATGTTTAGGTGGTTAGATTAGATTATTTTATTATACGTTGGATTAAGGAATTGGTTTAAGTTAATTTGGGTTTAATTAAGATTAAGAATGATTTGTTTTATGTTAATTATGATGTGACTTATTTAGATTTTAATTTAGAATTATTTAATTGGTTAGAAATTCGGATTATTAAAATAATATTAAAAATATTCCGAAATTAATTAAATATTATTATAAAAAAAGGGTTAATACCCCGAAAAACCCCAAACCGGTACACTTGTGACAAATTTACCCCAAACTATTTTTTTGACCATGAAAAACCCCAAACCGGTATACGCGACAAATTTACTCCCCGACCGACTACCAAAAATCCCAAACTGGTATATTTATGACAAATTTACCCCAAACTAATTTATTCGACTACAAAAAACCCAAAAATGGTAAATTTGTGACAAATATACCCTATGCTCAATTCGATTAATACCACAAAAATCACAAAAATTGTAAACAAAGCGACAAACGGAGCTTAAAATCCTAAATTGGTATACCGGTCAACCGTTATGTGTCATTTAACTTAATAATTTGATAATAAAATTTAACGAAAACCAACAGAGGGTAAATTTGTCACAAATGTACCGGTTTGGGGTAAATTTGTCAAAGGTATACCAGTTTAGGGTTTTTGGTGGTCAAAAAAATAGTTTGGGGTAAATTTGTCACAAGTGTACCAGTTTGGGGTTTTTTAGGGTATTAACCCTAAAAAAAAACGGAAAAATTTATTTTTAGTCCCGGTTGCTCAGAATTTCGTGCTGATTGCTGCTGTGATGTTAGAATTTAAATTTGATGCTTGATTGGTGGCGAATTGAGTGTGATTGCTTTAATTTAGGAGTTATGTGTAGAAATTCCAAGTGTAGGAATTGTTGGGAATTTGGCCGGGATTGACCGCCTATTAGAGGCCGTGCCTAATGAGGCCGTGATCAACCACCTATTAGAGGTCGTGCCTTTGGGGCCGTGATAAACCGCCTACGAGAGGCCGTGATGAACCACCTTTTTGAAGTCGTGCCTTTGGGGCCGTGATGAACCGCCTACTAGAGGCCGTGCCTGTCGAGGCCGTGTTTGACCACCTTATTAAAGGTCGTGCCACGTGGGGTCGTGATTACCACCAATGATTGAGTCTACCCTTAGGGTCGAGGTTGGGAGCAGTGATTGATTTGATTGAATGACATATAATCGGCCGAGCCGATTGATCGCTGAGACGATCCAAGTGATTGATTGTGTGATTGTGCCGTGCTTTATTTAATTGTCATATTTGCACGTGATTGAATAATATGAACTGTGCTAACCTGCAGGCGTGGACTATTGCGAGGTGAGGTAAGTCTTCTTGATGTGTGGCTAGCTAGGTCATGCTGGGGTGTATTTTCTTTCTAATAGGGGCTTAGGAGGGGTGAACTTGCTGAGACAATGTCTCACCCCGTTGTGGGAAAAATATTTCAGGGCCGTAGGTGATGGGGCCAATGGAGAATGATGGACTGTCGATGCAGATGGTCAAGGAGTGTCAGAGTTTGAAGATGGGGGATTGATGATCGAGTCCGGCTAGTAGCCTTAGGACTTTTCCTTCTTTTTGATGGAACGACCCCTAGTGTGCAGTCTACTCCTTTTTGATGCACTTAGACTCTGACTCATTTTGGTTGTATGTAAACCCTGGTTGATTTTGTGATAGTATGTTGGTTTGTATTAAATTGATTTTATTCCTGCTGTTCTATCCCGCTTTTATTTTGTCGGGGTTCTTAATACGTTCCGCATGCGCTTATTAAATCAATTTGGGTCGGCGGCACAATCTGGGAGTGTCGCAAATCACATGACCATGGCGGGTTGTTCACGTGTCTCGGAGTTCGGGGCGTGATACATGATATTGTCGACTTCACTTTTTCTCTAGTCCTTTAAGCTATTGATTCATCAAATTGTTGATGATTCTGTTTATAAATAACCAAACTCTAGTATCATCGACCATGCCTAAAACTTGTCTATAATAATCAAAACTGGTCATTTTTTGGTACAAACATCGATTAAGGGCTTCATATTCAATACTCACCAGCTATTTGCTTGGCTATCCAAGGATCTTGCCCGCCCGAGGAGGCAACTGTGCTCACCACGCGCTTGCACTAGCGCTTGAGCTTCGCTCCTGCTTCGCCCAGCTCCTACGCCTATTGAATCATCGGCTATGACACAGTAAAACTTCGTGTCTGTCTGAAGAGATTCTCCTCATAATGTAAGATGAGATGTGTTTGATATCTATGACGTCCTCTTCTTGGTAAGAAATGCAACCAAGCACCATCTGATAGTGACCACAATTACGTCAACTTGTGTCAACCATCATTACCTAGTAAACTAAGTCCCATTATTAGGGGTGAGCATGGTTTGAGTTGGGCTAGTCCACCCCATAACTCTAGGACCAACCCACACAATACCGGTCCTCAGTTTTTGGGACCGAGGATCGACCTTATTGAGCTTGGGACCGAGGACCAGACCGACCCAATGGGTTCGGTCCGGTTCCAAGGTTAACTCGAGACCAACCGATAATACTCCTTAATAAAAAAAACGATTGAGGACCAGACTAACCCAATGGGTTTGGTCCTGTTTTAAGGTCAACTTAGGACTAGCTAATAATTTTTTATTTCAGTACTCCTTAAAAGGGCAATTGAGGATCATACCGATCCATTTGGTTCGATGATGAGCGAGGTCAGCTAAGCAAGGTAAGCGGTGAGGGTCAAGTGGGGTGAGCGTCAAACAGAATGAGCATCGAATGTCGAGCGGGGAGCAATAAGCCAAGCGAGCAACGAGCGGTGAGTGACACGAGTGATCCAAAGCGAGCAAGATGAGTGTCAAGTGGCAAGCGGAGAAATTATTTTTTTCGATTTTGGCAAATTGAAGACTAAGAGGACAAATAAGACAAAAGAGAACGAATACTAAAGGAGGATGCCATAAGGAGTTGTTTATACATTTTTAGACGCCGTAGGAACTCCTTACAAAAACATTTTCCTCATTTGTAAATTATAACTATTAACGCCGTAAAAGACATTAAAAATCTAAGTTATTAAAGAACAATATAAAATTACTTGAACTCCTCACTAAAGAGCTGTTTAATATTATTAAGGCCGTTTATTTTAAGGTTTTTTCTATATAAAAAATTATAAATAATATATTAGATATATATATATATATATATATATATATATATATATATATATAGGAAGTCTTAGGATCAAGAACTGACCTGCATAGTGCTGGGCTAGGAATTCTAGGACCAAGGACTGATCCGGTCTCCGTGAAAACCGGACCAGGACTAACATGGTTGGGCCGGTTCAGGGTAGGTCCAGGGTTGACCATGGACCAATGCTCACCCCTACCCATCATGCCTTCCACCAAGTTAAAGATAAACGACAAGCTTTATATTGCTCCGGTATATCAGGTGACAGAAGAAAATTGGTTGATCGAGGGACCACTCCTATCAATTATAGCCACGAATAATGGGGATTTAGCCATTTTGGGGGCAGTGATGTCTTTCATTGATGCCCCATATGACCAAATCATCCAATAACCACTCGACAGGTGGCTCGTTCTGGTCGTGTATGAGCTTCTATCTATCCCGTTCTCCTTAACTTCGTGAAAACAACCGCTATCATGACAAGCTTAAATAGTAGTACCCTCATGACCAAAATGGTACCTTGTCTTTCTTAAATATGCATGTTGCAACCCCATCAACTGGGGAAGCCATGGAAGCTCTGAGCGTAGAGCCAGCCCAAGCGAATGAACACGCCCAGGATCATCAACAATATGCCTCTCTTTCTGCTCACACCACTGAACACGGTCATTTTTCCGTCGTTCTGCAATGCGATCTTGAAAGCGTTGTCTTCTGCATGTTTTGTATAATCGTTTCTTAGCTAAGAGTAAAGTTAAACGAATGATTTTGCAGATTCATGGCTTCAAGCGGGGTTGCTGTTGGTAACGGGCTTCAACTGTGGATACAAACTGAGCTTCTCGAACCTCATGCTGGTGCCTTTGGGTTGAACGTGGGGCATCATTTGCCTAGGTGTCGTGGGACTGTACACTGCATATGCTAATTGGCTCTTGGCTGCTTTTCACTTCATCGATGGCCACCGCTTCATTCGCTACCGAGACATCATGGGCTTCCTTTTCGGTCTGTCTCTTCACTCTCGACGAATTAAGCTCCAAGCTGAGAGGAGTTTCGTTTTGTTAACTTATTCTTTTTGTCATACAATTTGAAATCTCCTCGTTTTCATTACGTGAAGGCAGGAAACTGTATCACATCACTTGGGTTTTCCAGTTTCTAACCCTGCTTCTTTGCAACATGGGTTTCATCCTTCTGGGAGGGAAAGCTCTCAAGGTATGCGATGATGAACTCAGACTGATTAATTTTTTATGAGAACATACATAAATTGTTTTGAATATCAACAGGAGATAAATTCAGAATTCAGAGAAACTCCCCTGAGGCTTCAGTACTACGTAGGCATTACAGGAGCAGCATATTTCATGTTTGCTTTTCTGATCCCAACCATGTCTGCCATGAGAAGTTGGCTGGCTGTCTCTACAGTCCTTACTTTCAGCTACATTGGACTCCTCCTGATGGTGGTCATCAAAGACGGTAGAAATGTTTCCTTACCAAAACATATGTTTCCTTATTATATAGCCAGAATGGATTTGGACAGCTATGTGCACCAGTGCAATTACGTCTGTATGCTAGATACGTAATCGTCCTCCATAAATGTCGTATCTATAATCAGAGTTGTCTAAAAGTAATGGTTAACCTTTTCTCGATAGGGAAATTCGACGAGAACAAGAACTACAATCTCAAAGGAAGCAAAGTCGACCAAGCCTTTGGTGCATTAGGTGCGGTTTCAGCCACTATTGTCTGCAATACCTCTGGTCTATTACTAGAGATTCAGGTAGATTCCTCAAGTGTAGCATTCAATTCATACACGGATAATCAATCACTGTCACCACGTATGTATGAATAATGGAGTATGGATAATGCAGTCAACTCTTCGCAAGCCGGCGGTGAAGAACATGGGGAAGGCCTTGGGCTTGCAATACACGGTGGGCCTCATAGTGTACTACGGCGTGACCGTGGCCGGTTATTGGGCATACGGGTCCGACGTGTCTGAGTACCTCCCCGAAGAGCTTAGCGGGCCCAAATGGGTGAAAGCTTTCATCAACTCCTTTGTCTTCATCCAATCTGTAATCTCCCAACATGTAAGATGCTTCTCCTAACTAGACTTCTACTTGCTCCTTACCGGGCGGATTGAGCCTAATCGTTATTCAAACCAACCGAAAAGGTACGTGGGTGGGTTGAAAGGTGGATCGGCTGTGCTTTCGAATGATTAAGTGCTTCTCTCAAGGCTTCTTAATGCACACGCATAAGCTTATGTGAGTAAACATAGTTTCTTCGTACTCCAAATATAAGTAGTCGCTAGTGAAAGTTGTGAAAAATGATTCCGTCAATATTATGATGATAGAAGATCAGACTATGCGGCAGCTAATTTGACGGCAATCCAAGAAACTTGCTTTGCTTCCTCGAAATTTCTTTCTGAATCTTGGCATGTAAACTTTTCGTATCTGAAGCATGTCTGTTTCAATGGCTACTAGATCTTTGTGGTACCGATTCACGAGACCTTAGACACCAAGTTCCTGAAACTAGAGGAGACCATGAACTCAGCAACGAATCTAAAGCGACGACTGCTCTTGCGAGCTACCCTTTTCGCAATAAATACCTTCCTGACCGCTGCTTTTCCGTTCGTGGGAGACTTCGTCAACTTCGTTGGCTCCTTCACGTTCATTCCCTTGACTTTTGTGTTTCCCAGCTTGATCTTTCTCAAGGTAAATGCATCATCCATGAATCACTGCACAACCAAAAGGATCGATTCTGACCTTTTAAATTTTTGAGCAGGTGAAGGGAAAAACAGCAAGAATGGAGACGAAGGCGTGGCATTGTTTCAACGTGGTGGCGTTCTTGTTGCTGGCGGTGGCTGCCACAATTGCAGCGGTTCGATTGATCATTGACAATACACGCACGTACAGTTTTTTTTGCTGATACATGAATCCTACGTTGCTCATATAAATACGTTTACTGTTTATATCATCGGGACGGTGTTGTCCATGTGATAGCAATTGTGTACTCTCTAGATTTCAAGCTTTACATAGTGTGTATACAGTGAGCAAGAGGCCTGGAATGTTAGGAAGACTGTTGCGATAGGGCGAGCGATCGAACAATAATATAGACGGAAGAAGAAAATAAATCGGACAAGGATTTATGTGGTTCAGTCGTAAAGACCTACGTCCACGGGGAGAGCAGCAGCGAATTTCACTATAAATCAAGCGATATAAGGAGATTACACACTCGAGTCACTCAAACACTCACTCGGTGTTTCCCAAGCCCCAATTACACCCAAAAACACACACAGTGTTTAGCCCCAAAATTCTTCACAAAATAATCTCTCAATTTCACAAAGGAATTTACACACAAATCTTACCTCAAGATTTGTATCGGCTACAAACACTAAATCTTCTTGGATGTAATTGCATGAACAAGAACGACAATGAAAATCCCTCCCAAGCACTCGACGACAAGACGGCGCTTCAAGACCAATTCTTCATGACTAACGGCGGAACACCAAGCACTCATGCGGCGCTTCAAGACAATTTGTGATCCACACCTATCACCCACGGCCACAGGTCTATATATAAGTGAAATCTGTCAACTTCTCATAGGATTATATTTCCTATTTTAAACGATTTTATCCAAAACATATTTCTATATATTTTGAACAAAATCCAAATCCAAGTCGAAGTTGGACTTTCCTATTTCAGACGTCCGCAACATATCCAATTCAAAATATTCCGAATTTCGCATTGAAATCAAACTCGAGACATATTTTAACAATCTCCACCTTGGCTCGATGTTTGAGCCAAGTCGCAATCGCTTTGCAAAAATTCAAACTCTGCTGCTACTTTCCCATAGCCCCCGATGGGCTCAACCATCACAGATATTATCCAAGTCCAAGCCTCGCTTGAACTTCGCCATAACCGATGACCTCATCAGAATACCAACTCCACATACACCTTTAACTGCTCCGCAAGGATTTTCTGACACAACCTCCTTAACCGCAGATAAAGCAAAACCATTGTTGCATCCATATCTGTCAGGAGATCGAATACGTACCTTGTCAATATCAGCAGTTATAGCAACCATTGGCTCTATATGCTCCACCTCGCTATGAGCACCATCTGTGTCAATTATTTTGCTAGTACTCATACTCGCTACCTCAGGAGTTTCTGATTGCAACTCCACCTCAAGCTGAACACCGTCCAGATCCGTATTAACACTGCCATAAACACTTCTAGCCAGAAGTATCGGAGACTCATCAAGGGTAACTTCTTTGCTGTCAACAGATGAATTTATATCCGGGCACCACAACTGATCACCTCGCTCACCTTGTGCATAGCCATGGAGTATGCACCTTGCCCTCTCATCGAGCTTACCATCGCTCACCCGAAAATAACATGGGCAATCAAGCATTCTAAAAATAGAATAATCAGCAACGTTACCTGACCATACTTGTTCAGGAGTCCGCCATTCAATAGCAGTTGATGGAGATCTATTCATCAGATAGCTTACCGTACTTAGCACATCAACTAGGAATCTCCTAGCCATACCAGCACTAGAGATAATTTTTCGGGCCATCTCTAGTAATGTTATGCTCATCAATTCTGCAAATTGTTGTGATTTACTAGCACTAGTGCGGTGTTTCACTATGCCCTCTTTCATGCAGAATTTATTTGTCGCCCGAGCGTAACTCCGTGCTATTGTCACCGCACATGCTTGATCGACTTACCGTCTCCGTCTCGATCAAAGCTCTTGACTGCAAGATCCTGACACCAGCATCAAACTTGTGCCTTGGCACAAACACCCAGGTCTTCTTCAAGCAGTCCATAGACCCTCGAACAGATGCATCCGACGTCTCCGCAGCGAAATTTGTTACCGTCTCACCTTGAAGTTTATACAGGTCTCCATGCTTGATTCCTTTCATTATCACTAGGGCACCTCGAACAACCTTCAAAACTCCACCTTTTGAAGAATACCCGCAAACCACCTGAATCTAGGGCACCCAAGGAAATTAAGTTCTTCTTTAAACTGAACATGCCTCACTCCAGTCAATGTCCTCACGATACCATCATGCATTCTGATTTTAACATCACCAACACCCATAACATCGCACTCAGCGTTATTCCCTAACTGGATTTTACCACTACCCGTGCACTGATAAGTGATAAACCAATTTCTATTTGGTGTGACATGAAAAGAACAACCAGAATCCATAATCCATCCATCAAGCGATGAAACATTAGTGCAGACAAGACATAATTGGCATTATTTGCTACAGCTGCAATATTATCTGTAGAATCAACTATAATTCCCTTACCCTTCTCATTCTTCAGCTTAAGGCAATCCCTTCTAAGATGCCCCCTCTTGCCACAGCTCCAACAGACAACATTAGCAGTCCTAGACTAACTACGCCTGTTCATATTAGTACTTCTATTACCCACATGTGCTCTAGATCTTCCTCTATTTTCACCTACTAAAGCAGCAGATACATGTTCGCCAGATTCTCTTCTACGAATGTCCTCGCTCAGAATCAAATCTCGAACTCCATCAAACGTCAAACTTGTTGACCTAGAGGAATTACTAACAGCAGTAATAGTAGTATTCCAACTATCAGGTGGTGAGGATAACAGAATCAAAGCACGTACCTCATCTTCAAAGTCAATCTCAACTGAACTCAATTGACTAACAATCACATTGAATTCATTGATATGATCAAGAATCGACGCACCTTCGCTCATCTTCAAATTAAACAGACGTCGCATCAAATAGACCTTGTTGATCGCAGAGGGCTTCTCGTACATATCCGACAGGGCTTGCATCAAATCAGCAGTGGTCTTCTCCTTCAAGATGTTAAACGCGACGTTACAAGCCAACGTCAGCCGAATAACACCCATAGCTCGTCTATCTAGCAAATCCCAATCAGCTTTTTTCATCGTTGCTGGTTTCTCCCCAGATAAAGGCAAGTGCAGATTCATCTGGTAAAGATAATCTTCAATTTGCATCTTCCAGAAACTAAAATCCTTCCCATCAAATTTTTCGATTCTCACTTTTACTTCTTCTGTCGCCATCGATTCGCTTCAACTTAGCCAAGCCTGGCTCTGATACCACTTGTTGCGATAGGGCGAGCGATCGAACAATAATATAGACGGAAGAAGAAAATAAATTGGACAAGGATTTACGTGGTTCAGTCATAAAGACCTACGTCCACGGGGAAAGCAACAGCGAATTTCACTATAAATCAAGCGATACAAGGAGATTACACACTCGAGTCACTCAAACACTCACTCGGTGTTTCCCAAGCCCCAATTACACCCCAAAACACACACAGTGTTTAGCCCGAAAATTCCTCACAAAATAATCTCTCAATCTCACAAAGGAATTTACACACAAATCTTACCTCAAGATTTGTATTGGCTACAAACACTAAATCTTCTTGGATGTAATTGCATGAACAAGAATGACAAAGAAAATCCCTCCCAAGCACTCGACGACAAGACGGCGCTTCAAGAACAATTCTTCATGACTAACGGCGGAACACCAAGCACTCACGCGGCGCTTCAAGACAATTTGTGATCCACACCTATCACTCACGGCCACAGGTCTATATATAAGTGAAACCTGTCAACTCTTCATAGGATTATGTTTCCTATTTTAAACGATTTTATTCAAAACATATCTCTATATATTTTGAACAAAATCCAAATCTAAGTCGAAGTTGGACTTTCCTATTTCAGACGTCCGCAACATATCCAATTCGGAATATTCCGAATTTCGCATTGGAATCAAACTCGAGACATATTTTAACAACAAAGAAGCTCAACATATCAGCTGACAAGCTCGAAGAATCTAAGCAAGTAAAGATACCTGAAGAAAACAGAGGAAGCTGAACCAGAGATCAAAGTGAGTTGAAAGTTTAGTAACTCAGTAAAGTAGCCACAGCTGAACAACGACAGCCAATGAACCAGGAGCTGCAGACAAAACAAAAGCAAACTTGAAATCTGAGCTGGAAGTCTAAGTGAAAAGAACAGAAGGCTACTCACTTGCTGAAGAACCTACACGTATCAAAATGAATCTTTCTATCCTTAGAATCTATTAGTAAATTGTTAGTTCTGTTGAGTAAAAGTCAAAGCAGTTAGAAGACTGAGTATAAAAGTGTTGTAGTAGATAAACTGAGAGATTGAGGGCTTTCATTTTTCTGTAGAACACGAACTACTCTGTTCATACGAGTCCTCTGTTCTTTCTCTGAGAACTCTCTCAGTAGATTCATCTTTCTCTATAGCAAAGTCTTGTATAATGATCCAGCATGGAATCGAAGAAGTTCATATCACAAATGATGTACAATTGATTGATCATTATTCGCAGAGTACAAAGATTTATCATTTACAGGTTATGTTCTAAACTCTGAATCTTCTCATGGTATCAGAGCTTGTTTCCTGGAAGTGATAGATCTGATATCTACCTACTGGAAGTTGTATAATGATCGCATGAGCAAGATCTTATGGAGATCTTGTTGAATCTGAGATAGCTGTTTCCTCGGAACTTACTGGTTTGCTCATTGGATTACTCTGTTGTTGTTTCTTTGATCTCTCGAAGATTACTAGATTGTATCAAAAGCTTCTGAAAAACATAAGAATGGCAACCAGATTACAGAAGTATCCATTTCCTATCCATGTGAATATAGCTAATTTTGTCACAATCAAGTTAAATGAAGAAAACTTCCTGTTGTGGCAAACTCAGTTTAATAGATTTTTGAAGAGTCAGGACTTGATTGGTTTCATCAATGGTGAAACAATACCTCCTGCTCAAATGATACAAACCGAGGCAGGAGAAGTGCTGAATCTTGATCACCTGGATTGGATAAAAACAGACCAGTTAATATCATCATGGATAAGTGGTGCGTATCAGAAAACATCCTAAGTCTAATAATTGGCTTAGAAACCTCATTTGAAGTCTGGCAGACACTCATAAACCGATTTACACAAAAGTTTGTTGCAAAAGAATTTGAACTCAGGGGAAAACTACAAGCATGTAGAAAGAGAGACAGATCCTTGAGTGAGTATCTCAGAGAGTTCAAAACTATCTGTGACCAATTAAATGCTATTGGTAAGCCAGTTGATGATATAACTAGAATGTTTGGAATACTTGAGGGTCTAGGTTCTGAGTATGAAACCTTCAGAACAACCATGTATTGCCTCAAACCCCAGCCTGAGTATGATGAAGTTATCTCTCAATTAGAGAGATATGAAACAAGATTGCAAACATATTCTGCTAGTCAGTATAGTCCAAACATGGCCTATTATGGACAAAGAAGGACTGCAGTAGGCTTGCAAAGGTTTAATCCCAGAAACCAAGGGGGCAATGGTTGAGGAAATTATAACACTGGCAGAGGACAGTTCAATAACAGAAGAGATTATGGAAACATGTATACTGAATTAGGAAGAAATCAACAAAATAGAATGAATACTTCTAATCTGATTAGACAGGATCGGATAAACAAAGATAGCTGGTCTAACAATGGACAAGGGTTCAGACCTTATACAAACCCCTCACAGAGGTATCAAAATGTTAGATCCTATCCATCTCAGAGTTCAATTACTACCAGACCTGTACAAGATACAAAATCAGTAAATAATTGTCCTCTGGAATGTCAAATTTGTAAGAAACCAGGCCATACAGCTCTTAGATGCTGGTATTGTTTTGATAATTCATACCAAGCAGATGAAATACCAACAGCTCTGACAGCAATGCATGTTGAGGATCCTTATGGCTCAGATTGGTATCCAGACACAGGGGCTACATCACATATCACTGCCGAACCTGGTATGATTCAACACTATACTGAATATTGTGGTAATGATACAGTAATGATAGGTGATGGATCCAATTTATCAATTTCATGCATTGGATATGGAACTCTGAATACAACAACTAGCACATTACCATTAAATGATGTTCTGATAGTTCCTGAAATTAAAAATAATCTTCTTTCCATATCAAAGTTAACAGAAGATTATCCTTGTTCCTTTATATTTGACAACCATGGGGTGTATATGAAGGACAACTACAAGCATACAACAGTGAAGATAGGAAGGAAAGTCAGAGGGTTGTATCGAGTGGAACCTAGAGCCACAGAAGCCTACTTTACACAAATACAACCTGCAGTAGAGGAAGATATCTGGCATCAAAGACTTGCTCATACAAAGCTTAAAAACTGTGAAGATCTTGAAGAATCAAAGCTTGATTCAGT
The DNA here is from genome assembly GCA_014182555.1 of Eucalyptus erythrocorys. NCBI lineage: Eukaryota > Viridiplantae > Streptophyta > Magnoliopsida > Myrtales > Myrtaceae > Eucalyptus > Eucalyptus erythrocorys. The sequence continues at coordinate 1,283,392 of CM024598.1, forward strand.
ACAGTTCAAAGCTTCTAGTATGTGAAGCAGCTGTCAACTTGCAAATAGTTCAGCCTTGTCTTTTTCTTTTTCAGAACATACTTCTACTGTTCCCCTAGAAAAGATACACTGTGATGTATGGGGGCCATCACCTATTCCTTCTGTTCAACAATTTCGATACTATGTTGTCTTTGTTGATGATTTCTCTCGGTATAGTTGGATATATCCAATAAGACAAAAGTCAGAAGTATATGAAGTGTTTGTGATGTTTCAAAAACTAGTAGAGAAGTAGCTTGATCAGAAAATCAAAGTGTTCCAGAGTGATGGAGGAGGTGAATTCACTAATATGAAATTTCAGAATCATTTACAACAATATGGAATTAAGCAGCATATTTCTTGTCCTTATACACCAGAACAAAATGGTGTTTCTGAGAGAAAACATAGGCATATTGCTGAACTGGGTATTGCAATGCTATATCATGCTAGAGTACCCTTGAAATACTGGGTTGATGCTTTCAAAACAGCAGTCTACATAATCAACTTACTTCCAACAGCAAGGTTACAGATGAAGTCACCTCATTATAAACTGTACAGACAGGATCCAAAGTATGCTCATCTACGGGTTTTTGGATCAGCTTGCTATCCAAACCTCAGACCCTATACAAAGCATAAATTTGATCCAAGAACTCTTCCTTGTATATTTCTTGGATATAGTGAGAAGTACAAAGGCTACAGATGTCTCTTGCCAACTAATGGTCGTGTATATATTAGTAGGCATGTAGCTTTTAATGAGAAAGAATTTCCTTTTTCTCAAAGACTACTCACTGAATATCAACAAGGTTTTGATCTATACAGACAATGGATAAAAGGAGTGCTGAATCCTGTATCCAATGTGACAGAACAAGCTCAGTCACAACCAACTAAGATAATTGAATCATCATATAATGCTGCAAATCAATTCTATCCAGAAGTACAGGATAATGGATTCAGTATTACAGCAAATGCAAGCATATCACAACTAAGTACAGTACCTGAAGCAGAGCTGCAGACTATTCCTGAAAGTGTTGAAGAACAAACAAGTCAAGAATCCAACCCTGAGCAAGCTTCAATCAGTTCTGTAGCAACAAATACACAAGGTACAACTTCTGTTCATCCTATGCAGACTATACTAAAGTCAGGCATTATTAAAGCCAATCCCAAATATGCATGCTTAGCAGAATATCAGGTTCCTGTCGAACCAAGATCAGTAAAGTCTACACTAGGCCATAAAGGATGGTGTAAAGCAATGCAAGAAGAAATGGATGCCTTGTATCTGAACAAAACATGGGAACTAGTTCCTAGAACTGAGCATATGAATTTAGTTGGCTGCAAATGGGTGTTTAAAACCAAACTTGCACCTGATGGGAGTCTGGACAGACTAAAGGCTAGACTTGTAGCCAAAGGTTTTCATCAAGAACAAGGTCTTGACTTCACTAAGACCTTTAGTCCAGTTGTGAAGCATGCCACAATCCAAATAGTTCTATCAGTGGCAATGATGAAACAGTGGCCCATTCATCAGCTAGATGTGAAAAATGCCTTTTTACATGGTGATTTAACTGAAACAGTTTATATGGATCAGCCACCAAGTTTTAAAGATACACAGAGACCTCATCATGTTTGTCTTTTAAGAAAATCTCTATGGACTTCGCCAAGCTCCTCGAGCCTCGGTTTGATAAATTCGGTAGCTTCTTACTCGAATATGGCTTTTTTGCAGCTCAACCGATCCTTCATTATTCATCTTGCATACTGCTACAGACACAATCTTATTACTTCTTTATGTTGATGATATCATTCTCACAGGAAGTTCCTCTCAAACACTTTCGAAGCTCATTAACTCTCTCAGTGTCCAGTTCTCTATGAAGGATCTTGGTGCATTACACTATTTTCTAGGCATAGAAGTCAAACACACATCTAAACATCTGTTCCTTTCCCAATCTAAATATGCCTTCGATCTTCTCACTCGAGCCCACATGCTAGAGTCTAAACCAGTTTCCACTCCTCTTCCATTAAGACCATATATTCAGACTAATGACTCTTCAATCTTGGCTAATCCTACTAACTATAGAAGTCTGGTAGGTGCTCTTTAGCATCTTACAATCACTTGACCAGATATTGCCTATGCCACCAATCAGCTTTGCCAGAAAATGCAGCAACCCACAATAGCAGATTTTAACAGTTTAAAACGAGTATTGAGATATGTCAAAGGTACCATCAAGCTGGGATTATTCATTCATTCCAGAAGTACTATGCATCTCTATGGTTACTCTGATGCAGATTGGGTAAGCTGCACTGAAACTAGAAGATCTACAACTAGATTTTGTACTTATCTTGGCTGCAACCTTATCTCCTGGACAGCAAAGAAACAGCCAACAGTTAGTAGATCTTCCATAGAGGCTGAATATCGTGCACTGGCATCAGCCACAGCAGAACTCACCTGGATCAGTTTTGTCTTACGAGACATAGGATGTTCTCTTACACCCCCAATTCATCTATACTGTGATAATAAGTCTGCAATATCACTCACTCTTAATCCTATTTTACATGCAAGAACAAAGCATATTGAAGTGGATTTTCATTTTGTCCGAGAAAAGGTAGCATCTGGTTCCTTTCATGTCAATTATGTGCCAAGTCAGTGTCAAATTGCTGATATCTTCACAAAGTCATTGACAAGATTAGCACATTATAATCTGCGAGTCAAATTGGGAATTTCTCACATCTCCATTCCCAATTTGAGGGGGGTTGTTAAGAAGACAAAGAAGCTCAACATATCAGCTGACAAGCTCGAAGAATCTAAGCAAGTAAAGATACCTAAAGAAAACAGAGGAAGCTGAACCAGAGATCGAAGTGAGTTGAAAGTTCAGTTAATCAGTAAAGTAGCCACAGCTGAACAATGACAGCCAATGAACCAGGAGCTGCAGACAAAACAAAAGCAAACCTGAAATCTGAGCTGGAAGTCAAAATCTGAGCTGGAAGTCTAAGTGAAAAGAACAGAAGGCTACTCACTTGCTGAAGAACCTACACGTATCAAAACGAATCTTTCTATCCTTAGAATCTGTTAGTAAATTGTTAGTTCTGTTGAGTAAAAGTCAAAGCAGTTAGAAGACTGAGTATAAAAGTGTTGTAGTAGATAAACTGAGAGATTGAGGGCTTTCATTTTTCTGTAGAACACGAACTACTCTGTTCATACGAGTCCTCTGTTCTTTCTCTGAGAACTCTCTCAGTTGATTCATCTTTCTCTATAGCAAAGTCTTGTATAATGATCCAGCATGGAATCGAAGAAGTTCATATCACAAATGATGTACAATTGATTGATCAGTATTCGCAGAGTACAGAGATTTATCATTTACAGGTTATGTTCTAAACTCTGAATCTTCTCATGGAAAAGAAGTGCTTTTCTGTAATCATCCTGTTGTGGGGATCCCCCGAGAGAGAGAGAGAGAGAGAGAGAGAGAGAGAGAGAGAGAGAGAGAGAGAGAGAGAGAGAGAGAGAGAAATTTCCGGGTAGCGCGCATTGATAGTGTTGTCTTTTCCATGATAAGATTCGTGATCCAATGGAGCCGGCCCGACGAAACCATTAGCAAACTATCATAATTAAAAAGTACACATCACATCGTGGTCTAATAGTCGCGTCGTGGTCTAATGGTATAGAAACCACTTTTCCAAGTTCAACAACAAACGATCATCAGGCGAAATTGCAGCTTTTGCTCACTCTAGTAGAAGACATTTTCTCTGTGAGGGCTTGTATGCAGGATTAGCCCAGTGCTGGTGTGTTTGTTGCAATAACAGTTTCTTACTTGTCCAGAAAAAGAGAAATATCTCTCTTGAGCTTATTTAGTCTAGGCAGATAGTGCTGTGATATTATCAAGAGGGCATGAAATCCGAATAAAACTTCTAAGCACGTATGAATCTGATCCACTGAGAAGTGCTTGGAATCCCTCCATTAACGACTGTAAGCATGTAATAGCCTGATGGCGTGACGTTAGGAGATGAAGGGGCTTTGACTGTGACATTCACCCACCCCTTTGTTGTATCTCTAACCATGTTCTTGCTCGAAAGTTTGAGCAGCCTCTGATTCATTGATAAGGAATGCGTTGTGAAGGGTGGCGTGTAGACACTAAACTCGACCACTTTGCTTGGCCTCCTCCCCAGCTAGAATTGAACCGTGAAGTCTTCACCATATTTGACGCTGAGATTGCCTCGGGTTTCTATCGTGACATTTTCCGGCTGGTATTTATGGTATCTTTTGTCCATGTAGTGCGGGATGAATGCTTGTAACCTGAGTTCGGTAGGGTAAGTCACGTTTTCAAACATGTATTGCCGGTTTGGATTCCCGCCGACAACCAAAATCCTCCCATCAGGGAGAAGACTAGCAGAGGAGTGATAAAGTCTTGCTATTTTAGTGGACGTGAGCGTTGAAAACCTTCTTCCGAGTGTCTTCTTTGGCGTGTAAAGGTACAGCACGAGGGAAGGATCCGCCGCATTGTTCCAACCAGCGCTACCTCGCCGAGCGCCGTTGATGATTAGGATGTGGCCTGTGGGAAGGATTATCATGTCGTTCATAAGGCGTCGCCCTGGCATGTTTTCCATCTTCCACTTATGCTTGTTTCTCGTGATCGCCATTCGACCGCAGCTCTTTAGTCCCTTCAAGAACTTGCCCCGTCCGGCTGCTCTATGAGCTCCTGGTGCTGCTCCCCCGCACACCATCACTTCCACCTTTAGGAATTGGTGGCCGTGCTCCAACGGGAGGATCACCGACGTGCTCCAACGGGAGGATCACTGACGAACCCGAGCTTGGGTATTTCCTCGATCCTTTTCTGGGCATCCGGGGGAACGTTTTGACCACCTTGTGTCGTCTATAGTCGAAGAGGATCGAATCTTGGTTGGTGAAAATAAACAAGTTGCCATCTGAGGAAAGGTGAAGGAAGGGATACAGATTGTTTCGTACTCCATTTCCGTCATATGTTTGGCGCAAGAAGGGAAGATCATGAGATTCGTCCAGCGACGACAACTTGGGTACGAATTCGTGGGAGAAGACTCTTTTTCCTCCCACCACGAGGACCCGGTCGTTCTCAGGGAGTATTTGATTGGAAGCGTACCATCTTCTAGAGGACATCGATGTCTTTGATTGCACCCAATCACACCGGCCATCCCGACAGGGCCTGAAGTATCGGATTCTTCTAGAGCCGTTGCCATATCTACCAGTTTGAAGAAGGGTTCTGTTGCTCAAGAAAGAACCCTAGGAACACCAAGGATCAGTCTCAAGCCTCATAGCACGGATGTAATTGCTGGAAATGTCGTATTCGATAGAGTGAGCGTAGCAGGACTCATCAGAAGAATCGTCTGCACACCTTCTTCCACTCGTGAAGCTTCTGCGGAGACGTTAGCTGGATGGGCCGGCACTTGTTCAGTCGAACATAATGACGGTATTCGGGTGAGTCACCGCCATGCGCGTAGCCACCACTCCAGTATTGTTCAAGAGAAGTTGCCATTGCCCCTTCCTTGATTGGCAAAGTGCTGGTTTTTCGAGCGAAGCAATCGCAATGATCATCAATTCAATGAGAAGGTATACATGGTTTCGAGCTACCATGACAGTGTTTTAGGAGTTCTTGTAAAGTAAAAAAGACGGTCCATTTATACATGAACTTTTGCAATTCGGCCCGACCGAGTAGGCACTCATGCATTTTGGGATTGCGTCTGGTACGCAAAACTTAAAAAAAATTACCACACAGGTAGGCGATAAGGGAAACACTCTTTGTGCCTCACCCCTTCCTATGCCAGTGTCCTCGCAGTCATGCGATCAGGACACACTCACATACACCAAGTTCAAAAAGACAGTAAGCCAAAACCAAACAACAGAAAGGTAAGAAAGAATTGATATGATGCCAAACGATTACCCGATTAAAAAGAGAACTGAACATGGAACAAATTCAACCATATTCAATTGCTGAATCAGATGGTTTGACCCTCTCGTTCTCCCTCTTCACGTTGGCACGCTTATCCAATCAAAGAAAAAATATTCAAACCTCACTACCTATAATATTTCATATGAAATAGATATCAAGAAGTCGTGAGTTCAAATATTTTTAGATTCATAACTTATTTTCTCTTTATACATTTCAGTTCAACCAACATGTGATGAGAACTATTCATACGTTTAAAGGTTTAATTATACTAAAACTATTTTTTGTTAAACATGTTTGTTGCCTTCGGAGGGCTCTTTTGGTAAACACATTTCAATCAAAAGAAACAATTTCTCCTTTTTAAGGAACACGCTAGAAGCCAGAGGCACAATCGAAATTGGCCTTCGAAGTTCTCTCTCTCCCCCTTTGTCTGGCTATTGGGTTTGGAGAGTTGTTGTGAAGTTTGGTTTATCCAGAAGTCTCCTGATGAGACAGTGGGCGACTGGGCCAGGACCAACGCATGATCTTGCCGCGGGATTACAAAAACGGGGCCGTCGCTTGATAGGCCTGGCTTAACCCGATTTTGTGGCCCGAGTTCTTGTCCTGAAAAGTGCAAACCCGTATTGAGAGAAAAAAAAAAGGGAAAATGACATGGATGAACCTGTTCTAAGCCAATTGCATGTCGACCGCTTAGACGGAGCTTTGGGTTCACTTAGTTCTTCGCTTGTTTCAATCCTAGCCGTCTCAACGGAATTCGACTCCACAACGAAATATCTCACCTGAAGTCATTTTTTAGTTTTTTTTGTTGAGGAGATAGGTTTTGTGATGACTTGAGACAAAATATATCATGATCCTTAAATAGTTGTTCACACTTGGATGCGTTTGGATGGGCATTTAGAAAGCCCCTTCAAACCCGAGAGCACTTTCACCCCAAATTGAAGTGTTTGGCAACCATTTCTCAAGGGACTTTCAAGTGAAAGTCGACCCTTGGGAATGCTGAAAGCTCAAGGCAAGTGGAGACCAGCCTTGAGCTTTCAGCATTTTCGAAATGCTGAAGGCTTCATTTAATGAAAATATTAAGTTGCCTATTTTACCCTCAAAACTTTCTTGAAAATCCACTTTTGCCCATTTTGAAAACAAAAAAACCGTAGATCTCATCCGCACTCCTCCCTTCCATCGCTCTGATCCTTCCATCGCTCTCTCCCTTGCTCGACTGCACTCTTCACTTAACTGCGCTTTTCCTTTGCTCGTCCTCTGCAGGTTCATCTCTCCTCTCTCCCCCTCGCTCCAAAGCCTAGTGTTCCCGATGAGGAAGGAGGGTTGGTGGTCTTGGATTGTGGCCGGCGAAGGAGCTCCTATTGGTAATGCAAATTTCCGAGTGGGTCCAGCGTTTCTCACGGTCCATACGGTTTCCCCTTCATTTTTGGTCGTTTCCCTCCCCTCCTTTGTTGTTGAGTGCATTTTTTTGCCCGGGCTCCAGTGACTGGGGATTGGAGATGCCGTGCTTCAGGTTTGTTTTTTTCCGGCTTTTGCCGTCTGTCATGATGTTCATGATCGCTGGAATTGCTGATTCGCGCTTAGTCTTTAGTTCCAATTTGATGCTTTGTTACGTGCGTCGGCATGCGCGGACGATTTTTTCCCGTTTCGGGTTGTTTGTTTTTTAATGTCTTTTGGACTTGGATCGCATGTTTGAGCGCAGAGCCTAACCGTGGATGACCGTGTGCAATTTCCTATTTTGAGAGTCTAAGCACCTCTGGACTATTGATGCGCTATTACTAATCCTAACTCGCTGCTCACCATGTGTTCGTTGAAATGGCCAAACCAAGTTAGTGTATATGGATGGCGAGGATTAGTACAGGATTAGTACAATGTACTGGGATGACAAATATGACACCCATAGTGTATCAACAGATGTAAGTTTTGTGCTCAATATAGATTATATATCTTGTCTTTCTTTTCAGGGTTCTAAGTTTAAGCCAAAAACTGCAGGAATTCTCAGATGACCTTATTGGTTTTTGGGTTTAATCCAGAAAGGTTGTTGTTGTAGTTGTCATTAGTTTGCCATATGCTTTATAATGGGAACTAGCTGATTTGTGTAGGCTTGCTTTTACGGGTCATAGTTTACTGATTTCAAATGTCCTGCATTACTATTTTGTTTTTCTATCTAGTTGCAAGACTGATTTGTCACTTTTGAATCCACTCTGGCAGGTCATTTCAACCATGAGAGTTATGATGACAGAGGATTCCAACAATGCCGTTAGCAGTTCTATCCTATTGGATGATGATTCGAGGTACCAAGACAACTTCCAACTGGCACATATGCCTTGCAAAACCAATCCTTAATTTCGTGTCTCGTTCGTTGTGATAATTAAGATGCGCATTTCTTGTGCAGCATCCCGTTCATGATGGAAGAAATTTCAAAGTCAATTGAACATATCGAGGTGCCCGAAATTGAACCTCCGCCTCTAATTCGTGCGAATTCAGGCTTTACATTCTTGCTACAACATGCAGAATGATTGTAGTTCCTTTCACAAGGCTGCTCTTCCATTGTAAATACGGCCGGTGTTAATAGATCTTTTGTGCACATTCATTCTTTTAATTTTAAAAGAAGTTCGGGTCGGTGTCGGCCGCCTAGGTCATAGGCTGTCTTCTTTTTAGTTAGAAGGCGGCAGTGGTGGCGTTATTTGGGTCACTGCTGGTTTGTGCTAGAATGTACTATACGTCTAGTTCTTGATATCTTGAAGATAGTCAAATATATATTCTTTTGTAAATTGTGTAGCATAGCAATCTATTTTGATACATGTACCATAAGTAGTAATGTTCAGCTTCATTCCCATTGTTCAGTTCAATTTCTTATGAAAAGCTTCTCGATCGCGGCTTTGTTGACAAATGATCTCGAATTAGGGATGGGCTGAGATGGATCTTCTTGCCACTAAATCATCTTTGTTTTACTAAGATGGTGGAAGAAGAAAACGTTGAAAAGAATGGCCACGAACACTTTGGTTAGATTGTTCAAGCTTGATTCACAAGCAGGGTATATAATCTACATTCTCTTTTTATATTTTGGAGTCTAGTATCATATCTACATTTTTTTTTTTTTGAGTCAATCAACCCGCAAAATCTTCGTATACACATTAATAATTCATTGCAAAATAATTAAGCAATCTATAGATTATTCAAAAAGAAATTTTAATTTTAGTAAAATTATTTACACAACATCTTTAACATTGTTGTCAAATATAATTTGAAAAAGTCACAAATATATTTTTTTAATTTTAAACAAAATTAAAATTAAAATATTTAGATTAATCACCAAATGGGCTTTGCAAATGTGTTTTTTACCCAATAATATTTCTCTCAAAGTTGCTTTTCAAAGCAAAATTTACTAAACAGTCTTTGCATTTCCTCTAAGTAGCTTTGGGTTTTTAGCATTTGCATTGGACTCAAAGCCTCTTGCAAATGCTGAACCAAACGCAGCCTTAAACACTCTTGTTGTCAATTGAAATCATTTGGCAAAATTTTTGGCTTTTGAATTTTTCTCTCAGATTGAGTTTCAATTCGATGAAAGTCGAATTTGTGAATTTTTACTTTGAGAGTAAAGTAAGACATCTATTCCTAACCCTCTTGAATTGAGCAACAAATGGATCGATTGATTTATTATCATATTGATAAATTATGGCTAAATCAAAGATCAATACTTTAGGTATCATTTTACAAAACTAAGAATGGAATTATCTTTTCATATCAGCCCTAGATGGACTGAGTTAGGAGATAAATTCGCATATCAAGTAAAGGCATTTTTTTTTTTTTGATAAAGACAAATGGAACAACCAAAGTCTCATGAATTCATTTGGTTCTATCTTGCCATATTGTGCAATAGATTGACCAATTATTTGATGGTTGACTAGTCATCTTATTAGTGAAAACAACAAAGTTAGGAGTTTTGAATTTTGTTTGAGTAAAATTTAGTGCTAACTCAATTAGGATGTGGCTTCCTATATACTGGTTTGTCCATCTCTCTTTCGGCACCTAATTGTTATAATATGAATTTAATCACTTGATTAAGATTTGCAAGTTGACATCTTTCCTTACCCCCTAGGTACAAGGTAGATCGGTTAATAGATTGGACCTTCCCGCTCTCAAAATTCAGGGTAAATAGGATCTTTAGGCTTTTATAACATCTTCACTAGTGGTGAGATCACTTATCGTAAATTATTTTTATTGCTATTCAATCGATTAAGAATTGGAAGAACATAACCGGAAACCATTGTGTTTGTTTGGATGGGTGACTTAGGGTGTGAATAGTAATCATTTTGGTCATAGACATAATTTTAACCAAAAATAGATTTTTCTATTTCCATTATCTAAATGAGTTTTTGCGTAAAAATACATGCCTAATAATGACAAAAATTTTGTTATATAAACAAAAATTCATTTGATAATGATACAAAATTTCTCCCTCCTAGACGAGTGGCGAAGGAAAGAGAAGGGTAGTGGGTGGGCGGCTAGTTAATAGTAGAGGCAAGTTATGAAAAGAGTTTTTATTTCTTATTTCTATTTCAAAAAAAAAAAAAAGAAAAACTTTTACTTCTCATTTCTATTTCAAACCTATTTGTGAGCTAAAAATTTGTTTTAGAAATAGAAAAATAAAATTGCGTTACCAAATTCTGTTTCAAATTTGTTATTGGGAACATAAAAATATATCTAACTAGAAAAAGAATGGTTATTATGTGGACCCTTAGGGCCTGTTTGGCAAGTTGCCAAACGGTGTTTGTTTATTTATTTATTTAGTTTGTTCCTGGGAGTAGATTTGGAACAGAAATACATTTGGTAAAATTTTTGTTCTCGAGAATAAATTTCTATTTTTTTTTCTGATTCCAGAAGTAGATTTGAAATAGAATCGACAATTAAAAAAAAATTGATTCTTTGTTTCCGGAAACAATTCTACAATCAAGTTAACCTATTTCTTTTTTTTTTTTCCTCTTCTTGCTCTTCTTCCCTCTCCCTTGTTCTTCAAGTGCTACCGCCGCCTGCCATTGCTATTTGCTGCCGCCACCAATCGTCGGAGGCTCGCCCAGTCACCAACGAGGCTTGGCCTTGTTGATGGTGAGGCGGGCCTCGCCTGGGCCTCCCTCGGCCATGGGCAAGCCTTGTCTGTCTGGGCAAGGCTCGACCTGGCCCAGATTTGGTGAGGCTGAGCTCTCCCAGCCGCTGGTGGGGCTCAACCTCGCTATGGCACCGCGAGGTTGGCATTGCCTGGCCAAGGCAAGGTCGACTTTGCGTTGGCCCGGCGAGGTTGAGCCCTGTCGGCGATTGGGCAAGCTCAGCCTCGCCATATTTGGGCAAGACCGCTCGCCTAGCTACCAGCGAGGCTTGGCCAACGAGGCACGGCCTGGTCGAGGGTTGGTGACGCTCTAGTGAGGTTGTCGGCCCTCGTCTAGTCGGTCGCTGGTCATCCCAAGGCTAGCGATCGGCCACCTTGAAGAAGAAGAAGAAGGGGAGAAAAAAAAAAAAAAAAGAAAAAAAAAGGAAAAAATAAAATTATTTAAAAAATAAAAAAATGATTTGAAGTAGGAATTGAAAGTTTGCTATATATAAAATACATATTTGATTTTGTATTTTAATATATTATTTAGTATTTATATTTATAATTTATACTGTAGTTTATTATTTACTATTTAATAAAAATTTGATTAATTAATATTTTTATTAATTAATATAAATATAACTAATCAATAGAATTTCTATGATTTGATAGAATTTTAGAATGGGATAGAATTTTAAATTCGAATTTTTTTGAAATTGAAAACATAATAAAATATGATATGATTTCTTCACTCATAAGAAGACAATTATATTGATGAGTGGTCCATGAAAGTTCAATATCAAATTTACACTCATCTAAAAAGGTAATTAAAAAGAATTGGAATATAAATTTTATGCAGTTATTAAATGCATTTATGTTCTTTTTCTATTCCAAAATCAGAAATTTGGTGTAGTTACTAAACGCGTTTTTTTGCTCATAAATTGTTCCTGGGAACAGAATTAAAAAGAATAATTTCTGATCAGAATTTGTTCTCGAGAACAAAACGGTTACCAAACACGCCCATGTCCCTAGCCTAGAGATGACATTGTTGATTACATTGATGATCATTGACTTCATTATGTTAAAAGTGTGTCTTGCTAAGGGCCTGTTTGTTAATTATCCAAATAGTATATGATTATGATATTTTGTTCTCGGGAGTAGTATGGGAGCAGAATTGTGTTTGGTAAAATTTTTGTTCCCATGAACAAATTTCTATTTTTTTGTTCTAGGAAGTAGATTTAGAACAGAATCAAGAATAAAAAAAAAAAGTTGATTCTTGTTTGCGGGAACAAATCTAAGAATCAAGACCATATTTCTCTTCTTCTTCTTCCCTTTTCTTTTTCTTCATCTATTGCCATCTCGCGGTTGCTGTCCGTCGCCCGCCGTCCACCGCCTACCGCCGCTGATTGCTGGCAATCGGTTTGGTGAGTTTGCCAGGCCAGGATGAGGTCCGGCAAGCTTGCCGGAGGCAAGCCCAGCCACTGGCGAGGTTGAGCCTCGGCGGGGCTGTGTGAGCCTTGCGATCTGTCGAGGTCGAGCCTTGTCGGTGGTTAGGCAGGCCTCGCTCACCTAGCCACCGATGAGGCTCAGCCGATGAGGGCCAGCCTTGCCGAGAGTAGACGACGCTCTGGTGAGGTCGCTGGCCCTTGTTCGGCGACCGACCATTTGAAGAAGAAGAATAGGAGAGAGAAAGGAAAAAAAGAAAAGAAAAAAAAGGAAAAAAGAAAAAAGTTTATTTAAAAATTAAAAGAAAATGATTTAGAGTAGAAATTTTGAACATGATACCAAATGCAATTCTATTCCAGAATCAGAAATTTTGAACAGTTATCGAATGACTTAAAATGCTTAGAAATTATTATCGGGAACAAAATAAAAAATAATCATTTCTGATCAGAATTTGTCTCCGGAGACAAAACCGTTACCAAATGCGCCTTAAATGATTTATCGTCTTATTATGCCAATCCTCTAACAACCTTTTCATGTTAGCCATCAAAGTAAGGTTTGGTGCTAACTCTTTGCTAGCTCCTTCGTAAAGTCCCATGGGATTTTGACGTTGTCCCCTTGGCTTGGCTCTACTACTAGAGAGATTAAGGTCTCAGAATGGGTAGCTGCATCATTGGAGTTGTTGTTCGCAATGTGATCATACCTTGAATGTTTCCTTAATCTTGGCATTGTACTTTCTCAATTTGATTACGCTGGTTCTATTGAGTGTGCCAGAAATATATTTTGCCATAATTTAGCTCCGTTACGGAATCTTTCATGAAAAGTCGTTATTATGTTTTTATTAGAGGAGATAGGTCATGTGACAATTCCGGATAGGATATATCATAAGTAGACAAGAGAATCGACAACTTTACTTTAAATATAACTGAATGCATACAAATTTTGTCGGAATTTAATTGACGACAAAACCTGAAAGCGTAATCACTACATAAGCTATGTTGGAATTTAATTGACAACAAAACCTGAGAACATAAGAATCTTATGCCAGAATTTAATTGATAACGAACCACCTAGGACACAACGTAAAGATTCACCTTAGAAAATCAATGACACGGATTTGAAAACTAGTGCCAAGAAACATGCCGAAACTTAAATGGCAATGCAAGTTTGAAACTACAACTACTAGTGTGCTGGTGCCTCGAAGAGTACAATGTGACTATTTGCAGCTTACGATCGATAGCAACTAATGCGGGTTACAAATTATTATTACATTGACACAACTACCATGATGGTTTCTTTAACTCTATTATCTTGACGGTTGCTTTATTCCACTATGTTGATGGTTATTTTTTTGATGGTTGCATCTGATATTGTCGACTTCACTTTTTCTCTAGTCTTTTAAGCTATTGATTCATCAAATCGTTGATGATTCTGGTTCATAAATAACCAAACTCTAGTATCATCAAGCATGTCTAAAACTTGTCTATAATAATAAAAAATGGTCATTTTTTGGTACAAACACTGATTAAGGGCTTCATATCCGATACTCACCAGTTCTTTGCTTGGCTGTCCAAGGATCCCGCCCGCCCGAGGAGGCAACTGTGCTCACCACGCGCTTGCACCAGCCCCCGAGCTTCGCTCCTGCTTCGCCCAGCTCCTACGCCTATCGAATCACCGGCTATGACACAGTGAAGCTTCGTGTCCTGCTCGAAGAGATTCTCCTCATAACGTAAGACGCGATGGGTTTGATATCTATGACGTCCTTTTCTTGGTAAGAAATGCCACCAAGCACCATCTGAAAGTGACCACAATATCCTCAACTTGTGTCGAGCATCATCACCTGGTAAACTAAGTCCCCTCATGCCTTCCACCAAGTTAAAGATAAACGACAAGCTTTATATTGCTCCCGTATATCAGGTGACAGAAGAAAATTGGTAGATCGAGGGACCACTCCTATCAATTAGAGCCGCGAATAATGGGGATTTAGCGATTTTGGGGGCAGTGATGTCTTTCACTAATGCCCCATATGACCAAATCCTCCAATAACCACTCCACAGGTGGCTCGTTCTAGTCATGTATGAGCTTCTATCTATCCCGTTCTCATTAACTTCGTGAAAACAACCGCTATCATGACAAGCTTAGAATAGCAGTACCCTCATGACCAAAATGGTATCTTGTCTTTCTTAAATATGCATGTTGCAACCCCATCAACTGGGGAAGCCATGGAAGCTCTGAGCGTAGAGCCAGCCCAAGCGAATGAACACGCCCAGGATCATCAACAATATGCCTCTCTTTCTGCTCACACCACTGACCACGGTCATTTTTCCGTTGTTCTGCAATGCGATCTCCAAAGCGTCGTCTTCTGCATGTTTTGTATGATTGTTTCTTAGCTAAGAGTAAGGTTAAACGAATAATTTTGCAGATTCATGTCTTCAAGCGGGGTTCTTTGTTGGTGACGGGCTTCAATCGTGGATACATACGAGCTTCTCGAACCTCATGCTGGTGCCTTTGGGTTGGACGTGGGGCATCATTTGCCTAGGTTTCGTGGGACTGTACACTGCATATGCGAATTGGCTCTTGGCTGCTTTTCACTTCATCGATGGCCACCGCTTCATTCGCTACCGAGACATCATGGGCTTCCTTTTCGGTCTGTCTCTTCACTCTGGACGAATTAAGCTCCAAGCTGAGAGGAGTTTTGTTTTGTTGACTTATTCTTATTGTCATATAATTTGAAAAATCTCCTCGTTTTCATTACGTGAAGGCAGGAAACCGTATTACATCACTTGGGTTTTCCAGTTTCTAACCCGCTTCTTGGCAACATGGGTTTCATCCTTCGGGAGGGAAAGCTCTCAAGGTATGCGATGATGAACTCAGACCGATTAATTTTTTATGAGAATAAACATAACTTGTTTTGAATATCGACAGGAGATAAATTCAGAATTCAGCGAAACTCCCGAGGCTTCGCACGCATAGGCATGACAGAGCAGAATATTTCATGTTTGCTTTTCTGATCCCAACCATGTCTGCCATGAGAAGTTGGCTGGCTGTCTCTGCAGTCCTTACTTTCAGCTACATTGGACTCCTCCTGATGGTGGTCATTAAAGACGGTAGAAATGTTTCCTTATCAAAATATATATTTCCTTATTATATAGCCGGAATGGATTTGGACAGCTATGTGCACCACTGCAATTACGTCTGTATGCTAGATACGTAACTGTCCTCCATAAATGTCGTGTCTATAATCAGAGTTGTCTAAAAGTAATGGTTAACCTTTTCTCGATAGGGAAATCCGACGAGAACAAGAACTACAATCTCAAAGGAAGCAAAGTCGACCAAGCCTTTGGTGCATTAGGTGCGGTTTCAGCCACTATTGTCTGCAATACCTCTGGTCTATTACTAGAGATTCAGGTAGATACCTCAAGTGTAGCATTCAATTCATACACGGATAATTTTTTTACTGTCGCTACGTATGCATGAATAATGGAGTATGGATAATGCAGTCAACTCTTCGCAAGCCGGTGGTGAAGAACATGAGGAAGGCCTTGGGCTTGCAATACACGGTGGGCCTCATAGTGTACTACGGCGTGACCGTGGCCGGTTATTGGGCGTACGGGTCCGACGTGTCCGAGTACCTCCCCGAAGAGCTTAGCGGGCCCAAATGGGTGAAGGCTTTCATCAACTCCTCCGTCTTCGTCCAATCTGTAATTTCCCAACATGTAAGATGCTTCTCCTAACTAGACTTCTACTTGCTCCTTACCGGGCGGATTGAGCCTAATCATTATCCAAACCCATTCCCAACCGAAAAGGTACGTGGGTGGGTTGAAAGGTGGATCGGCTGTGCTTTCGAATGATTAAGTGCTTCTCTCAAGGCTTCTTAATGCACACGCATAAGCGTATTTGAGTAAACATAGTTTCTTCATACTCCAAATATGAGTAGTCCCTAGTGAAAGTTGTGAAAAATGATTCCGTCAATATTATGACGATAGAAGATCAGACTATGCGGCAGCTAATTTGACGGCAATCCAAGAAACTTGCTTTGCTTCCTCGGAATTTCTTTCTGAATCTTGGTACTTGAACTTTTCGTCATCTGAGGCATGTCGGTTTCAATGGTTACTAGATCTTTGTGGCACCGATTCACGAGACCTTAGACACCAAGTTCCTGAAACTAGAGGAGACCATGAACTCGGCAACGAATCTAAAACGACGACTCCTCTTGCAAGCTGCCCTTTTCGCAATAAATACCTTCCTGACCGCTGCTTTTCCGTTCATGGGAGACTTTGTCAACTTCTTTGGCTCCTTCACGCTCATTCCCTTGACTTTTGTGTTTCCCAGCTTGATCTTTCTCCAGGTAAATTCATCATCCATGAATCACTGCAAAACCAAAAGGACCGATTCTGACCTTTTAAATTTTTGAGCAGGTGAAGGGAAAAACAGCAAGAATGGAGAAGAAGGCGTGGCATTGTTTCAACGTGGTGGCGTTCTTGTTGCTGGCGGTGGCTGCCACAATTGCAGCGGTTCGATTGATCATTAACAATACACGCACGTACAGCTTTTTTGCTGATACATGAATCCTACGTAGCTCATATAAATACGTTGACAGATTATATCATTGGGATGGTGTTGTCCATGTGATAGCAATTGTGTACTGTCTCTAGATTTCAAGCTTTACATAGTGTGTATACAGTAAGCAGGAGGCCTGGAAAAGAAGTGCTTTTCTGTAGTCATCCTGTTGTGGGGATCCCCCCAAAAGAAAGAGAGAAATTTCCAGGCAGCGCGCAATGATAGTGCTGTCTTAAATGACTCTGATTTCCATGATAAGATTCGTGATCCAATGGAGTCGGCCCCGACAGAAAACAGATTAGCAAACTATCGTAATTAAAAAGTACACATCACGTCGTGGTCTAATAGTATAGAAACCACTTTTCCAAGTTCAACCACAAATGATCATCAGGCGAAATTGCAGCTTTTGCTCACTCTAGTAGAAGACATTTTCTCCGTGAGGGCTTGTATGCAGGATTAGTCCACTGCTGGTGTGTTTATTGCAATAACAGTTTCTTACTTGTCCAGAAAAGAAGAAATATCTCTCTTGAGCTTATTTAGTCTGGGCAGATAGTGCTGCGATATTATCAAGAGGACATGAAATCTGAATAAAAGTTCTAAGCACGTATGAATCTGATCCACTGAGAAGTGCTGGGAATCCCTCCATTAACGACTGTGAGCATGTAATAGCCCGATGGCGTGACGTTAGGAGATGGAGGGGCTTTGACTGTGACATTCATCCACCCCTTTGTTGCATCTCTAACCATGTTCTTGCTCGAAAGTTTGAGCAGCCTCTGATTCATCGATAAGGAATGTGTTGTGAAGGGCAGCGCGTAGACGCTAAACTCGACCACTTTGCTCAGCCTTCTCCCCAGCTAGAATCGAACCGTGATGTCGTCACCATACTTGACGCTGAGATCACCTTGGGTTTCTATCGTGACATTTTCCGGTCGGTGTTTATGGTATCTTCTGTCCATGTAGTGCGGGATTGTTAAACTATTGATCCAAATTCTAGAAACTTCAAGATTGATATTAGCTAGATTGTTTCTAGAAAAGACAAGAAAAATCCGTAAAAAAGAAAATCTAGCTTAGGTGGCAAAGAAAAATATAGAAGCACAAATGAATATAAAAGTCTTTAGAAAAAAGAGTGGCATAACTACAATCTAGAATTTCCTAGATGAAGCCTATGTGGACAAGCATTCTATATAAATCTAGAATCTTGTACTTAGTGGGTGGAGCACTCTATAAATAGGAAAGAGGGGGAACAACTAAGGTAAGCAAGCTCCTTCCCCCTCCTTGTACTACAATTCCTAATAAAGAAGTTTATTTTGTTCTCTTGTGCTCCTTTGCTACCACTCTATTATCACTTTGCCCGATTATTTTCTTGCCCATTTTGTTCTTAGTTCTTTTGCCCTCTTGAAAGTTCACACACAAAACACACTTGCACACACATCAAACACACGCTTCCGCAAATACCAACAGTGGTATCAGAGCCACGTCTTGGGTTGGTATTGGGCGTTTGTCCTACCTACCCATTCCTAAAACTATCATTTCCAAATACCCAATAACTAAACCATGGCCAACTCTACCTCATCCTCATTTTCCATTCCCATTTTTGATGGGAACAACTATGACTTTTGGAGCATAAAAATGACTACATTCTTGATGTCCCAAGACCTATGGAAGATCGTGGAAAAATGTTGCGAGACTACGCAAGAAGGTGCAAGTGTTTCGAAGGATCAACTACAAAAGGATGCAAGGGCGCTATACTTTATCCAGCAAGCACTCATGGAAATGGTATTTCCAAGAATAATTGGAGCAAGGACTACAAAAAGGGCTTGGGAAATACTACGAGAAGAATTTCAAGGATCGGAAAAGGTACGAACTATTCGCCTTCAAACTATGAGAAGAGATTTTGAGAATTCTAAAATGAAAAATTATGAGACTGTACAAGAATATCATGGAAAATTAAAGGAACTAGTTAATCAAATGAGAGCCTATGGAGATGGGATAACTGATCAAAGGGTTGTTGAGAAAATATTGATGTCACTCTCCAAAAAATACAACCCCATAGTCACAACTATAGAAGGGACTAAGGACTTGACGACCCTATCAATAAGTGAATTAATTGGCTCTCTAGAAGCACATGAGAAAAGACTAATGGCACAAGATGAAGATTCAGTTGAAAGTGCCTTTCAGTCTAAAGTAAATATACGGTCTCATCAATCTAAAAATGGTGGAAGGAGTTCATGGAAAAATAAAAAAGGAGGAGAAACTATACAAAAGGAAAATTATCCACCTTGTGGTATTTGCAAGAAAAAAAATCACTTGGAGAAGGATTGTTGGTTTAAAAATAAAAAACAATGCCGCTTTTGTAAAAGATATGGCCACGTGGAAAAAGATTGTCGCTCGAAAACAAATAATCAAGCAAACTATGTAGGAAAAAAAGAAAGTGAAGAGAATACAATCTACGCAGGCCAAGCGGGAAATGATAATAAAAATGAAACATGGTAGCAATTACATGATAGGGGACGACTCTATATTCATTGATATTGATAAGTCGGTGAAATCTCAAGTAAAGTTGGGCAATGGTGCATTAGTAGATGTCAAAGGAAAAGGCACCATCACCGTGGAAACAAAAAAAGGCCCAAAATATATACATAATGTATATCTAGTCCCTCGTCTTGCACAAAATCTCTTAAGTGTGGGGCAAATGATACAAAGTGGGTATTCCCTATATTTTAGTGGAGATGCCTGCATTATCTATGATAAATATAAAAATGTCATTGCCTCTGTTAAGATGGAAAATAAGAATTTTCCTATTCAATGGAAATATGTCAAAGATATAGCCATGAAAGCTCAACTTGATGATTCATGGCTATGGTATCAAAGATTTGGCCACTTCAATTTATTGGGCTAAAAACTCTCCATCAGAAAAATATGATGAGAGACTTTCCAGCTGTTTCAGAAATTTCAGATATTTGTGAAGGTTGTCTCCTTGGAAAACAACAGAGACAGTCCTTCCCATCTGGAGGTGCATGGAGAGCTAAAAAGTCATTGGAGCTAGTTCATACGGATGTGTGTGGTCCAATGAGGACACCCACACTCAATCAGAATAAATATTTCATCCTATTCATTGATGATTACACAAGAATGACGTGGGTATACTTTCTTCGAGAAAGATCAGAGGTTTTCTCAATCTTCAGAAAATTCAAGAACCACGTCGAGAATCAAAGTCCTAAGGAGTGACAGAAGCACAGAATACAATTCAAAGGAGTTAAATAAATTCTGTGAAGATGAAGGAGTCCATCATCAACTGACTGTTGGCTATGCCTCAAAGCAAAATGGAGTAGCCGAAAGAAAAAATAGAACCGTCATGGAGATGGCAAGGTCCATGCTAAAGGAGAAAATCCTTCCTAACACCTTTTGGGCAGAAGCAGTTCATACTGCAGTATACCTATTAAATAGGTGTCCAACTAAAGCTGTTCAAAATAAAACTCCAGTCGAAGCATGGAGTGGACGGAAGCCTTCAGCAAAGCATCTCAAGGTATTCGGATGCATATGCTACGTCCACATCCCTGCTCAAAAAAGGAGTAAGCTAGATGAAAAGACAGAAAAGGGAATATTCCTCAGCTATAGTGACCAATCAAAAGGCTATCGGGTTTACAACCTAAGAACTAAAAAGCTTATGATTGGTCGAGACGTCGAGTTCGACGAAAATGCTGCCTGGAATTGGAAGAGTGAGAAGATCGAGAAAAAGTACATCACCTTGCCAGACATACCATCTGCTCAAGAGGAGTCCACGTCACATGAAGAAGGAGAAGTACTGGATTCCACCACTCATAAAATAACTCCACCAAGCTCTCCAAGAGTGACGCAAGAAGAATTTACTCCAAAGTCTCCAATACTAAGGGTAAAAGCCCTTAGAAGAATTTACGACACATGCAACTTTGCTATTTTGGAACCAGAAAACTACGAACAAGCATCCAAAGAAGAAGTATGGATAAAAGTCATGGAGGAAGAGATCAAGATGATCGAGAAAAATGAAACTTAGGAGCTTGTCGATTGACCTGAAGACAAAGAGATCATTGGCGTGAAGTGGGTTTACAAGACGAAGCTCAATGCGTATGGATCAATCCAGAAGCATAAAGCAAGGCCTGTGGCGAAATGATACTTGCAACAACCAGGTATCGACTATACTGAAACTTTTGCCCCCGTCGCTCGCCTTGATACTATTCGAGCACTCCTAGCTCTAGTAGCACAAAAAGAATGAATGATCCATCAACTAGATGTAAAGTCAGCATTTTTAAATGGATATCTTCAAGAAGAAATATACATAGAACAACTGCAAGGCTTTATCCTCAAAGGCTAAGAAGAAAAAGTTTTCAAACTCAAGAAAGCCTTGTATGGATTATAGCAAGCACCACGAGTGTGGTATAGTAGAATTGATGAGTACTTAATCAAGTAAGGATTCGGGAGGAGTATGAGTGAGCCAACACTCTACATCAAAACCCAAGGTATGTCCGACACTCTCATTGTCTCTCTATATGTAGATGATCTCATATATACAGGAAACAATGAGACAATGATCCAAGAATTCAAAGAAGAAATGATGAAGACATTTGAGATGACGGACTTGGGCTTGATGCATTACTTCCTTGGCATCGAGATTGACCAAAACGAAGGAGTGTTTATCTTGCAGAAGAAATATACCGAGAACCTCCTGAAGAAATTCAAGATGAACTATTGCAAAGCAGTATCAACTTCGCTCATGACAAATGAGAAACTATTGAAAGAAGATGGAGCTGAAAAAGCAGATGCCTCCCTTTACAGAAGTCTGATTGGCAGTCTGCTATATCTCACTACTACACGACCGCATATCATGTATGCGACAAGTCTATTATCACGATTCATGCAAAGTCTGAGTCAAATTCACTTTGGTGCTGCCAAGAGAATTCTCAGATATCTACGAGGAACTATAGGTTACGGCATTCGATATCGCCCAAGTGCATACGCCAAGCTTATTGGCTACATTGATAGCGACTGGGCAAGTTCAGTTGATGATAGGAGAAGTACTACTAGTTATGCCTTCACACTGGGTTTTGGAATATTCTCATTGGCATCCAAAAAACAAGGCTTAGTGGCACAGTCTACTGTAGAAGCTGAATACATCGCAGCTTCTATGACCGCTAGTTAAGCAATATGGCTTCGAAGAATTCTAGAAGACATTGAAGAAGCACAGATGGAATTAACTTCGATACTCCGTGACAATAAGTCGGCAATCGCTATATCAAAGAATCCAGTATTCCATGGAAGAACCAAACATATCGACATCAAATATCACTTCATACGAGAGGTGCAAAATAACAAAGAGATCAAGCTGAAATATTGCAAAACTGAGGAACAAGTAGCGGACATCTTCCCTAAAGCACTACTACTAGCCAAGTTCGAGACATTGTGGGAAATGCTTGGAGTAACACGGAATTGGATCAATGTAGAAATTCTAGCTTAGGTGGCAAAGAAAAATGTAGAAGCACAAATGAATGTAGAAGTCTCTAGAAAAAAGAGTGGTATAACTACAATCTAGAATTTCCTACATGAATCCTATGTGGACAAGCATTCTACATAAATCTAGAATCTTGTACTTAGTGGGTGGAGCACTCTATAAATAGGAAAGATGGGGAAGTGTAGTAGAACAACTAAGGTAAGCAAGCTCTTCCCCTTCCCTTTGTACTACAATACCTAATAAAGAAGTTTCTTTTGTTCTCTTGTGCTCCTTTGCTACCACTCTCTATTATCACTTTGCCCGATTATTTTCTTGCCCACTTTATTCTTAGTTCTTTTGCTCTCTTGAAAGTTCACACACAAAACACACTTGCACACACATCAAACACACGCTTCCACAAATACCAACATGGATGAATGCTTGTAACTTGAGTTCGGTAGGCTAAGCCACGTTTTCGAACATGTATTGCTGGTTCAGATTCCTGCCGCCAACCAAAATCCTCCCATCAGGGAGGAGACTTGCAGAGGAGTGATAAAGTCTTGCTATTTTAGTGGAAGTGAGTGTCGAAATCCTTCTTTCGAATGTCTTCTCTGGCTCGTAAAGGTACGGCATGAGGGAAGGATCCGCCGCATTGTTCCAACCAGCGCTACCTGGCCGAGCGCCGTTGATGATTAGGATGTGGCCTGTGGGAAGGATTATTATGTCGTTCATAAGGGGTCGCCCCAGCATGTTTTCCATCTTCCACTTGTGCTTGTTTCTCATGATCTCCATTCGACCGCAGGTCTCTAGTCCCTTCAAGAACTTGCCCTGTCCGGCTGCTCTATGAGCTCCTGGTGTTGCTCCCTCACACACCATCACTTCTACCTTGCGGAATTAGTGGCCGTGCTCCAACGGGAGGATCACCGACGAACCCGAGCTTGGGTAGCTCCTCGATCCTTTTCTGGGCATCCGGGGGAACGTTTTGACCATCTTGTGTCTTCTATAGTCGAAGAGGATCGAATCTCGGTTGGCGAAAATAAATAAGTTGCCATCTGAGGAAAGGTGAAGGAAGGGATGCAGATTGTTTCCTCCTCCATTTTCGTCATACGTTTGGCACAAGAAGGGAAGATCATGAGATTCGTCCAGAGACGACAACTTGGGGACAAATTCATAGGAGAAGACTCTTCTTCCTCCCACCATGAGGACCCGGTCGTTCTTAGGGAGTATCTGATTGGCAGCGTACCATCTTCTAGAGGACATCGATGTCTTCGATTGCACCTAATCACACCGGCCATCTGTTAAAGAAAAATGCCTTAAGTGTTTTGAAGCTAACAAAACATCATCGTTAGTTAAGTCTGAAGAATCCAAGACTCAATCGCTTAAGTCTGAAAAGTTCAAGACCTAAGTGTTTCAGTTTGAAGATCTCCAAACTCTTCTTTCAAAGTCTGAAGACTGTTAGACTCAATTTTACGAGTCTGCCCAAGTTGACAGCGTTTTAATCCAACGGTTTAGGAATTCAAAGATTGGATAATATCTTCTATGATTTGTTCTATTTCGTGGAAGATCTCTGGCTGAATCCAAACTCGAAGATTTTGGATTTATCTCGATTAGAATATCCGTTGAAGAACAAGCAAGATTTGGAAAGTTCCACTTATGGAAACTCAAGATCCTGATTGTATGGGCGAACAGAATTGACGAGCTATCTTCCACATATATTCGACAGCTTGAAGATCACCTCAGTTGATTCATTCCAACGGGTAGATTGGATGAACTCGTTTGAAAAGTGCTAACGGCTATGAAAACAGAGAGGAGTATTTAAGGTGGAGTTTTCGTTGTTCGAGGGGTGTGTGTGCTGATAGAAAATTTCTAAGTTTGAACCTCTACAACGCCTTGTTTTCAAATTTCTTAAGCTCTAGTTGTGTACAAAGGAGAGATACATACAGTGAGGATTTGCGTGAGCTATAGCCAAGACTTTCTACTGAAGAAGTCTAGATCATAAGCTGTACAAATCTCATTTGCTACATAGTGAATTCAGCCAGTGGGTTGTCAGCGTGGACAGTGGACGTAGGCTTATGTTAAGCCGAACCACTATAAACCTCTGTGTTCAAATCTCCTTACCTTATTCTCTTTATTTTATTGCTGTATGATTTAATTTGCTTAAGTGTTTTTACTCTGATTTTATTTCAAGTCGAGGGATTTGGGTTAAAGGTTTCAATAGAAATTTATAAATACCTATTCACCCCCTCTAGGTGTGTTTACTAGCTTTTATCAATTGGTATTAGAGCCTGTGTGCTTACTTGTTGGAAGTGTTAATACTTCCTAAGCTAAAGATCTATGGCTAGTATTTTGGCTCCAGGTTTGATTAAAGGTCAAAGCAACACTAGACCATCTTACTTCGATGGAAAGGAATATAACGTATGGAAGAACAAGATGAAGACATTCCTAAGATCAAAAGATCCTCTGGAATGGGATGTAGTAGAGAAAGGAATTATTCCTAAAGCTACATCATCCATAGGGAAAGAAATAGCAGATGGAGTGGGACTGTCACAAATCGAAATAACTAAGAGACAAGCCCTTGATGCGAAAGCTATTTATTCTCTGTATTGTGCTTTATATCCCACTAAGTATAATAGAATCTCATCTTGTGAAACAGCTAAAGAAGTCTGGGACAGGTTGCATGACACTTATGAAGGAACTGATCGAGTTAAAGAAACCAAGATCAATATTGTAACACCCCAACTACCCTTGAGGCTGCCACAGACCTATTAACCATCCTTTTAAATTTCCAAAAGAGTTATAACTTTTAAGCTCATATCATTTTTTTTTTTTTTTTTTATTGAAACAATGGTCCTGCGCATTATGTGAAAATAGCGGAAGCAAAACTCACAGCCACCCCAAACACAGAATATGAGGGATCAATGCACATACTATAACAAAGACATATACCATGAAACAGCCCTGCTATTATTTACTGAAAAATGGATAGTTTTTCCCGATCACCGGGGTAGGAAACATCATCGTCATAACACCGAAATGGCTCTACACTACCCTGATAAGCTCATCAAAAATGTAGCCTATACATGTGACTAGTCAAAAGAAAGCAAAGAAACTATCCATCTGTTAGCAGCGCTGGTCTGGCTTCAAAAACCCGCCAACCTCCCCAAATGCCCTCACGGTCTATCGCCACCCTGGAGGGCTAGGCGGCGGCGGCAGCATGCTTCCCATCTCCCCATCTTGGCAAGGGAAGATCGAAACGTATTCTTGAAAGATTGGGCCACCGAGCAGGCCCACTTCATAACGTACCCTGACCGTAACACGGAAGTAACAACGTCCCGGTATCACTGGACTTGGGAACTGGATGACTCTAACCTCAAAATCGCAAGGGATTCCATAAAACATCCCCGGGCCCCTTTGGCGGTACCGACATATCTTCTAAGCTGAAAAGATAAGTCCCCAAAGGGGTGAGTACAACCACTCAAAGCAAAGATAAAGTTTCTAGAATGCTCATGTCCGGCATTGCAACTAAACCACCACATTCACACAACATCATAATCAAGCATTCAATCATCAAGCTATAAATTTCTCATATTCAAAAGCCCCACACTCAAGTATAGTATATGTACATCCAACTTGGAAATCGGGATGCAGCTCATTCATGACGCTCATTCGATACATCGCCCATGCACATGACAACTCGACATAGCAGCAATGACATGCACATAACAATGTCTCCAGTCATATGCAAACTTACCTGTCCCATTTCTGCTTAAGTGCAAATACATGACTCAGTAAAGTCATGCACAATTTTCACCATACCTCATGCCACTGTGTCTCAATGTATCAGGCACACACATATATATATCAAGTCCATGCAATTTCACATGTAAACCCCGGTAAGAACCAACCGGCTTCCGGCCCCCCCCACATTCCGGGCATCTCACACCCAACACTGGCATCGTGAGGTATCACGGCACACACCATCCGTGCTTCCGGCATTTACACTCCCTGGCCGGGCATCTCGCACCCCAACCGGCATCACGAGGCGTCCACGGCTCACACACTCCGTGCTTCCGGCACCCCCAACACCCGGGCATCTCAACTCCGAGGCCATCAGATTTACGCACACAGGCTACCGGGCATCCGGCATTTTCACTCCCCGGCCGGGCATCTCGATACTCCCGAGGCAACATCAATGCATGTCATGCAACAATTTTTTTTTTCCATGCATGATTCACAAACATGCCCATGGAACACAAGCATGACAACAATGCATACTCTTACTCACATTCACATGCTGAAAGTCTACATGCTCAACAAAGGACCCGATCATCAATGCAGCATGTGCAGCACATGAATCATGTCAATTTCATGATGAATGTCCCTTTATAAATTCTACATGGCATGTGTACATGCATCTCAAGACGACACTCCATCAATTCAGCATGCACATTGAGGTTTCAGCATGCATTATGCATCCCGCACAACTCACATTACCATTGATACAAAGAAATCAAGATATAGATATCCCTATATCCAACATCAAATCAAATAACAATACCTTCAATGTCTTTTATAGACTAATATCAAACATTGCTTAAGTCCACATCCAATACAGCAAGTAGAATGGCCAATCACATTACTAAAAATCATGTTTAAACACAAAATACCATACCCTTCACCATTCGGCCACACTCAGCATATTCACAGAAATTTCCCAGTTTGCAGTACCTTCGGTTTTTCACAAAATTAAAATAGTACTCTACCTCCAAAATTCCCAAAAATTACCACATCATAACCAAGAAGTAAATAAGCATTTTCTTAGAAGAAACCATCTTCAAATTCGACCTATAAATGGCAGTTTAAAAATCAACAACCCTGATGGTCACTCGGTTATATACAGTTTACAGAGTTAACAGAATCACGCAAAATGACCCACCTATACTCACTCTTTTAACCTCATTTTTGGATATGTGATACACAAGTCAATTATCTACAACTTCTCTTCAATGATCAACAGCCAATTCATCAAGGAACATAAGGTTTACAAACCATCAAGCTACTGACTCTAGTCTGGTAACGTTCACAGCACACCAACTCATATGTAAAATTCGAAATCTCTAGTTCCACTTACTAAAATGAGCTCAATTTTTACCACAAGATACCTCATCAAGTCCTGAACAATTCACTAGAAGAAATCAAGTTGAATTTCTCAACAGAACCACATGAAAATCGCACATCAAGCCAATAGATCCACTGACCCTTACTCCAGTGTCACCCAGTTTTCAACAGCAGCAAGTAACACGAAATTGACCTAGCTATCCTAGGTGAAATCAGCTCAATTTTTACTATGTTATTACCCAAGATGTCTACAACATTTCCCTAGAAGAGGTCGACTCAAAATTCTCACTGTAATCACAAGATAATTGAACCACAATCCAACCCGACGCACTGTTCCACCCGAGGACGCCTCCTCTCCGTAGGATACAACTTTTACCCCTCAAATCTGCTCCAACAAAGCTCATTTTCGACTATGTTCTACCTCAGAGTGTGCTCAACAATTTCCATGAGGGGCTCGGGCCTCAATTCCACCTCTAACATCCTCTAAAAATTCATGCAAGTAAACCGGGTTAAGCTGCGCCAAAGGAACCCGAACTGCCCAAGTCTAGTCTTCAACTAATTTCTCTCAACCCAGCCGACGAATTGCCCAAATTCTACCTCTACAAGCAACACAAGATCACAAGAAAACTAGAGAACACTATCTTGCCTTTGGTTCCATGAGTTTTGATGAAGAAATGAGCAAGAATCCTCGGCAAACCGGCGGTCCTCCTTCGCTCGCGCACACGCCCGTCTTCCCCCTCTCTCTCTCTCTTTTCTCTTGTTTTTCTCTTTCACTTTCTCTCTCCATTTCACCGACTCACCCCACTTAAACTCTCGGCCAACTCTCTCTCTCTCTCTTACCCTCTCTAATTTGCTGCCACCTTGTGCCACCTCACCACAGCACACACTTCACTTTCTTAATCACACAATTTCGGCACTTCTCCCCCTCTTGGCCGTATACTCTCTTTTTCTTACATTTAATTAATTCATTTCACTTAAGTTTAATTAATTTACTTACTTAACCACTAACATAATTAAATCAATTCTTAATCCCACAATATAACACTTGGCCACACATTTTATAATCACACACACCCAAGTGCAACAAATTCCATTCGCAACATTAGCCACACATAAACCATCCTCACTAATAAAATTACACCTCATAGCTGTCATGTCTACTAAAATGATTCAATTGATCACCATCCTCTCACCATGAAATTGAGGATGCCACAAATATCCTTCTTGGACAGTATGAAGCCTTTAAGATGAGGTCCGGAGAATCAATAACAGACATGTTTAGTCATTTTACAGAAATTGTAAATGCCTTAGCATATCAGGGTCAGCCTATCTCAGGTCCAATGAAAGTCAATAAGCTGCTGAGAGGACTTTTGAAAGAATGGAATCACGTAAAGACTTCCATAAGAGAAACATAAAGGATCATGCTTCTTTCTGTAGATGAATTGGTTGGCACACTTCAATCATATGAAGTCGAGCAATTCAATGAGGACATAGACACCAAAGGTAAGAAGTCAATTACTCTAAAATCTAATAATGATTCTGATGATACAGATTCTGAAGAAGGTTTGGATGATGAAGAATTAGTACTCTTGATAAGAAAGTTCAGAAATTAAACAGAAAAGGAAAAAGGTTCAATGGGAAGAGACAAAGCAATCAAAGATTTCGAAAGAAATCAAATGAAGAAGATGAAACAAACGAGGATGTTGTTTGCTTTGAATGTAAGAACAAAGGGACACATCAGACCCAATTGTCCCTTGTTGAAGAAAAAGAAACGAAAACCAGAAAGATTCAAGAAGGCACTCAAAGATGACACATGGAGCGACACAGAATGTGAAGAGAGTGATGAAGAGTATGCTAACATCTGTCTCATGGCAAAGTCAGACTCATATTCAGACTCAAACTCAGAATCAGATTCAAACTCAAACAGTGATGTCAAGGTTAGAAATTTAAAAATTCCTACCAAAGTCTCAAATTATATAGACGAACTTTGTCTTAGCCTTAAAGCCTCTCTTAAAAGGATTTCTGAATTGAAAAAGGAGAATTCCAAATTAAAACAACAGGAAAAGATTTTGATTGAAAAATTTGAAAACTTAAACAAATGTTTTGCTGATTCAGAAGAAAATGAAACTGCTCTTTCAAAAGAAAATGCTTGCTTGAAAGAAGGCATTTTGAGAGTTACTAAAAAATTTTCAATGGGATTTGAAAAGTTGGATAAAATTCTTTCAATCCAAAGACCATATTTTAATAAGTCTGGCCTGGGATTGACATCGGAAACTATTCCCTTGATCAACTTTCCAAAGGTAAAGGAAATAATCAAAAATAGACCTACAAAGTCTTTTTACAAGAATAATTTTCAAAAGGTTTTTGTAAAATCTGTTGGGAGAAGTGCTCTTAAATGCTCAAAGTGTAACAGCTTAGAAAATTTTGAGAAGGATTATTCCAAAGTTTGGAAACCTGTTAAGAGAAATTGGGCAAAGACTGTCTATGGTACTAACAATGTTGGACCCAAGAAAATATGGGTACCAAAGAAAACTTGAGTTCTTCATTTAAATGCAGGTTACTATCAAGAAGAAAATCAAGTAGTATTTGGATAGTGGCTGCTCAAGACACATGACAGAAGATTCAACTTGTTTCACAAATCTCTTACAAGTGAAAGGAGGAAATGTTTCCTTTGGTGGCAAAAACAAAGGAAAAATTGTTGGTTATGAAACCGTGAAGATAGGAAATCTCACAATCAACAATGTCTCTTTAGTTGAAGGTTTAAATTATAATCTTCTCAGTATTAGTCAGCTGTGTGACACTGGATACAAGATCAACTTTCAAGAAGATACATGTTCTGGAATAAGAAAAGATCTCTCACAATCATTCACTGGACGAAGACATGGAAATATCTACTTACTGGACATAAAGTCTGATAGTTCACAGTGCTTGATATCTATTCAAGATGAAGCTATTCTCTGGCATAGAAAACTTGGACATATCAACATGAAGCAAATTGCAAAAGTTTCATCTAAGGAGCTACTTCGAGGACTACCTAACCTGAAGTATCAAAAACATGATCTATGCACACCCCGCGTGCTTGGAAAACAGGTTAGAAACTTTTTCAAATCAATAAATCAGGTATCTACTAAACGTGTTTTACAGCTATTGCACATGGATTTGTTCGGACCAACGAGAATACAAAGCATTGGAGGAAAAAGGTATTGTTTGATAATAGTAGATGACTACTCTCGTTTTACTTGGGTATTCTTTCTTTCAACCAAATCC
This sequence comes from Eucalyptus erythrocorys, assembly GCA_014182555.1. Classification (NCBI taxonomy): domain Eukaryota; kingdom Viridiplantae; phylum Streptophyta; class Magnoliopsida; order Myrtales; family Myrtaceae; genus Eucalyptus; species Eucalyptus erythrocorys. The sequence continues at coordinate 1,314,248 of CM024598.1, forward strand.
GAAGCGTTGTCATATTTCACTAAGTTTGCTAAGAAAGTTCAAAATGAAAAAGGTTATGTTATAACAAGTTTTCGTACTGATCATAGAGGTGAATTTGAAAATCAAGATTTTGCTAATTTCTGTGATTATTCTGGCATTCAACATAATTTTTCATCTCCATACACTCCACAACAAAATGGAGTTGTGGAAAGGAAAAATCGTTCTTTGCAAGAAATGACAAGAACTCTTTTGATTGAAAGTAATATTTCTCCTTGTTTTTGGGCTAAAGCAACTTCAACTGCATGTTATATTATTAACAGAATTTTTCTAAGACCCATTTTGGAGAAAACTCCTTATGAATTGTTCAAAGGAAAGAAACTTATTGTCTCTTACTTTCATGTATTTGGTTGCAAATGTTTTATTTTAAAAAATGCAAATGATCGAACTGGTAAGTTTGAAGAAAAATCAGATGAAGGAATTTTGTGGCATCCTCAAATTTTGGAAGGAATTAGTGATTGTGTTATACAATCAAAGGCTGACACTTGAAATTGATGAGTATGTGTATATAATCTTTGGCTAAGTTGGTGTCTGGAATTGTGTGGATCTGCGGGTGCATAGCAATATAGTAATGTGCACGAGACTCTGAGGGATTTAAATTATAGTCAATTGAGTTATGATCTGCTCAATTTGGCGGATATATGTGTTGCAATGATAATTATTAGATGACCATAGTAGCTATGGTATATGTGTGACTAAATTTTGCTAGTGAAATTTGTTGTACTTGAGTATGTGAGTATAAAAATTTATGGCCAAGTGTCACTTTGTGGGATTAAGACTTAAATTAGTTGGATTAATGACTAATTAACCCTATGTGGAGAAGACACGGCCAAGAGAGGACTTCGGCCGAAGGTGGTGTTGTGTGTGCGTGTGAGTGTATAAGTGCCGAGTGTGTTGTGTGTGCTGTGTGGTGAGGTGGCACCACATGTCACTAATCTAAGGAGGTGTAAGAGAGAGAGAGGAGGCCGGTTGAGTGGAGTGGGTCAATCAAGAGGGAAAGAAAGAGAAGGAGAGAGAGAGAGAGAGAGAAAGTCGGGCGTGAACAAGGAGGAAGGAAAGCCGAGAGGGAGTTGCGCCGTTTCTTCTCCGATTCTGCCGATTTTCTTCACCAAATCTAACAAAATCAAAGGCAAGATAATTCTTCTAGTCTTCTCATGTTCTTGTGTTGTGATTTAGAGGTAGAAAATCGTGAATTCACCGGCTGGATTGATGAGATTTTGAGGAGAATCAAAATCGGGTACATTCGGACCTCTAAGAATCAGGTTGCACGGTTTGCTTGCATGTCTCTGTAGAGTGTGTTAGAGGGAGAATTAAGTCTCGAGTTCTCCAAGGAAGTTGTTGTAAACTTCCTGAGCTGCAACATAGTCAAAAATGAGAATTTTTGAAGGTGATTTAAGGGGTGAAAATCAAATTCTTCGGAGACGGGGTGTTCTCGGGTGAACCAGTGACCCGTCTGGATGATTGTTAGTTGTTCACATGGTTACAGGGGGAATTTTAAGTTGATTTCTTCTGATGAAATGTTAGATACATCCTGGGTAATCACATACTAAAATTTGAGCATGTTTCGTTGAGGGTAGCTAGGTGAATTTCCTGAATCTTTCAGCCGTTGAAATCTGGAAGCTGCTGGATAGAGTATCAGTAAACCCTGTTGGCTTAATGCGTGTTGTTCGTGTGGTTCTGTGGAGTATCTCAATTCGATGTCTTCTAATGAATTGTTGAGGACTCCATGATGCATCTTGTGGTAACATTTGAGCCTATTCCAGTGTGTGTAGCTTATGATTTCGAATTTCCTTTGTTTGATTGTGTACTGGAATTGTATCCGAGGAAAAGGTCAGTGACTTGTGAGCTTGTAAACCATATTTTCTTTGAGGAATTTGATGTCGATCATCAAAGAGAAGTTGTAGGAAATGGTTCTGGCTATAACATATTCAAAAATGAGATAAAAAGGGTGAGTGTAAGTGGGAGTTTCGAATTTATCTTGTTAGCCGTGTAACTGTGTATAACTGAATAACAGTTGGAAGTTGTTGATTTTTAAAATATAATTTATAGGTCGAATTTGAAGATGATTTCTTCTGATGAAAGGTTTGTTTATCTCTTGGCTATGACATATGAATTTCTGGGAATTTTTAAGGGCAAATTAGTGCCTCAATTTCGTGATTTCTGAAGGTAGTGTAAAACTGGAATTTTCCTGGACAAGTGCTGAATGTGGCCGAAAATGAGTGTGGCACTATTATATGTTCTAAAGTTGTTTTCTTACGTGTAAATGGCAACTTTGTTCTCTGTTTTATGTATGAACTTAGGCTTATGTGTCTAATAGCAATTTATATGATGCATTAAGAGTATTGTAATTTGATCGTGAGCTGGATTTATGGAAATTTCTTGGAGACATCTTATGCCGATTATAATATGGATTATTTTGATGATTATGCATGCGGAATTCACCATGTGCATGCTGAATTGATGGAATACTTCCTTGTCGTGTATGTATATATGCCATGTATGGTTGAAAAAGGGATATTTACTTTTACATTCACTTGATTTGCATGCTGTACATGCTGGATTTGTGACCGAACAATTGGCCGAGCATGTAAACCATTGGCATGTGAATGTGAATAAGCATATATATTAATGTCATGCTTGTGTTCCATGGGCATGTTTGTGAATCATGCATGGGAAAAGAGATTGTTGCATGACATGCATTGATGTTGCCTCGGGAGTGTCGAGATGCCCGGCCAGGGAGTGAAAATGCCGGATGCCCGGTAGCCGTGTGCGTAAACTGGATGGCCTCGGAGTTGAGATGCCCGGGTGTTGGGGGTGCCGGAAGCACGGAGTGTGTGAGCCATGGATGCCTCGTGATGCCAGTTGGGGTGCGAGATGCCCGGCCAGGGAGTGTAAATGCCGGAAGCACGGATGGTGTGTGCCGTGATACCTCACGACGCCAGTGTTGGGTGTGAGATGCCCGGAATGTGGAGGGCCGGAAGCCGGTTGGTTCTTACCGGGGTTTACATGTGAAATTGCATGAACTTGATATATGTATGTGTGTGCATGATGCATTGAGATACAGTGGCACGAGGTATGGTGAAAATTGTGCACGACTTTACTGAGTCATACATTTGCACTTAAGCTGAAATGGGACAGGTAAGTTTGCATATGACTGGAGACATTGTTATGTGCATGTCATTGCTGCTATGTCGGGTTGTCATGTGCATGGGCGATGTATCGAATGAGCGTCATGAATGAGCTGCATCCTGATTTCCAAGTTGGAGGTACATATGCTATATTTGAGTGTGGGGCTTTTGAATATGAGAAATTTATAGCTTGATGATTGAATGCTTGATTATGATGTTGTGTGATGTGGTGGTTTAGTTGCAATGCCAGGCATGAGCATTCTAGAAACTTTATCTTTCTTTGAGTGGTTGTACTCACCCCTTTGGGGACTTATCTTTTCAGCTTAAAAGATATGTCGGTACCGCCGATGGCCCGGGGATGTTTTATGGAATCCCTTGCGATTTTGAGGTTAGAGTCATCCGGTTCCCAAGTCCGGTGATACCGGGACGTTGTTACTTCCGTGTTACGGTCAGGGTACGTTATGAAGTGGGCCTGCTCGGTGGCCCAATCTTTCAAGAATACGTTTCGATCTTCCCTTGCCAAGATGGGGAGATGGGAAGCATGCTGCCGCTGCCGCCTAGCCCTCCAGGATGGCGATAGACCGTGAGGGCATCCAGGGAGGTTGGCGGGTTTTGAAGCCGGACCAGTCTGCTAACGGATGGATAGTTTCTTTGCTTTCTTTTGACTAGTCTCATGTATAGGCTACTTTTTTTGATGAGCTTATCAGGGTAGTGTAGAGCCATTTCAATGTTATGACGATGATGTTTCCTACCCCAGTGATCAGGAAAAACTATCCATTTTTCAGTAAATAATAGCGGGGCTGTTTCATGGTATATGTCTTTATTATAGTATGTGCATTGATCCCTCATATTACGTGTTTGGGGTGGCTGTGAGTTTTGCTTCCGCTATTTTCACATAATGCGCAGGACCATTGTTTCAAAAAAAAAAAAAAAAAATGATATGAGCTTAAAAGTTATAACTCTTTTGGAAATTTAAAAGGATGGTTAATAGGTCTGTGGCAGCCTCAAAGGTGGTTGGGGTGCTACAAATTTTCCTTGGTTACTCAACGTCAAGCAAAGTTTATAGAGTTTTCAACAAAAGAACTCAGATTGTGGAAGAATCCTTGAATGTGAAGTTTGAAGATTCAATACAGAATCATCCCAATCAGATTCAACCTGAAGACTATGAATCCGTGCAAGCTCTTACAAATTCCCCCGAAGAAAGTCAAACTTCTGATACTCTACAGCAGACTAAATCAGTAGCACCAACTAAAACAAAGGCTCAGCAAAGTGACAAACCAATTAGCAATTGGAAGCATAAATCTAGTCACCTTGTAGATCTCATCATCGGTAACATTGATGAAAGGATTCGTACTAGATCCAAAAGGCGTAAAGAGTCTAGCGCTCTAGCACTTGTTTCAGAAATCGAGCCCAAGACAATAGAGGAAGCTTTGATTGATGAAAGCTGGATTGAAGCTATGCAAGAAAAATTAAAACAATTCAGAATCAATAATGTTTGGGAACTTGTTCCTAAACCAAAAGGTAAGTCAATTATTGGAATTAAATGGGTTTTTAGGAACAAGCTGGATCAACAAGGAAAGGTGGTGAGAAACAAAGCAAGACTTGTAGCAAAAGATTACACACAAGAAGAAGGAATCGACTATGATGAAACCTATGCTCCAGTGGCAAGGTTAGAAGCAATAAGATTACTTCTTGCTTTTGCTTGCTTTAAAAATTTCAGGTTATTCCAAATGGACGTGAAAAGTGCGTTTTTAAATGGAATTATCCAAGAAAAAGTCTATGTGGAACAACTACCGGGATTTGAAGATCCAAGAAAACCAAACTTTGTCTTCAAGCTAAAGAAGGCATTGTATGGATTAAAGCAAGCACCACGAGCATGGTATGAAAGGTTAAGTAATTTTTTAATTCAAAATGGTTTTGCTAAAGGTAAAATAGACACTATCTTATTCATTAAAAGAGAAGGAAATGATTTTATACTTGTTCAAATTTATATTGATGATATAATTTTTGGCTCTTCTAATGAAAATCTATGCAAGAATTTCTCAAGATGTATGCAGGATGAATTTGAAATGAGCATGATGGGTGAGTTAAACTTCTTTTTGGGACTACAAGTCAAACAATCAAAAGAAGGAACCTTTATTCACTAAGAAAAATATGGAAGAGATCTCATCAAGAAATATGGTATGGAGAATTGCAAGAAGACAAAAACCCCTATGTCAAATTCATTAAAGCTGGACAAAGATGAAGAAGGAAAAAGTGTAGATCAGAAGCTATACAGGAGTATAATTGGTTCACTTCTTTACCTTACTGCATCTAGGCCTGATATTTTGTTTAGCGTTTGTATTTGTGCTAGATTTCAATCGAATTCTAAAGAATCTCACATGACTGCCATGAAGAGAATTATCAAAAATGTTGCAGCTGGATCTAAGCTAGGTCTATGGTATTCCAAAGAAGGAGACTTTACTTTCCTTGGATATTCTGATGCTGACTTGGCTGGCTGCAAAGTGGATGGGAAAAGCACTTCAGGTACATGTCAATTATTGGGAAACAAGTTGGTATCTTGGTTCTCACAAAAACAGAGTACATAGCTCTTTCAACAGCTGAAGCGAGTATATAGCTCTTGGGAGTTTCTTTGTTCTCAAATATTGTGGATGCAACAACAATTGAAAGATTTTGGAGTTGAAGAATCTTGTACAGAAATCAAATGCGACAACACTAGTGCCATCAACCTTACAAAGAATCTAATACTTCATTCAAGAGCAAAGCACATTGAAATCAAGCATCATTTTATAAGAGATCATGTTCAAAATGGTGAAGTGGTGATTCAGTTGGTCGATTCAAAGAACCAACTGGCGGACATATTTACAAAGCCATTAGAGAAAAGTCACTTTGAACCTATTCGCTCAAGACTGAACATCGTAAAGTCTGAAGATGTTCAGACTCTAAGGTAAAGTCTTGGGATGTTCAGACTCAAAGGTAAGGTCTGAAAGTATTCAGACTCTGAGGTAAAGTCTTGAAACACTCAGACTCTGACGTAAAGTCTGAATGTGTATTATTTCATATTTATTAGTTCTCTTTATGTCATATTAGATATTTATTTGTTTTTGAAATTTCGAGATCTGCCTTTTATTCGAATTCTGACACATTTATGGCAGTTTTTCTTTTTAAAAAAATTGGCAGTTCTTTATTTTCTTTATTTTTGGTAGTTTTAACTTTCCTTTGCGACGGTTCAATATCTTTTTTTTTTCTTACTATTTATACCCCTGAATCGTCGTCTTCATCTCTCATTTTCTCAATAGTCGCCTCTTTCACTCCTTTTCGAAACCCTAAAAGTTAAAAAACCTCCACTTGCGTCTCTGTTCCATTTGGTTACTCCACAAAAATCCAAACTTTTTGTGGACGACTTGCCCATTCGCCCTCAAGTTAAACATGTCTTCAAGGAAATCATCAAGGCTTGTTGGAAAGGGACAACAAAAGAGATTCGAGGGTCCTACCCGAGTGGACCTCACAGAAGAAGAAGACTCTCCGCAAACAAAAAAGCAAGTCAACAACCTTTCGAAGAAGAAGTTATTGAAGAGGCTGAACCGGTAATAACACTTAGACCAAAACTTGCTTACCCTCTCTATAAGAAGTTGAAAGATGGAGGAACACAGTTGAACTTGATTTATAGTTTTCTAAAAGAGAGAGGTTATCGGAATGAGACCATCTTTTTGCGTAAGATGGAGAATTTGAGAATTATTAATAAAGGAGTTGCGCAAAGTACTTTTGAGAACATTCCTAGTGATCTGCGGTATGGAACCGCAAATCAACCTTTGGACGATGACGATAGGCTGTTCACACAGCTCCAACCAAGGATGGGAGTTGCGGTTAACACTATTTGTCCTAAGGAAAGCCTGTTTCGCTCTAAGGAACAAGAGCGAATTTACTTGAAAGTGTTGAAGAGAGGGGTCATGAACCCCAGAAGTGTAGACTTTGATTTTCTTGACTCAATCAAGATTAATTTGAGAGAAAATTTTTCTCGTTTACAGCTTGAGAGTTTCTACACCGATTCGACAATCGGCTATCCTGAATCGATGGCCTACTTCTATTCAAATCTGTCATTTTTAGATGCAAATAAACTGTCATTTACTTTCGAGGATAGAGAATATGTTGTGGATGTCGACACTCTTGCTGATATAATCGGGGTGGAAAGAAGGAGTTTCCAACCGATTAGGGTGTCCATAGCACATGCCACTTTGGAGATTGTTCGCGACAGAAGCCTGGAAGGCAAGATATCCTACACTAGGATGAATGCCTCCAATTTATTGCTCCATAAGATTGTCATCAATTGTCTCAGGCCTAAGCCAACGTCGAAAACTGATGTCTTAAAGATAGAGGCAAAGCTCATGTTTGCTTTGAATCAAGGAGTCAGATTCTCTCTTCCACACACTATCCTGTTCCACATGTACAGGACTATGGTGAAGGACAATGGTCAATTGCCTTACTCCTCTCTAGTCACTCGGTTGTTCATGCACTTCAAAATCCAAATTCCTGCTCCTTTTTACCTGACCAACTCTACTCTTATGCTTGTTGGTTACAAGACGGTAATGAAAATGAAGTTGAAGGAACTGAACAAAGCTTTGGAGGGATTGAAGGAGAAGACTCCATTGAAAGAATCTGCTGCTGCTGCTGCTGCTAAAAGAAAAGGCAAAGAGCCCATGGCCGCTCCAGAGAAAAGAAGAAGAAAAATCATCCTACAAGATGAGAATGATGAGGAAGTTGATGAGGCCATGACACTTGCAGTACTTAGAGGATTGAAAAACTTTGTTAGTTTTCAAGAAAGCAGAGAAGAGCAAGCAAGGAGAGAGGAAGAGACAGAGAGAAGAAGAGAAGAGGAAGCAAGAGCAGAAGAAGAAGAGAAGATGAAAAGAGAAGAAGAAGGAAGGATGAGGAGAGAAGAACATGAAAGAAAAGCTCAAGAGGAATCTGAAGAATTCCTTGAGCCATCCTCTGTAGTACCACAATCTGGAGAAGAGACTGCACAACATCACTCTGCAGGAGAAGAGGCAAAACATGGCGAAGAATACTTCACTCCACCTACTGGCCACAAGACAGGGGAGTAGTTGAAACAAAAGGTACATCATCGCCATTGCATACTAGTGATGTTAGTCGGTCTGGTGCAGATGCAGAAGATGTCTTTGCATCACACTTTCCAGAGGTTGAGGTATCTTCTTCCACGAAGGTCGAAGGGCTGAAAATGAACCCCAAGCTTCCGGACTCAGAGAACAGAGTCTGCAGGTCCAAGCACTGGAAATGTCAATTCAGCTGATTTTTCAAAGCTGTTAGATATCATGATGGATCTTAAGAAGCAGGTCTATGGGATGGATTATGAGTTGCGGGATTTGAAACAAGCACTCTTGGCTACTTCCGTTTCTATGCAGGACCAAATTAATGCCCTGAATCTTCAAGTTGAATCCAACGTGAAGGGTGCTGATTTGGAATCATTAAAGGAAGCTTGTTCCAGCCTCTAGAAGACAGTTAACTGGCTGGGTGAATTTTAGCTTGTTCGCATCCCCAAACAGCCTTGACTTCTATCATCTTTTTCATTGATTCCTCTACCTCCTTTTGATGTGACAAAAAGGGGGAGAGTGATGCAGATTTGATCTTCTCGTTCGTTTTTGGATTTATAACTTATTTTGTTTTTCAGTTTGGACATTTGGTTTGGATCTTTCATGTTTTGTTCTTTTAAGACTTTGGACTTTGGACTGGTGGCATGTTTGAACTAATGCTTTTAATGATTGGGTTTGCACTTGTGAACTTGCGGGATTATTTTATACTTGTGAGGATAATTATTTTCTGGACTAACTTTTTTTTTTTGTGGTTGCAGAAGTAATATAAAATATTCCTCAAATTATAGTTTTCTTTGTAGGTCAAGAGTTTGGTCAAGAGTTTTCAAATCTGCCGAGATGTTTTGTTACCATAAAAAAGGGGGAGATTGTTGAAGAAAAATCCCTTAAGTGTTTTGAAGCTAACAAAACATCATTGTCAGTTAAGTTTGAAGAATCCAAGACTCAATCGCTTAAGTCTGAAAAGTTCGAGATCCAAGTGTTTCAGTCTGAATATCTCCAGACTCTTCTTTCAAATTCTGAAGACTATTAGACTCAATTTTACGAGTCTGCCCAAGTTGACAGCGTTTTAATCCAACGGTTTAGGAATTCAAAGATTGGATAATATCTTCTATGTTTTGTTCTTTTTCGTGGAAGATCTCTGGCTGAATCCAAGCTCGAAGATTTTGGATTTATCTCGATTAGAATATCCGTTGAAGAACAAGCAAGATTTGGAAGGTTCCACTTATGGAAACTCAAGATCCTGATTGTATGGGCGAATAGGATTAACGAGCTATCTTCCACATATATTCGACAGCTTGAAGATCACCTTAATTGATTCATTCCAATGGGTAAATTGGATGAACTCGTTTGGAAAGTGCTAACGGCTATGAAGGCATAGAGGAGTATTTAAGGTGGAGTCTTCGTTGTTCGAAGGGTGTGTGCGCTGATAGAAAATTTCTAAGTTTGAATCTCTAACACTCCTTGTTCTCAAATTTCTTAAGCTCTATTGGGTACAAAGGAGAGATACATATAGTGAGAATTTGCGTGAGATATAACCAAGACTTTCTACTGAAGAAGTCTAGATCATAAGTTGTACAAATCTCATTTGCTACATAGTGAATTCAGCCAATGGGCTGTCGGTGTGGAGAGTGGACGTAGGCTTACATGAAGTCGAACCATTATAAACCTCTGTGTTCAAATCTTCTTACCTTATTCTCTTTATTTTATTGCTGCGTGATTTAATTTGCTTAAGTGTTTTTACTCTGATTTTATTTCAATTCGAGGGATTTGGGTTAAAGTTTTCAAAAGAAATTTATAAACACCTATTCACCCCCCTCTAGGTGTGTTTACTAGCTTTTATCACCATCTCGACAGGGCCTGAAGTATCAGATTCTTCTAGAGCCGTTGCCATATCCACCGGTTTGAAGAAGGGTTCTGTTGCTCAAGAAAGAACTCGAGGAACACCAAGGATCAATCTCAAGCCTCATAGCTCATATGTAATTGCTGGAAATGTCATATTCGATAGAGTGAGCGTAGCAGGACTCATCAGAAGAATCGTCTGCACCTTCTTCCACTCGTGAAGCTTTTGCGGAGACGGTAGTTGGATGGGCCGATCGAACATAATGACGGTATTCAGGTGAGTCACCACCATGCGCATAGCCATCACTCCGGTATTGTTCAAGAGAAGTTGCCATTGCCCCTTCCTTGCTTGGCAAAGCGCGGGTTTTTCGAGCGAAGCAATGGCAATGATCATCAATTCGACGAGAAGGTATACATGGTTTCGAGCTGCCATGACAATGTTTTAGGAGTTCTTGTAAAGTGAAAAAGATGGTCCATTTATACATGAACGTTTGCAATTTGGCCCGACCGAGTAGGCACTCATGCATTTTGGGATTGCTCTGGTACGCAAAGCATGGAAAAAATTACCACATAGGCAGGCGATAAGGGAAACACCCTTTGTGCCTCACCCCTTCCTATGCCAGTGTCCTCGCAGTCATGCGATCAGGACACACTCGCATGCACCAAGTTCAAAAAGACAGTAAGCCAAAACCAAACAACAGAAAGGTAAGAAAGAATTGATATGATGCCAAATGATTACCCGATTAAAAAGACAACTGAACATGGAACAAATTCAACCATATTCAATTGCTGACTCAGATGGTTTGACCCTCTCGTTCTCCCTCTTCACGTTTTTTTTTTAGCTTTCTCCCTCTTCACGTTGGCACGCTTATCCAATCAAAGGAAAAATATTCAAACCTCACTACCTATAATATCTCCTTTTTAAGGAACACACTAGAAGCCAAAGGCATAATCGAAATTGGCCTTCGAAGTTCTCTCTCTCTCTCTCTCTCCCTTTGTCTGGCTATTGGGTTTGGAGAGTTGTTGTGAAGTTTGGTTTATCCAGAAGTCTCCTGATGAGACAGTGGGCGACTGGGCCAGGACCAAAGCATGATCTTGCCGCGGGATTACGAAAATGGGGCTGTCGCTTGATAGGCCCGGCTCAACCCGATTTTGTGGCCTGAGTTCTTGTCCCGAAAAGTGCAAACCCGTATTGAGAGAAAAAAAGGGAAAATAACATGGATGAACCTGTTCTAAGCCAACTACATGTCGACTGCTTAGACGGAGCTTTGGGTTCACTTAGTTCTTCGTTTCAATCCTAGCTGTCTCAACGGAATTCAACTCCACAATGAAATATCTCACCGAAAGTCATTTTTTAGTTTTTTTGTTGAGGAGATTTTTTAGTTTTTTTTGTTGAGGAGAGGTTTTGTGATGACTTAAGACAAAATATATCATGATCCTTAAATAGTAGTTCACTAAACACTCTTGTTGTCAATTGAAATAATTTGGCAAAATTTTTGGCTTTTGAATTTTTCTCTCAAATTGAGTTTCAATCCGATGAAAGTCGAATTTGTGAATTTTTTCTTTGAGAGTAAAGTAAGACATCTATTCCTAACCCTCTTGAATTGAGCAACAAACGGATCGATTGATTCATTATCTTATTGATAAATTATGGCTAAATCAACGATCAATACTTTAGGTATCATTTTACAAAACTAAAAATGGAATTATCTTTTAATATCAGCCCTAGATGGACTGAGTTAGGAGATAAATTCGCATACCAAGTAAAGGCATTTTTTTTTTTTTGATAAAGACAAATAGAACAACCAAAGTCTCATCATTCTTACCGTTACCAAAAAAAAAAAAAAAAAAAAACAACCAAAGTCTCATGAATTCATTTGGTTCTATCTTGCCTTATTGGGCAATAAATTGACCAATTATTTGATGGTTGACTAGTCATCTTATTAGTGAAAACAAAAAAGTTAGGAGTTTTGAATTTTGTTTGAGTAAAATTTAGTGCTAACTCAATTAGGATGTGGCTTCCTATATACTGGTTTGTCCATCTCTCTTTCGGCACCTAATTGTTATAATATGAATTTAATCACTTGATTAAGATTTGCAAGTTGACACCTTTCCTTACCCCCTAGGTACAAGGTAGATCGGTTAATAGATTGGACCTTCCTGCTCTCAAAATTCAGGGTAAATAGGATCTTTAGGCTTTTATAACATCTTCACTAGTGGTGAGATCACTTATCGTAAATTATTTTTATTGCTATTCAATCGATTAAGAATTGGAAGAACATAACCGGAAACCATTGTGTTTGTTTGGACGGGTGACTTAGGGTGTCAATAATAATCATTTTGGTCATAGACATAATTTTTAATCAGAAATAGATTTTTCTATTTTCATTCTCTAAATGAGTTTTTGCGTAAAAATACACGCCTAATAATGACACAAAAATTTTGTTATATAAACAAAAATTCATTTGATAATGATACAAAATTTCTCCCTTCTAGACGAGTGGTGAAGGACAGCGAAAGGTAGTGGGTGGGCGGCTAGTTAATAGTAGAGGCAAGTTACGAAAAGAGTTTTTATTTCTTATTTATGTTTCAAAAAGAAAAAAATAAAAAAATTTTACTTCTCATTTCTATTTCAAACCTATTTGTGTTTGTTTTAGAAATAGAAAAATAAAATTGCATTACCAAATGCATTTCTGTTTCAAATTTGTTATTGGGAACATAAAAATATATCTAACTAGAAAAAGAATGGTTATTATGTGGACCCTTAGGGCCTGTTTGGCAAGTTGCCAAATAGTGTTTGTTTATTTATTTATTTATTTTGTTCTTGAGAGTAGATTTGGAACAAAAATGCATTTGGTAAAATTTTTGTTCTTGAAAACAAATTTTTATTTTTTATTTTTGTTTCCAGAAGTAGATTTGAAATAGAATCGACAATTAAAAAAAAATTGATTCTTTGTTTCCGGAAACAATTCTACAATCAAGTTAACTTATTTCTTTTTTTCCTCTTCCTGTTCTTCTTTCCTCTCCCTTGTTTTTCAAGTGCTGCTGCTGCTGCCATTGCCATTTGCCGCCGCCACCAATCGCCGGAGGCTCACCTAGCCACTGACGAGGCTTGGCCTTGCTGATGGCCAGGCGGGCCTCGCCTGGGCCTCCCTCGGCCACTGGCGAGCCTTGTTTGTCTAGGCGAGGTTCGACCTGGCCTAGATTTGGTGAGGCTGAGGTCGCCTAGCCGCCGGTAGGGCTCAACCTCGCTGTGGTACCGCGAGGTTGGCGTCGCCCGGCCAAGGCAAGGTTGACTTTGCGGTGGCCCGGTGAGGTTGAGCCTCGCCGGCGATTGGGCGAGCTTGGCCTCGCCATATTTGGGCAAGACCGCTCGCCCGCACCGCCGGCGAGGCTTGGCCGACGAGGCACGGCACGGTCGAGGGTTGGTGACGCTCTAGTGAGGTCGTCGCCCTCGTCTAGTCGGTCGCCGGTCATCCTAAGGCCGCGATCGGCCACCTTGAAGAAGAAGAAAAAGGGGAGAAAAAAAGGAAAAAATAAAATTATTTAAAAAATAAAAAATGATTTGAAGTAGGAATTGAAAGTTTGCTATATATAAAATACATATTTGATTTTGTATTTTAATATATTATTTAGTATTTATATTTATAATTTATACCGTAGTTTATTATTTACTATCTAATAAAAATTTAATTAGTTAATATTTTTATTACTTAATATAAATATAACTAATCAATAGAATTTCTATGATTTAATAGAATTTTATAATGGAATAGAATTTTAAATTCGAATTTTTTGAAACTGAAAACATAATAAAATATGATATGATTTCTTCACTCATAAGAAGACAATTATATTGATGAGTGGTCCATGAAAATTCAATATCAAATTTACACTCATCTTAAAAAGGTAATTAAAAAGAATTGGAATATAAATTTTATGCAGTTGCAGTTACCAAATGCATTTATGTTCTTTTTCTATTCCAAAATCAGAAATTTGGTGTAGTTACCAAACGCGTTCTTTTACTCATAAATTATTCCTAGGAACAGAATTAAAAAGAATAATTTCTGATCAGAATTTGTTCTCAAGAACAAAATGGTTACCAAACACGCCCATGTCCCTAGCCTAAAGATGACATTGTTGATTGCATTGATGATCATTGACTTCATTGTGTTAAAAGTGTGTCTTGCTAAGGGCCTGTTTGTTAATTATCCAAATAGTATATGATTCTGATTTTTTGTTATCTGGAGCAGTTTGGGAACAGAATTGTGTTTGGTAAAATTTTTGTTCCCATGAATAAATTTTTATTTTTTTGTTCTCGGAAGTAGATTTTGAACAGAATCAAGAATAAAAAAAAAAGTTGATTCTTGTTCGCGGGAACAAATCTAAGAATCAAGACGATATTTCTCTTCTTCTTCTTCCCTTTTCTTTTTCTTCATCTAGCGCCATCTCGCGATTGCTGTCCGTCGCCCGTCGTCCGCCGCCTACCGCCGCTGATTGCCGACAGTTGGTCTGGTGAGCTCACCAGGCCAGGGCGAGGTTTGGCAAGCTCACCGGAGGCAAGCCCAGCCACTAGCGAGGCTGAGCCTCGGCGGGACTGTGCGAGCCTTGCGATCTGGCAAGGTCGAGCCTCACTGGTGGCTAGGCAGGCCTCGCCTAGCCTCGCCTAGCGACCGATGAGACTCAATCGATGAGGGCCGGCCTTGTTGAGGGCCGACGACGCTCTGGTGACGTCGCTGGCCCTCGTTCGGCGACCGGCCATTTGAAGAAGAAGAAAGGGAGAGAGAAAGGAAAAAAAGAAAAGAAAAAAAGGAAAAATGAAAAAAGTTTATTTAAAAATCAAAAGAAATGATTTAGAGTAGAAATTTTGAACATGATACCAAATGCACTTCTATTCCAGAATCAGAAATTTTGGACAGTTACCAAACGACTTAAAATGCTTAGAAATTGTTCTTGGGAATAAAATAAAAAAAATAATCATTTCTGATCAGAATTTGTCTCCGGGAACAGAATCGTTACCAAATGCGCCTTAAATGATTTATCATCTTGCTAATCCTCTAACAACCTTTTCATGTTAGCTATCAAAGTAAGGTTTGGTGCTAACTCTTTGCTAGCTCCTTCGTAAAGTCCCATGGGATTTTGACGTTGTCCCCTTGGCTTGGCTCTACTACTAGAGCGATTAAGGTCTCAGAATGGGTAGCTGCATCATTGGAGTTGTTGTTCGCAATGTGATCATACCTTGAATGTTTCCTTAATCTTGGCATTGTACTTTCTCAATTTGATTACGTTGGTTCTATTGAGTGTGCCATAAAGATATTTTGCCATAATTCAGCTCCAAGTATGGAATCTTTCATGAAAAGTCGTTATTATGTTTTTATTAGAGGAGATAGGTCTTGTGACAATTCTGGACAGAATATATCATAAGTAGACAAGAGAATTGACAACTTTACTTTAAATATAACTGAATGCATACAAATTTTGTCGGAATTTAATCGACAACATATACTGAAAACGTAATCACTACATAAGCTATGTCAGAATTTAATTGACAACAAAACTTGAGAACTTAAGAATCTTATGCCAGAATTTAATTGATAATGAGCCACCTAGGACACAACACAAAGATTCACCTTAGAAAATCAATGACACGGATTTGAAAACTAGTGCTGAGAAACGTGCCGAAACTTAAATGACAACGCAAGTTTGAAACTACAACTACAAGTTTAAAACTACAACTACTAGTGCGTTGGTGCCTCGAAGAGTACAATGTGACTATTTAAAGCTTACGATTGATAGCAACTAATGCGGGTTACAAATTATTATTACATTGACACAACTACCATGATGGTTTCTTTAACTCTATTATCTTGACGGTTGCTTTATTCCACTATGTTGATGGTTATTTTTTTTTATGGTTGCATATGATATTGTCGACTTCACTTTTTCTCTAGTCCTTTAAGCTATTGATTCATCAAATTGTTGATGATTCTGTTCATAAATAACCAAACTCTAGTATCATCAAGCATGTCTAAAACCTGTCTATAATAATCAAAACTGGTCATTTTTTGGTACAAACACTAATTAAGGGCTTCATATCCGATATTCACCAGCTTTTTGCTTTGGCTGTCCAAGGATCCCGCCCGCCCGAGGAGGCAACTGTGCTCACCACGCGCTTGTACTAGCGCCCGAGCTTCACTCCTGCTTCGCCCAGCTCCTACGCCTATCGAATCACCGGCTATGACACGGTAAAGCTTCGTGTCTGTCTGAAGAGATTCTCCTCATAATGTAAGACGCGATGGGTTTGATATATATGATGTCCTTTTCTTGGTAAGAAATGCCACCAAGCACCATCTGAAAGTGACCACAATATCCTCAACTCGTGTCGAGCATCATCACCTGGTTTAAGTCCCATCATGCCTTCCACCAAGTTAAAGATAAATGACAAGCTTTATATTGCTCCCGTATATCAGGTGACAGAAGAAAATTGGTTGATCAAGGGACCACTCCTATCAATTAGAGCCGCAAATAATGGGGATTTAGCCATTTTGGGGGCAATGATGTCTTTCATTGATGCCCCATATGACCAAATCCTCCAATAACCACTCGACAAGAGGCTCATTCTAGTCGTGTATGAGCTTCTATCTATCCCATTCTCATTAACTTCGTGAAAACAACCGCTATCACGACAAGCTTAAAATAGCAGTACCCTCATGACCAAAATGGTATCGTCTTTCTTAGATATGCATGTTGCAACCCCATCAACTGGGGAAGCCATGTTGGAAATTTCCTATAATATGGGCTTACATTAATCAATTGATTTCTTTCTCCCTTGGAGTGAACTATTTTTTGAGGATGGCAAGGACAATATATAGAGGGGAATAATGGGGATGTGTAACTCAAAAGATTTATCTGCCTAAAGGGGATAAATTTTTTTGAGAGTTATGTGTAATTTCCCTCTATGTTGAGATAATGGAGATGTATAATTTAAAGGATTTGTCTGCCCAAAGGGGATTGATCCTTGAAGATTATATGTAATTCTCCTTTGTCGTCTTTATATATTGATATCATGGAGATGTATAATTTAAATGATTTATCTGCCCAAATGGGATGAATCTTTGACAATTGTATGTAATTCTCCTTGTTGTTAGTTTATAAACTTCATGCTATGGAAAATAATGGTGCATTATACACTCTGCCTAAAGGGGAGTTTATAATGTACTAATTATTTTTGTTGAAATACTCATTGCTCATAATTGATCTTATTGCATTATGTGTGACAAACAGTTACCTTTGTTGTAAACAACAATAATGCCATGGTTAAAATATTAACTGGATAAAATACTATATTGTTAAAGACTTGGTCAAAAAGGGAGATATTGTGATTGAAAATATAAGAACTGAGTCTATGTTGGCTGATCCTCTAACAAAAGGATTACGACCCATTTTGTTTAAAGAACATGTAAAGAATATGGGTGTCTTAGATTCTTTTGATTTCTTTTGTTAGTGGGAGTTATATAATTTGTGTTTATGGATATTATAGTTATGTGCAGACTGATAATGCTTTTATGATGCCTAGTAAAGCATTTATTTTCATTGATAGTTATTATTGATTCTATTGTTATCCTTTCTCACGTTGACTGAGAAATGGAAATATAAAACAGTATCTTTAAATAAATTTTAGTTTAAAGATGACTAGATGTTAGTGATTATAAGATCTCATGTTGAATTGTGACATAGTCATGCAATTTCATGTTGTTTAGAAATTGCGGCAATTTCATGTTGTTTAGAAATGGCGTTGATGCAGTTTCATGTCGTTGAGAAATTGCATTGAGGACCGATAAGAAATAGTGAATATTTTGATCACATATTGGCACTATTTCTTACTACACTACTAGGCCCACGATCCATGAAAATATAATGCTTATTATATGTGATTATGGAAGATCATGTGTTGTGGTATTTTCTTAACATATTGATTTCCATAGTCCTATATTGAGGTTATATAGGATTGGATTGGTTTTGAGATGCCATTATTGGAATATTATTTTTTAAAGTTGTGGCCACATAAAACAAAATTTTTAGTTATTAACCCGATAGTGTCGTTTTCAATATAAAATCTTTTTCAAAATAAAACAAGTTAATTAATGTAGCCCAAGTGGGAGAATGTTGGAAATTTCCTATAATATGGGCTTATATTAATTAATTGATTTCATATTTTAAATAATCAGGTTGATGGATATTCCAATATTTGTTGAATCCTATAGTGATCTGGTTAAATTGGGTATTGGCATTTATTGATAATGGGCCTAGTTGAGCAGCAAAGTGTAGGCAATTGTGTTTAACTGAAGCCTGTAATGGGAAGGGCCCAGTTGACACGCTGTTGAATAGGGTTTGCTAGGTCCCCTCTCTAGCCTATAAAAGGATAGGTTATATTTATTAGTTGCTTTACTCTCATTGAAAGCTGCTCTACTGAAATAGGTCGTAGAGAGGAAGATCTGGCATTCCGATAGATCCTTGATTATCAGAGTGATCTACTTTTCTTCACTTGAAGCGATGGCTCAAATAGGTACGCTTTAATTCCGCTGTATTTAGTGATATCGGTATTTTACAATCATATATGGATCCGTTTCTCATTGATTAATTAATTGTTTATGTAAATAATATTCTACAAGCCATGGAAGCTCAGAGCGTAGAGCCAGCCCAAGCGAATGAACACGCCCAGGATCATCAACAATATGCCTCTCTTTCTGCTCACACCACTGACCACGGTCATTTTTCCGTTGTTCTGCAATGCGATCTCGAAAGCGTCGTCTTCTGCATGTTTTGTATGATTGTTTCTTAGCTAAGAGTAAGGTTAAACGAATAATTTTGCAGATTCATGGCTTCAAGCGGGGTTGCTCTTGGTGACGGGCTTCAACTGTGGATACATACTGAGCTTCTCGAACCTCATGCTGGTGCCTTTGGGTTGGACGTGGGGCATCATTTGCCTAGGTGTCGTGGGACCGTACACCGCATATGCGAATTGGCTCTTGGCTGCTTTTCACTTCATCGATGGCCACCGCTTCATTCGCTACCGAGACATCATGGGCTTCCTTTTCGGTCCGTCTCTTGACTCTCGACGAATTAAACTCCAAGCCGAGAGGAGTTTTGTTTTGTTGACTTATTCTTTTTGTCATATAATTTGAAAAATCTCCTCGTTTTCATTACGTGAAGGCAGGAAACCGTATTACATCACTTGGGTTTTCCAGTTTCTAACCCCGCTTCTTGGCAACATGGGTTTCATCCTTCTGGGAGGGAAAGCTCTCAAGGTATGTGATGATGAACTCAGACCGATTAATTTTTTATGAGAATATACATAACTTGTTTTGAATATCGACAGGAGATAAATTCAGAATTCAGCGAAACTCCCCTGAGGCTTCAGTACTACATAGGCATGACAGAGCAGCATATTTCATGTTTGCTTTTCTCGATCCCAACCATGTCCGCCATGAGAAGTTGGCTGGCTGTCTCTCGCAGTCCCTTCGTCGCCTACATTGGACTCCTCCTGATGGTGGTCATCAAAGACGGTACAATTTTTTTTTTTTTTTGGTAGGAATAAGAAGTATAGTGGGGAAAGGCCAACTTTACAAAGGATCACAGTATCAAAAACTTACACTCAAGAGAAATAAGAATGGCAAGAACAACCGATAGCCAGAAACAACCGGCAAAAAGCTACACGCCTAAAAGACTAAAAGCACAAGCACGGCATGAACAACCGGCAACCAGATACAGCCCACACACAATGACCAGGCCTGAGAGAAAGTCGCCACCGCGTTGAAATATATGTTTCCTTATCAAAACATATATTTCCTTATTATATAGCCAGAATGGATTTGGACAGCTATGTGCACCAGTGCAATTACGTCTGTATGCTAGATACGTAACTGTCCTCCATAAATGTCGTATCTATAATCAGAGTTGTCTAAAAGTAATGATTAACCTTTTCTCGATAGGGAAATCCGACGAGAACAAGAACTACAATCTCAAAGGAAGCAAAGTCGACCAAGCCTTTGGTGCATTAGGTGCGGTTTCAGCCACTATTGTCTGCAATACCTCTGGTCTATTACTAGAGATTCAGGTATATACCTCAAGTTTAGCATTCAATTCATACACGGATAATCAATCACTGTCACTACGTATGTATGAATAATGGAGCATGGATAATGCAGTCAACTCTTCGCAAGCCGGCAGTGAAGAACATGAGGAAGGCCTTGGGCTTGCAATACACGGTGGGCCTCATAGTGTACTACGGCGTGACCGTGGCCGGTTATTGGGCGTATGGGTTTGACGTGTCCGAGTACCTCCCCGAAGAGCTTAGCGGGCCCAAATGGGTGAAGGATTTCATCAACTCCTCCGTCTTCGTCCAATCTGTAATCTCCCAACATGTAAGATGCTTCTCCTAACTAGACTTCTACTTGCTCCTTACCGGGCGGATTGAGCCTAATCATTATCCAAACCCATTCCCAACCGAAAAGGTACGTAGGTGGGTTGAAAGGTGGATCGGCTGTGCTTTCGAATGATTAAGTGCTTCTCTCAAGGCTTCTTAATGCACACGCATAAGCGTATGTGAGTAAACATAGTTTCTTCGTACGCCAAATATAAATAGTCGCTAGTGAAAGTTGTGAAAGATGATTCCGTCAATATTATGACGATAGAAGATCAGACTATGCGGCAGCTAATTTGACGGCAATCCAAGAAACTTGCTTTGCTTCCTCGGAATTTCTTTCTGAATCTTGGCATGTAAACTTTTCGTCATCTGAAGCATGTCTGTTTCAATGGCTACTAGATCTTTGTGGCACCGATTCACGAGACCTTAGACACCAAGTTCCTGAAACTAGAGGAGACCATGAACTCTGCAACGAATCTAAAACGACGACTGCTTTTGCGAGCTGCCCTTTTCGCAATAAATACCTTCCTGACCGCTGCTTTTCCGTTCATGGGAGACTTCGTCAACTTCTTTGGCTCCTTCACGCTCATTCCCTTGACTTTTGTGTTTCCCAGCTTGATCTTTCTCAAGGTAAATTCATCATCCATGAATCACTGCAAAACCAAAAGGATCGATTCTGACCTTTTAAACTTTGGAGCAGGTGAAGGGAAAAACAGCAAGAATGGAGAAGAAGGCATGGCATTGTTTCAACGTGGTGGCGTTCTTGTTGCTGGCGGTGGCTGCCACAATTGCAGCGGTTCGATTGATCATTAACAATACACGCACGTACAGCTTTTTTGCTGATACATGAATCCTACGTAGCTCATATAAATACGTTTACAAATTATATCATTGGGACGGTGTTGTCCATGTGATAGCAATTGTGTACTGTCTCTAGATTTCAAGCTTTACATAGTGTGTATACAGTAAGCAAGAGGCCTGGAAAAGAAGTGCTTTACTGTAGTCATCCTGTTGTGGGGATCCCCCCAAAAGACAGAGAGAAATTTCCAGGCAGCGCGCAATGATAGTGCTGTCTTAAATGACTCTGATTTCCATGATAAGATTCGTGATCCAATGGAGTCGGCCCCGACAGAAAACAGATTAGCAAACTATCATAATTAAAAAGTACACATCACGTCGTGGTCTAATAGTATAGCGACCACTTTTCCAAGTTCAACCACAAATGATCATCAGGCGAAATTGCAGCTTTTGCTCACTCTAGTAGAAGACATTTTCTCTGTGAGGGCTAGTATGCAGGATTAGTCCACTGCTGGTGTGTTTATTGCAATAACAGTTTCTTACTTGTCCAGAAAAGAAGAAATATCTCTCTTGAGCTTATTTAGTCTAGGCAGATAGTGCTGCGATATTATCAAGAGGACATGAAATCTGAATAAAACTTCTAAGCACGTATGAATCTGATCCACTGAGAAGTGCTGGGAATCCCTCCATTAACGACTGTGAGCATGTAATAGCCCGATGGCGCGACGTTAGGAGATGGAGGGGCTTCGTCTGTGACATTCACCCACCCCTTTGTTGCATCTCTAACCATGTTCTTGCTCGAAAGTTTAAGCAGCCTCTGATTCATCGATAAGGAATGTGTTGTGAAGGGCAGCGCGTAGACGCTAAACTCGACCACTTTGCTCGACCTTCTCCCCAGCTAGAATCGAACCGTGAAGTCGTCACCATACTTGACGCTGAGATCGCCTTGGGTTTCTATCCTGACATTTTCCGGTCGGTGTTTATGGTATCTTCTGTCCATGTAGTGCGGGATTGTTAAACTATTGATCCAAATTCTAGAAACTTCAAGATTGATATTAGCTAGATTGCTTCTAGAAAAGACAAGAAAAATCCTTAAAAAAGAAAATCTAGCTTAGGTGGCAAAGAAAAATATAGAAGCACAAATGAATGTAGAAGTCTTTAGAAAAAAGAGTGGCATAACTACAAACTAGAATCTCCTAGATGAAGCCTATGTGGACAAGCATTCTATATAAATCTAGAATCTTGTACTTAGTGGGTGAAGCACTCTATAAATAGGAAAGAGGGGGAACAACTAAGGTAAGCATGCTCCTCCCCCTCCCTTTGTACTACAATACCTAATAAAGAAGTTTATCTTGTTCTCTTGTGTTCCTTTGCTACCACTCTCTATTATCACTTTGCCCGATTATTTTCTTGCCCACTTTGTTCTTAGTTCTTTTGCTCTCTTGAAAGTTCACACACAAAACACACTTGCACACACATCAAACACACGCTTCCGCAAATACCAAGAGTGGTATCAGAGCCACATCTTGGGTTGGTATTGGGCATTTGTCCTACCTACCCATTCCTAAAACTATCATTTCCAAATACCCAATAACTAAACCATGGCCAACTCTACCTCATCCTCATTTCCCATTCCCATTTTTGATGGGAACAACTATGACTTTTGGAGTATAAAAATGACTACATTCTTGATGGCCCAAGACCTATGGAACATCGTGGAAAAATGTTGCGAGGCTACGCAAGAAGGTGCAAGTGTTTCGAAGGATCAACTGCAAAAGGATGCAAGGGCACTATACTTTATCCAGCAAACACTCACGGAAATGGTATTTCCAAGAATAATTGGAGCAAGGACTACAAAAAGGGCTTGGGAAATACTACGAGAAGAATTTCAAGGATCGGAAAAGGTACGAACTATTCGCCTTCAAACTCTGAGAAGAGATTTTGAGAATTCTAAAATGAAAAATTAGGAGACTGTACAAGAATATTATGGAAAATTAAAGGAACTAGTTAATCAAATGAGAGCCTATGGAGATGGGATAACTGATCAAAGGGTTGTTGAGAAAATATTGATGTCACTTACCAAAAAATACAACCCCATAGTCACAACTATAGAAGGAACTAAGGACTTGACGACCCTATCAATAAGTGAATTAATTGGCTCTCTAGAAGCACATGAGAAAAGACTAGTGGCACAAGATGAAGATTCAGTTGAAAGTGCCTTTCAGTCTAAAGTAAATATACGGTCTCATCAATCTAAAAATGGTGGAAGGAGTTCATGGAAAAATAAAAAAGGAGGAAAGATAAAACAATGCTGCTTTTGTAAAAGATATGGCCACGTAGAAAAAGATTGTCGCTTGAAAACAAATAATCAAGCAAACTATGTAGGAAAAAAAGAAAGTGAAGAGAATACATTCTACGCAGGCCAAGCGGCAAATGATAATAAAAATGAAACATGGTAGCAATCACATGACGGGGGACGAATCTATATTCACTTATATTGATAAGTCAGTGAAATCTCAAGTAAAGTTGGGCAATGGTGCATTAGTAGATGTCAAAGGAAAAGGCACCATCACCGTGGAAACAAATAAAGGCACAAAATATATACATAATGTATATCTAGTCCCTCGTCTTGCACAAAATCTCTTAAGTGTGGGCCAAATGATACAAAGTGGGTATTCCCTATATTTTAGTGGAGATGCCTGCATTATCTATGATAAATATAAAAATGTCAGTGCCTCTGTTAAGATGGAAAATAAGAATTTTCCTATTCCATGGAAATATGTCAAAGATATAGCCATGAAAGCTCAACTTGATGATTCATGGCTATGGTATCAAATATTTGGCCACTTTAATTTGCTGGGCTAAAAACTCTCTATCAGAAAAATATGATGAGAGACTTTCCAGCTGTTTCAAAAATTTTAGATATTTGTGAAGGTTGTCTCCTTGGAAAACAATAGAGACAGTCCTTCCCATCTGGAGGTGCATGGAGAGCTAAAAAGTCATTCGAGCTAGTTCATACGGACGTGTGTGGTCCAATGAGGACACCCACACTCAATCAGAATAAATATTTCATCCTATTCATTGATGATTACACAAGAATGACGTGGGTATACTTTCTTCGAGAAAGATAAGAGGTTTTCTCAATCTTCAGAAAATTCAAGAACCACGTTGAGAATCAAAGTGGCCAAAGAATCAAAGTCCTAAGGAGTGATAGAAGCACATAATACAATTCAAAGGAGTTAAATAAATTTTGTGAAGATGAAGGAGTCCATCATCAACTGACTGTTGGCTATGCCTCAAAGCAAAATGGAGTAGCCGAAAGAAAAAATAGAACCGTCATGGAGATGGCAAGGGCCATGCTAAAGGAGAAAAGCCTTCCTAACACCTTTTCAGCAGAAGCAGTTCATACTGTGGTATACCTATTAAATAGGTGTCCAACTAAAGCTGTTCAAAATAAAACTCCAGTCGAAGCATGGAGTGGACGGAAGCCTTCAGCAAAGCATCTCAAGGTATTCGGATGCATATGCTACGTCCACATCCCTGCTCAAAAGAGGAGTAAGCTAGATGAAAAGACAAAAAAGGGAATATTCCTTGGCTATAGTGACCAATCAAAAGGCTATCGGGTTTACAACCTAAGAACTAAAAAGCTTATGATTAGTGGAGACGTCGAGTTCGACGAAAATGCTGCCTGGAATTGGGAGAGCGAGAAGATCAAGAAAAAGTACATCACCTTGCGAGACATACCATTTGCTCAAGAGGAGTCCACATCACATGAAGAAGGAGAAGTACTGGATTCCACCACTCATGAAATAACTCCACCAAGCTCTCCAAGAGTGACGCAAGAAGAATTTACTCTAGAGTCTCCAATACTAAGGTAAAAGCCCTTAGAAGAATTTACGACACATGCAACTTTGCTATTTTGGAACCAGAAAACTACGAACAAGCATCCAAAGAAGAAGTATGGATAAAAGCCATGGAGGAAGAGATCAAGATGATCGAGAAAAATGAAACTTAGGAGCTTGTTGATCGACCTGAAGACAAAGAGATCATTGGCGTCAAGTGGGTTTACAAGACGAAGCTCAATGCGGATGGATCAATCCAGAAGCATAAAGCAAGGCTTGTGGCGAAAGGATACTTGCAACAACCAGGTATCGACTATACTGAAACTTTTGCCCCCGTCGCTCGCCTTGATACTCTTTGAGCACTCATAGCTCTAGCAGCACAAAAAGAATGGAAGATCCATCAACTAGATGTAAAGTCAGCATTTTTAAATGGATATCTTCAAGAAGAAATATACATAGAACAACCGCAAGGCTTTATCCTCAAAGGCTAAGAAGAAAAAGTTTTCAAACTCAAGAAAGCCTTGTATGGATTAAAGCAAGCACCACAAGTGTGGTATAGTAGAATTGATGAGTACTTAATCAAGCAAGGATTCGGGAGGAGTATGAGTGAGCCAACACTCCACATCAAAACCCAAGGTAAGTCGGACACTCTCATTGTCTCTCTATATGTAGATGATCTCATATATACAAGAAACAATGAGACAATGATCCAAGAATTCAAAGAAGAAATGATGAAGACATTTGAGATGACGGACTTGGGCTTGATGCATTACTTCCTTGGCATCGAGATTGACCAAAACCAAGGAGTGTTTATTTGGCAGAAGAAATATACTGAGAACCTCTTGAAGAAATTCAAGATGAACTATTGCAAAGCAGTATCAAGTTTGATAAAGGCTAGTGAATCCACCTAGAGGGGGGATGAATAGGTGATTATAAAATCCTTTCGGAATCTTTTACTGAAGAATACTTTAATATGAAGAATATATCAATGACAAATAGATCATGCATTCATAAAGTAAATAGAGTAGGGTAAAAGAGAATTGACACAATGATTATAGTGGTTCGGCTTATTCCAAGCCTACGTCCACTTTCCACGCTGGCAACCAACTGGCTGTAATCACTATGTAGCAAATGAGAGTTGTTACAATTCACGAACTAGACTTCTTCAGCAGAAAGTCTCTCCTACAGCTTCTTGTTGTTTTTGCACTATAAATGACTCTCTTTGATACACAAATTGAACACGAGAGATTTTAGTGAACAAGAGATTTCAGAGGTTCTAATATCGAAATTTTTCTATCAAGTCTCTCATTACTTTCGAGCAACTTTGATCCACCTTAAATAACCTCCGTGCCTCCATACTCGTTGGCACTTTCCAAGAATTCATCCAATCAACCCGTTGAACTGAATCAATTTAAGTGATCTTCACGTTGTCGAAAATATAAGTAAACAATAGCTCGTCAATCCTGCTCGCCCATACAATCAGGATCTTGAGTTACCAAAATTAGATCTTTCCAAAATTTCGCTTGATCTTCAACGGATAAAATCCGAAGAATGAATCTTCCGAGCTCACAATCACAGCTAGAAATATTCCATGAATAAGTTAGGAAATATAATATCCAAATCTTACTTTCCTTAACCATAAAAATAACCTGCTGCTAGCCTGTCAAAATCGCAAACTGTCTTCAGACTTAGATTTGGGTCTTAGAGATCTTCAAACTGTAATTGGGTCTGACTGTCTTCAGACGGAAAAACTTGGGTCTTTGATCTCTTCAAACTTAATCGACTGAGTCTTGGATTCTTCAGACTTTATTGACAAGGCTGTTTTGTTAGCTTCAAAACTTCAAGGGATTTTTCTTCAACAATCTCCCCCTTTTTGATGGTGACAAAACACCTCGGCAGATTTGCAAATTTAAAACCCACAAAGAGAACTCATACATACTTTGAGGATTATTTCTGCAAAACAGAAAATGTTAGCCCAATAACAATCATCCTCAAATAACATGATCCTGCAATGCAAATTCACAAGTCTAGAAATCCAAACATCAAATAAGTATAAAGTCATAGAGATTCAAATAAATAGCCTAATCCAAATCCAAATATAATGAAAACAGTAAGCAAAATTAAAGTTCAAAAAAAAATTTCAAATCTGCAAAACTCTCCCCCTTTTTGTCCCATCAAAGGAGGTAGAGTGGATAAGAGATGGTTTTCAAAAGATTTAGGGCTCTCCAGGGATGCGAACAAGCTGAAATTTGCTGAGCGTTTGTACTGTCTTCTCGAGATTGGCAAGAGCTTCCTTCACTGAAATCAACTCTGCACTGTTCTGATTTGATTCCACTTGAGCTCTTAGTGCGTTGATTTGATCTTGCATATGCACAGAAGTACTCAGCATGGCTTTCTTTAAATCCCTCAGCTCAAAGTCCATTCCAAACACCTGCTTCTTTAGATCCAACATAACATCCAACAGTTGTGTAAAAGCTGTTGAGTTAGTATTACCTCCACTAGGACCAGTAGAGTCAGTTCTTGGAGTTTGGAAACTAGGAGCATCCTTCTCAGCCCTTTCCTTCTCTAATGGTGAGGATTCTTCAGGTTGTGGGAAAAGAGATGCATAGACGTCCTCAGTGTCAGCACCAGACCTACTCACATCACTAAAATGTAGTGGCGATATCGTTCCCTATTCTGCAGCAACTCCCCCTGTGTTGATGCCAGTGGGTGGAGTAGAATAGTCCTCGCCAACATCCATATCAGCATTGTGATGTTTCTCGGTCTCTTCCCCAGATTGAGCAAATGATGGCTCAAATCCTGTAGCCATATCCCCCTGGATTTGGCTTTCCTCTTCATCCTTCTTTCTTCTCTCTTCTTCTTATCTTCTCATCTCTTCCTCTTCTTCCCTTCTCCTTTCTTCCTCTTCTGCTTTCCTCTGTCTTTCCTCTTCTTCTCTCTGTTCTTCTTCTCTTCTTCTCTGTTCCTCTTTTTTCCTTTTCCTTTCCTCTTCTCTCTTCTTCCTTTCTTCTTCTCTCTTCTTCCTTTCTTCTTCTCTCTTCCTCTGTTTTTCAGCTTCTTTATCCTCTGCTTCTTTTCTTGCCCTCTCTCCAGCCTCAGTTCTCAAACTGACTGGGCTCCTCAATTTTGAGAGAACAGACAAGGTCATGGCATCATCGATATCTTCCTCATCCTCTTCGTCTTGCAGGATGATTTTTTGACGCTTTTTCTCAACCATAGGCTCTTTGCCCTTTCTCTTTGAAGAAGTAGTAGGGATATCCTTTGAAGGTGTCTTTTCCCTCAACCTTTCCAGTGCAGCATTCAGCTCCGGAAACTTCATCTTCATCACCATCTTGTAACCAACAAGCATCGTACTTAAATTGGTCAGGCATAGAGGTGCAGGGATCTGAATTTCGAAATACCTGAACAACTTGGTGATGATTGACGAATAAGGCAATTGACCTTTATCCTTAACCACAGTTCTGTACATGTGGAAAAGAATAACGTGTGGGAGAGAAAAGGGTCTGCCTTGGTTGATAGCAAACATCAGCTTGGCTTTAGTCTTGGAGACATCGGTCTTCGAGGTTGTCTTGGGCCTGATACAGTTGATGATGATTTTGTGCAGTAATACATTTGTGGCATTCATCCTAGTATAGGATATTTTGCCTTCTACTATTCTGTCACGCACAATCTTCAGAGTTGCAAAGGCTGTGGACACTTTTATTGGTTGGAAACTCCTTCTCTCCACCCCAATAACATCAGCCAAAGTGTCAACATCAACTATATAATCTTTATCCATAAAAGAAAATGACAACCTATTCGCATCCAGAAACGACAAATTCGAGTAAAAATATGCCGTAAGTTCAGGGTAGGCATTTGTCGTATCTGTGCAGAATTTCTCCAACTGTAGCCTAGCAAACTTCCCTCTAAGATTTATCTTCAACGAATCAAGGAAGTCAAAGTCCACACTTCTCGAATTTACTACACCCCTTTTCAACAACTTGGTGTAAACTCGCTCATGCTCTTTAGATCGAAACAAACTTCCTGAAGGACAAACAGAGTTCACAGCCACACCCAATCGCAGCTGGAACTGAGAGAAAAGTCTCTCATCATCGTCTAGGGTCTGGCTTGCAGTACTGTAAAAAGGATCACTTGAAATGTTTTCAAGTGTGCTTTGCGCAGTCCCTTCATCAACGATTTTCAACTTCTCCATCTCTTACAAGAAGATATACTCACTTTTATATCCTCTTTCTTTCAAAAAATCCTCAATCGTCTTTAAGCTCGTTCCCCCAGCCTTAAGTCTACAGTAAAGATCAAAAGCAACCTTTGGTTTAAGAGTTATTACTGATTCTGCTTCAGTGATCCTTTCCTCAAGATGTTGACTTTCGGTTTCCCTTTGAGGAGAATCTTCACCCGTGAGGTCCACCCTTGTAGGACCCTCTGGTTGTCTTTGCGGTCCCCTGCTAGCGATTCTAGAAGACTTTCAGGATGACATACTTGGAACTCAAGCGAAAGTTCAACTTGTTCGCTAAAAAAGATGGAATTTTTGGTCGAGAAAGGTAATGAAACAGGGACGGCAAATGGAGCTTTTAGTGTTTCAAAAGCGAGAGAGAATGGAGATGAACTTAAAAAAAGTAGTAGCGGATGAAAGTGATGATTTGAGAGTATAAATGGTAGGAAAGAAAAATAAAACCGAGATACTGAATCGTCGTCTAAAAGGAAAATAAAAACTGCCAAAAATAAACTTAAATTTTGAAAAAGTAAACTGCCATTTTGAAAAAATTGACTGCTATTTTTGAAAAAGTAAACTGCCATAATTGCATATCAGAAATTGAGTAAAAAGAGATTTTTAAAATTCGAAAAGCAATTATCAAAAATAATATAATGCCGAGAATATGAAGAAATTAAAATACGTAAAAAGACTTTAAGGCAGTCCGAGAGTTGTTCAGACTTTACTTCGTAGTCCGAACTCTTTCGACTCTACCTTTGAGTCTGAGTGTCATCAGACCTTACGTTGAGTCTGAACACCTTCAGACCTTGCGTTGAGTTTGAAACGCCTTCAAACCTTGCGTTGAGTCTGAACTTTTCAAGACTCTAGTTTTGAGTCTGAACATCTTCAAATCTTGCGATACTCAGTCTTGATCGTATTGATTCAAAGTGAGCCTTTTCTAGGGGCTTTGTAAATATATCTACTAATTGATTCTTTGAATCAATATGCTGAATCACCACTTCACCACTTTGAACATGATCTCGAATGAAATGATGCTTGATTTCAATGTGCTTCGCTCTTGAATAAAGTATTGGATTCTTTGTGAGGTTGATTGTGCTTGTGTTGTCACATTTGATTTCAGTGCTCGTTTCCTCAATTCCAAAGTCTCTCAATTGTTGTTGCATCCATAGGATTTGAGAGCAGCAACTTCCAAGAGCTATGTATTCTGCTTCAGCGGTTGAAAGAGCTACAATACCCTGTTTTCTTGAGAACCAAGATACCAACCTGTTTCCCAATAGTTGACAAGTATCTGTAGTGCTTTTTCTATCCACTCTACAACCAGCAAGGTCAGCATCAGAATATCCAAGGAGAGTAAAGTCTCCTTGTTTGGAATACCACATACCTAGCTCGGATGTAGTTGCAACATATTTAATAATGCGCTTCACAGCGAGTCATGTGAGATTCTTTAGGATCGATTGAAATCTAGCACAAATGCAAACACTAAATAGAATATCAGGTCTAGATGCTGTAAGGTAAAGAAGTGACCCGATTATACTCCTGTATAGCTTTTGGTCTACACTCTTTCCTTCTTCATCTTTATCTAGCTTTGATGAGCTTGACATAGGAGTTTCTGTTTTCTTGCAATTCTTTATTCCAAACTTCTTGATAAGGTCTTTTGCATACTTTTCTTGGTGAATAAAGATTCCTTCTCTTGATTGTTTGACTTGAAGTCCCAAAAAGAAGTTCAATTCACCCATCATGCTCATCTCAAATTCATTCTGCATACAACTTGAGAAATTCTTGCAAAGCTTTTCATTAGAAAAACCAAAAATTATATCATCAACATAAATTTGAACAATTATGAAATCTTTGCCTTCTCTTTTAATAAATAAAATAGTATCTACTTTACCTTTAGAGAAACTATTTTGAATTAAGAAATGACTTAACCTTTCATACCAAGCTCGAGGTGCCTGTTTTAAACTATACAAGGCCTTCTTCAGTTTGAAAACAAGGTTTGGTCTTCTAGGATCTTCAAATCCTGGTGGTTGTTCCACATAGACTTCTTCTTGGATAATTCCGTTTAGGAATGCACATTTCACGTCCATTTGGAATAACCTGAAATTTTTAAAACAAGCAAAAGCAAGAAGTAATCTTATAGCTTCTAACCTTGCCACTGGAGCATAGGTTTCATCATAGTTGATGCCTTCTTCTTGTGTGTAACCTTTTGCCACAAGTCTTGCTTTGTTCCTTACCACTTTTCCTTGTTGATCAAGCTTGTTCCTGAAAACCCATTTGGTACCAATAATTGATTTACCTTTTGGTTTATGAATTAGCTCCCAAACATTATTGATTTTGAATTGATTTAGTTCCTCTTGCATTGCTTTAATCCAGCTTTCATCTTTTGATGCATCTTCTATATTTTTAGGTTCAATCTTAGAAATGAGTGCGAGAGCACTAGATTCTTCACGTCTTTTAGATCTTGTACGAACTTCCTCATCAATATTGCCAATGATGAGATCTGCAGGGTGACTTGATTTGTGCTTCCAATTTGTAGTTGGTTTGTCACTTTGATGAAGCTCTTCTTCGTTGGAGCTACCGAATTAGTTTCGGTTGAGTGTCGAGATTTGATTTTCTTCAAGAGAATTTGTAGACATTTGGCCAGGCTCATAATCTTCATGTTGAGTCTGTTTTTGAACTGAGTCTTCAAACTTCACATTCATGGATTCTTCCACAGTTTGAGTCCGTTTGTTGAAAACTCTGAAGGCTTTGCTTGTCATAGAGTAGCCAAGGAAAATTCCTTCATCTAATTTTTTCTTCAAACTTACCAATTCGATCACTAGAATTCTTTAGGATAAAATATTTACAACCAAATACATGAAAATAAGAAACAATAGGTTTCTTACCTTTGAAAAGCCCATAAGATGTTTTCTCTAAAATAGGTCTTAGAAAAATTCTATTTATAATATAGCAAGCAGTTGAAGTAGCTTTAACCCAAAAATGAGGAGAAATATTACTTTCAATCAAAAGAGTTCTTGCCATTTCTTGTAAAGAACGATTTTTCCTCTCTACAACTCCATTTTGTTGTGGAGTGTATGGGGATGAAAAATTATGTTGAATACCATAGGCATCACAATATTTAGCAAAATCATGATTCTCAAATTCTCCACCATGGTCAGTTCGAATACTTGAAATTGCATATCCTTTCTCAATTTGGATTTTCTTTGCAAATTTAGTAAAATAAGTTAAAGCTTCAGATTTATTTGCAAGAAAGAATACCCAAGTAAAACAAGAATAATCATCAACTATAACCAAACAATATCTTTTACCTCCTATGCTTTGAGTTCTTGTTGGACCAAACAAATCCAAGTGTAACAGCTGCAAAACACGATTAGTGGATACCTGATTTATAGATTTGTAAGAATTTCTAACCTGTTTTCCAAGTACACAAGGAGTGCATAATTCATGCTTTTGATACTTTAGGTTAGGAAGTCCTCGAACAAGCTTTTTGGATGAAACTTTTGCAATTTGCTTCAAGTTGACATGTCCAAGTTTCCTATGCCAAAGAATGGCTTCATCTTGAATTGATATCAAGCATTGAGGACTGTCAGACTTTATATCCAGCAAATAAATATTCCCATGTCTTTGTCTAGTAAAAGATTGTGAGAGATCTTTGCTTGTTCCAGAACAAGTATCTTCTTGAAAGTTGATCTTGTATCCAGTGTCACATAGTTGACTAATACTCAATAAATTATAGTTCAACCCTTCAACCAGAGAAACATTGTTGATTGTGAGGTTTCCTATCTTCACGATTCCTTGACCAACAATCTTTTCTTTGTTGTTGCCACCGAAAGAAACATTTCCTCCTTTTACATGAGAGAGCTTTGTGAAACAATTTGAGTCTCTGGTCATGTGTCTTGAACAGCCACTATCCAAATACCACTTGATTTTCTTCTTGATAGTGACCTGCATTTAAATGAAAAACTCAAGTCTTCTTTGGTACCCAAACTTTCTTGGGTCCATCATTGTTAGTACCATAAACAGTCTTTGCCCAGCTCTTCTTAACAGGTCTCCAAACTTTGGGACAATCCTTCTCAAAATGTTCTACGCTCTTGCATTTTGAACATGTAAGGACATTTCTACCAACAGGCTTTACAAAAACCTTTTGAAAATGATCCTAATAAAAAGATTTTGTTGGCCTATTCTTGATTCTTTCTTTTACCGTTGGAAAATCAATCAAATGAATGGTTTCATGTGTCATTCCTAGACCAGATTTGTTAAAATAAGGTCTTTGAATAGAAAAAATTTTATCCAATTTTTCAGAACCCATTGAAAATTTCTTTGTAACTTTCAACAAGTCTTCTTTCAAGCAAGCATTTTCTTTTGAAAGTACAATCTCCTTTTCTTTTGAAACAAAGAAGACACTTGTCTAGACTTTCAGCTTTTTCAACTAAAATCTTTTCTTGTTGTTTCAATTTTGAATTCTCCCTTTTTAGTTCAGAAATCCTTTTAAGAGAGCTTTTAAGACTGAGACAAAGTTCATCAATGTATTTTGATACTTTGGTAGGAATTTTTAAATTTCTAACCTTAATACCGCTGTTTGAGTCTGAGCTTGAGTCTGAGTCTGAGTTAGCCATAAGACAGATATTGGCATATTCTTCATCACTCTCCTCACATTCAGTGTCAATCCATGTTTCAGCTTTGAGTGCTTTCTTGAACCTTTCAGGTTTTCCTTTCTTTTTCTTTAATAAGGGACAGTTGGGTCTGATCTGTCCCTTTTTCTTGCATTCAAAGCAAACAACCTCCTTGTTGGTATCTTCTTCTTCATTTAATTTCTTTTGAAATCTCTAATTGTTTGGTCTCTTTCCATTGAACCTTCTGCCTTTTCTATTCAACCTTCTGAATTTTCTAACTAGAAATGCCAATTCCTCATCATCCAGGTCTTCTTCTGAATCTGTAGCATCAGAATCATCATTAGATTTTAAAGCAATTGACTTCTTACCTTTGGTGTCAAATTCCTCATTGAATTGCTCAACTTCATATGGTTGAAGTGTGCCGACCAACTCATCTACCGAAAGAGGCATGATCCTTTGTGTTTCTCTTATTGATGTCTTCACGTGATTCCAATCTTTGGAGAGTCCTGTCAACAATTTATTGACCTTCATAGGTCCTGAGATTGGCTGTCCTTGGTATGCCAAGCCATTTACAATTTCTGTAAATCAACTGAACATATCCGTGATGGATTCTCCTGGCTTCATTTTGAAGGCTTCATATTGTCCAAGAAGGATATTGATCTTGGTTTCTTTGACTCGATCTTTTCCTTCATAGGTGACGTGCAATCTATAGCAAACTTCTTTGGCTATTTCACACGATGAAATTCTATTATATTCAGTAGGAGATAATGCACAATATAGAGAATAGATAGCTTTCGCATCAAGGGCTTGTCTCTTTGAAATATCGGTGTGCGACACTCCCACTCCATCAGGTAATTCTTTCCCTGTGATTGATGCAGCTTTAGGAGCAATTCCATTCTCTACTACATCCCATTCCATAGGATCTTTCGATCTTAGGAATGCCTTCATCTTGTTTTTCCAAACATTGTATTCCTTTCCGTCGAAGTAGGGAGGTTTGGTATTGCTTTGGCCTTCAATCAAACCTAGAGCCAAAATACTAGCTATAGATCTTTAACTTTAGAAATAATATACACTTCCAATAAATAAGCAACCTGCTTTGATACCAATTGATAAAGGCTAGTGAATCCACCTAGAGGGGGGGTGAATAGGTGATTATAAAATCCTTTCGGAATCTTTTACTGAAGAATACTTTAATATGAAGAATATATCAATGACAAATAGATCATGCATTCATAAAGTAAATAGAGTAAGGTAAAAGAGAATTGACACAATGATTATAGTGGTTCGGCTTATTCCAAGCCTACGTCCACTCTCCACGCTGGCAACCAACTGGTTGTAATCACTATGTAGCAAATGAGAGTTGTTACAATTCACGAACTAGACTTCTTCAGCAGAAAGTCTCTCCTACAGCTTCTTGCTGTTTCCGCACTATAAATGACTCTCTTTGATACACAAATTGAACACGAGAGATTTTAGTGAACAAGAGATTTCAGAGGTTCTAATATCGAAATTTTTCTATCAAGTCTCTCATTACTTTCGAGCAACTTTGATCCACCTTAAATAACCTTCGTGCCTCCATACTCGTTGGCACTTTCCAAGAATTCATCCAATCAACCCGTTGGACTGAATCAATTTAAGTGATCTTCACGTTGTCGAAAATATAAGTAGACAATAGCTCGTCAATCCTGCTCGCCCATACAATCAGGATCTTGAGTTTCCAAAATTAGATCCTTCCAAAATTTCGCTTGATCTTCAACGGATAAAATCCGAAGAATGAATCTTCCGAGCTCACAATCACAGCTAGAAATATTCCATGAATAAGTTAGGAAATATAATATCCAAATCTTACTTTCCTTAACCATAAAAATAATCTACTGACAGCTTGTCAAAATCACAAACTGTTTTCAGACTTAGATTTGGGTCTTAGAGGTCTTCAGACTGTAATTGGGTCTAACTATCTTCAGACGGAAAAACTTGGGTCTTTGATCTCTTCAGACTTAACCGACCGAGTCTTGGATTCTTCAGACTTTACTGATGAGGCTGTTTTGTTAGCTTCAAAACTTCAAGGGACTTTTCTTCAACAAACTTCGCTCATGACAAATGAGAAACTATTGAAAGAAGATGGAGCAGAAAAAGTTGATGCCTCCCTCTACAGAAGTTTGATTGGCAGTCTGCTATATATCACTACTACACGACCGGATATCATGTATGCGACAAGTCTACTATCACGATTCATGCAAAGTCTGAGTCAAATTCACTTTGGTGCTGCCAAGAGAATTCTCAGATATCTACGAGGAACTATAGGTTACGGCATTCGATATCGCCCAGGTGCATACGCCAAGCTTATTGGCTACATTGATAGCGACTAGGCAGGTTTAGTTGATGATAGGAGAAGTACTACTAGTTATGCCTTCACACTGGGTTCTGGAATATTCTCATTGGCATCCAAAAAACAAGGCTCAGTGACATAATCTGCTGTAGAAGCTGAATACATCGCAGCTGCTATGACCGCTAGTTAAGCAATATGGCTTCGAAGAATTCTAGAAGACATTGAAGAAGCACAGATGGAATCAACTTTGATACTCTGTGACAATAAGTCGGCGATCGCTATATCAAAGAATCCAGTATTCCATGGAAGAACCAAACATATCGACATCAAATATCACTTCATACGAGAGGTGCAAAATAACAAAGTCATCGAGCTGAAATATTGCAAAACTGAGGAACAAGTAGTAGACATCTTCACTAAAGCACTACTACTAGCCAAGTTCGAGACATTGCGAGAAATGCTTGGAGTAACACGAAATTGGATCAATGTAGAAATTCTAGCTTAGGTGGCAAAGAAAAATGTAGAAGCACAAATGAATGTAGAAGTCTCTAGAAAAAAGAGTGGTATAACTACAATCTAGAATTTCCTAAATGAATCCTATGTGGACAAGCATTCTACATAAATCTAGAATCTTGTACTTAGTGGGTGGAGCACTCTATAAATAGGAAAGAGGGGGAAGTGTAGTAGAACAACTAAGGTAAGCAAGCTCCTCCCCTTCCCTTTGTACTACAATACCTAATAAAGAAGTTTCTTTTGTTCTCTTGTGCTCCTTTGCTACCACTCTCTATTATCACTTTGCCCGATTATTTTCTTGCCCACTTTGTTCTTAGTTCTTTTGCTCTCTTGAAAGTTCACATACAAAACACACTTGCACACACATCAAACACACGCTTCCACAAATACCAACAGGGATGAATGCTTGTAACTTGAGTTCGGTAGGCTAAGCCACGTTTTCGAACATGTATTGCTGGTTCAGATTCCCGCCGCCAACCAAAATCTTCCCATCAGGGAGGAGACTTGCAGAGGAGTGATAAAGTCTTGCTATTTTAGTGGACGTGAGTGTCGAAAACCTTCTTCCGAGTATCTTCTCTGGCTTGTAAAGGTACGGCACGAGGGAAGGATCCGCCGCATTATTCCAACCAACGCTACCTCGCCGAGCGCCGTTGATGATTAGGATGTGGCCTGTGGGAAGGATTATCATGTCGTTCATAAGGCGTCGCCCTGGCATGTTTTCCATCTTCCACTTGTGCTTGTTTCCCGTGATCTCCATTCGACCACAGCTCTTTAGTGCCTTCAAGAACTTGCCCCGTCCGGCTGCTCTATGAGCTCCTGGTGCTGCTCCCCCGCACACCATCACTTCCACCTTGCGGAATTGGTGGCCGTGCTCCAACGGGAGGATCACCGACGAACCTGAGCTTGGGTAGCTCCTCGATCCTTTTCCGAGCATCCGGGGGAACCTTTTGACCACCTTATGTCGTCTATAGTCGAAGAGGATCGAATCTCGGTTGGCGAAAATAAACAAGTTGCCATCTAAGGAAAGGTGAAGGAAGGGATACAGATTGTTTCCTCCTCCATTTCCGTCGTACGTTTGGCGCAAGAAGGGAAGATCATGAGATTCGTCTGGCGACGACAACTTGGGTACGAATTCGTAGGAGAAGACCCTTCTTCCTCCCACCACAAGGACCCGGTCGTTCTCAGGGAGTATTTGATTGGAAGCGTACCATCTTCTAGAGGACATCGATGTCTTCGATTGCACCCAATCACACCGGCCATCTGTTGAAGAAAAATGCCTTAAGTGTTTTGAAGCTAACAAAACACCATCGTTAGTTAAGTCTGAAGAATCCAAGACTCAATCGCTTAAGTCTGAAAAGTTCAAGACCTAGGTGTTTCAGTTGAAGATCTCCAAACTCTTCTTTCAAAGTCTGAAGACTGTTAGACTCAATTTTACGAGTCTGCCCAAGTTGACAACGTTTTAATCCAACGGTTTAGGAATTCAAAGATTGGATAATATCTTCTATGATTTGTTCTATTTCGTGGAAGATCTCTAACTGAATCCAAACTCGAAGATTTTGGATTTATCTCGATTAGAATATCTGTTGAAGAACAAGCAAGATTTGGAAGGTTCCACTTATGGAAACTCAAGATCTTGATTATATGGGCAAATAAAATTGACGACCTATCTTCCACATATATTTGACAGCTTGAAGATCACCTTAATTGATTCATTCCAACGGGTAGATTGGATGAACTCGTTTGAAAAGTGCTAACGGCTATGAAAGCACGGAGGAGTATTTAAGGTGGAGTCTTCGTTGTTCGAAGGGTGGGTGTGCTGATAGAAAATTTCTAAGTCTGAATCTCTAAAACTCATTGTTTTCAAATTTCTTAAGCTCTAGTTGTGTACAAAGGTGAGATACATACAGTGAGGATTTGGATGAGCTATAGTCAAGACTTTCTACTGAAGAAGTCTAGATCATAAGCTGTACAAATCTCATTTGCTACATAGTGAATTCAGCCAGTGGGTTGTTAGTGTGGAGAGTGGATGTAGGCTTACGTTAAGCCAAACCACTATAAACCTCTATGTTCAAATCTTCTTACCTTATTCTCTTTATTTTATTGCTGTGTGATTTAATTTGCTTAAGTGTTTTTACTCTGATTTTATTTCAAGTCGAGGGATTTGGGTTAAAGGTTTCAAAAGAAATTTATAAACACCTATTCACCCCCCTCTAGGTGTGTTTACTAGCTTTTATCAATTGGTATTAGAGCCTGTGTGCTTGCTTATTGGAAGTGTTAATACTTCCTAAGCTAAAGATCTATGGCTAATATTTTGGCTCCAGGTTTGATTAAAGGTCAAAGCAACACTAGACCATCTTACTTCGATGGAAAAGAATATAACGTATGGAAGAACAAGATGAAGGTATTCCTAAGATCAAAAGATCCTCTGGAATGGGATGTAGTAGAGAAAGAAATTATTCCTAAAGCTACATCATCCATAGGGAAAGAAATAACAGATGGAGTGGGACTGTCACAAATCGAAATAACCAAGAGACAAGCCCTTGATGCGAAAGCTATTTATTCTCTGTATTGTGCTTTATATCCCACTGAGTATAATAGAATCTCATCTTGTGAAATAACTAAAGAAGTCTGGGACAGGTTGTATGTCACTTATGAAGGAACCGATCGAGTTAAAGAAACCAAGATCAATATCCTTCTTGGACAGTATGAAGCCTTCAAGATGAGGTCAGGAGAATCCATAACTGACATGTTTAGTTATTTTACAGAAATTGTAAATGGCTTAGCATATCAGGGTCAGCCTATCTCAGGTCCAATGAAAGTCAATAAGCTACTGAGAGGACTTTCCAAAGAATGGAATCACGTAAAGACTTCCATAAGAGAAACACAAAGGATCATGCCTCTTTCTGTAGATGAATTGGTTGGCACACTTCAATCATATGAAGTCGAGCAATTCAATGAGGACATAGACACCAAAGGTAAGAAGTCAATTACTCTAAAATCTAATAATGATTCTGATGATATAGATTCTGAAGAAGATTTGGATGATGAAGAATTAGTACTCTTGATAAGAAAGTTTAGAAAATTAAATAGAAAAGGAAAAAAAGGTTCAATGGGAAGAGACAAAGCAATCAAAGATTTCAAAAGAAATCAAATGAAGAAGATGAAACTAACAAGGATGTTGTTTGCTTTGAATGTAAGAAAAAAGGGACATATCGGACCCAATTGTCCCTTGTTGAAGAAAAAGAAACGAAAACCAGAAAGATTCAAGAAGGCACTCAAAGCTAAAACATGGAGCGACACAGAATGTGAAGAGAGTAATGAAGAGTATGCTAACATTTGTCTCATGGCAAAGTCAGACTCATATTCAGACTCAAACTAAGAATCAGATTCAAACTCAGACAGTGATGTCAATGTTAGAAATTTAAAAATTCCTACCAAAGTCTCAAATTATATAGACGAACTTTGTCTTAGCCTTAAAGCCTCTCTTAAAAGGATTTTTGAATTGAAAAAGGAGAATTCCAAATTAAAACAACAGGAAAAGTTTTTGATTGAAAAATTTGAAAACTTAAACAAATGTTTTGCTGATTCAGAAGAAAATGAAAATGCTCTTTCAAAAGAAAATGCTTGCTTGAAAGAAGGCATTTTGAGAGTTACTAAAAAATTTTCAATGGGATCTGAAAAGTTGGATAAAATTCTTTCAATCCAAAGACCATATTTTAATAAGTCTGGCCTGGGATTGACATCGGAATCTATTCCCTTGATCGATTTTCCAAAGGTAAAGGAAATAATCAAAAATAGACCTACAAAGTCTTTTTACAAGAATAATTTTGAAAAGGTTTTTGTAAAATCTTTTGGGAGAAGTGCTCTTAAATGCTCAAAGTGTAACAGCTTTGAATATTTTGAGAAGGATTGTCCCAAAGTTTGGAACCTGTTAAGAGAAATTGGGCAAAGACTGTCTATGGTACTAACAATGTTGGACCCAAGAAAATATGGGTACCAAAGAAAACTTGAGTTTTTCATTTAAATGCAGGTTACTATCAAGAAGAAAATCAAGTGGTATTTGGATAGTGGCTGCTCAAGACACATGACAGGAGATTCAACTTGTTTCACAAATATCTTACAAGTGAAAGGAGGAAATGTTTCCTTTAGTGGCAACAACAAAGGAAAAATTGTTGGTTATGAAACCATGAAGATAGGAAATCTCACAATCAACAATGTCTCTTTAATTGAAGGTTTAAATTATAATCTTCTCAGTATTAGTCAACTGTGTGACACTGGATATAAGATCAACTTTCAAGAAGATACATGTTCTGGAATAAGCAAAGATCTCTCACAATCATTCACTGGACGAAGACATGGAAATATCTACTTACTGGACATAAAGTCTGATAGTTCACAGTGCTTGATATCTATTCAAGATGAAGCTATTATCTGGCATAGAAAACTTGGACATATCAACATGAAGCAAATTGCAAAAGTTTCATCTAAGGAGCTAGTCCGAGGACTACCTAACCTGAAGTATCAAAAACATGATCTATGCACACCCTGCGCGCTTGGAAAACAGGTTAGAAACTCTTTCATATCAATAAATTAGATATCTACTAAACGTGTTTTACAGCTATTGCACAAGGATTTGTTCGGACCAACGAGAATACAAAGCATTGAAGGAAAAATGTATTGTTTGATAATAGTAGATGACTACTCTTGTTTTACTTGAGTATTCTTTCTTTCAACCATATCCGAAGCGTTGTCATATTTCACTAAGTTTGCTAAGAAAGTTCAAAATGAAAAAGGTTATGTTATAACAAGTATTCGTACTGATCATAGATGTGAATTTGAAAATCAAGATTTTGATAATTTTTGTGATGATTCTGGCATTCAGCATAATTTTTCATCTCCATACACTCCACAACAAAATGGAGTTGTGGAAAGGAAAAATCGTTCTTTGCAAGAAATGGCAAAAACTTTTTTGATTGAAAGTAATATTTCTCCTCGTTTTTGGGCTAAAGCAACTTCAACTGTATGTTATATTATTAACAGAATTTTTCTAAGACCCATTTTGGAGAAAACTACTTATGAATTGTTCAAAGGAAAGAAACCTATT
The DNA here is from genome assembly GCA_014182555.1 of Eucalyptus erythrocorys. Taxonomy (NCBI): domain Eukaryota; kingdom Viridiplantae; phylum Streptophyta; class Magnoliopsida; order Myrtales; family Myrtaceae; genus Eucalyptus; species Eucalyptus erythrocorys. The sequence continues at coordinate 1,356,191 of CM024598.1, forward strand.
GTCTCTTACTTTCATGTATTTGGTTGCAAATGTTTTATTTTAAAAAATGCAAATGATCAAACTGGTAAGTTTGAAGAAAAATCAAATGAAGGAATTTTCCTTGGTTACTCAACGTCAAGCAAAGTTTATAGAGTTTTCAACAAAAGAACTCAGACTGTGGAAGAATCCTTGAATGTGAAGTTTGAAGATTCAATACAGAATCATCCCAATCAGATTCAACCTGAAGACTATGAATCCGTGCAAGCTCTTACAAATTCCCCCGAAGAAAGTCAAACTTCTGATGCTCTACAGCAGACTAAATCAGTAGCACCAACTAAAACAGAGGCTCAGCAAAGTGACAAACCAATTAGCAATTGGAAGCATAAATCTAGTCACCTTGCAGATCTCATCATCGGTAACATTGATGAAAGGATTCGTACTAGATCCAAAAGGCGTGAAGAGTCTAGCGCTTTAGCACTTGTTTCAGAAATCGAGCCCAAGACAATAGAGGAAGCTTTGATTGATTAAAGCTGGATTGAAGCTATGCAAGAAGAATTGAATCAATTCAGAATCAATAATGTTTGGGAACTTGTTCCTAAACCAAAAGGTAAGTCAATTATTGGAACTAAATGGGTTTTTAGGAACAAGCTGGATCAACAAGGAAAGGTGGTGAGAAAAAAAGTAAGACTTGTAGCAAAGGGTTACACACAAGAAGAATGAATCGACTATGATGAAACCTATGCTCCAGTGGCAAGGTTAGAAGCAATAAGATTACTTCTTGCTTTTACTTGTTTTAAAAATTTCAGATTATTCCAAATGGATGTGAAAAGTGCGTTTTTAAATGGAATTATCCAAGAAGAAGTCTATGTGGAACAACCACTGGGATTTGAAGATCCAAGAAAACCAAACTTTGTCTTCAAGCTAAAGAAGGCATTGTATGGATTAAAGCAAGCACCACGAGCATGGTATGAAAGGTTAAGTAATTTTTTAATTCAAAATGGTTTTGCTAAATGTAAAATAGACACTACCTTATTCATTAAAAGAGAAGGAAATGATTTTATACTTGTTCAAATTTATGTTGATGACATAATTTTTGGCTCTTCTAATGAAAATCTATGCAAGAATTTCTCAAGATGTATGCAGGATGAATTTGAAATGAGCATGATGGGAGAGTTAAACTTCTTTTTAGGACTACAAGTCAAACAATGAAAAGAAGGAACCTTTATTCATCAAGAAAAATATGCAAGAGATCTCATCAAGAAATATGGTATGGAGAATTGCAAGAAGACAAAAACCCCTATGTCAAATTCATTAAAGCTGGACAAAGATGAAGAAGGAAAAAGTGTAGATCAGAAGCTATACAGGAGTATAATTGGTTCACTTCTTTACCTTACGCATCTAGGCCTGATATTTTGTTTAGCGTTTGTATTTGTGCTAGATTTCAATCGAATTCTAAAGAATCTCACATGACTCGCCATGAAGAGAATTATAAAAAATGTTGCAACCGGATCTAAGCTAGGTCTATGGTATTCCAAAGAAGGAGACTTTACTTTCCTTGGATATTCTGATGCTGACTTGGCTGGCTGCAAAGTGGACGGGAAAAACACTTCAGGTACATGTCAATTATTGGGAAACAAGTTGGTATCTTGGTTCTAACAAAAACAGAGTACATAGCTCTTTCAACAGCTGAAGCAGAGTATATAGCTCTTGGGAGTTGCTGTTCTCAAATATTGTGGATGCAACAACAATTGAAAGATTTTGGAGTTGAAGAATCTTGTACAAAAATCAAATGCGACAACACTAGTGCCATCAACCTTACAAAGAATCTAATACTTCATTCAAGAGCAAAGCACATTGAAATCAAGCATCATTTTATGAGAGATCATGTTCAAAATGGTGAAGTGGTGATTCAGTTCGTCGATTCAAAGAACCAACTGGCGGACATATTTACAAAGCCATTAGAGAAAAGTCACTTTGAACCTATTCGCTCAAGACTGAACATCGTAAAGTCTAAAGATGTTCAGACTCTAAGGTAAAGTCTTGGGATGTTCAGACTCAAAGGTAAGGTCTGAAAGTATTCAGACTCTGAGGTAAAGTCTTGAAACACTCAGACTCTGACGTAAAGTTTGAATGTGTATTATTTCATATTTATTAGTTCTCTTTATGTCATATTAGATTTTTATTTGTTTTTGAAATTTCGAGATCTGCCTTTTATTCGAATTCTGACACATTTATGGCAGTTTTTCTTTTTAAAAAAATTGGCAGTTCTTTATTTTCTTTATTTTTGGTAGTTTTAACTTTCCTTTGCGACGGTTCAATATCTTTTTTTTCCTTACTATTTATACCCCCGAATCGTCGTCTTCATCTCTCACTTTCTTAATAGTCGCCTCTTTCACTCCTTTTTGAAACCCTAAAAGTTAAAAAACCTCCACTTGCGTCTCTGTTCCATTTGTTTACTCCACAAAAATCCAAAATTTTTGTGGATGACTTGCCCATTCGCCCTCAAGTTAAACATGTCTTCAAGGAAATCATCAAGGCTTGTCGGAAAGGGACAACAAAAGAGATTCAAGGGTCCTACCCGAGTGGACCTCACAGAAGAAGAAGACTCTCCGCAAACAGAAAAAGCAAGTCAACAATCTTTCGAAGAAGAAGTTATTGAAGAGGCTGAACTGGTAAGAACACTTAGACCAAAACTTGCTTACCCTCTCTATAAGAAGTTGAAAGATGGAGGAACTTAGTTGAGTTTGATTGATAGTTTTCTAAAAGAGAGAGGTTATCAGAATGAGACCATCTTTTTGCATAAGATGGAGAATTTGAGATTTATTAATAAAGGAGTTGCGCAAAGTACTTTTGAGAACATTCCTAGTGATCCGTGGTATGGAACCGCAAATCAACCTTTGGACGATGACGAGAGGCTGTTCACACAGTTCCAACCAAGGATGGGAGTTGCGGTTAACACTATCTGTCCTAAGGAAAGCTTGTTTCGCTCTAATGAACAAGAGCGAATTTACTCGAAATTGTTGAAGAGAGGGGTCATGAACCCCAGAAGTGTAGACTTTGATTTTCTTGATTCAATCAAGATTAATTTGAGAGAAAAGCTTTCTCGTTTACAGCTTGAGAGTTTCTGCACCGATTCGACAATCGGCTATCCTGAAACGATGGCCTACTTTTATTCAAATCTGTCATTTTTAGATGCAAATAGACTGTCATTTACTTTCAAGGATAAAGAATATGTTGTGGATGTCGACACTCTTGCTGATATAATCGGGGTGGAAAGAAGGAGTTTCCAACTGATTAGGGTGTCCATAACACATGCCACTTTGGAGATTGTTCGCGACAGAAGCCTGGAAGGCAAGATATCCTACACTAGGATGAATGCCTCCAATTTTTTGCTCCATAAGATTGTCATCAATTGTCTTAGGCCTAAGCCAACATCGAAAACTGATGTCTCAAAGATAGAGGCAAAGCTCATGTTTGCTTTGAATCAAGGAGTCAGATTCTCTCTTCCACACACTATCCCGTTCCACATATACAGGACTGTGGTGAAGGACAAGCGTCAATTGCCTTACTCCTCTCTAGTCACTTGGTTGTTCATGCACTTCAAAATCCAAATTCCTGCTCCTCTTTACCTGACCAACTCTACTCTCATGCTTGTTGGTTACAAGATGGTAATGAAAATGAAGCTGAAGGAACTGAACAAAGCTTTGGAGGGATTGAAGGAGAAGACTCCATTGAAAGAATCTGCTGCTGCTGCTACTAAAAGAAAAGGCAAAGAGCCCATGGCTGCTCCAGAGAAAAGAAGAAGAAAAATCATCGTACAAGATGAGGATGATGGGGAAGTTGATGACGCCATGACACTTGTAGTACTTAGAGGATTGAAAAACTTTGATAGTTTTCAAGAAAGTAGAGAAGAGCAAGCAAGGAGAGAGGAAGAGACAGAGAAGAAGAGAAGAGGAAGCAAGAGCAGAAGAAGAAGAGAAGAGAAGAAGAAGAAAGGATGAGGAGAGAAGAACGGGAAAGAAAAGCTTAAGATGAATATGAAGAATTCCTTGAGCCATCCTCTGCAGTACCACAATCTGGAGAAGAGACTGCACAATATCACTCTGCAGGAGAAGAGGCAAAACATGGCGAAGAATACTTCACTCCACCTATTGGCCACAAGACAGGGGGAGTAGCTGAAACAAAAGGTACATCATCGCCATTGCATACTAGTGATGTTAGTCGGTCTGGTGCAGATGCAGAAGATGTCTTTGCATCACACTTTCCAGAGGTTGAGGTATCTTCTCCCACAGAAGGTCGAAGGGTTGAAAATGAACCCCCAAGCTTCCAGACTCAGAGAATAGAGTCTGCAGGTCCAAGCACTGGAAATGTCAGTTCAGCTGATTTTTCAAAACTGTTACATATCATGATGGATCTTAAGAAGCAGGTCTATGGGATGGATTATGAGTTGCGGGATTTGAAACAAGCACTCTTGGCTACTTCCGTTTCTATGCAGGACCAAATTAATGCCTTGAATCTTCAAGTTGAATCCAACGTGAAGGGTGCTGATTTGAAATCATTAAAGGAAGCTTTTTCTAGCCTCGAGAAGATAGTTAACTCGCTGGGTGAATTTCAGCTTGTTTGCATCCCCAAACAGCCTTGACTTCTATCATCTTTTTCATTGATTCGTCTACCTCCTTTTGATGTGACAAAAAGGGGGAGAGTGATGCAGATTTGATCTTCTCGTTCATTTTTGGATTTATAACTTATTTTGTTTTTCAGTTTGGACATTTGGTTTGGATCTTTCATGTTTTGTTCTTTTAAGACTTTGGACTTTGGACTGGTGGCGTGTTTGAACTAATGCTTTTAATGATTGGGTTTGCACTTGTGAACTTGTAGGATTATTTTATACTTGTGAGGATAATTATTTTCTGGACTAACATTTTTTTTTTTTTGTGGTTGCAGAAGTAATATAAAATATTCCTCAAATTATAGTTTTCTTTGTAGGTCAAGAGCTTGGTCAAGAGTTTTCAAATCTACCGAGATATTTTGTTACCATAAAAACATCCTCGTCAGTTAAGTTTGAAGAATACAAGACTCAATCGCTTAAGTCTGAAAAGTTCAAGACCCAAGTGTTTCACTTTGAAGATCTCCAGACTCTTCTTTCAAAGTCTGAAGACTGTTAGACTCAATTTTACGAGTCTACCCAAGTTGACAGCATTTTAATCCAACGGTTTAGGAATTCAAAGATTGGATAATATCTTCTATGATTTATTCTATTTCGTGGAAGATCTCTGGATGAATCCAAGCTCGAAAATTTTGGATTTATCTCGATTAGAATATCCGTTGAAGAACAAGCAAGATTTGGAAGGTTTCACTTATGGAAACCCAAGATCCTGATTGTATGGGCGAGTAGGATTAACGAGCTATCTTCCACATATATTCGACAGCTTGAAGATCACATTAATTGATTCATTCCAATGGGTAAATTGGATGAACTCGTTTGGAAAGTGCTAACGGCTATGAAGGCACGGAGGAGTATTTAAGGTGGAGTCTTCATTGTTTGAAGGGTGTGTGCGCTGATAGAAATTTTCTAAGTTTGAACCTCTAAAACTCCTTGTTCTCAAATTTCTTGAGCTCTAGTTGTGTATAAAGGAGAGATAAATACAATGAGGATTTGCGTGAGCTACAACCAAGACTTTCTACTGAAGAAGTCTAAATCATAAGCTGTACAAATCTCATTTGCTACATAGTGAATTCAACCAGTGGGTTGTCAGTGTGGAGAGTGGACGTAGGCTTACATTAAGCTGAATCATTATAAACCTCTGTGTTCAAATCTTCTTACCTTGTTCTCTTTATTTTATTGCTGCGTGATTTAATTTGTTTAAGTGTTTTTACTCTGTTTTTATTTCAAGTCGAGGGATTTGGGTTAAAGGTTTCAAAAGAAATTTATAAACACCTATTCACCCCCCTTTAGGTGTGTTTACTAGCTTTTATCAACATCTCGACAGGGCCTGAAGTATCGGATTCTTCTAGAGCCGTTGCCATATCTGCCGGTTTGAAGAAGGGTTCCGTCGCTCAAGAAAGAACCCGAGGACACCAAGGATCAATCTCAAGCCTCATAGCTCAGATGTAATTGCTGGAAATGTAATATTCGATAGAGTGAGCGTAGCAGGACTCATCAAAAGGATCGTCTTCACACCTTCTTCCACTCGTGAAGCTTTTGCGGAGACGTTAGCTGGATGGGCCGATCGAACATAATGACGGTATTCAGGTGAGTCACCACCATGCGCATAGCCACCACTCCGGTATTGTTCAAGAGAAGTTGCCACTGCCCCTTCCTTGCTTGGCAAAGCGCGGGTTTTTTCAAGCGAAGCAATGGCAATGATCATCAATTCGACGAGAAGGAATACATGGTTTCGGGCTGCCATGACAGTGTTTTAGGAGTTCTTGTAAAGTGAAAAGGATGGTCCATTTATACATGAACTCTTGCAATTCGGCCCGACCGAGTAGGCACTCATGCATTTTGGGATTGCGTCTGGTACGCAAAACATGGAAAAATATTACCACATAGGCAGGCGATAAGGGAAACACCCTTTGTGCCTCACCCCTTCCTATGCCAGTGTCCTCGCAGTCATGTGATCAGGACACACTCGCATGCACCAAGTTCAAAAAGACAGTAAGCCAAAACCAAACAACGTAAAGGTAAGAAAGAATTGATATGATGCCAAATGATTACCCGATTAAAAAGACAACTGAACATGGAACAAATTCAACCATATTTAATTGCTGACTCAGATGGTTTGACCCTCTCGTTCTCCCTCTTCACGTTGGCACGCTTATCCAATCAAAGGAAAAATATTCAAACCTCGCTACCTATAATATTTCATATGAAATCTGATATCAAAAAGTCGTGAGTTCAAATATTTTTAGATTCATAACTTATTTTCTCTTTATACATTTCAGTTCAACCAACATGTGATGAGAACTGTTTATATGTTTAAATGTTTAATTATACTAAAACTATTTTTCGTTAAACATGTTTATTGCCTTCGGAGGGCTCTTTTGGTAAACATATTTCAATCAAAAGAAACAATTTCTCCCTTTTAAGGAACACGCTAGAAGCCAAAGGCACAATCGAAATTGGCCTTCGAAGTTCTCTCTCTCTCTCTCTCTCCCTTTGTCTAGCTATTGGGTTTGGAGAGTTGTTGTGAAGTTTGGTTTATCCAGAAGTCTCCTGATGAGATAGTGGGCGACTGGGCCAGGACCAATGCATGATCTTGCCGTGGGATTACAAAAACGGGGCCGTCGCTTGATAGGCCCGGCTCAACCCGATTTTGTTGCCCGAGTTCTTGTCCCGAAAAGTGCAAACCCGTATTGAGAGAAAAAAAAGGGAAAATAACATGGATGAACCTGTTCTAAGCCAACTGCATGTCGACCGCTTAGACGGAGCTTTGGGTTCACTTAGGGCGCGCATGACAAAATTTCTGTTTTAGAAATTGATTTCTAGCCAAAAATTGATTTCTCAATTTCTATTCTCCGGATAAGTTTCTGAGCAAAGAAACCCATTTGATAACGACTCAAAATTTCTATTTCTGGAACAGAAATCCGTTTGATAAAATAATAAAATTTCTATTTCTAGGAATATAAATTGATTAAAAATTGATTAGATAACAACATAGGAAATCCTCAAATACAAAATAATAGTCGAAATAATACTAATACATTACAAAAGTTGAAAATACAATTTCATGGAATTTCCTATTACACATGCTTACGTTTCCTATTACGTAATATTTTCTTTCGAAAAATAAACAATGTGGAAAAAAAAATCAATTGAAATTCAATTGTAGTGAATATGTCATTATGTTTTTGCCGAAATTGATTTCACATTAATCAAATAAGTCTAATGATAGCCATGATTATAATAGTCTAATTCCAATTTCTTTCCAAATTTTGTTAAAAAAATCATCACCATGTTAAAAAATTGTCACCAATTTTTTTCAAAATTATCAACACTAGGATTATTTAAATTTTTTTTATCAAAATCTATATTTTCATTAACACTCTTACAAGAACAACAGATTCCTTATTAGATCTCTTTTCCTTATAAAAGAAAAATTGGATGAAACCCTAATGATTTGACCCATTTTTACCGTCTCAATATGAAGTTTATGATTAAAAAAATAGTTAGCCAGATAGAGCTGTTATCCGGCGTATTACGAAAGAGTAGGTAAAGAAAGATCCGTTAGATATGAATATGACAAGTTGACTATTACTATTCATGAAATCTCTTATGTGCAACAAATGAAGCCTTGTTCATTCAATTCCCACCATTTGGCCCAATGGTTAAGATTTTCAATCAATATTGATTGAAATGATTATATTAAAAAATCGTTAAAATATTTTCGACTAAATTAACTATTTCTATTTCTATTTCAATATTAGTGATCTAAAATATTTTGGACCAAATTGAAAAGTTGAGAAAAAAATTTCTATTTATGTTTCAGAAATTAGAGAAGCTAAAATTTTTAGCTTCGATTTATCATCCAAATCGTTTCGGAATAGAAATCTGTTTCAGAAATAGAAAAATCAAATTGCGTTACCAAACAGATTTCTGTTCCAAACCTGTTCCGGGGAACAGAAATCAGGAGAAAAATAGTTTCAGAAATTTTATAATGCAGGCCCTTAGTTCTTCGCTTGTTTCAATCCTAGCTGTCTCAGAATTCGACTCCACAACGAAAGTCATTTTCTAGTTTATTTGTTGAGGAGATTTTTTAGTTTATTTGTTAAGGAGAGGTTTTGTGATGACTTAAGACAAAATATATCATGATCCTTAAATAGTTGTTCACATTTGGGTGTGTTTGGATGGGCATTTAGAAAGCCCATTCAAGCCCGAAAGCCCTTTCACCCCAAATTGAGGTATTTGGCAACCATTCCTCAAGGGGCTTTCAAGTGAAAGTCAACCATTGGGAATGCTGAAAGCTCAAGACAAGCGGAGACCAGCCTTGAGCTTTCAGCATTTTCGGAATGCTGAAGACTTCGTTTAATGAAAATATTAAGTTGCCTATTTTATCCTCAAAACTTTCTTGAAAACCCACTTTTGCCCATTTTGAAAACAAAAAAACCCTAGATCTCATCCGCACTCCTCCCTTCCATCGCTCTGACCCTTCCGTCGCTCTCTCCCTCACTCGACTACACTCTTCGCTCGACTACGCTTTTCCTTTGCTCGTCCTCTGCAGGTTCATCTCTCCTCTGTCCCCCTCGCCCCGAAGCCCAGTGTTCCGGATGAGGAAGGAGGGTTGATGGTCTTGGACTGCGGCCGGTGGAGGAGTTCCTGTGGGTATTGCAAATTGCTGAGTGGGTCCAGCGTTTCTCACGGTCCGTACGGTTTCTCCTTCATTTCTTGTCATTTCCCTCCCCTCCCCTGTCGTTGAGTGCATTTTTTTGCCCGTGCTCCAGTGGCTAGGGATTGGAGATGCCGTGCTTCAGAGTTGCCTTTTTCCGGCTTTTGCCGTCTGTCGTGATGTTCATGGTCGCTGGAATTGCTGATTCGCGCCTAGTCTTTAGTTCCAATCTGATGCTTCGTTACGTGCATCGGCTTGCGCGGACGATTTTTTCGCGTTATGGGTTGTTTGTTTTTTATTGTCTTTTCGACTTGGATCACATGTTTGAGCACAGAGCCTAATCGTGGATGACCATGTGCAATTTCCCATTTTGAGAGTCTGGGCACCTCTGGACTGTTGATGCGCTATTACTAATCCCAACTTGCTGCTCACCATGTGTTTGTTGAAATAGCCAAACCAAGTTAGTGTATATGGATGGCGAGGATCAGTACAGGATTAGTACAGTGTACTGGGATGACAAATATGGCACCCATAGTGTATCAGATGTTAGTTTTGTGCTCAAGACAGATTGTATATCTTGCCTTTCTCTTCAGGGTTCTAAGTTTAAGCCAAAAACTGCAGGAATTCTTAGATGACCTTATTGGTTTTTGGGTTTAATCCAGAAAGGTTGTTGCTGTAGTTGTCATTAGTTTGCCATATGCTTTATGATGGGAACTAGCCGATTTGTGTAGGCTTGCTTTTACGGGTCATAGTTTACTGATTTCAAATGTCCCGCATTACTATTTTGTTTTTCTATTTAGTCGCAAGACTGATTTGTCACTTTTGAATCCACTCTGGCAGGTCATTTCAACCATGAGAGTTATGATGACAGAGGATTCCAACAATGCCGTTAGCAGTTCTTTCTTATTGGATGATGATTTGAGGTACCAAGACAACTTCCAACTGGCACATATGCCTTGCAAAACCAATCCTTAATTTCGTGTCTCGTTCGTTGTGATAATTGAGATGCGCATTTCTTGTGCAGCATCCCGTTCATGGTGGAAGAAATTTCAAAGTCAATTAAACAGATCGAGGTGCCCGAAATTGAACCTCCGCCATTAATTCGTGCGAATTCAGGCTTTACATTCTTGCTACAACATGCAGAATGATTGTAGTTCCTTTCACAAGGCTGCTCATCCATTGTAAATACGGCCGGTGTTAATAGATCTTTTGTGTACATTCATTCTTTTAATTTTTAAAAAAGTTTGGGTCGGTGTCAGCCACCCAAGTCATAGGCTGTCTTCTTTTTAGTTAGAAGGCGGCAGCGGTGGCGTTATTTGGGTCACTGCTGGTTTGTGCTAGAATGTACTATAAGTCTAGTTCTTGATATCTTGAAGATAGTCAAATATATATATTTTTTGTAAATTGTGTAGCATAGCAATATATTTTGATACTTGTACCATAAGTAGTAATGTTTAGCTTCATTCCCACTGTTCAGTTCAATCTCTTATGAAAAGCTTCTTGATCGTGGCTTTGTTGACAAATGATCTCGAATTAGGGATGGGCTGAGATGGATCTTCTTGCCACTAAATCATCTTTGTTTTACTAAGATGGTGGAAGAAGGAAAATGTTGAAAAGAATGGCCTCGAACACTTTGGTTAGATTGTTCAAGCTTGATTCACAAGTAGGGTATATAATGTACATTCTCTTTTTATATTTTGGAGTCTAGTATTAGATCTACAATTTTTTTTTTTTTTTGGCTCAATCAACCCGCAAAATCTTTGTATACACATTAATAATTCATTGCAAAATAATTAAGCAATCTATAGATTATTCAAAAAGGAAATTTTAATTTTAGTAAAATTATTTGCACAACATCTTTAACATTGTTGTCAAATATAAATTAAAAAAGTCACAAATATTATTATTCTTCAATTTTAAACAAATTAAAATAAAAATATTTAGATTAATCACTAAATGGGCTTTGCAAATGTGTTTTCTACTAAACAACATTTCTCTCAAAGTTGCTTCTCCAAGCAAAATTTACCAAATAGTCTTTGTATTTCCTCCAAGTAGCTTTGTGGCTTTCAGCATTTGCATTGGACTCAAAGTCACTTGCAAATGTTGAACCAAACGCAGCCTAAACACTCTTGTTGTCAATTGAAATCATTTGGCAAAATTTTTGGCTTTTGAATTTTTCTCTCAGATTGAGTTTCAATTCGATGAAAGTCGAATTTGTGAATTTTTTCTTTGAGAGTAAAGTAAGACATCTATTCCTAACCCTCTTGAATTGAGCAACAAACGGATCGATTGATTCATTATCGTATTGATAAATTATGGCTAAATCAACAATCAATACTTTAGGTATCATTTTACAAAACTAAGAATGGAATTATCTTTTCATATCAGCCCTAGATGGACTGAGTTAGGAGATAAATTCGCATACCAAGTAAAGGCATTTTTTTTTTCGATAAAGACAAATGGAACAACCAAAGTCTCATGAATTCATTTGGTTCTATCTTGCCACATTGGGCAATAAACTGACCAATTATTTGATGGTTGACTAGTCATCTTATTAGTGAAAACAACAAAGTTAGGAGTTCTGAATTTTGTTTGAGTAAAATTTAGTGCTAACTCAATTAGGATGTGGCTTCCTATATACTGGTTTGTCCATCTCTCTTTCGGCACCTAATTGTTATAATATGAATTTAATCACTTGATTAAGATTTGCAAGTTGACACCTTTCCTTACCCCCTAGGAACAAGGTAGATCGGTTAATAGATTGGACCTTCCTGCTCTCAAAATTCAGGGTAAATAGGATCTTTAGGCTTTTATAACATCTTCACTAGTGGTGAGATCACTTATCGTAAATTATTTTTACTGCTATTCAATCGATTAAGAATTGGAAGAACATAACTGGAAACCATTGTGTTTGTTTGGATGGGCGACTTAGGGTATGAATAATAATCATTTTGGTCATAGACATAATTTTTAACCAGAAATAGAATTTTCTATTTCCATTCTCTAAATGAGTTTTTGTGTAAAAATACATGCCTAATAATGACACAAAAATTTTGTTATATAAACAAAAATTCATTTGATAATGATACAAAATTTCTCCCTCCTAGATGAGTGGTGAAGGACAAATAAAGGTAGTGACCGAGGGGGGGCAGCTAGTTAATAGTAGAGGCAAGTTATGAAAAGAGTTTTTATTTCTTATTTCTGTTTCAAAAAGAAAAAGTTAAAAAACTTTTACTTCTCATTTCTATTTCAAACCTATTTGTGAGCTAAAAATTTGTTTTAGAAATAGAAAAATAAAATTGCATTACCAAATGCATTTATGTTTCAAATTTGTTATTGGGAACATAAAAATATATCTAACTAGAAAAAGAATGGTTATTATGTGGACCCTTAGGGCCTGTTTGGCAAGTTGCAAAATAGTGTTTGCTTTTTTTTTTCTCTTGGGAATAGATTTGGAACAGAAATGCATTTGGTAAAATTTTTGTTCTCGAGAAAAATTTCTATTTTTTGTTTTGTTTCCAGAAGTAGATTTGAAATAGAATTGACAAATAAAAAAAAAATTGATTCTTTGTTTCCGGAAACAATTCTACAATCAAGTTACTTTTTTTTTTTTTTTTCCTCTTCTTGTTCTTCTTCCCTCTCCCTTGTTCTTCAAGTGCTGCCGTCGTTGCCATTGCTATTTGCCGCCGCCACTAATCGCCAGAGGCTCATTCAGCCACCGACGAGGCTTGGCCTTGCTGATGGCCAGGTGGGCCTCGCCTGGGCCTCCCTCGGCCACCAGTGAGCCTTGTCTGTTTGGGCGAGGCTTGACCTGGCCTAGATTTGGTGAGGCTGAGCTCGCCCAGCCGTCGGTGGGGCTCAACCTCGCTGTGGCACTGCGGGGTTGGTGTCGCCCGACCAAAGCAAGGTTAACTTCGCGATGGCCCAGCGAGGTCGAGCCCCGCCGGCGATTGGGTGAGCTTGGCCTCGCCATATTTGGGCAAGACCGCTCGCCCAGCTACCAGCGAGGCTTGGCCGACGAGGCACGACCGGTAGAGGGTTGGTGACGCTCTAGTGAGGTCGTCGGCCCTCGTCTAGCCGGTCGCCGGTCATCCCAAGGCCAGCGATCGGCCACCTTGAAGAAGAAGAAGAAGGGGAGAAAAAAAGGAAAAAAATAAAATTAATTAAAAAATAAAAAATGATTTGAAGTAGGAATTGAAAGTTTGCTATATATAAAATACATATTTGATTTTGTATTTTAATATATTATTTAGTATTTATATTTATAATTTATACTGTAGTTTATTATTTACTATTTAATAAAAATTTGATTAGTTAATATTTTTATTACTTAATATAAATATAACTAATCAATAGAATTTCTATGATTTGATAGAATTTTAGAATGGAATAGAATTTTAAATTCGAATTTTTTTGAAATTGGAAACATAATAAAATATGATATGATTTCTTCACTCATAAGAAGACAATTATATTGATGAGTGGTCCATGAAAATTCAATATCAAATTTACACTCATCTAAAAACGTAATTAAAAAGAATTGGAATATAAATTTTATGCGGTTATCAAATGCATTTCTGTTCTTTTTCTATTTCAAAATCAGAAATTTGGTGTAGTTACCAAATGCGTTCTTTTGCTCGTGAATTATTCCTGGGAACATAATTAAAAAGAATAATTTCTGATCGTAATTTGTTCTCGAGAACAAAATGGTTACCAAACACGCCCATGTCCCTAGCCTAGAGATGACATTGTTGATTGCATTGATGATCATTGACTTCATTATGTTAAAAGTGTGTCTTGCTAAGGGCCTGTTTGTTAATTATCCAAATAGTATATGATTCTGATTTTTTGTTCTGGGAGCAGTTTGGGAATAAAATCGTGTTTGGTAAAATTTTTGTTCACATGAAAATTTTTTTATATTTTTGTTTCCAGAAGTAGATTTTGAACAGAATCAAGAATAAAAAAAAAAAAAAAGTTGATTCTTGTTCGCGGGGACAAATCTAAGAATCAAGACCATATTTCTCTTCTTCTTCTTCCCTTTTCTTTTTCTTCATCTATCGCCATCTTGCGGTTGCTGTTCGTCGCCCGTCGTCCGCCACCTACCGCCGCCGATTGCCGGCAATCGGTCTGGTGAGCTTACTAGGCCAGGGCGAGGTTCGGCAAGCTCGCCGGAGGCAAGCCCAGCCACTGGAGAGGCTGAGCCTCGGCGGGGCTGTGCGAGCCTTGCGATCTGGCGAGGTCGAGCCTCACCGGTGGCTAGGCAGGCCTCGCCCAGCCTCGCCTAGCCACTGACGAGGCTCAACAGATGAGGGCCGGCCTTGCCGAGGGCCGATAATGCTCTGGTGAGGTCGCTAGCCCTCGTTCGGCGACCAGCCATTTGAAGAAGAAGAACAGGAGAGAGAAAAAAAAAGAAAAGAAAAAAAGGAAAAAAGAAAAAAAATATTTAAAAATTAAAAGAAAATGATTTAGAGTAGAAATTTTGAACATGATACCAAATGCAATTCTATTCCAGAATCAGAAATTTTGGACAGTTACCAAACGACTTAAAATACTTAGAAATTGTTCTCAGGAACAAAATAAAAAATAATCATTTCTGATCAGAATTTGTCTTCGGGGATAGAATCGCTACCAAATGCACCTTAAATGATTTATCGTACCTTTTCATGTTAGCCATTAAAGTAAGGTTTGGTGCTAACTCTTTGCTAGCTCCTTCATAAAGTCCCATGGATTTTGACGTTGTCCCCTTGGCTTGGCTCTACTACTATAGCGATTAAGGTCTCAGAATGGGTAGCTGCATCATTGGAGTTGTTGTTCGCAATGTGATCATACCTTGAATGTTTCCTTAATCTTGGCATTGTACTTTCTCAATTTGATTACGCTGGTTCTATTGAGTGTGCTAGAAAGATATTTCGCCATAATTCAGCTCCGCTATGGAATATTTCATGAAAAGTTGTTATTATGTTTTTATTAGAGGAGATAGGTCTTGCGACAATTCCGGATAGAATATATCATAAGTAGACAAGAGAATTGACAACTTTATTTTAAATATAACTGAATGCATATTAATTTTATTGGAATTTAATCGACAACATATCCTGAAAACGTAATCACTACATAAGCTATGTCGGAATTTAATTGACAACAAAACCTGAGAACGTAAGAATCTTATGCCAGAATTTAATTGATAATGAGCCACCTAGGACACAACGCAAAGATTCACCTTAGAAAATCAATGACACGGATTTGAAAACTAGTGCTAAGAAACGTGCCGAAACTTAAATGACAACGCAAGTTTGAAACTACAACTACTAGTGCGTTGGAGCCTCGAAGAGTACAATGTGACTATTTAAAGCTTACGATCGATAGCAACTAATGCGGGTTACAAATTATTATTACATTGACACAACTACCATGATGGTTTCTTTAACTCTATTATCTTGATGGTTGCTTTATTCCACTATGTTGATGGTTATTTTTTTTTATGGTTGCATATGATATTGTCGACTTCACTTTTTCTCTAGTCCTTTAAGCTATTGATTCATCAAATTGTTGATGATTCTGTTCATAAATAACCAAACTCTAGTATCATCAAGCATGTCTAAAACCTGTCTATAATAATGAAAACTGGTCATTTTTTGGTACAAGCACTGATTAAGGGCTTCATATCCGATACTCACCAGCTTTTTGCTTTGGCCGTCCAAGGATCCTGCCCGCCCAAGGAGGCAACTGTGCTCACCACGCGCTTGCACCAGCGCCCGAGCTTCGCTCCTGCTTCGCCCAGCTCCTACGCCTATCGAATCACCGGCTATGACACGGTAAAGCTTCGTGTCTGTCTGAAGAGATTCTCCTCACAACGTAAGACGCGATGGGTTTGATATATATATATATCGTCCTTTTCTTGGTAAGAAATGCCACCAAGCACCATCTGAAAGTGACCACAATATCCTCAACTCGTGTCGAGCATCATCACCTGGTTTAAGTCCCGTCATGCCTTCCACCAAGTTAAAGATAAACGACAAGCTTTATATTGCTCCCGTATATCAGGTGACAGAAGAAAATTGGTAGATCGAGGGACCACTCCTATCAATTAGAGCCGCGAATAATGGGGATTTAGCCATTTTGGGGGCAGTGATGTCTTTCATTAATGCCCCATATGACCAAATCCTCCAATAACCACTCGACAGGTGGCTCGTTCTAGTCGTGTATGAGCTTCTATCTATTCCATTCTCATTAACTTCGTGAAAACAACCGCTATCATGACAAGCTTAAAATAGCAGTACCCTCATGACCAAAATGGTATCTTGTCTTTCTTAGATATGCATGTTGCAACCCCATCAACTGGGGAAGCCATGGAAGCTCTGAGCGTAGAGCCAGCCCAAGCGAATGAACATGACCGGGATCATCAACAATATGCCTCTCTTTATGCTCACACCACTGGCCACGGTCATTTTTCGGTTGTTCTGCAATGCGATCTCAAAAGTGTCGTCTTCTGCATGTTTTGTATGATTGTTTCTTAGCTAAGAGTAAGGTTAAACGAATGATTTTGCAGATTCATGGCTTCAAGCGGGGTTGCTGTTGGTGACGGGCTTCAACTGTGGATACATATTGAGCTTCTCGAACCTCATGCTGGTGCCTTTGGGTTGGACGTGGGGCATCATTTGCCAAGGTGTCGTGGGACTGTACACTGCATATGCGAATTGGCTCTTGGCTGCTTTTCACTTCATCGATGGCTACCGCTTCATTCGCTACCGAGACATCATGGGCTTCCTTTTCGGTCTGTCTCTTCACTCTTGACGAATCAAGCTCCAAGCTGAGAGGAGTTTTGTTTTGTTGACTTATTCTTTTTGTCATATAATTTGAAAAATCTCCTCGTTTTCATTACGTGAAGGCAGGAAACTGTATTATATCACTTGGGTTTTCCGGTTTCTAACCCCGCTTCTTGGCAACATGGGTTTCATCCTTCGGGAGGGAAAGCTCTCAAGGTATGCGATGATGAACTCGGACCGATTAATTTTTTATGAGAATATACATAACTTGTTTTGAATATCGACGGGAGATAAATTCAGAATTCAGCGAAACTCCCGAGGCTTCGGTACTACATAGGCATGACGGGAGCAGCATATTTCATGTTTGCTTTTTCGATCCCAACCATGTCTGCCATGAGAAGTTGGCTGGCTGTCTCTGCAGTCCTTACTTTTAGCTACATTGGACTCCTCCTGATGGTGGTCATCAAAGACGGTACAAATTTTTTTTTTTTTTTTGGTAGGAATAAGAAGTATAGTGGGGAAAGGCCAACTTTACAAAGGATCACGGCATCAAAAACTTACACTCAAGAGAAACAAGCACAACAAGAACAACCGATAGCCAGAAACAACCGGCAAAAAGCTACATGCCTAAAAGACTAAAAGCACAAGCACGGCATGAACAACTGGCGACCAGATACAGCCCACACACAATGACCAGGCCTGAGAGAAAGTCGCCACCACGTTGAAATATATGTTTCCTTATCAAAACATATATTTCCTTATTATATAGCCAGAATGGATTTGGACAGCTATGTGCACCAGTGCAGTTACGTCTGTATGCTAGATACGTAACTGTCCTCCATAAATGTCATATCTATAATCAGAGTTGTCTAAAAGTAATGATTAACCTTTTCTCGATAGGGAAATCCGACGAGAACAAGAACTACAATCTCAAAGGAAGCAAAGTCAACCAAGCCTTTGGTGCATTAGGTGCGGTTTCAGCCACTATTGTCTGCAATACCTCTGGTCTATTACTAGAGATTCAGGTAGATACCTCAAGTTTAGCATTCAATTCATACATGGATAATCAATCACTGTCACTACGTATGCATGAATAATGGAGTATGGATAATGCAGTCAACTCTTCGCAAGCCGGTGGTGAAGAACATGAGGAAGGCCTTGGGCATGCAATACACGGTGGGCCTCATAGTGTTCTACGGCGTGACCGTGGCCGGTTATTGGGCGTACGGGTCCGACGTGTCCGAGTACCTCCCCGAAGAGCTTAGCGGGCCCAAATGGGTGAAGGCTTTCATCAACTCCTCCGTCTTCGTCCAATCTGTAATCTCCCAACATGTAAAAGATGCTTCTCCTAACTAGACTTCTACTTGCTCCTTACCGGGCGGATTGAGCCTAATCGTTATTCACACCCATTCCGAACCGAAAAGGTACGTGGGTGGGTTGAAAGGTGGATCGGCTGTGCTTTCGAATGATTAAGTGCTTCTCTCAAGGCTTCTTAATGCACACGCATAAGCATATGTGAGTAAACATAGTTTCTTCGTACTCCAAATATAAGTAGCCGCTAGTGAAAGTTGTGAAAAATGATTCCGTCAATATTATGACAATAGAAGATCAGACTATGCAGCAGCTAATTTGACGGCAATCCAAGAAACTTGCTTTGCTTCCTCGGAATTTCTTTCTGATCTTGGCATGTAAACTTTTCGTCATCTGAAGCATGTCTGTTTCAATGGCTACTAGATCTTTGTGGCACCGATTCACGAGACCTTAGACACCAAGTTCCTGAAACTAGAGGAGACCATGAACTCTGCAACGAATCTAAAACGACGACTGCTTTTGCGAGTTGCCCTTTTCGCAATAAATACCTTCCTGACCGCTGCTTTTCCGTTCATGGGAGACTTCGTCAACTTCGTTGGCTCCTTCACGTTCATTCCCTTGACTTTTGTGTTTCCCAGCTTGATCTTTCTCAAGGTAAATGCATCATCCATGAATCCTTTGCACAACCAAAAGGATCGATTCGACCTTTTAAATTTTTGAGCAGGTGAAGGGAAAAACAGCAAGAATGGAGAAGAAGGCGTGGCATTGTTTCAACGTGGTGGCGTTCTTGTTGCTGGCGGTGGCTGCCACAATTGCAGCGGTTCGATTGATCATTGACAATACACGCACGTACAGTTTTTTTGCTGATACATGAATCCTACGTTGCTCATATAAATACGTTTACTGTTTATATCATCGGGACGGTGTTGTCCATGTGATAGGAATTGTGTACTCTCTAGATTTCAAGCTTTACATAGTGTGTATACAGTGAGAAAGAGGCCTGGAAAAGAAGTGCTTTTCTGTAATCATCCTGTTGTGGGGATCCCCCAAAAGAGAGAGAGAGAGAGAGAGAGAGAGAGAGAGAGAGATTTCCGGGTAGCGCGCATTGATAGTGCTGTCTTTTCCATGATAAGATTCGTGATCCAATGGAGCCGGCCCGACAGAAACCAGATTAGCAAACTATCATAATAAAAAAGTACACATCACATCGTGGTCTAATAGTCGCGTCGTGGTCTAATGGTATAGAAACCACTTTTCCAAGTTCAACAACAAATGATCATCGGGCGAAATTGCAGCTTTTGCTCACTCTAGTAGAAGACATTTTCTCTGTGAGGGCTTGTATGCAGGATTAGCCCACTGCTGGTGTGTTTGTTGCAATAACAGTTTCTTACTTGTCTAGAAAAAGAGAAGTATCTCTCTTGAGCTTATTTAGTCTAGGCAGATAGTGCTGTGATATTGTCAAGAGGACATGAAATCCGAATAAAACTTCTAAGCACGTATGAATCTGATCCACTGAGAAGTGCTTGGAATCCCTCCATTAACGACTGTGAGCATGTAATAGCCTGATGGCGCGACGTTAGGAGATGAAGGGGCTTTGATTGTGACATTCACCCACCCCTCCGTTGCATCTCTAACCATGTTCTTGCTTGAAAGTTTGAGCAGCCTCTGATTCATTGATAAGGAATGCGTTGTGAAGGGTGGCGTATAGACACTAAACTCGACCACTTTGCTCGGCCTCCTCCCCAGCCAGAATCGAACCGTGAAGTCCTCACCATATTTGACACTGAGATCGCCTCGGGTTTCTATCGTGACATTTTCCGGCCGGTATTTATGGTATCTTCTGTCCATGTAGTGCGGGATGAATGCTTGTAACCTGAGTTCGGTAGGGTAAGTCACGTTTTCAAACATGTATTGCCGGTTTGGATTCCCGCCGGCAACCAAAATCCTCCCATCAGGGAGAAGACTAGCAGAGGAGTGATAAAGTCTTGCTATTTTAGTGGACGTGAGCGTCGAAAACCTTCTTCCGAGGGTCTTCTCTGGCTTGTAAAGGTACGGCACGAGGGAAGGATCCGCCGCATTGTTCCAACCAGCGCTACCTCGCCGAGCGCCGTTGATGATTAGGATGTGGCCTGTGGGAAGGATTATCATGTCATTCATAAGGCGTCGCCCTGGCATGTTTTCCATCTTCCACTTATGCTTGTTTCCCACGATCGCCATTCGACCGCAGCTCTTTAGTCCCTTCAAGAACTTGCCCCGTCCGGCTGCTCTATGAGCTCCTGGTGCTGCTCCCCCGCACACCATCACTTCCACCTTGAGGAATTGGTGGCCGTGCTCCAACGGGAGGATCACCGACGAACCCGAGCTTGGGTAGCTCCTCGATCCTTTTCTGGGCATCCGGGGGAACGTTTTGACCACCTTGTGTCGTCTATAGTTGAAGAGGATCGAATCTCGGTTGGCGAAAATAAACAAGTTGCCATCTGAGGAAAGGTGAAGGAAGGGATACAGATTGTTTCCTCCTCCATTTCCATCATATGTTTGGCGAGCGACGACAACTTGGGTACGAATTCGTAGGAGACGACTCTTTTTCCTCCCACCACGAGGACCCGGTCGTTCTCAGGGAGTATTTGATTGGAAGCGTACCATCTTCTAGAGGACATCGATGTCTTCGATTGCACCCAATCACACTGGCCATCCCGACAGGGCCTGAAGTATCGAATTCTTCTAGAGCCGTTGCCATATCCGCCAGTTTGAAGAAGGGTTCCGTCGCTCAAGAAAGAACCCGAGGAGCACCAAGGATCAGTCTCAAGCCTCATAGCACGGATGTAATTGCTGGAAATGTCGTATTCGATAGAGTGAGCGTAGCAGGACTCATCAGAAGAATCGTCTGCACACCTTCTTCCACTCGTGAAGCTTCTGCGGAGACGGCAGCTGGATGGGCCGGCACTTGTTCAGTCGAACATAATGACGGTATTCAGGTGAGTCACCGCCATGCGCGTAGCCACCACTCCGGTATTGTTCAAGAGAAGTTGCCGTTGCCCCTTCCTTGATTGGCAAAGCGCTGGTTTTTCGAGTGAAGCAATGGCAATGATCATCAATTTGATGAGAAGGTATACATGGTTTCGAGCTACCATGACAGTGTTTTAGGAGTTCTTGTAAAGTAAAAAAGACGGTCCATTTATACATGAACTTTTGCAATTCGGCCTGACCGAGTAGGCACTCATGCATTTTGGGATTGCGTCTGGTACGCAAAACTTAAAAAAAATTACCACACAGGCAGGCGATAAGGGAAAACACTCTTTGTGCCTCACCCCTTCCTATGCCAGTGTCCTCGCAGTCATGCGATCAGGACACACTCACATACACCAAGTTCAAAAAGACAGTAAGCCAAAACCAAACAACAGAAAGGTAAGAAAGAATTGATATGATGCCAAACAATTACCCGATTAAAAAGACCACTGAACATGGAACAAATTCAACCATATTCAATTGCTGACTCAGATGGTTTGACCCTCTCGTTCTCCCTCTTCACGTTGGCACGCTTATCCAATCAAAGAAAAAATATTCAAACCTCACTACCTATAATATTTCATATGAAATCAGATATCAAAAAGTCGTGAGTTCAAATATTTTTAGATTCATAACTTATTTTCTCTTTATACATTTCAGTTCAACCAATATGTGATGAGAACTGTTCATGATGGAATTCGAGTCGGCGGAAGACGACTTACCTGATTCCGATGCGCAAACAGCAAATGGCCCCGGAACGAACGTTGAATTGCCGATCAAACACGAACAATACTTCCTCACGTTGGTCTGGATGCAATCACTAGGAAAACACCCGATTTCCACGGCGTAAATGCCAATTGTTCTTGCAAAATGAAATGGAATGCCTTCTTCTTTTGGATGGAGAAATTGAGAGAGAATTCTAGAGTGAAAAATGGTTTGCCAACAACAACTACAAACGGTTGTCTTAAGAGGTTTTTATACCTCTTATTTCATACCCTTTCAATAATATTTTGCACCCCATCATGGACGCACCTATTCAATTACAACATCTCCCACTCGGACATGATGGGCTTGATAGCTTTCTATCAAGAATATAAGGCATTCAACATTCATCAACTTTACAAAACAATTCATACTGGCAAATAAGCCGTGCGACCAGTGAGTACACCTGCACTTGGGAGCTCAAATTATGCACCTGTTAGGGATAACATAATGGCTACAACCCCGAAAAGAAACAATCAATCGATGTCTCACAGTGCCCCAGACCTATTTTGTTACATCAGTCTAAGTATACCTAATCCCTTAAAGGCTATACTTGACTATTCTCAAAACACCATGTATTTACAATTACATCCGCAACCACATAAGGCGATATAATTGGTCGACCAGTAAATACATGTGATCGATGTATAACAACAATAGTCTTCCTTCGTACTCATGTCTCTCTCCATTTCAGAACAACTGCTTTCCTAGTCACGTCCCATAAAGCCATATCTATTCATGACCGCCGATAACATGCTAAAGTAGCAACATTGATCTTTCACTTCGAGAACATAGTCAGAAGTAACATAGGGCACAAAATGAGGTAAATTATAAATTACCTCAAGGGCTCACACGATGAGTAAATAGGGATTATTTCACTCACATTCCCTTGTCGGTCGTATAATGCACATGTAGTATGAGTTACATGCTATAGTGGATTTCTCTTACTATAAGGGCGTATGTCATTTATCAAATATATCCACTATACGGATCTTAGCCTAAACATAGTCACGTGCTTCTCACGTACTCATGTTTAGCTCGAGTGCTATATCAGCTCGCTTTCTATAGCGCCCAATTAAGTACTCGCATCCGGCATCTTTCAAGCATACATGATTGTGGGATAATCATGTTCGGTCTTATTATAAACAAATTACAGATCTCATCTTGACTCCAATTAAGGGGACATATTTTATGTACCAAACTTGCTCTTCAGTATTTATTTACACATAACGTCTCATCTCAACGTGCTAACTAAAGCACTTGAGGCGATTGCTCATGTGAGTGAGCCAATCATTGCCTGATGACATACTTTTCAATGATATATGTGTGTATGTGCTAGTCTCATAATGGATTTGTACTTATTGATAAAACATCAAGTCACTAATAATCAAACAAGTACAATACATATGTCCACAAATACATAAACCAATGATCATCTACAATTACACATATCACATTCTACGCAATCCTAGTGACATCCTATGGGTCAAGAATATGTCTCTAGGAATAGCCTTCGTAAATGGATCAGCAATCATTTTACTAGTTGAAATGTATTGCAGGATCACTTCTTTCTGCGCTACAACATCTCTGATGAAGTTGTTCCTTATGTCAATATGCTTCGTCCTTCCATGATACTTGGGATCTTTGACATAAGCAATGGCTGCTTGACTATCGCAATAAACTATCACCGGTCTTGGAACCTCAGTGACAGTGGCTAAATCTTTCAAGAAACGTTTTAGCCACACTGCTTCTTGCACTACGGCAGAACATGCAATAAATTCTGCCTTCATAGTAGATAATGCCGTGCATGTCTGTTTCTTGCTATTCCAAGAAATTGCGCCTCCATTGAGCAAGAACGCATATCCAGAAGTTGATTTACGCTCGTGAGGTCTCTACCCCAATCAGCATCGGAATAGCCTAATAACCGTAAATCATTCCCTTGGTAACAAAATCGATAGTCCATGGTGCCCTTCAAGTATCTAAGGATCCTCTTCACTACTTTCCAGTGTGCTTGACCGTGATTTGATTGATATCGGCTTACTAATCCCACGGCATAACATATGTCGGGTCGAGTACACATCATAGCATACATCAAACTTCCGATCGCACTAGCGTAAGGAACAGTTTTCATTACTTTAATTTCTTCTAGAGTCTTAGGACACATCTCAGCACATAGGCTTTCACCTTGCATGACAGGGGTATCAATGGGATTACAATGCTACATATTGAAACATTCAAGAATCTTCATAATATAAGACTCTTGTGATAAAGCAAGGAATTTCCTAGATCGATCTCTTTCGATCTTAACTCCTAATATATAAGCAGCTTCTCCCCTGTCCTTCATTTCAAAGTTTGAGGACAACCATTCTTTTATGGTGATAACCATAACCTTGTCATTTCCAGCCAACAGAATATCGTCCACATAAAGTGATAAAATCACAAATTTATCTTTGGACCGCTTTACATATACACAGTGATCCTCTTCGATCATCGTGAAACCAAAAACTGTTATAGCTCGATGAAAATGAAGATACCACTGTCTAGATGATTGCTTAAGGCCATAAATCGAGCGATGAAGTTTGCATACTTTATCATCTTGGCCTTTAGCTATGAAACTTATCGGCTGCTTCATATAGATTTCCTCATCTAATTCTCCATTGAGAAATGCCGTCTTTACATGTATTTGATGTAATTCTAGGTCCAAATGTGCGACGATGGCTAGAATAAGGTGTATTGAGGCAAACCTTACAACTGGTGAGAAAGTTTCCTCATAGTCTATACCCTCTTGTTGAGTATAACCTTTTGCCACAAGGCAAGCCTTATATTTTTCAATGGATCCATCCGCTCTTCACTTAATCTTAAAGACCCATTTGTTTCCAATGGCCTTGCGATTTGGCGGTAGATCAACCAAGTCCCAAACATGATTTGCCCTCATTGACTCCATCTCATCTTCCAAAGTTTTTCTCCATTCTTCCTTGTCAGAGAATGAGAGAGCCTCTTGAACAGTCTTTGGCTCAGCATCGTCTTTCTGAGCAATCATAAATGATTCCCCTTCAATCTCAAAATGACGATAAGGAATACTTTTACGATTACTTTAACGCAACTAAATTTCCCTTGAATTCAGTTCGTCAGGCGATGCAACACTCCCACTAGGTCTTGCATGTTGAGGTAAATCTTTATTTCCCTCTACAACATTAGTGGGTGTGTTAATAGGATCTTCCATCTCATATAATTGGAAGTCCTTATCAATCTCACCTCTACTAGGAAAATCGTTCTCCAAGAACGTGACATCCCGTGACTCCATTTCAGTCACACTTCCATCAGCTTGTTTACCTATGAACACATACCCTTTTGAGTGTTCAAAATATCTAATGAAGATACATTTCTTCCCTCTAGGGCCTAACTTGCCATACTTATGGGAAGAATCATGAACATAAGCTGCACAACCCCTGGACGTAGACTACTTAAGTCTGGTTTCCTACCAGTCCATAATTCATAAGGGGTGGAAGTGATCGACTTTGAGGGCACTCGGTTAAGTACGTAGGCAGCTGTCAATAATGCATCTCCCCAATAAGAGATAGGTAAATTTGTTTGTGCCATCATGGACCTAACCATTTCCAATAGGGTTCTATTTCTTCTCTCAGCTAACCCATTTTGTTGTGGAGTACCAGGAATAGTCAATTGTCGCACAATTCCCTTTTCATCACATAGAGTCTTGAATTGCTCTGATAGATACTCACGTCCGATCGAGTTCTCAATGCCTTTATTGTTTTGTTTAACTGATTCTCTACCATCACTATATATCGTCTAAAGCAGTCCAATGCTTCTGACTTATGGGAGATCAGAAAGACAAAACCGAAACGTGTGAAGTCATCTATGAAAGTGACGAAATATGAGGCTCCATGCCTCGCCCTCACATTCAAAGGACCACATATGTCAGAATGTATTAGTTGCAATGGAAGTTCAGCTCTAGTCCCTTTACCGAATGGTTTTCTAGTTGCTTTTCCAGCTAGACAATGTTCACATACAGGTAGATCCACATTGGTGAGTGACCCCAAAAGGCCTTCTCTAGCTAATCTTTGCATTCTTTGCAACCCAATGTGACCTAATCTAGCATGCCAAGTACTTGCATCAATCTCAACATTACTAGAGATGCAATTAAAGAAAAACAACCATCAACATTAACATTGTACTGATTATAGTCAATGTCCAATACCATAAAACCATTCAATACATGACCTGAACCATAATAAACTGTTCCAAACAAAATGTCAACACAATCACCATGGAAATTCAATACATAACCTAAGCTAAGAAGGACAACTACGGAGACCAAGTTTCGTCGAATATCGGAGCATAAAGGACATCATGCGGGAATAAGTTTCGACCACCACGTAAAATCAATTTACATGTGCCGATACCCTTCACTTCAACTCTTGAGTTATTCCCAACATATATCCATCTTCTTCCAGGCGATATCCGACGATACTCCACAAATGCTTCTCGATCTCTAGCTACATGGTCTGTTGCTCCTGAGTCTACAGTCCACATTGGATGAGATTCAGCAAGCATCACGGTACTAGAAACAAAAGCATCTTTTAAAATAATGGAGTAATAGGGTACCTTTTTCAGCTCAGTGCATTCACGAGCAAAATGACCCATCTTGCCACAATTGTAGCACTCCATCTTGGCCTTGTCCTTCTTCTTACCACGCTTCTTGCGTCGGAAGGTCTTAGCTCTCTTAGGTGCCTGATCAGTCTTCTTCCCTTTGTTGTTGAATTGAGAATTCCATTTGCGCTTGAAGCTTGAAGCTTTGCACGAACTCAATTCAGCAACATAAGCATGGGTGGAGGATCTCGCAGCCTCTAGGCGCTCATCCTCTAATTCCAAGTGACGCGCTATATCATCAAAAGTGACAATATTCTCATTATGCGTCATATTGATCTTCATATGCTCCCAATTGTCAGGAAGAGACCTTATAATAGCCTGAACTTGCTGTTCATCATTAAGGGAGTGACCTGCTGACTTCAGCTCACGAATCATATTTGACATCTCCCGAAGGTGCTGCCTCATCGTTACATTTGGACGCTTTCGGAATGTGTCAAACTTGATGGTGAGTCTCCTCAGCTTAGTGGCAGATGTACCCCCAAACTTATCTTTCAAGGCAATCCACATAGCTTGAGCTTTGTCATAACTCTCAAACTCGCACATGAGATCATCTTGCATACAGCTCAGCAACGCGATGCGAGCAATGCTATTTTTCTTTTTCCAAGCTTGATAAGCTTCTAGATCTCTCCTGTGTTGAGCTGAAGTCCCGTGCTCAGGTTCATCCATGGTGTGGTTGAGAGTTTCCAAAACCTCTTGCTCCTCAAGGATGTACTGAACCTTTCGGTGCCAAATATCATAATTGTCACCGTTCAGTTTCTCACCCTTATTGAGGTCAGTCACAATGGTCTTGGATGCCGAAGCCATAATCAATTTCTATAGCACATTGACATAATAAACACAGAATCAATACTAGCACACTTTACAGAGTAACACACATATTTAATTTGCAGCAAAGACAAACTAAATTAATGATAACTGAACAAAAAGACACAGAGGCAAAAGTTCACTATGTTTCCAATCAACTTCTATGTACAATTGTTCTATTATCATTAATTAGTCTAATTTGCACAAATTTTAAGTTCTAGGTGAGAACTCTCACAAATTCTACCAACCTATGAATTCCCACTAGGAAAAATAATTACAAGTCCTTATGTAATTCTACATTTTTCCATCAACACAAAAAATTATAGCATGATATGAACCAACGTACAAATAACAATCATGCTACAACTATTGATCAAAAAATAGCAATTCAACATTTAATGGATTTCCTACCATTGTCCTAATTTTCCAGCAATTAGAAAATTGAAAGTATATTAAAATATAAATTATATCATTGAACCAAGCTCTACACAGCATGTACAACTTCATTTGCACATAAGTCAGCTACTGTATTTCTTAAATCACAAGGAAAAAACAAGCTGCAAATGAATAAATTGCATTTTATACCTTAGAATATGCGTACATAGGGTTTCGTACCCAATTTTAGACATTTATAAAACTCAAATATCCAAAATAAATATACCATAGTGTCGGGAACATTCATACGAACCAAACGCCACCAACCACGCTCCCATCGGAGCATGCACGCGCCCACACGCGGCGCCTGAGTGCGCGGCGCGTGTGGCGCACGCGCCGCCTGAGTGCGCGGCGCGTGTGGCGCACGCGCCAGCGAGCCAAAAGGCTCCTGGCCGGTCCGACCGGTGACTGGTGCGACCGGTCCGACCGTTGACCGGTCAACCGGGTTGGGTCGGTCAACCGGGTCGGGTCGGGTCAACCGGGTCGGTCAACGAGTCGGGTCTCGGGTCGGGTCGGGTCGCCGGCCAGCCAACTGCCGCCGTCGATGACGTCATCGATGACGTCATCCCAACGGTTACAAGCCGTTGGCTGACGCCACCGTGGCGTCACCACGCGCCGGTTGGCGAACCGGCGCGTGACGCGCGGCGCCGGTCCCGGTGACCGGCGCGTGGCGCCCACGCGCAGCGGCTTCTGGCTGCGCGTGTGGGCCCGTCCGGCGTCGTCTCACCGCGCTCGACCCACCGTCGGACTCGTCTCGACGAGTACTTTCACCCTGTATATTCAAAAGTTGATTTTGGCCAAAAAAAATATTTCGAAAATTGGCCAAAACCGTACGGATGCGCGCGACCCCGAACCCGTTCTTCGCTCCGGTCCAATTTCGAGTTTTCATATGGGAATTCCGACCATCAGAGAGTCAAACAGTGTATATTTCATATTCTTGATCTCAATTTCAGATGGTAAACGAGAAAATTCAATGAGAAACAAGGCAGAAATCATGAATCTGGCTCTGATACTAATGATGGAATTCGAGTCGGCGGAAGACGACTTACCTGATTCCGATGCGCAAACAGCAAATGGCCCCGGAACGAACGTTGAATTGCCGATCAAACACGAACAATACTTCCTCACGTTGGTCTGGATGCAGTCACTAGGAAAACACCCGATTTCCACGGCGTAAATGCTGATTGTTCTTGCCAAATGAAATGGAATGCCATCTTCTTTTGGATGGAGAAATTGAGAGAGAATTCTAGGGTGAAAAATGGTCTGCCAACAACAACTACAAACGGTTGTCTTAAGAGGTTTTTATACCTCTTATTTCATACCCTTTCAATAATATTTTGCACCCCATCATGGACGCACCTATTCAATTACAACAGTTCATATGTTTAAATGTTTAATTATACTAAAACTATTTTTCGTTAAACATTGTTTGTTGCTTTCGGAGGGCTCTTTTGATAAACATATTTCAATCAAAAGAAACAATTTCTCCTTTTTAAGGAACACGCTAGAAGCCAGAGGCACAATCGAAATTGGCCTTCGAAGTTCTCTCTCTCTCTCTCTCTCTCTCTCTCTCTCTCTCTCTCTCTCTCTCTCCCTTTGTCTGGCTATTGGGTTTGGAGAGTTGTTGTGAAGTTTGGTTTATCCAGAAGTCTCCTGATGAGACAGTGGGCGACTGGGCCAGGACCAACGCATGATCTTGCCGCGGGATTACGAAAACGGGGCCGTCGCTTGATAGGCCCGGCTCAACCCGATTTTGTGGCCCAAGTTCTTGTCCTGAAAAGTGCAAACCCGTATTGAGAGAAAAAAAAGAAGAAGAAGGGAAAATGACATGGATGAACCTGTTCTAAGCCAACTGCATGTCGATCGCTTAGACGGCGCTTTGGGTTCACTTAGTTCGTCGCTTGTTTCAATCCTAGCTATCTCAACGGAGTTCGACTCCACAATGAAATATCTCACTGAAAGTCATTTTTTAGTTTTTTTGTTGAGGAGATAAGTTTTGCGATGACTTCAGACAAAATATATCATGATCCTTAAATAGTTGTTCACACTTGGATGCGTTTGGATGGGCATTTAAAAAGCCCCTTCAAACCCGAAAGCACTTTCACTCCAAATTGAAGTGTTTGGCAACCATTCCTCAAGGGACTTTCAAGTGAAAGTTGACCCTTGGGAATGCTGAAAGCTCAAGGCAAGTGGAGACCAGCCTTGAGGTTTCAGCATTTTCGAAATGCTGAAGTCTTCATTTAATGAAAATATTAAGTTGCCTATTTTACCCTCAAAACTTTCTTGAAAATCCACTTTTGCCCATTTTGAAAACAAAAAAACCCTAGATCTCATCCGCACTCCTCCCTTCCATCGCTCTCTCCCTCGCTCGACTGCACTCTTCGCTCAATTGCGCTTTTCCTTTGCTCCTTCTCTACAGGTTCATCTCTCCTCTCTCCCCCTCACTCCAAAGCCTAGT
The DNA here is from genome assembly GCA_014182555.1 of Eucalyptus erythrocorys. NCBI lineage: Eukaryota > Viridiplantae > Streptophyta > Magnoliopsida > Myrtales > Myrtaceae > Eucalyptus > Eucalyptus erythrocorys. Next base: position 1,386,706 of record CM024598.1, read on the forward strand.
GTTCCCGATGAGGAAGGAGGGTCGGTGGTCTTGGATTGTAGCCAGCGAAGGAGCTCTTATGGGTAATGCAAATTTCCGAGTGGGTCCAGCGTTTCTCACGGTCCATACGGTTTCTCCTTCATTTTTGGTCGTTTCCCTCCCCTTCCTTGTCGTTGAGTGCATTTTTTTGCCCGGGCTCCAGTGGCTGGGGATTGGAGATGCCGTGCTTCAGGTTTGCCATTTTCGGGCTTTTGCCGTCTGTCATGATGTTCATGGTTGTTGGAATTGCTGATTCGCGCTTAGTCTTTAGTTCCAATTTGATGCTTTGCTACATGCGTCGGCTTGCGCGGACGATTTTTCCCGTTTCGGGTTGTTTGTTTTTTAACGTCTTTTCGACTTGGATCGCATGTTTGAGCGCAGAGCCTAACTGTGGATGACTGTGTGCAATTTCCTTTTTTGAGAGTCTAAGCACCTCTGGACTGTTGATGCACTATTACTAATCCTAACTCGCTGCTCACCATGTGTTCGTTGAAATGGCCAAACCAAGTTAGTGTATATGGATGGCGAGGATCAGTACAGGATCAGTACAATGTACTGGGATGACAAATATGGCACCCATAGTGTATCGGATGTAAGTTTTGTACTCAAGACAGATTGTATATCTTGTCTTTCTCTTCAGGGTTCTAAGTTTAAGCCAAAAACTGTAGGAATTCTCAGATGACCTTATTGGTTTTTGGGTTTAATCTAGAAAGGTTGTTGTTGTAGTTGTCATTAGTTTGTCATATGCTTTATGATGGGAACTAGTTGATTTGTGTAGGCTTGCTTTTACGGGTCATAGTTTACTGATTTCAAATGTCCCGCATTACTATTTTGTTTTTCTATCTAGTTGCAAGACTGATTTGTCACTTTTGAATCCACTTTGGCAGGTCATTTCAACCATGAGAGTTATGATGACAGAGGATTCCAACAATGCCGTTAGTAGTTCTTTCCTATTGGATGATGATTCGAGGTACCAAGACAACTTCCAACTGGCACATATGCCTTGCAAAACCAATCCTTAATTTCGTGTCTCGTTCGTTGTGATAATTAAGATGCGCATTTCTTGTGCAGCATCCCATTCACGATGGAAGAAATTTTAAAGTCAATTGAACATATCGAGGTGCCCGAAATTGAACCTCCGCCTCTAATTCGTGCGAACTCAGGCTTTACATTCTTGCTACAACATGCAGAATGATTGTAGTTCCTTTCACAAGGCTGCTCTTCCATTGTAAATACGGCTGGTGTTAATAGATCGTTTGTGCACATTCATTCTTTTAATTTTAAAAAAAGTTTGGGTCGGTGTCCGCCGCCCAGGTCATAGGCTGTCTTCTTTTTAGTTAGAAGGCGGCAGCGGTGGCGTTATTTGGGTCACTGCTGGTTTGTGCCAGAATGTACTATACGTCTAGTTCTTGATATCTTGAAGATAGTCAAATATATATTCTTTTGTAAATTGTGTAGCATAGCAATCTATTTTGATACATGTACCATAAGTAGTAATGTTTAGCTTCATTCCCACTGTTCAGTTCAATTTCTTATGAAAAGCTTCTCGATCGCGGCTTTGTTGACAAATGATCTCGAATTAGGGATGGGCTGAGATGGATCTTCTTGCCACTAAATCATCTTTGTTTTACTAAGATGGTGGAAGAAGAAAACGTTGAAAAGAATGGCCCCGAACACTTTGGTTAGATTGTTCAAGCTTGATTCACAAGCAGGGTATATAATCTACATTCTCTTTTTATAATTTGGAGTCTAGTATCATATCTACATTTTTTTTTTTTTGAGTCAATCAACCCGCAAAATCTTCGTATACACATTAATAATTCATTGCAAAATAATTAAGCAATCTATAGATTATTCAAAAAAGAAATTTTAATTTTAGTAAAATTATTTACACAACATCTATAACATTGTTGTCAAATATAAATTAAAAAAGTCACAAATATTTTTTTAATTTTAAACAAAATTAAAATTAAAATATTTAGATTAATCACCAAATGGGCTTTGCAAATGTGTTTTTTTACCAAACAACATTTCTCTCAAAGTTGCTTTTCAAAGCAAAATTTACTAAAAACAGTCTTTGCATTTCCTCTAAGTAGCTTTGGATTTTTAGCATTTGCATTGGACTCAAAGCCTCTTGCAAATGCTGAACCAAACGTAGCCTTAAACACTCTTGTTGTCAATTGAAATCATTTGGCAAAATTTTTGGCTTTTGAATTTTTCTCTCAGATTGAGTTTCAATCAGATGAAAGTCGAATTTGTGAATTTTTTCTTTGAGAGTAAAGTAAGACATCTATTCATAACCCTCTTGAATTGAGCAACAAATGGATCGATTGATTTATTATCGTATTGATAAATTATGGCTAAATCAAAGATACTTTAGGTATCATTTTACAAAACTAAGAATGGAATTATCTTTTCATATTAGCCCTAGATGGACTGAGTTAGGAGATAAATTCGCATACCAAGTAAAGGCATTTTTTTTTTTTTTTGATAAAGACAAATGGAACAACCAAAGTCTCATGAATTCATTTGGTTCTATCTTGCCATATTGTGCAATAAATTGACCAATTATTTGATGGTTGACTAGTCATCTTATTAGTGAAAACAACAAAGTTAGGAGTTCTGAATTTTGTTTGAGTAAAATTTAGTGCTAACTCAATTAGGATGTGGCTTCCTATATACTGGTTTGTCCATCTCTCTTTCGGCACCTAATTGTTATAATATGAATTTAATCACTTGATTAAGATTTGCAAGTTGACACCTTTCCTTACCCCCTAGGTACAAGGTAGATTAGTTAATGGATTGGACCTTCCTGCTCTCAAAATTCAGGGTAAATAGGATCTTTAGGCTTTTATAACATCTTCACTAGTGGTGAGATCACTTATCGTAAATTATTTTTATTGCTATTCAATCGATTAAGAATTGGAAGAACATAACCGGAAACCATTGTGTTTGTTTGGATGGGTGACTTAGGGTGTGAATAATAATCATTTTGGTCATAGACATAATTTTAACCAGAAATGGATTTTTCTATTTCCATTCTCTAAATGAGTTTTTGTGTAAAAATACATGCCTAATAATGACAAAAATTTTGTTATATAAACAAAAATTCATTTGATAATGATACAAAATTTCTCCCTCCTAGACGAGTGGCGAAGGACAGCAAAAGGTAGTGGGTGGGCGGCTAGTTAATAGTAGAGGCAAGTTATGAAAAGAGTTTTTATTTCTTATTTCTATTTCAAAAAGAAAAAAATAAAAAACTTTTACTTCTCATTTCTATTTCAAACCTATTTGTGAGCTAAAAATTTGATTTAGAAATAGAAAAATAAAATTGCATTACCAAATTTATTTCTGTTTCAAATTTGTTATTGGGAACATAAAAATATATCTAACTAGAAAAAGAATGGTTATTATGTGGACCCTTAGGGCCTGTTTGGCAAGTTGCCAAACGGTGTTTGTTTATTTATTTATTTTTTTTGTTCCTGGGAGTAGATTTGGAATAGAAATGCATTTGGTAAAATTTTTGTTCTCGAGAATAAATTTCTATTTTTTTTTTATTCTAGAAGTAGATTTGAATAGAATCGACAATTAAAAAAACATTGATTCTTTGTTTCCAGAAACAATTCTACAATCAAGTTAACCTATTTCTTTTTTTTTCCTCTTCTTGTTCTTCTTCCCTCTCCCTTGTTCTTCAAGTGCTGCCGCTGCTGCCATTGCTATTTGCCGCCGCCACTAATCGCCGGAGGCTCGCCCAGTCATCGACGAGGCTTGGCCTTGTTGATGGCCAGGCGGGCCTCGCCTGGGCCTCCCTCAGCCATGGGCGAGCCTTGTCTGTCTGGGCGAGGCTCGACCTAGCCCAGATTTGGTGAGGCTGAGCTTGCCCAGCTGCTGGTGGGGCTCAACCTCGCTATGGCACTGTGAGCTTGGCATTGCCTAGCCAAGGCAAGGTCGACTTCGCGGTGGCTCGGCGAGGTTGAGCCCCGCCGGCGATTGGGCGAGCTCAGCCTCGCCATATTTGGGCAAGACCGCTCGCCTAGCTACCAGCAAGGCTTGGCCAATGAGGCACGGCCTGGTCGAGGGTTGGTGACGCTCTAGTGAGGTTGTCGGTCCTCATCTAGTCGGTTGCCAGTCATCCCAAGGCCAGCGATCGTCCACCTTGAAGAAGAAGAAGAAGGGGAGAAAAAAAGGAAAAAATGGAAAAATGGAAAAAAAATAAAATTATTTAAAAAATAAAAAATGATTTGAAGTAGGAATTGAAAGTTTGCTATATATAAAATACATATTTGATTTTGTATTTTAATATATTATTTAGTATTTATATTTATAATTTATACTGTAGTTTATTATTTACTATTTAATAAAAATTTGATTAATTAATATTTTTATTAATTAATATAAATATATCTAATCAATAGAATTTCTGTGATTTGATAGAATTTTAGAATGTGATAGAATTTTAAATTCGAATTTTTTTAAATTGAAAACATAATAAAATATGATATGATTTCTTCACTCATAAGAAGACAATTATATTGATGAGTGGTCCATGAAAGTTCAATATCAAATTTACACTCATCTAAAAAGGTAATTAAAAAGAATTGGAATATGAATTTTATGCAGTTACCAAATGCATTTATGTTCTTTTTCTATTCCAAAATCAGAAATTTGGTGTAGTTACTAAACGCGTTTTTTTGCTCATAAATTGTTCCTGGGAATAGAATTAAAAAGAATAATTTCTGATCAGAATTTGTTCTCGAGAACAAAACGGTTACCAAACACGCCCATGTCCCTAGCCTAGAGATGACATTGTTGATTGCATTGATGATCATTGACTTCATTATGTTAAAAGTGTGTCTTGCTAAGGGCTTGTTAATTATCCAAATAGAATATGATTATGATTTTTTGTTCTCAGGAGTAGTTTGGGAGCAGAATTGTGTTTGGTAAAATTTTTGTTCCCATGAACAAATTTCTATTTTTTTTATTCCAGGAAGTAGATTTAGAACAGAATCAAGAATAAAAAAAAAAGGCTGATTCTTGTTCGCGGGAACAAATCTAAGAATCAAGACCATATTTCTCTTCTTCTTCTTCCCTTTTCTTTTTCTTCATCTATTGCCATCTCGCGGTTGCTGTTCGTCGCCCGCCGTCCACCACTTACCGCCGCTGATTGCGGCAATCAGTTTGGTGAGTTTGTCAGGCCAGGGTGAGGTCCGGCAAGCTCGCCGGAGGCAAGCCCAGCCACTGGCGAGGCTGAGCCTCGGCGGGGCTGTGTGAGCCTTGCGATCTGTTGAGGTCGAGCCTCGTCGGTGGTTAGGTAGGCCTCGCCCAGCCTCACCTAGCCACCGATGAGGCTCAGCCGATGAGGGCTAGCCTTGCCGAGGGCCGATGACGCTCTAGTGAGGTCGTTAGCCCTCGTTCGACGACCGACCATTTGAAGAAGAAGAATAGGAGAGAGAAAGGAAAAAAAGAAAAGAAAAAAAAGGAAAAAAGAAAAAAGTTTATTTAAAAATTAAAAGAAAATGATATAGAGTAGAAATTTTGAACATGATACCAAATGCAATTCTTTTCCAGAATCAGAAATTTTGAGCAGTTATCGAACGACTTAAACTGCTTAGAAATTATTATCGGGAACAAAATAAAAAATAATTATTTCTGATCAAAATTTGTCTCTGGAGACAGAATCGTTACCAAATGCGCCTTAAATGATTTATCATCTTATTATGCCAATCCTCTAACAACCTTTTCATGTTAGCCATCAAAGTAAGGTTTGGTGCTAACTCTTTGCTAGCTCCTTCGTAAAGTCCCATGGGATTTTGATGTTGTCCCCTTGGCTTGGCTCTACTACTAGAGCGATTAAGGTCTCAGAATGGGTAGCTGCATCATTGGAGTTGTTGTTCGCAATGTGATCATACCTTGAATGTTTCCTTAATCTTGGCATTGTACTTTCTCAATTTGATTACGCTGGTTCTATTGAGTGTGCCAGAAATATATTTTGCCATAATTTAGCTCCGCTATGGAATCTTTCATGAAAAGTCGTTATTATGTTTTTATTAGAGGAGATAGGTCATGTGACAATTCCGGATAGGATATATCATAAGTAGACAAGAGAATCAACAACTTTACTTTAAATATAGCTGAATGCATACAAATTTTGTCGGAATTTAATCGACGACAAAACCTGAAAACGTAATCACTACATAAGCTATGTTGGAATTTAATTGACAACAAAACCTGAGAACGTAAGAATCTTATGCCAGAATTTAATTGATAACGAGCCACCTAGGACACAACGTAAAGATTCACCTTAGAAAATCAATGACACGGATTTGAAAACTAGTGCCAAGAAACATGCCGAAACTTAAATGACAATGCAAGTTTGAAACTACAACTACTAGTATGCTGGTGCCTCGAAGAGTACAATGTGACTATTTACAGCTTACGATCGATAGCAACTAATGCGGGTTACAAATTATTATTACATTGACACAACTACCATGATGGTTTCTTTAACTCTATTATCTTGACGGTTGCTTTATTCCACTATGTTGATGGTTATTTTTTTGATGGTTGCATCTGATATTGTCGACTTCACTTTTTCTCTAGTCCTTTAAGCTATTGATTCATCAAATTGTTGATGATTCTGGTTCATAAATAACCAAACTCTAGTATCATCGAGCATGTCTAAAACGTGTCTATAATAATAAAAAATGGTCATTTTTTGGTACAAGCACTGATTAAGGGCCTCATATCCGATACTCACCAGCTCTTTGCTTGGCTGTCCAAGGATCCCGCCCGCCCGAGGAGGCAACTGTGCTCACCACGCGCTTGCACCAGCACCCGAGCTTCGCTCCTGCTTCGCCCAGCTCCTACGCCTATCGAATCACCGGCTATGACACAGTGAAGCTTCGTGTCTGTCTGAAGAGATTCTCCTCATAACGTAAGACGAGATGGGTTTGATATCTATCACGTCCTTTTCTTGGTAAGAAATGCCACCAAGCACCACCTGAAAGTGACCACAATATCCTCAACTTGTGTCGAGCATCATCAACTGGTAAACTAAGTCCCGTTATGCCTTCCACCAAGTTAAAGATAAACGACAAGCTTTATATTGCTCTCGTATATCAGGTGACAGAAGAAAATTGGTTGATCGAGGGACCACTCCTATCAATTAAAGCCGCGAATAATGGGGATTTAGCTATTTTGGGGGCAGTGATGTCTTTCATTAATGCCCCATATGACCAAATCCTCCAATAACCACTCGACAGGTGGCTCGTTCTAGTCGTGTATGAGCTTCTATCTATCCCGTTCTCATTAACTTCGTGAAAACAACCGCTATCACGACAAGCTTAAAATAGCAGTACCCTCATGACCAAAATGGTATCGTCTTACTTAGATATGCATGTTGTAACCCCATCAACTGGGGAAGCCATGGAAGCTCTGAGCGTAGAGCCAGCCCAAGCGAATGAACACGCCCAGGATCATCAACAATATGCCTCTCTTTCTGCTCACACCACTGACCACGGTCATTTTTCCGTCGTTCTGCAATGCGATCTTGAAAGCGTCATCTTCTGCATGTTTTGTATAATCGTTTCTTAGCTAAGAGTAAGGTTAAACGAATGATTTTGCAGATTCATGGCTTCAAGCGGGGTTGCTGTTGGTAACGGGCTTCAACTGTGGATACATACTGAGCTTCTCGAACCTCATGCTGGTGCCTTTGGGTTGGACGTGGGGCATCATTTGCCTAGGTGTCGTGGGACTGTACACTGCATATGCGAATTGGCTCTTGGCTGCTTTTCACTTCATCGATGGCCACCGCTTCATTCGCTACCGAGACATCATGGGCTTCCTTTTCGGTCTGTCTCTTGACTCTCGACGAATTAAACTCCAAGCTGAGAGGAGTTTTGTTTTGTTGACTTATTCTTTTTGTCATATAATTTGAAAAATCTCCTCGTTTTCATTACGTGAAGGCAGGAAACTGTATTACATCACTTGGGTTTTCCAGTTTCTAACCCTGCTTCTTGGCAACATGGGTTTCATCCTTCTGGGAGGGAAAGCTCTCAAGGTATGCGATGATGAACTCAGACCGATTAATTTTTTATGAGAATATACATAACTTGTTTTGAATATCGACAGGAGATAAATTCAGAATTCAGCGAAACTCCCCTGAGGCTTCAGTACTACATAGGCATGACAGGAGCAGCATATTTCATGTTTGCTTTTCTGATCCCAACCATGTCTGCCATGAGAAGTTGGCTGGCTGTCTCTGCAGTCCTTACTTTCAGCTACATTGGACTCCTCCTGATGGTGGTCATCAAAGACGGTAGAAATGTTTCCTTACCAAAACATATGTTTCCTTATTATATAGCCAGAATGGATTTGGACAGCTATGTGCACCAGTGCAATTACGTCTGTATGCTAGATACGTAACTGTCCTCCATAAATGTCGTATCTATAATCAGAGTTGTCTAAAAGTAATGGTTAACCTTTTCTCGATAGGGAAATCCGACGAGAACAAGAACTACAATCTCAAAGGAAGCAAAGTCGACCAAGCCTTTGGTGCATTAGGTGCGGTTTCAGCCACTATTGTCTGCAATACCTCTGGTCTATTACTCGAGATTCAGGTAGATACCTCAAGTTTAGCATTCAATTCATACACGGATAATCAATCACTGTCACTACGTATGCATGAATAATGGAGTATGGATAATGCAGTCAACTCTTCGCAAGCCGGTGGTGAAGAACATGAGGAAGGCCTTGGGCTTGCAATACACGGTGGGCCTCATAGTGTACTATGGCGTGACCGTGGCCGGTTATTGGGCGTATGGGTCCGACGTGTCCGAGTACCTCCCCGAAGAGCTTAGCGGGCCCAAATGGGTGAAGGCTTTCATCAACTCCTCCGTCTTCGTCCAATCTGTAATCTCCCAACATGTAAGATGCTTCTCCTAACTAGACTTCTACTTGCTCCTTACCGGGAGGATTGAGCCTAATCATTATCCAAACCCATTCCCAACCGAAAAGGTACGTGGGTGGGTTGAAAGGTGGATCGGCTGTGCTTTCGAATGATTAAGTGCTTCTCTCAAGGCTTCTTAATGCACACGCATAAGCGTATGTGAGTAAACATAGTTTCTTCGTACTCCAAATATAAGTAGTCCCTAGTGAAAGTTGTGAAAAATGATTTCGTCAATATTATGACGATAGAAGATCAGACTATGCGGCAGCTAATTTGATGGCAATCGGACAAACTTGCTTTGCTTCCTCGGAATTTTTTTCTGAATCTTGGTACTTGGAACTTTTCGTCATCTGAAGCATGTCGGTTTCAATGGTTACTAGATATTTGTGGCACCGATTCACGAGACCTTAGACACCAAGTTCCTGAAACTAGAGGAGACCATGAACTCGGCAACGAATCTAAAACGACGACTGCTCTTGCGAGCTGCCCTTTTCTCAATAAATACCTTCCTGACTGCTGCTTTTCCGTTCATGGGAGACTTCATCAACTTCGTTGGCTCCTTCACACTCATTCCCTTGACTTTTGTGTTTCCCAGCTTGATCTTTCTCAAGGTAAATTCATCATCCACGAATCACTGCAAAACCAAAAGGATCGATTCTGACCTTTTAAATTTTTGACCAGGTGTAGGGAAAAACAGCAAGAATGGAGAAGAAGGCGTGGCATTGTTTCAACGTGGTGGCGTTCTTGTTGCTGGCGGTGGCTGCCACAATTGCAGCGGTTCGATTGATCATTGACAATACACGCACGTACAGTTTTTTTGCTGATACATGAATCCTACGTAGCTCATATAAATACGTTTACTGTTTATATCATCGGGACGGTGTTGTCCATGTGATAGCAATTGTGTACTCTCTAGATTTCAAGCTTTACATAGTGTGTATACAGTGAGCAAGAGGCCTGGAAAAGAAGTGCTTTTCTGTAATCATCCTGTTGTGTGGATCCCCCAAAAGAGAGAGAGAGAGAGAGAGAGAGAGAGAGAGAGAAATTTCCGGGTAGCGCGCATTGATAGTGCTGTCTTTTCCATGATAAGATTCGTGATCCAATGGAACCGGCCCGACAGAAACCAGATTAGCAAACTATCTTAATTAAAAAGTACACATCACATCGTGGTCTAATAGTCGCGTCGTCGTCTAATGATGGTATAAAAACCACTTTTCCAAGTTCAACAACAAATGATCATCAGGCGAAATTGCAGCTTTTGCTCACTCTAGTAGAAGACATTTTCTCTGTGAGGGCTTGTATGCAGGATTAGCCCACTGCTGGTGTGTTTGTTGCAATAACAGTTTCTTACTTGTCCGGAAAAAGAGAAATATCTCTCTTGAGCTTATTTAGTCTAGGCAGATAGTGCTGTGATATTATCAAGAGGACATGAAATCCGAATAAAACTTCTAAGAACGTATGAATCTGATCCACTGAGAAGTGCTTGGAATCCCTCCATTAACGACTGTAAGCATGTAATAGCCTGATGGCGCGACGTTAGGAGATGGAGGGGCTTTGACTGTGACATTCACCCACCCCTTCGTAGCATCTCTAACCATGTTCTTGCTCGAAAGTTTGAGCAGCCTCTGATTCATTGATAAGGAATGCGTTGTGAAGGGTGGCGTGTAGACACTAAACTCGACCACTTTGCTCGGCCTCCTCCCCAGCCAGAATCGAACCGTGAAGTCTTCACCATATTTGACGCTGAGATTGCCTCGGGTTTCTATCGTGACATTTTCCGGCCGGTATTTATGGTATCGTCTGTCCATGTAGTGCGGGATGAATGCTTGTAACCTGAGTTCGGTAGGGTAAGTCACGTTTTCAAACATGTATTGCCGGTTTGGATTCCCGCCGGCAACCAAAATCCTCCCATCAGGGAGAAGACTAGCAGAGGAGTGATAAAGTCTTGCTATTTTAGTGGACGTGAGCGTCGAAAACCTTCTTCCGAGTATCTTCTCTGGCTTGTAAAGGTACGGCACGAGGGAAGGATCCGCCGCATTGTTCCAACCAGCGCTACCTCGCCGAGCGCCGTTGATGATTAGGATGTGGCCCATGGGAAGGATTATCATGTCGTTCATAAGGCGTCGCCCTGGCATGTTTTCCATCTTCCACTTGTGCTTGTTTCCCGTGATCTCCATTCGACCGCAGCTCTTTAGTGCCTTCAACAACCTGCCCCGTCCGGCTGCTCTATGAGCTCCTGGTGCTGCTCCCCCGCACACCATCACTTCCACCTTGCAGAATTGGTGGCCGTGCTCCAACGGGAGGATCACTGACGACCCTGAGCTTGGATAGCTCCTCGACCCTTTTCCGGGCATCCGGGGGAACGTTTTGACCACCTTGTGTCGTCTATAGTCGAAGAGGATCGAATCTCGGTTGGCGAAAATAAACAAGTTGCCATCTGAGGAAAGGTGAAGGAAGGGATACAGATTGTTTCCTCCTCCATTTCCGTCATACGTTTGGCGCAAGAAGGGAAGATCATGAGATTCGTCCAGCGACGACAACTTGGGTACGAATTCGTAGGAGAAGACTCTTCTTCCTCCCACCACAAGGACCCGGTCGTTCTCAGGGAGTATTTGATTGGAAGCGTACCATCTTCTAGAGGACATCGATGTCTTCGATTGCACCCAATCACACCGGCCATCCCGACAGGGCCTGAAGTATCGGATTCTTCTAGAGCCGTTGCCATATCCGCCAGTTTGAAGAAGGGTTCCGTCGCTCAAGAAAGAACCCGAGGAACACCAAGTATCAGTCTCGAGCCTCATAGCTCGGATGTAATTGCTGGAAATGTCGTACTCAATAGAGTGAGCGTAGCAGGACTCATCAGAAGAATCGTCTGCACACCTTCTTCCACTGGTGAAGCTTCTGCGGAGACGGTAGCTGGATGGGCCGGCACCCGTTTGGTCGAACATAATGACGGTATTGAGGTGAGTCACCGCCATGTGCATAGCCACCACTCCAGTATTGTTCAAGAGAAGTTGCCATCGCCCCTTCCTTGCTCGGCACAGCGCAGGTTTTTCGAGCGAAGCAATGACAATGACCATCAATTCGACGAGAAGGTATACATGGTTTCGAGCTGCCATGACAGTGTTTTTGGAGTTCTTGCAAAGTAAAAAAGATGGTCCATTTATACATGAACGTTTGCAATTCGGCCCGAACGAGTAGGCACTCATGCATTTTGGGATTGCGTCTGGTACGCAAAACTTCCAAAAAATTGCCGCACACAAGCAGGCGATAAGGGAAACACTCTTTGTGCCTCACCCCTTCCGATGCCGGTGTCCTCACAGTCATGCGATCAGGACACACTCACATACACCAAGTTCAAAAAGACAGTAAGCCAAAACCAAACAACAGAAAGGTAAGAAAGAATTGATACTGATGCCAAATGATTACCTGATTAAAAAGACAACTGAACATGGAACAAATTCAACCATATTCATGTTCATACCAGAAACAGAACAAGGAGACTAGAAAAGGGTTATTCATCCATCAGAGTGAGTGATGGTTCTATCTTCTCTGTTGAAGCAAGAATGCCCGACTGAATCCTAGCCGTTCTCAAGCTACTTCGAACTTCCTTCGAGTCCCTCAAAACACGAATGAGACAATTCCACGAGGTATGTACAGTGGACAAATGGGCATTGCATTATTTTTGGTCTGATGAGACGTCCGCTATAGCATCTGCCTAAAAAATGACGACAAAGTTCTCAGCAATGCACACGAAAGAAGATTAAGTTTGGAATGATAGACAAATGTAAGCTGGCAAAAAACCTTGATAAAAGAAGTAGATCTTCCTTTAGTAGAGCTTTATTCTAGTCTCGATGAAACCACGACAAATGGGGCATGCCTCCAGATTTTGTCCACACTCACAGCAGGTCTGCAAATAAATTCTTAGCTTTCAAATGCATTTGCAGAAATTTTTTAACATAAGTAACAGAGAGTGCAAATGCATGGTGGAAACTGGAAGCAGGCCAAGAAAGGAAATTCAGGAAAAAAACAAATTACCTGATGACCACAATTGAATGCCATATCCTTTCGATTAGTCAGGCAAATAGGGCAATCCTGAAATGATGACAATTAAATTAGAAAACTGTACATGATTCTCCTGAACGATTGGCTATGTATCACATCAATCTTATATGGATCTGCACCCCATCAGCATCCTCTAGCGATTGACAATCTTACAACATACCCATGAAAAGGCTCACAACTCAGAGAATCATCGCAACACAAACATACTTTTGGCATGAATGCAGGCAAGCGACCGTAGAGAAGTTAGCCACCATAATAGAAGATGAAGAATGAATTACATGATTATCAGACATAGAACTTGAAGCAGTTGTGCCAGCAAATGTATCATGTCTAGCAGAAGGTGCGCTTGGTCCAAAACTGTTTGATCGTGAAGCTTTTGAGGTGCCCAAAGAAGCCGCACCATATTGAGGAGGGGGGAGAGCTACCCGATCTATCACTTTTCCCCTTCGAGAACTGCTAGATGGAATGGAATTTAAATGAACTAACAAAAGGGAAGGCTTCGAAAGAACGTTGTACTAATGGCAGTAAGATTCATAACTTAATTTTACAAATATTATCCCATTACCCCAAAATATTTAGCTCCAGTGTTGCTCTATACTGAGAAGGTATTTCCATCAAGGCTGCAAGAGCGAACTCTGCTTCTTTTCTGGATCTGTCCATGTTCTTTGACATTATTTCTGTGAAATTGACAAACTACGAAGGAACAAACTCAAACTTCGGAAGTATGCACGAAAACAGAAGACAACACGAGTTAAAGCTTTGGGAGAATATGCTAAGGAAAATGTGGATGGAACTAGCAAGATACTTGCCTGAAAATTATCAAAGGCTCGGGCAGGAATGTTATCATCAAATTCTTTCATCATGTCCCATGGTCCATCACCAACGCCAACTAGTATAATTGACAAGGGATAGTCACTGTCCAAAACAAGGCGCCTCAGAAAACCAATAGGGGAATAATCAGTGACTAAGAGAGCCAAACTTGGGAGCAACAAATACCTTGCTTTCACTATTGCTTCGACAGTACTTTTCTCCTGTGGGCTTAGCTGGCCACGGCCAGTATCGACGCTTCTTGTCACCTTTAACAGTACATGGATGACAGACATTGTTAGTTCTAATAAGAAATTATCTGTAAGAACAAGTAGTCTGTGTACCCAAACTAATAAAATAAAATGCTTTCTGCTTCATGGCATTCTTCTGCATACTTTGGTATCAAATGTCCATCCCAAGAGCAAGATATGTCGCTCAACATTCAAGCACAACTTGTAGAAAACAGCATGCCTTTTGCATGAACTTAAGAGTTGTAATCCGTATTAGGAGAATGCTGAACAGAGCTGCACAGGCATCTCAGTAAAACACTCCAATCACAGTGGTAAATCTCAGGTTGCAATTTGGTGAAAGGTTCTTAAGTGGCAATAATTCCATTCAGTGGACAGTGGATATACCCAGAAAAGTCCTAAAACATCTGTCAATTCACAAGAAAAGCTTCTTCCCATTTAATATAATTCTTGTGGCTTATAAGTTGCCTTGGAAACTGTAAGCTTAAATGGAATGCACTATTTGCGACAATTCTCTTAGAAAAGCCAATCTCCATATTTAAATCCAAAGTACAAAACACAAACTGTATACCTGCCCATCAGCAATTATTACTAGCACATGGTATTGGCCACCACTTTGTTCAACTATTGTAATGCCCATTTCAATAATGGGAGCAAATGACGTTGGGCCTACCATCAAGAAAATTGGGTAAGTAAGCTGAAAATTTTACTAAAGGCAATGGACACCCTGGGGGTGGGGAGCAAGAGAGAGAGTTGCCAACCTGCAAGTCGTAGTTGAGGTACTAATTCTCTATAACGTGTCAAAACCTCTTCAAATCCGTTACAAAATGTTTCATCAGGAAAGAAACTAAAAACTTCTTGATCATGAGTTGAGGCTGCCAACACAGAACTACGGATCTCATCAATAAGTTTAACTACCTAAAACATAAATTAACAGTTAAAAATAGATACCATCTCCAAATCCAAAACATGGAATTAGGTTGTCTTCATCAAAGGACGACAGTGTTTTCCCAATTATTGATATTGCCTGTTCGTAGGGATTTTGATTATCTCCGATGTGATGAAGGCTTCTCCGGTTGAATGACCTTGCACCTATTACAGAAGAGAATCAATCTCCCAGCCCCAGAACCCTAAAATGACATTTTTGTACCTATATGACCAAACCTGTCCATTCATTGCTTTTTGTGAAATCAATACCAACAATCAGGTTTGAAGACTCCAGGCCAGCACGTGCCAAGGCATCTGTAACCTGAGAAAAATATTCTATCTTTGAGATTAGAATCTAGAAAGAAAAGCAATGAATGCAAGAACACCAATAGCACACTGCCATTGACGAGCAACATCGACCTCACATCTTACAATTCCACTTTAAACACCACTCCAAGTCAATATGACATTCCACCACTGTTATAAGAGTTGGACTAGATAAAAAGTGAGCTCCGAAAAAATAATGGAGTTGAAAATGCATCAGACCTGTTCCAGGCTAGTATAATCATCATTTATTTTTGAGAATTTCCTTTCAAGCTTCCTCTTTGAATGAGGAGGGTAACCACCATAGCTTGAAGAAGGAGGCGGGGGTTCGTATATAGGTTGTGGCGCATAGTCATGTGCAGGTTGAGGATATGCTGGATATGGATAGCTCTGATGACTCCATGACTGTGAACTTGAGGGGAATGGAGAAGGTTGTCTCGTTCTTGCACGTTTTGACATAAAAGAACCCATGAACTCCTCACAAAATACGAATCTTCTGCAACATGCCACGCGTTTCAATCATAATAAGGTTGCCGACCCTTGATAAAACTCCAGTAACAGAGAACGGAAAGTCTGAATTTGAAATGAACTTCATTCAGGATATGAAAAAGATGTGACCCAACATCAACACAGTGATCCAGAAATAGTTCTGCCTTAGCAACAACAGCTGGACATATATCCACATAATTACATTCTTTTTTTTATATAAGAAATTCAAAAATTAACGGAGTCTTCAGATTTTCATAACCAAGTGCGGTCTGTGATTATAATGAACATCAAGATAAGCAACATATATCTATCTGTTACCCAACGGACATTGCTTCCCCCGTCTGCATACATGCTTAAATTTCAGATGAGCGAAGTTATGACAGAGATGCATCAGCAGGAGAACACTTCCTGCGGAAACAAGAATTGGATAGAGAAGAACAATCTAGGGCAGAGATGAGGAACAATTCAATCCTTCGCGCTAAGGCCTCTTGCCATGCTCCTTTTCCAAATGTCAAGATACTTTTTTCACACGACAATAAATTAATGCCTGTGTTTCTACTTCTATTTATCAAGCAATTATCCCCCATATCAAAAAAGCGCGCACCCTTTCCCACTTCTCCACGTTGCCGAGACGCGACATCACTGCATATTCGCTGATTCACTCCCACATTTTATAATCAAAGCTTTATACTTTCATACTTTTAAGTGCAAATCCGAGCGACCCACAAATGATTTCTCAGTTCTTGCAGAGAATAAAGCGTGCAAAACAGATCAGGATATGAAATGGAACTTGCCCTCCATTAAATTTACAGTAAACAACAAATTGACGCTGACCTTGTTGAGAGGAGACAGCGTATGCTCGAACGGGGTCAACAGATGAGAGTCAAGTCTCCCTGGGCAGCGAAGTTCATCGGATCTGGATGCGAAGAGGCTGTGGGAACGCGAGATAAATGGCAAGGCGAGGAGGGTGATTCCAAGAAGTTTCGCTGGACTGAACGCAGAAAAGAGGGTCCTATTTCTTGCGAGATGTCGACAACCGTACTCCACTTGGGACATGGTGGGGACTACAGGACGAGGCTCTTCGCCCTAGAAATAATGCCCGCGGTAAAAATTAGCACCGCCACACGCGGTTTTGGTTACATGGGTCTGAGCCTACTGGGGTCGCATTCGAGCTCAAGATCCAAACTTTATCAGCAGAGAACAGAACCCAGTCCATTATTATAAAAGGTTCTGATCCGACTTCACATCATTGGCGATGACCCTGTTCAATATAGTGAAAGCAACTCGACATGGATCTATACTTACATCATCGAGAAGATGACATCCGGGTGCCCCCATCAAATGTCCAAATTCAATTTCTCTCTCTCTCTCTCTCTCTCTTTAATAAGGGTAAGTATAATATAGATTTAACCAAACGAATAGTTGTATATAAAAGGCTGTTCTTTTTTTAGTGTTTTATGAGCACGTTCCTATTAAGCTTCCCACGTGATACATTAGTTGTATATAAAGTTATAATATCTAATATGCAATATATAAGTTACGCACTTCATTCCAATTCTTCCATCCAAATGTGGAGATGAATCCCACTACATGCCCATATTCACATCGATTCAATTAAAACAATCTCAACTTAGGAAGAGCAAGAGTAACAAAAGTCGAAGGATTGGACTAGAAAGCAACTAATAGATTGGCCTGCGAAAAGGAAATGGCCCTATTTCAATCCACATTCCACATGATGTGCCAATTAGCCCATCCTTGCTTATGCCTAGCAGTAGTATTCTTGGGACTAAGGTCTTGCATGTCACACCTCGAATCTTATAAGAATAGGGAAATGATATGGCTGTCACTCCATTCAAAAGATGCACCTCAAACACAAATTTGATGTCAAAATATTCATATATTCGGTTATCTCCTCTCAACTCATACTCAACATACAACTACCAAAAGCTCCTTGTCAATAACATTCTCATATTGATTGCCGCTATCTAAAGAACCTGAAAAGATTGGAATGCATGAGATGGATAATCACAGCTCAGGGAGTATTGCATATTTCTTCAAACTAGATCAAGTATCTACTATGCATATTTGTAAAACCATACCGAATTCATTGAATTCCGATCCAACGATATAGCATATGAAAAATGAGCTTTGTATCTTCAACAAAGTTTTATACATATTAGAAACACTTATTTCATTAGCAATATCAAAGCAAATATTAATGGTCCAGTCTATTGATAAATCTCATCAATATACATATCAATAATATTCCATTATCAATTTCATAGCACACATCAATGGTCTATTCCATTAATCTATCTTATGCTCAATTTTCAACCATGGTCATGACACAATGATAGCAATAAGGCAATCAAGATTCTCTCTTGACACGATTTATACCTATTATCAGCTAGTGACTTGGCCCAAAAGGATATTATCAAACTAGTATGCATACCTAGAAACCGTTAACCTGGTAGTGATATTGAATATCAAACTATTATTGTACAATATTAGAAATCAAATCTAGAATCCATCTCATAAACCAAAATCCATTTTTACAAACCAAAATATATATCCTTTCACAAATCAATTATTTCCACAATCAAGAATTGGCATTATAATTTTTTTTTTTTTTTTTTGGGGATAGGAGGAACCGGCTTGTGCCGAAAGCACGTCGTAAACCCCCTAGGTGACACGTGCTAGTCACCACACACGTGCCATCGGGTAAGTCACCTAGTGTCTCTGCCAGCTTTCCTACAACTTGCGTCGCAAGGGCTTCGAATGCTCGACCTCTCTTCGGCAGAAGAGGGAGCGCCTACCCAGCTGAGCCATCGCGGCGGGTGGTTGAATTGGCATTATAATTCGTTTTCACAATACCAAACATATACCTTTTTGCAATAGAATACCTTTCAAAAATGATATTCACAAATCAATACATATAACTTTTTTGCAATCCATTTCATAAAGTATTTCTTAAACCATTTTACAATAATCAATCATAAATTGTTTCAAAAAATGTTTTCCATGCCATTTCAAATAATCAAAAGGATAGAAAATGTTCTATCAAGATTTTATGCATCAAATATGTTATAAATATCACATTTTCCCTTTAACTGAATCTATGACAGCCCGAGCGGCGGTGCGAGGGGAGGAGGGATGGCGGTGCATCTGCGCCTTAGTCCCTGGACGTGCGCAAGGAAGGGGTCTCTGTCTCACATCGCCTAGGGAGGGAGTCCTGGGCCAGTTTATAATAGCTTGAGTCCCTCTAATCTGTATAACGCGTTTTAAAGCCGTGAGGACTCAGTGTCCAAAGCAGACAATATTATACAGTGGGACCCGGATCGTTACAAATGGTATAAGAGTCGACTCCCGACCATGTGTGAGGCCACAGCGAGGGCGCTGTGCTCCCAAGGAGGGGAGAGTGTAACGGCCCGAGCGGCGATGCACGGGAAGAAGGGATGGCGGTGCGTCTACGCCTCGGTCCTCGGACGTGGGGTCCCTGTCCCACATCGCCTAGGGAGGGAGTCTTGGGCCAGTTTATAATGGCTTGGATTCCTCTAACCTGTATAACGCGTTTTAAAGCCGTGAGGACTCAATGTCCAAAGCGGACAATATTATACAGTGGGACTCGGGTCGTTACAGAATCATACCTTTACATAACATATCTAATCCTTTTCATTTTCAAAATACGAGTTCAGAAATTCAAAATATAGATAACACCATCCATATGAAAATACCCAAAATCAAAAAAGGTAGCTATTTGAGTCAACGATCTCGTAATCATATCAATTAAATGAGAATTGACGTCAAAACTAAGTAAAATACTACCTCAATTATGAATTGGCTAAACTAAGCTTCATCACTAATAAAATGACTACCACATGTCGATAAAATGCTCACTAAAATCGATTATGCGAAGTTTGCTCGTAGAACTCTAAAATTTTAATCCAATTAACACATCACTTCAAAGGCATAAGGACACTAAGAGTGTCAAATGTTTCGTACGATGCTCATTTTATGCCAAAAGTTTTGGCAGCTTACGTAAGTTCCAAATAAGAGAAAAAAACGATAATTTAAGTGCCTTTGACGATAAATTCTGGCAAAAATAATTAATTGACTTTTATAATAAAAAGTTAAATCCGAGTTGGCATTTTTACATTTAAAATGAGTCCATATGGACATATAAACAGCGTTGCATGAAAGGACATGAATTTTTTTTTTTTTTGGGTCAAAAAAAGGACATGAATTAGTTTACCTAAACATGATGTCGTTTTTTGCTCAAAAAAAAAAAAATGATGTCGTTTTTATAAATTGCGCTCAAACTGCCACGGAATAAAGTGGGTTTTTTTTTTTTTTTTTTGGAGGGGGACGTGAACCTCTTAACAATTATAATTGGATTTCACAATTCAAATTTCATATAATTTTGAATTTGTGCTATAATTCTGAAAACTATTCTGGTCGAGCAGAGGATTTAAATCCTTATTGGGCATTCTGAATTGAAATAAATTCGGCTCGATGACGTCTTCATAGCGTATACGCAAAGCCTCTTTCTTCTTTCCCGTCCTTTCTTTTCTTTCCCCTTTCTTTTCCTTTCTCTATGGTTGCGTGCTCTCCCTTATCCCTTTATGTCTCTTCTTTTTCTTTTCTTCTTTTTAAAGCCCGCTTTTTGACTTAGGTCAGAAAGAAGTTAAAAAGAAATCATCACCTACGATGGACCAAGAAGACGTAAAGAGATGAGCAGTAGAACTATCTGGACTGGGGGTCTTATCTCCATTCATGGACCATAGAGCTTCCTAAATTTCTTCCCGAGTTATGGGCACCACTGAACTTTACTGCAGATAAGTGCACATTGCTCATCTGAAGTACCCAAGAAGCTTTCATAGAAATCAATAGCAGCACAATCAACAGTTTCATGCCTTAGTATTTCCCCCTCCCCTTCATCATAATGAGATACTTGAGGGTCCTCATGGATGTTTCTGATTAACTTTTCTATGAAAATAAACAGTGTTTTGAGTAAAGAACACTTGAAGTGCCATAACTTGGCACGGGGGGACACTTAAGTACCATAACTTTTTTTCGGTATACTTAAGTGCAATTTTTTTTTTCAAATGGAACACTTAAGTGCCAATATCGAAGTAAAATGGAACACTTAAGTGCGAAAATCCGGCCAAACGGCTGACGTGGCAATTTTCTGGCGATGGAGGTCCAAAATGGCGTCGTTTTTGCATGCCGACGTGCAAAAAAATGCAAAAACGACGCCGTTTTTGCGTCGACGTGTAAAAATAATAAAAAAATTAATTAAATTAAATTAAAATTTAATTTTAATTAAAAATACTCTAAAAATTAAAAATTAAATTAAAAAAAAAAAAAAAAGGGTGGGGACGAAGGGGCGGGCGGGCGAGGGCGAGCCCTCGTCGCCCGCCGCCTCCCGCCGTCGCCGGGAAGGGCCGGCGACGGAGGGGGAGGGTCGGCCGGGGTTGCCGGCCCCGGCCGACCGGTGGCGAGGGCCGCGAGCCCTCGCCGGATCGCGGCGAGGGCTCGCGACCCCGGCGACCCTCCCCCTCCGTCGCCGGCCCTTCCCGGCGACGGCGGGAGGCGGCGGCGGCGAGGGCTCGGCCCTCGCCCGCCCGCCCCTTCGTCCCCCTCCCTTTTTTTTTTTTTTTTTTTTTTTAAATTTTAGAGTATTTTTAATTAAAATTAATTTTTAATTTAATTTAATTAATTTTTTATTATGTAAACGGCGTCGTTTCGTTGAGTCGGCGCCGACTCAGCTCTCCGGCGAGCCACGCAAGCATTAAAAATAATAAACACGTGCCACGTAGGATTTCCGGCAAGGTCGCGGAGGTGGCACTTAAGTGTCCCATTTGAAAAAAAGTGGCATTTAAGTGTACCGAAAAAAAGTTATGGCACTTAAGTGTCCCCCCGTGCCAAGTTATGACACTCCAGGTGTCCCAAACTCCAGTGTTTTGATTCCCCAATCTAACCCATTGGACTCTCGATTTCTGCGGGTAGAAAGACTCTTCAAAGGGTTGAAGCCACCAAAGTTTAGATCTCAAAAGAAATTCCTCCTCCAGAATGGAAGGACATGGATTGCCTGAGTGTATTGTCTGCCGCAGAGACAAGAGACCCACTTTTAGCTGATTCAGAGGCTGAGGAAGATGATGGGAATGTTCCCTATTCAAAAGCTTCAGGGCGTCTTTAACATTTTAAAGCTTTTGACAAAAAATAAAAGCTGGTGCCCCATGTTCCTCACAGTGCAAAGCCCTATTCACAACCACCAGAAAGAGGGGATACTACCTACTCCAGTAATTAAAGGACTTGCATGGATGTCCAAGATTAAGTTCTCGAAGCTTGATTAACCCAATAATCGACGGCTGCTAATGAAATGAAATCCGCATACGAATTTACCAATGAGCTCATCCATGCTTCATTACAAGAACCCTGTGCTACTTCCTTTCTACAAATCCAATAGGCCTCCTAGGGCCTGTTTGTTAAAAACAATTTCTGTTCCCTGAAACAAAATTTTTTATTCTTTTGTTCCAGGGAACGAAAAAAAGAATAGAAACATGTTTGGTAAAACTTTTGTTCTCGAGAATAATTTTTAGAATTAAATTTTTTCTCTTTTTTTTTTCTCTTTCTTTTCTCCTTCTTTTTCTTCCTTTTGGCCGGTCACCGGCTCCGGTGACCTTGTTGGAGAGTTGCCGGCCCCCGGAGACCCCGAGCCATGGCAAGGCTCGTCGGTCCAAGCCTTGCTGTGGCCGGGCAAGGCCGCATGAGGCTTGGCCTCCCTAGCTAGCGCGAGGTTGTGCCTCGTTAGGCTAGGGCGAGGCTCACCTGGCCACCGGCGAGACTTGGCCTTGTTGGTCCTTGCCCTTACTTGGCGGGGCTCTGACGAGCTCGCCGGACATTGCCTAGTCGGTCACTGGTCACGACGGTGGCCGGTGACCGGCCAAAGAGAAAAAGAAAAAGGAAAAAAGAAGAAAAAATAATAAAAAGTTAAAAATTAAAAGAATTAAAAAATTAAAAGAAATAAAAAGATCTAAGAATTTTACCAAATATATTTCTATCATGGGAATATAAATTTTGGGAAGTTACCAAACACGTTCTTTTGCTCAGAAATTGTTTTCGAGAATAGAAACAGAAAAAATCATTTCTCAGCAAAAATTGTTTCCCGAAATAGAAATGTTATCAAATACCAAATATGCCCCTATTTGCCCTTATATTGCCAGATCAATCAAACCGGCCTCAGAGAGAGCCACCTTCAAAGTCATCCATATCATGAACAACAGCTTTATCAAGATTAATTTATGAAAGAAAATGCCACACAATCTCTTCTCCAAGAATTTTGGATTTTTCTAAGCTACTCCTTAAATATCTAGATATTTTCTTGTAAGATACTTTACGTAGACTTTGTGGCTAATAGATATGCCACATCTAGTATTCTCTATTAATATCTAGAATCTAAGAAGATATTTTCTCTCATGTGGATAATAGATTGGCTAGCTTTCCCCAAAAATATAAATATTTAGGAGGTAATATACCTCCTTATTAGGCTTATAAGGGCATGTATGATAACTATTCCGTTTCTCTATTTCTCTGTTTGTTTATTCTTTGAAACAAGTTTAGAATAGAAATTTGTATGATAATGCAGTTTCATTTTTCTATTTCTAGAATAGAATTCTAATCTAAAAATAGATTTTGACTAGAAATTAGAAGTTAAAATTTTTAATTTTTATATTTCTAGAACAAGGAGAAGAATTTATAAAACAAAGTGAGAAATGAAAATTCTTTTCATTGTTCACTCTCCTTAGTGCTAGTCGCCCACTCGCTGCCTATGGTATGTTGGACGCTCGCCACCCATCGCCGATTGCCACCAGCTTGTAGGACACAGGATGCGGGACATTAGACACTTGCCGTTGGTCGTCGACGGTTGATCAGTAGTCCTTGGCCATTGTCCCCCGCTTGCCACCGCCCACTTGCTTGCCACGGGCCTTCGGTTGTCGGATGCCACCCGCTTGTTGACCGCCATCATCGGACGCTACTCGCTTGGCTCCTGTTGCTGATCACCAATTGCCAGACGCCAGACATGGGCTGCCGGATGCTGGAAGCCTCCTACCACCACTCAGGAGTGAGAAATTTTGTATCGTTATCAAATGAATTTCTATTTTAAGAACATAAATTTTATAAGATTATCAAATGCATATTTTTGCTCAGAAACTTGTTCAAGAAATAGAAATAAAAAAAATCAATTTCTAGCTTTTAATTAATTTTTGGAAAATAATATTTATCATGTGCGCCCTAAATAACCAAAAAATAATCTTATTTGGGTGTGCCCTTAGCTCCTAAATGCTTATTTGATAACTATTCTATTTTCTAGAATAATTTTTATGCAAAAAAAGTTTTTTTATGATTTTGTTCTCCGGATGAGTTTCTAAACATTTGAAGGCTTTTGGTAATTACATGAAAATTTTATTCTAGGAATAGAAAAAATACAAATGCATTTAGTATGATCCTCAAATTTCTTGGTGATGTAGACTCTCTTTTAAGTTTTTAATAATTTTATGAGATTTTTCTATTTTTATTGTTTCCTTCTCTTCTTCTTCATCCTCTAGCAGGTTGTTGGCCTTGGCGATGGCTAGCAATTAGCTTGACAAGAGTTGGCGACCTTGCTAGCCCTCGGCAAGATCGAGCATCACTGATGGTTGGGCGAGGCTTCAATGAGGTCGTTGGACCTTGTCTTTGGTCGGTCATCAGCCATCATCGAGCTCGGCGATCAGCTAGCGGAGGAAGAAGATGAAAAGAAAAGGAATAAAAAAGAAAGGAAAAAAATTGACTTGATTCTAGAATTGTTTTTGAGAACAAAAAATTAACTTTTTTTTTCTATTTCTTGATTTAGTGGAACAAATCTATTTTTTTGGGAATAGAAAAAATAGCTGATGTAACCAAACGGATTTTAGTTCTTTTTTTATTTCGAGTAATACAATTATAGAAATAGCCAAGAATTGGTTGGTTATCAAATAGGTCCTTTGGGAGTGTATAAGAATTTCTCCAAACTAATATTGTAGAAAGTGTCTCTAATAAAAGGAGTGTTTTTATTTTTTATTTTTTGAATGAGCTTTGTGTCTTTTTCAACATAATCGCCTTAGAAAGGTATCGGATTGAGTTGAAATCGCCTAAAAACAAGCCAAGAAAAAGAAAGTCCGAAATGGATGATGAGGCGGCCTTTATGACGAAATGATGCCGCATCTTCAAAACGTTATCTCTCTCTATCATTCATTTAAAGTGATCTCTCTCTAACAAGTGACAAATCAAGCGACGAGAGAGCTTGAAGTGTCAAAAATCAGGGGTGTAAATAGATAGGTTCGGTTCGGTTTTTAAAAAAACCGAACCGATAGGAAGTTTATTGAATTGAACTGAAATTCAATTCAAATCGAAATTGAACTAAACCGAAATTCTAGTTTGGTTAGGTTTTTTGGTTTTTACTTTTATTTTTGTTTTTTTTTGTTTTTTTTTTTTTTCCCTACATGCATTCCTTTCTATAAATTTTTATTTTTTAAAAATAAATTCTAAATTATTTTTATTCATTTTCTTTTTTTCTTTTCTTTCTTTTTTTCTTCTTCTTCATTGTCCGGGCACCGGCCATGGCGGCGGCTGGCGACCGGCCAATGACGAAGAAGAAGAAAAAGAAACAAAAAGAAAGAGAGAGAAAAGGAAACAAAGAAAAGAAAAAAAAAAAAAATCAAAAAAATAATTATTTTTAAAAAAATAAAAAATATTAGATTTTATTGGTTTGGTTCCGTTAACCGAACCGATAAAAACCGAATTGGTTAAAAAGTTTCGGTTTTTAATGAGAATCAAGCTGAAAAAAACCGAATTTTTCGATTTAGTTCAGTTTGATTTTCGGTTCGATTTTCGACATCCCTCGGAAATGGCTCACTGGTGTAGTTCAATTGCAAAAGGGGTCGCTGTTATTCTTCTCTGTGTTGCTATTGTTATCTTGGTTCCTTCCTTTTCTTCCGTGCGTGTGCTGGCTCAGGGTCTTAGATTCAGAACACGCAGTTTATGGGTAGTGATTGGCAAGTATTGATAGAGGCTCAAGAAGTAGAAGAAGATATGAAACAGTCGTACCCAAAAAGAAAGCCAAACAACCGCACTCACGCTCACCACCCGGTACTGTTTAAGAAACCAAACTAAGCGCGCTAAATTCGATCTCTCCACCAAAAACCAGGCCAAGTGGTCAAAACAACCCTATCCTCCAAGAAACAAACCAAGTGTCTCAAATCCACAAATTCCACCAAAAAAACATCACTCACGTCGGCCATTCTTGATAAGTCCGAGCTCAAGAAGTTCAATCCCACCTTGAAACTCAGAGGGCTGAACAAGACCTCGAAAGTCTCCAGTTCCACCAATTTTGGGTATGAAGAAGAAGGGAAATGGCTCAATTTGTCCCAAATTCAAATTTGGGGCAAACATGTTTAGCAAGGTTGTTTAGGGCATTTATGTTGATTTAGAGCACTGGCGAGCCACGTTAATGGAAAAATATGTTAAAATATCGCTATAGAGGATTTTTGACATCCCAACTAGACAATGATACTCAAAAGCTTGTTTCTTCAATTATCGAAGTGGCACTGAAGATTTTTGATATTAAATTGGGCGAGTTGCTAAAGTTAAGGCAATTCTAGTGCATTTTTTTCCCAAAAGTAGCCATATGTATTACATCCCCAACGACTGAACAACAATTATATGCTGAGCAGAAGCAGATAATGCTTGAGCCTTAATAGTGTCATCATACAACTCCCATATCCTCTTTAGATGATTAAATGAATAATTGCTTAAAAACATGCCCATTAGGAAAATAAGAGCTCATTATATGCTTTATCTTTACAGTTTACTTCGCCAACTTTGGTTTCATATAAGCCAAACAGTTGTTTGTCATTCGTCGTAATAAAGGACTTGAACTCACTGTCCTTTCAAGGTCTATTAAAGCCTCAAATCTTCCGGAAAAAGACATCCATGGCGTTAAACAAGAGCTGGAATGACCAACTTTTTGCTGCAAAATGTTCACCATGATACCAGAAATTTGCTTATGTGTAGGTCTAGTCCTCCTTGGTAAAATAGAAGGAATAGACTTGGCTTCTTTTCCGAAGGATCAAACCAGAGTTGTATTCTCTGAATCATCCATGACGGGGTCGTTAATCAATTCAGGCATATCAGCCAAATCCTCATTAAAGCATTGTTCTTTGCCGGAGCAGATAATTTATTACCCATATCCAAATTCACCAGAGGTTGCTTCACCAGAGAATTATTGTCGACGGTATTTCCTTGTATTGAATCAGAAATCTCAGGGTCTTTATAAATTGTTGCTTACCCATAGGATTACTCTTTTCCTTGGAAATCCATTGTTTCACCACAGGTTTCCTCAGACGACAAGAAGAAGCAACATCACCAAGTTTACAGCAAGCAGAACCTGAAGTCGTGATCCAAATAGGCTTCATTGTAGCATTACTCCCTAACTCTGAATATCATATTGCCAAGGAAGAAAAATAAGAGGGAAATCTCTCTTCCCCATAAAGGATTCGAAGTTGCAAAGACAAACCAAAAGGAAGTTTTTTCCTAAGATTTGTCCAGTCAATGCAGAAGCCCATTTCTTTAAGCCCTCATCAGCCATAGCTCAAGGCACACAAACCCTTCTACTTCCATTAATCAATTCTCGTCCATAGAATTTGATCAATTGATTAGGGTTATCCTCCTGAACAAGGATCTGCTTCCACAAACGAGAATCAGAAGTACCTTGGTGCACCCCCAAATCAATTGAATGAGGACTTCGCTTTTCATTCACAAAACATAAACTTTGTTTTTTGAGACAGAGAGTGCCAAATCCCCATTATCTTGAAGGGATCTAGCAAGAAAATTAAATCATGCAGAAGAGATAGATTTCCATGGAATGCATTGTTCAGCTGAATGCAACAGCTTCTCTAAGGAGAACTCTCAGGATGACTTTCACCCTCCTCAGCAAATGAGAGAGAAGCCATAAAAATGTGCCATATCTTGAGTTTCCTCTACTTCTTTTCCAACAAGAGCATTATCTTAAACAAGTTCAGTGATGATGTTATTGTTTCCTATACCATCTAAAATTATCATTTACAAAATGAAAGTTCTTCAGATATACTGAAAATTTCTGGTCTAGTCCTTTCCTGTCTTCCATTCCTGAACAGAAATTACTCTACCTCGAGAAAGGTCATATTTCAGAGATAAAAATATTCTATCTCATAGTGTGCTCTTGTCTGTGTCTATACAGTAGGAGAACTGTAATTTCATTAAGAGCATTCAACTGCTAAGCACTAACCACTCAATGAGGTGCATGATGCCTTGTCAGTTAAGCAAGTAGATCGTTGCGACACAAAGGGTATGCACTGAGTCCTTATTTTTTTGGGTTTAGAAATACATGAAAATACACAAAAGGTAGCCAGGAAGAAAAAAGAATTTGCACGGCTCATTCCAGAGGAAACAAAGCCAGCGACTTAAAAGTCTTCATGGTTGAATTGCCCTGCAGATGCGACATGGTCAAATTGGAGGAGGCAAAACCTAAAACATGGCCAAGATTCTAGGACACAGATATTCACAAACACTAAGCATTTTAAATTGACCAAGATGCTAGGACATTCATGTCATTAACATACAGTAAGCATTTTAACTGACACGAAGCACTTGAATGCTTGGTAGATGCAGTAAGGTTGTTTTGTTCTGGACAGGAAGCAGTGTCAATATTCACTTGACAGGGTAGCCACCAGACAAAGAGGAGTTCTCTTGTGAGTAGTAAGGCCACAAGCTTCTTCCACATCAATATCATTCAGGCTCAGACCTTCAGGCAATTGCCAATCAAAGTGATGAAGTAGATTCGCCAGCTCGAGCTCCACTACTACCATGCTGAAATTTATTCCAGGACAGCCTCTTCTGCCTGCACCAAACAGCAGGAACTCAAAGTTTTGCCCATTATAATTGATGGAACTGTTCAGAAATCTCTCAGGTCTAAACTCCTCTGGATGTTCCCAGCTTTTAGGGTAGGTCGATATTGCTGCCACATTGAAAAATACTGTCATTTCAGCTGGTATTTCATATCCCCTTATCTTGCAGGCTTCTATTGTTGCTCTTGGTAATAGTAAAGGGAGTGGAGGGTGGAGTCTCAGCACCTCCTTAATAACTGGTCTTAGATAAGGCAGTTTCGAGAGGTCACTCTCTTTTACCATTTGTTTTCCTTTTGCAGTTTCTCAAACCTCTTGTTGTACTTTTCTAATGATGGATGGATTCCTGATTAGTTCTGTCATTGTCCATACTATAGTAGCAGAAGAGGTATCAGTATCTGCATTGAACATGTCCTTAACACCTGAAAGATTGGTGTACTAAGGTACTTAGAAAAAGGACAGGGAAACAGTAGGAACAGATCAAATTATATTGGATACTTGGTGCAAGAGGTACATACAGTTAATACACCTTTCATGTTATTGCTGCTGAGGGAGATTGCTTGATTTGGATCCTTCTGTAAGCGAAGCAACACATTGACAAGATCTTCATGATTAGGTTTAGGCCTTCTTGGGTCGCAGTGCTCCTTGATCACTTCATTGTATAGCTCATCTAGATCCCGCTCTTCTCAAGCCTTGCTTCCAATCCATTGAGCTTGTTGAACCAGGACATCCATGGAAAGATATCAGTAAAACATAACCCTCCTATAAGGTTTTGTATTTCACGGGTGGTCTCGTGAAATTTGCTCTTAACACCGCCAGCTTCAGCCTGACATTTCTTTCCAAAAGTGACCTGGCACGCGATATTGTTGGCTAGTAAAAGTGCCAATTCACTAAGATTGACAGGACCGATAGAAGAAGCTATAGTGTCAAGCATAAGCTTCACTTCTTCCCCCCTAACTGACTCAAATACCTGAACTCTCTTACTACTGAGTAGCTCTAGGATCACTATTTTCCTGAGCTCTCTCCAGGAATCACCATAGGCACTGAACCCCACACCTGAAAAATTATATGATATCTTCTTGGTGGCATGAAGTGCTGGTCTGCCAGAGAAGGCACGATCATGGGTCTTGATTACTTCCCTAGCCACGTCATGTGAAGAGATCACCAAAGCTTGGATTGAGCCGAGCTGGAGGAACATGATTGGTCCATATTCTTTTAAGAGGTGCCTGAATGAGCGATGGAGGGAGCAACCAAGTAGATGTAGGTTTCCAATCAAAGGCAACTTCCTAGGACCAGGAGGGAGATTCCTGGCTTCTCCTGTCCTCTTTTTCTTATCAATAAAAAGCAGGACCAAGACTGGTATTATGAGAGGGATTGCAAGGGTGATAATGAGCTGAAAATTCATGGTGTAATAATCTCCCTTGAGCAAGAAAGATAAGATAGCCATAGATGAAAGGATGACGATTCTCTGTCTTTTTATAGTTGTAGATTACATCAGGCAATTGGTGATTTTACGGCACTACATGTGGTTAAATTGAGCTTCCTTAACATAATAAGTGAAGAGAAGACTTTTTGCCTGTATTAACGAGCACTAAGGATCAATTTGCCACGCTAAATTTCCTATATAAGACGGGAGATGGTGAGAATTGATTGTAGATGACCTGCGATGGAGATAAACGGATTCATTAATAGTCTACTGGCTGATGTATAGAAGCCAGCATCTAATGAATATGAGAGAAGACCTAGCTGGGGTTGAAACAGTAAAAGGCAAATCATTTGCAGCAAGGCTAGTTCCACCTTTCCAGAAGCCCCAAGAACAATTCAAGCTAAGTTCTGGTGCCGAGGTTTCTCCCAACTACATGAAAATTCTATATCCACGTTTGGAACACATACAGCTCTTAAACTTTATTTATGCCGTTTCACTTTTACTGAAGATTCTATCTCATGTATGCAAATCAATTTTTGCCAACACCCACGGTAGTTACGCAAACCAGGTAAAAAGACAATATGCTAAAACTCGTGAGTGGCTTCATCACTGACTTGTGCTCAGGGAAAATGATTCATGAAAATTGCGAATCGAATTTCTACTCTTTCTAGAGCTTCTGAGATTCCTATTCTTGATACACCTCATGAATTGCATGGTATACGTTAACCAAACTCGACCACCACAGAAATTGATTTCCGTTGCTCCTCCTTGGATTATGTGAAGATTTGTTTAGACTATTCTCCTTCATTTTGATTAATCTTTCCTTTCTACATTTTAATCTAACATTTGTCCATTACAAGACCCTGAAGTGGATGGTAATCAGGTTGATTAACAGTCTACAGTCTCAGCATTTAAATGAATATGAGTTAAGAGTTAAAGGCAAAGTATTTCATCACGAGATTAGTTGTGTAGTGTGGAAATATTCTGTCATCTGGATCTATTATGTACCCCAAATTGCTTCCAGATGGTAAATGGTCTGTTCCTCTCCCATCAAACATGTAGGGATCTACATGTCGAACGAATGATCAACATAAATAATAGACATTTTCAGCATATCCCTGCCTATTAGAAAGAAGACAATGGTGTTGAATTGACATGGAAAGCTGCATCCACAACTACAGATATAATAATATAAGAGCACTGAAAGCAAAAGGTAGATATCCATCCAAGTGACACGGCCTGATAGACGGACACGATCTAGGGATTCCTAGCACCGGGCCATGGTCCGTGCGAGAACAAACCCACGATTCATGAGCTACCGCTCCATCCATGGGCGGGCGACCCTTCGATTCCCTCTGACAAACAACCCTTGGGCTTCTCCAGGCCCTAGAGGCCTCGAGTATCTTATTGTATAGACTATGTAATGATTATGGGATTAAAACCCCACCATTAGATCGGATCAACAGTTGAGATTAGTTCCGCACTTGTATATATAGAGATCCTTCATCCTCAATTGTACTATCTTATTCACAAGTTAATATACCTTTGTGCTTCATTCTCGATACACTTCTTGTGAGTCGAGTATGCATGTGCATAAAGCTGACTCGTGAGAAATATTAAGGCTGCACGGTGTTAGAGAATGTGAGATCGATTAACCCTTGACACAAGCATATTTTTTTCACAGGACAAAAAACTACCAAAGTCAAATATTTCTTCAGTCTCTATCCATATAATATGTCCAAGAACAACTGATACCAGGCAAATTTGAAATCATATCTTTCTTCGAAGGTGGTAAGTAAAGAAAGTAAAGGTTCGCGCTTTGAAATGAGGTTTATTTTGGGTTAGTTTAGTCATCAATGCTGCTGCGCTGTGGAAGATCTATTGGTCCACACGAATATATTACCGAACCGTGTCACTCTTCCCGATCTTTATTAATCTCTCTGGAGTAAAGACAAATAACTTGTCACAAAAATAGTTCTTTATTGTTAGTTCCCTGACTTGAGTGGACAAGTTGCTTAGCACAGTTGCCTTTGACAATTTAAAAGTTGTTTGGAGCATCTGGAAAGTCATTGTGGTTCTTTAATGTTTTTGTGGACCTAGATCGATTAATTTCCAAAAATTGCTTCAAAAGATGAACGTCTTCATCAAACGATGTCTTTAAGTTGTCCACGCAATAAAAGTATAGTAAAGATACGGGTTATCAAGCTGTACAAACGCTATCGTTCTAGTTTTGATTCTTAACTAAAACTGGAGCTCAAAACTACTACATGACAGAACACTTGTGCCGCAACCTTTTATCGCCTCTTTTCCTTGGTGGAAGTCCATGAAACCAAAATGATACAATGAAGTTCACTAAGGAAAATGAGTGTATCACCCCAACAAAGAAAGCATCTATTTGTTACTAAGATCTTTGTTTTTCCCAAGTTTTTGAATAATTCAGGCTACAAGATCTAGGAACAGCAACTACCACAAAGTCAAACAGGAAAACTCGTAGCAGGCATACAACACAAGAAACATGCCAAGACAGAAGAAAGTCTCCGTTATTACGGAGTGAATCAAGCGAACTTTTCTATTGGTAGCATCGGAACATAGCGTCAACCTCTCACGGGGGTTGCTATCAGGCAAAGAGGAGTCCTCTTGTGAGTCGTAAGGCCATAAGCTTCTTCCATGTCAATATCTTCGATACTCATCCCTTCACGCAGTTTCCAATCAAACCGATGAAGAAGATTTGCCAATGCAAGCTCAACTATCACGACACCAAAGTTAATGCCGGGGCATCCCCGCCTGCCAGAACCAAATGGCAGAAACTCATAGTTCTGTCCCTTAAAATCGATGGAGCTGTTCAAGAACCTCTCGGGCCTGAACTCTTCTGGGTTTTCCCAAGATTTTGGGTCCATGGAGATTGCTGTCACATTAATGAATACAGTAGTTCCTCTAGGAACTTTGTATCCCCTTATCTTGCAATCCTCAATCGTCGCTCTCGGTACTAGAAGAGGGAGCGGTGGATGGAGTCTTAATGCCTCTTTGATGACTGATCTAAGGTAGCTGAGTCCTAGAAGGTCAGTCTCTTCAACCTGTGACTTTCCTTTTGCCGCTTCTCGAACCTCTTCTTGTGCTTTTCTCATCATAGCTGGATTGCGGACGAGTTCTGTCATTGTCCAGAGTATAGCGGTTGCAGAGGTATCTGTTCCTGCATTGAACATGTCCTGAAACAAAATCCCAGGCTGTTAGTCCCAATTTTTTTTTTTTTTAATCTAGTTTGTAACAGAGTGATAAGGAAGTGAACAGAAGGAAATATATGCTGAACAAATAAGGCAAAGAGGAACATACAGTTAATACTCCTTTAATTTGCTCCCCAGTGAGGGCAATCATTTGATTTGGATCCCTTTGTAACCGAAGTAACACGTCAACAAGATCTTCATGATCGGGTTTAGGCCTTTGAGGGTCTTGGTGCTCCTCGATCACTTCATCGTACAACTTGTCTAACTCCCTGAAGTTCTTTTCAACCTTCGCCTTGAAGCCATTGAGCCTGTTAAACCAAGCTATCTGTGGAAACAGATCCGCAACACAAAAGCCCCCTATAATGCTCTGTATTTCGTGGGCTGTCTCGTGAAATTTGCTCTTTCGACCACCATCTTCAGCCTGCCATTTCTTACCAAAAGTCACTCGGCACACAACATTGTTAGCCAATAAAAGTGCTATTTCACCAATACTGACGGGACCTGGAGAAGAAGTGATTGCGTCTAGCATGAGCTTAACCTCTTCCTTCCTCACAGATTCGAACAACTGGACTCTCTTACTGCTCAGGAGTTCTAGGATCACTAATTTCCTGAGCTCTCTCCAGGAATCGCCATAGGCACAGAAACTTACATCAGAACAATTGTATGTCAACTTCTTCACTGCATAAAAGACAGGTCTGCCGGAGAAAGCGCGGTCGTGGGCCTTGAATACTTCTCTGGCGACATCTTCGGACGAGATGATTAATGTGGGAACAGACCCAAGCTGGAGTAACATGATCTCGCCATACTGTTTCGAGATGCGCATGAGCGATCGGTGAGGCAAGGAGCCGAGCTGGTGCAAATTCCCGATGATCGGCAACTTCCTGGGACCGGGAGGGAGATTCCTAGATGCTTGTGTCTTCTTTTTCGCGTCAATCAAAAAGACTAGTAACAGCGGCATCACAAGAGCGCATATGAAGGCCACAATAAGCTGAACACCCATGGCCTGATCTGCTTGGAAAAAATCATGAGTGATGAAACCAACATGTGAAAAGGTTTCATAGGAGGTCTGGTGCATGAATGAGTCTAAAGTAGATGGAAGTGGGAGATCTACATAAGCCAATGGGAAGGTTCGGGCGTGTCCTGTCCACCACTCTATTCTAATTACTGTAATGAAAGAACTTTTTTATTAGATCGATATAACAAAATTCTAAGGCAATCAGCTGAATTCATCTTTACTCAAAACTTAAATCAACAAATTATTCGTTAATCATGATATATTTCGTACTCCACACTACGTTACTGGATCTGCTATGTATCGATGCCCTATATATGGGTTGTAACTTTATACATCCTTGAATGAAATGCTTCGTTTTCAGATTAAAAAAAAAATAAAATCAAACCGGCCTCAGAGAGAGCCACCTTCAAAGTCATCCATATCGTGAGCAACAGCTTTATCAAGATTACTTTATAAAAGAAAATGCCACACAAATCTCTTCTCCAAGAATTTTGGATTTTTCTAAGCTACTTCTTAAATATCTAGATATTTTCTTGTAAGATATTTTATGTGGCGAATAGATTGGCCACCTCTAGTAGTCTATGTTAATATCTAGATATTTTCTTGTAAGATATTTATCGGGCATGTCCTGTCCACCACTCTATTCCACCTAACACATTACGTATACGCCTCTAACTCTTACTGTGGAAGTATTATATGGTACATAAATCATTAAACTAGCTTGCTTAGAACAAGGAGATGCTGACATTGCCTATGCACATGAAGAATTAGTACAATAAGGGGCCGTTTTTCACATGCAGATAAGTACGAAACGCATTGTTTGACTTTTATTGCATTAATGATCGATCATACCAACGCCTTTCTTGTGATTTATTGATGCCGAAGCTGATTGTGTCATAATCCCAGCCCCACCTCTAAGGTCTTGAGTGGCAAGGGTTATTTTCGCCACATCTCAAGCTCGTCGCCGTTCCCATTCTTTTTATCTTATTATTAATACACATGCAGCAACGTGAATAAACAACTCCCTAGATAAACAACAGCTAGAAGACTGGAACATATATCACACATAATATACTAATTTATATTATAACAGTACTTTTACAAGTCATTTTTCTATGGGCATCTTTTCTTTTTATATCACACTAAAGTTTTCACATAGGCTAGAGGAATTTCCTATCTCCTCGAGCATGACTATCGCTCCCAAAATTGACGTGGGACTCCATGCCTACAAGATTGAAAGATGAGGGAGTGAGTCATGGGAATTCAGTAAGTAAAATTTCTAACACTCTATTAGAAAAGCATCTCATAATCAAAGTCTAACACATACAACACTCGCAAATAGCGCTGATGGTAGATTAATAACAAACTTATTGCTACATTTTGACTACGGTGCAGATGCCCATCACAACGTACTTCAACGCATGCTTACCTTCGGTTTAATAATGAACACATTAACATATCATGTTTATGCATAGCCAGCACTCATGCAAATTCATATATTGTCGTATTGGCTCGACTAGGCCCTCTTGGCTCAACCGGAACTTCCAGCTTCTTGTTGGGTTTTTTGACTTAGCCACGGTATCTCGGCTTGATCGAGGCTTCTTGGGGCTTTTGAGTTCAAGACTCAAGCATCTTGGCTCAACCAAAGTATCCCGGCTTAACCAAGGCATCTTGTTCGATAAACGAGGCATCGCGCTAGCGCGAGGTGGTGACAGATGCTTTTTCTTCTTTAAGTGTACACATATATGGATCATACAAGCTGGTTCTTATATTTTCTTCTTAGCTGACTCATGCGGCGTGCTCATTCGTTCGTGAATTCTTGTACTATACTAATAAACATGTCGGGAACGATACTTGGTTTGTGACTTGAATCGATCATTTAGCACCGATCCCCGCACTAGATAAGGCTCGAAAACGGGATGCCTCAATGCTGATCCAAGACCTTGAAGTTTAAATACACCTCGCTTTGATCCATAATTGGCATATGACCGAATCTTGGAATGATCCATGACTCATTCTTGCCACTGGCGCACTATATTCACAACCATTTCTCATAGGTTGAAATCGAAATGTTACAGACCGGTTCCTAACAAATGAATCTAAGAGTGACTGAAAACGATAGAGATACCAACAGATGAGCTAGTTATAAATAATCCACTAATCAGTTAGAGAATTACACGACTATAATCACCATACACGCTAGGATTTTCTGATCGCTTGTAGAAGAAAGCACAAGAATCTGAGGAGCCGTTAATGCTTGTGGGCCCCTCCATCCCATTTGTCTTCAACGGCCGACAGCAAATATCTCACATATGAAGAAAAATCCCCCTCGTGCGGCCATTTTTTTTGTCGGTCTGCCAAACTTAAACGAAACTCATGCGCAACTTGTGGGCTCATGAGAAATTGAAGCACGCAGGCTGCTTTCTTTGGGTTTCTTCTCCGCGTGAAGATAGAATAAAGGAAAAAGTATACTAAAAGCCCTAAAACCTATCATGAAAATATAATTTAATTTTAAAACTTTCAAAATATACAAAAATATAATTAAGTCTTAAAATTTGTTAAATTAGTCTAATCAAGTCATTTCCTTGATTAAAATTTTTGAACGTTTTAGGACTCGATTGTATTTTTATAAAAAATATTATGATTTGATGGGATCTTTTTGAAAGTTTTAGGACTATATTGTACTTTCATGAAAGTTTTAGGACTTGATTATATTTTTGTGACCCCCCAATAAAATCTAATTTATGTGATGCCCCCAAACGTCATGCACGGTACCATCGTTTGTTTAAACTATTATTATTAAGCATGTAGAAGCACAAAATCATAATGTACGAGAAATGAAATTGGCAAGTTCTAATAATTTACACATACAAATTTTCCCATTATCTACCCTCAACCAAGCATTAATACGAGTACCAAAAAGAACACAAAGCATTAACTTTGGGAAGATGGTCGAATCTTGTTGATGCTACCCATGCTCTTGCATCCAAAAGCTTGCTTATACAAGGTCACATATTATATTACGGATCAAAAAATTTGGCCCATCATCTCAAAGGACTTTACACAAATTGTGAAAGACAGGACATCAATGCATTCATTCATAGAGACTACCTGATTTGGACTTCGTTATTAGAAAAGACGTGATCAGCAAACGTGATGCATACTCTAATGTATTAGTTAGCATGATCAGTTTATGCCTAATTAACACATCAATGACTACTGACTTACAATTCAGCACAACAACATTATTAATGATTTTGCAGAATCGAGTTTATCACATGCCAACCTCAAAGTCATATCAAAATTGAGATCCTTGGAAATCAATTCTAAGTCATTAACGAATGGATTTATCCGGCCTATTTACTTTGCACAACAAACTCAAACAAAGGAGCTAATCTTGATCAAATTTGAAGCTTTATTCATATTGATATGATTCAATCATTTTATCGAACAGATATAAAGCGTCTCGGCCAGGGAGTCTGAATAATGTATGTGAAGTAGAGATTTCCAAAATTGGGGTAAATTTACAAAAGATTTGGAATAAATTGGAAATCTGTACCTTTTGAGCTCTCTCTCTCTTTCTCTATCTCTCCATTTCCAAGCAAAGAAACGAAAACACTAAGCTGAGTAAAAACTTGAAAGAGAGATGAGCGGGATTTGGAAATACTAAATGGAGGTGATAACAGAGGCAACGGACAAGGCGACCACGTAGTTTGTTGGACGAGAGAGAGCAAATTCGTGGGTAAGTATACTATTAGTACCAAAAGTTGTGTACGGCATTAATTTTGGTGCCAAATGTTTATTTTGGATCAATTAAATGCAAAAAGTTTGAAAAATGATCATTTTAGTGCCAACTTCGATTTGGTTGGGAAATCCGACGTGACACTTTTTTATCAATTTTTGAAGTTGATATGGTTTACCGGAGAGTACAGTCAGCATTTAAATAAGTCACTCCGCACACGAGGTTGTTAGCCAATAAAAGTGCCATGTCACCAATATTGACGGGACCTGGAGAAGAAGTGATTGCGTCTAGCATGAGCTTAACCTCTTCCTTCCTCACAGATTCGAACAACTGGACTCTCTTACTGCTCAGGAGTTCTAGGATCACTAATTTCCTTAGCTCGCTCCAGGAATCGCCACAGGCACCGAAACTTGCATCAGAATAATTGTATGTCAACTTCTTCACTGCATAAAAGACAGGTCTGCCGGAGAAAGTGCGGTCGTGGGCCTTGAATACTTCTCTGGCGACATCTTCGGACGAGATGATTAATGTGGGAACAGACCCAAGCTGGAGTAACATGATCTCGCCATACTGTTTCGAGATGCGCATGAGCGATCGGTGAGGCAAGGAGCCGAGCTGGTGCAAATTCCCGATGATCGGCAACTTCCTGGGACCGGGAGGGAGATTCCTAGATGCTTGTGTCTTCTTTTTCGCGTCAATCAAAAAGACTAGTAACAGCGGTATCACAAGAGCGCATATGAAGGCCACAATAAGCTGAACACCCATGGCCTGATCTGCTTGGAAAAAATCATGAGTGATGAAACCAACATGTGAAAAGGTTTCATAGGAGGTCTGGTGCATGAATTAGTCTGAAGTAGATGGAAGTGGGAGATTTACATGAGCCAATGGGAAGGTTCGGGCGTGTACTGTCCACCACTCTATTCTAATTACAGTAATGAAAGGGACCTTTTTGTTAGATCGATACAAACAAAATTCTGACACAATCGGCTGACGTGAATGAAAAACGGCCCCATATTGTACCAATTCTTCATGTGCATATGGGGCCGTTTTTCATTCATGGTAGTCACATGCAGATGAGTACAAAACGCTTTAAGTTTTATTACAACAATGACGGATGATACTTGCATGGTCCGGGTAGGTGGTTCCTGGTCTAAAATCGGAAACCGTCTGCTAAGGACCGGTTTCAAAAATTTGGAATCGGGAACCATTCGTTAGTTACATGAATCCACTCGAAATTTGAACTGCCAGTTCAGTTCGATTCTCAGATGGATCCATGGAACTGGTCTTACCAATAATAATATTATGTTCTAAGTTCTGCCGTGAATACTTTTCATATTGAGTAATATATTGTTTAAATTGAACTAGTTTAATTAAGGGTATCATTTTTCTTTATTTTATTGGAAAACACTACCAAAGAAGAGAAATAGGTCCTTTTTTTTTCTTTCTTGTTTTTGAATCATTTCAGTTGAATTCTAAACTATTTTTTAAGTTCAAGGTTTTGGACGAAGTGTTCTATGTGAGTCTCGAAAGTATCATTTGAAGGAATCATTTGTTGAGTTGCTGAAAAGCAACTTATACACTATGCTAAATTCTGATAAAAACATGGAAACCGTGAGAGGAGATAGAGCCCTAAAATCTAGGTTTGCTAATTAGTAATTTAGAAATTTATTTTAATATTAAAAATTAATATATAATTATAATATAATCAGTCCGGTTTGAGTGGGCGGATCTGTCTATGGAATCGGGAGTTGAACCGGTACCCACCAGTTCCTATAAATTGGAACTAGGAACTGGATGGGTTCTCTCAAGAACCACCGGTTCTAGGTGGTTCCAGTCCGATTTCGGGCGGTTTGGACGAGTCCTAGTTCTTTTGCACACCTTTAATCATACCAACGCCTTTGTTGTAATTTATTGATGCCGAAGCTGATTATGTCATAAACCCAGCTTTATCTCCAAGGTCTTGAGCGACAAGAGTTATTTTCGTGACGTCTCAAGCTCGTTGCTGTCCCGATTCCTTTTCATCTTATTATTATACACATGCAACAACATGAATAAAGAACTCCCTGGATAAACAACAGCCGTAAGACTATAACATATATCACAATAATATACTAATTTATATTATAACAATACTTTTACAAGCCATTTTTCTACGGGCCATCTTTTCTTATTATATCACACTAAGTTTCCACATAGGCTAGAGAAATTTTCTATCTCCTCTAGCATGACTGCAGCTCCCAAAACTGACGTGGGACTCCATGCCTACAAGATTAAAAGATGAGGGAGTGAGTCTTGGGAATTCAGTAAATAAAATTCCTAACTCTCTACTAGGAAAGCATCTCATCATCTAAGTTTAACAAATAGAATACTCGCAAATAGTGTTGATGGTAGATTAATAGCAAACTTATTGCTACATTTTGACTACATGCAGATGCTCATCACAACATGCTTCAACACATGTTTACCTTCGGCTTAATAATGAACACATTAACATATCATGCTTATGCATAATCGGCACTCATGCAAATTCATTTATTGTTGTACTAGCTCGACTAAGCCCTCTTGGCTCGACTAAGCCCTCTTGGCTCAATAAGGACTTCTAGCTTCTTGCTGGGTTTTCTGACTCGACCAAGGTATCTCAGCTTGACTGAGGCTTCTCGGTGCTAACTTTCCGCGGCTTCTGAGTTCAAGACCCAGGTATCTTGGCTCAACTAAAGTGATAGAAAATGATAGAGATATAGATTAAGGAATGACAAAGAAGACGAGAGATTTGCATAATTCTATCCGAGTGTTGATACCTACTTAGAGAGATGAGCTAGTTATAAATAATCTACTAATCAATTAGAGAATTACACAACTATAATCACTCATACACGCTAGAATTTTCCGATCGTTTGTGGTAGAAAGCACAAGAATCTGAGGAACTGTTAATGCTTGTGGGCCCTCTCCATCCCATTTGCCTTCAACAGCAGACAGCAAATATCTCACATATGAAGTAGGTCTGCCAAACTTTTTTTTTTTTTTTTTGGTCAGTTCGGTCTGCCAAACTTAAATGAGACTCATGCGCAACTTGTGGGCGTCTGAGAAATTGAAGCACGCGGGCTGCTTTCTTTGGGTTTCTTCTCCGCATGAAGATAGAATTAATAAAAAGTGTACTAAAAGTCCTAAAACCTATCATAAAAATGTAATTTAATTTTAAAACTTTCAAAAATGTAATTAAGTTTTGGAATTTGTCATGAAAATGTAACTGAGTCATAAATTTTTTAAAAAGTGCAATCAAGTCCTAAATTTTGTTATTAGCTTAATCAAATCCTTTCCTTGATTAAATTTTTTTAAATGTTTTAGGATTCAAATGTATTTTTGTGAAAAGTTTTAAGATTTGATTGAATTTTTTTGAAAGTTTTAGGATTGGATTTTACTTTCATGATAAGTTTTGGGACTTGATTACTTTTTTTTTTTTTTTTTTTAAATTTTTAGAATTCCATTGTACTTTTATGACAAGTTTGAGAATTTCTAGTATACTTATTCTTAGAATTAATGTTGGAAGAAAAACAATATCTAGCGCCTCTCAAAAGTCTAACCTAGACTTTATTTGTTTGCACGTTTTAGATAGTGTTTATTTGACGGGCTCAAATTCTAAACATAATTCGATAATTCCCAATAAATCTAATTTATGTGATGCCCCCAAACATCATGCACGGTACGATCATTTGTTTAAACTATTATTCTTAAGCATGCGGAATCAAGTTTATCACATGCCAACCTCAAAGTAATATCAAAATTGAGATCCTTGGAAATCAATTCTAAGTCATTAACGAATGGATTTATCCGGCCTATTTACTTTGCACAACAAACTCAAACAAAGGAGCTAATCTTGATCAAATTTGAAGCTTTATTCACATCGATATGATTCAATCATTTTATCGAACAGATATAAAACGTCTCGGCCAGGGAGTTTGAATAATGTATGTAAAGTAGAGATTTCCAAAATTGGAGTAAATTTATAAAA
The DNA here is from genome assembly GCA_014182555.1 of Eucalyptus erythrocorys. Classification (NCBI taxonomy): domain Eukaryota; kingdom Viridiplantae; phylum Streptophyta; class Magnoliopsida; order Myrtales; family Myrtaceae; genus Eucalyptus; species Eucalyptus erythrocorys. The sequence continues at coordinate 1,428,903 of CM024598.1, forward strand.
GATTTGGAATAAATTGGAAATCTGTACCTTTTGAGCTCTCTCTCTCTCTCTCTCTCTCTCTCTCTTTCTCTATCTCTCAATTTCCAAGCAAAGAAACGAAAACCCTAAGCTGAGTAAAAAACTTGAAAGAGAGATGAGCGGCGATTTGGAAATATTAAATGGAGGTGATAACAGAGGCAACGGACGAGGCGGCCATGTGGTTTGTCGGACGAAGGAGAGCAAATTCGTGGGGTAAGTACACTATTAGTACCAAAAGTTATATACGGCGTTCATTTTAATGCCAAAAGTTTATTTTGGATTACTTAAGTGCCAAAAAATTTAAAAAACCATCATTTTAGTGCCAATTTCGATTTGGTTGGCCGGAAATCCGACGTGGCACTTTTTTATTAATTTTTGAAGCTAATGTGGCTTATTGGAGAGTACAATTAACATTTAAACAATAAAACGATGCCGTTTGGTATCACTCCCCCAATTCAAAATTCTAAATCCCCAAATTGAGAGAGAGAAGATGAACGACGCTCACTTTGGGCTAGTCACCGTCCTTGACGGCCCCCGCACTCGGCGGCCGCGGCTCCGACCCCAACCCCAATGACGGCCACTTAGCGGGTAAGTCGAAGGCTGTGATTTGATCGGTGCTTGGGGAGGCTGCCGACAAGTGCGCCACCCCTGATCTCTCCCTCTCCATCTCCGATCTCCCCGACGAGTGCTTGGCCTGCATCTTCCAATACCTCGGCTTTGGCAACCGGGGCTAGTGCTCCCTTGTGTGCCGCTGCTAGCTCGCGATTGAAGGCCAGAGCCGCCAGAGGCTTGCCCTCCATGCCTACTCGGAGCTACTGGATGCAGTCTCGGCGCTGTTTGCGCAGGTTCGACTCGGTCACGAAGCTCGTGCTTAAGTGCGACCGTAAGTCGTTGAGCATTAATGATGAAGCGCTTGTGCTAATCTCGCTCAAGTGCGGGAACTTCACATGCCTCGAGCTACAATTGAGCAACGGCAGCCGAGCGATGGTGGTTGAGTGACGGCCGTCAAGCGAGCTAGGTCGGCATTGGGCGAGGATCGGACAAAAAAACCCTAATTTCAATCCCAAATAAAAAAAAAAAATCCCAAATGAGTTGTGTGGCGTTGTTTTTGTGAGGCCATTCACTTAGGATGGCAAAACGACGTCGTTTTCTTAAGGAGGACAAAACGACGTCGTTTAAAAGCTATGTTGATTTTTTTTTTTTTTTTAAATATAAAAACTACGTAATCATTTTGGCCGGAATATTTTGCCGGTGACACCAAAGTGATCTTTTTCCTTCGATTTGGCACTTAAGTGAACCGACAAGAACTTTTGACACCAAAGTGAGTGCTGTACACAACTTTTGGCATTGATAATGTATTTATCCCCAAATTCGTTATTGTGAAGGAAAAAAAAATACCCTTCAAAATATATCCCCAACTTTATAAATGAATGCAGAAACTACACGCATTTAAGAGTAAATTGGAAAATATGTACCTTTCAAAGCGGAGGTGGCGACATGGTAGAGTCATTGTATGAGTCGGAAGGGGAAGAGAAAGAGCAAAATGTTGTCCAAGAAGGTTTTAGAGAGAGAGAGAGAGAGAGAGAGAGAGAGAGAGAGAGAGAAAGAAGGAGAGATGAGCGATAATTTGCGATGGTGGAGTAACAGAGGCGGAGGCGGTGGTGGTGGCATGATTCGTCAGATGAGTGAAGAGTGAAGAGAGAGAGAGAGAGACTGTGGGGGTGGAGAGAGATGCACGTGAGAGTTTGAAATTCAATAGGCCCGTTTGACACGTGTCACATGATAAGTGGATTAGTATTTTGTTGACATGGCATCATTGTCGTATGCAATATTTTCTTCTATCCATGCCATGTTGAGATATGCGCTCTGGACCATCAAATGCATGGGCTCTGCACGTGACTTGTCATGTATGTGTGCTTAGTGCACTCACTCGACAATGTAACAAATGTAGTTCATCTGAAGAAAAAACTCATCAAACTCACCCCCACCCCATTATGCAAAACCCGTCATATCTGATTGCTCCTTACCCTCCTTCACCATTCTTTGAATGTAGAAAAGTTTTTCACTTCAGTATAACAAAAGATTTATTATAAGAATATCGCACAAAACAGCAAATCAAGTTAATCACATATGTGAAAACAATTCTGTATCTCATGAGAAAATGCAAACTTTTCGGAGATTTTTGCAATGTGATTGTCCATAAACCGAGCTTATCTAAGATTTTTCCACTTCTGATGGTTGAGTGTTGGAAGATGACCAGGCGAGTTTTTTGAAAAAATGGAACTGCCCCTAATAATTGGCGGGCTTGCTAAAATGAGCCCAATTTGGGCCGACGATAGCACAAGAGCAAAACTTGACAGAACATGTTAGTGACGCGACACAGCATAGTCCCCAAATGATGCGGATAAGCGATCAATTTGTCGAACAAATGATCAAGACAATACACAATTTAAGCATATTCCTACCTATTAGAAAGAAGACAGTGGTGTTCATTTGACATGGAAAGCTACCTCTGTAAGGGCTAATGCAAATATCTAGAGGGGGTGAATAGGTGTAATTAAAAATTTTCGCAAGACTTAGTAAACGTAAATTGCCTTTTGAAGATAATTAACTAAGGAAATGAATGGTGGCTGTCTCAACAAGGAGTATACCACCTAAGATTTGATCATCATACTGAATCCATGGCATTAGATGCTACTGGAGATTTTTGGGCTGTGGGCAGGCATGGGCTTAATGACCTTGAAATTAAAGAGTAAAGCATAACACACTTCCTTTGCAACTCCGAGTAAAGCCGTCCACGAAAACACGGATCTAAATGTAACTTTACGAGGAGAGATCACTAGATTGTATGACTATGACAAAGTGATGTTTGGGGTGGATTAATTGTATTATCTATGCCTACCTCGGCGAGGATTGTTGCGAAAGAGGGGGGATTTAGCATGCTCCATTTCTTAATGTCAAAAAGTGATCGTCAGAGACAAATCATGTTTCTTCGCAAAACTCTTTAAAATTTTAATATGTTGTAGATATGGATGTCATTTAAAACTTTTGTGAAGAAAGAAAGTATGTTTAAATTCGAAAGGAAAGATTTTATAAAAATTCGAGAAAGCAACTTTGTTACCGTTTTCACTATACTAGGCAGGTTCTACACGATAATTGATTAAGCCTTTGTTCCAGTCATTTTACCTTTGAAAACTATAAAATTTAAGTATGTTATATATTGAGATTTTTTTTGAACAACTTTCACGGGGAAGTTTCTCCAAATTTGAAGCACAAAGAGCTTTATAAAATTGGAAAGCAGGAAAGGTCCAGCGGTTTTCAAAAACTGGGAAGTGAAAACCTATAAAACTCAATGTGACAAGTCTATGGGGGAGAGATGGTGCCCTAATTAGCTTGCAATATCATTTGTCATCATTCCTTTAGGCCATGAGTCATCCCCTTTCATTAATTACCTGGGATACATAAGCCTCCACACTCATCACACTCATTACACTCATTTAATGCATTTGACTCTTGTTCTTTAAGAAGATTGCCCAATCTAGCTTAATCTCCTAGTTGGACCCAAAATAAGGGTCAAAGTCGAGGATGTTATACTTTTAGCACTAAAGTAAGCGCCATACATAACTTTTGGTACTTTTAATGTATTTACCCCGCTCCCGAAAATATATTGCCGAAATATATGCCCCTGTGCATTGTTTCTTCTTATTTTCCCCATCTCTTTTTGCCTTCGCACGCTTGTATCTCTCCACATTGGACCGTGCAAGATAAATATTCTCCACTGATTTTATTTTTTAGACCAAATATCAGCCCACAGATTAATCGAACATTGCCAAAAATTCAAGATTGTAATAGAATTTTCCCAACTTCCGAATCTTGCAAAGATGAACTCACAATATTCCCTTGCTACGCTTGTCCTCACTAAGGATGTATGAATAGATTGCATGAATATACGAAAAATCCCGTCATATCATCGAATATTAGAAGAGTAATACGAATCTTTTCCGAAATATACCTATTTTCCAGATCGTAAAATTAAAGCTCATCTGTTGCCAGTCCAATGCAAACACAATAAAATATAAACGTTTTTAAACTGTATGGTATGCAGTTTAGTGAGTAAAGAACAGCGCAAGTGCCATAACTTGGCACGGGGGGACACTTAAGTGCCATAACTTCAAAACGGTACACTTGAGTGCCGGTTTCGAAATTAAATGGGACACTTAAGTGCCACTCCGGCGACAATCCAGTCAACGTGGCGACGTGGCGATTTTCGGCGACGGAGGCCCAAAACGGCGTCGTTTTGCACGGCCGACGTGGCGAGAAAACGCAAAAACGACGCCGTTTTGTCGCTAATGTGTAAAAAATAATATAAAAATTAATTAAATTAAATTAAAACTTAATTTTATTTAAAATATTCTAAAAAATTTAAAAAATTGGAAAAATCTAGAAAATTAAAAAAAAAAAAAAAAAGAAGGGGGAGGCGGAAGGGGGCCGAGGGCCGAGCCCTCGCCGCCGCCGTCTCCCCGCCGTCGCCGGAAGGGCGGCGACGGAGGGGGAGGGTCGGCCGGGGTCGCCGGCCCCCGGCCGACTGCGGCGAGGGCCGCCAGCCCTCGCCGGATCGTGGCGAGGGCCCGCGAGCCCTCGCCCCAGATCCGGGGCGAGGGTTGCGGCCCTCGCCTAGATCCGGCGAGGGTTGCGGGCCCTCGCCGCCGCCGGTCGGCCGGGGGCGACCCCGCCGACCTTCCCCTCTCCTTCGTCGGCCCATCCCGGCGACGGTGGGGAGGCGGCGAGGGCCCGCAGCCCTCGCCGGATCGGCGAGGGCCCGCAGCCCTCGCCGGATCCGGGCGAGGGCCGCGACCCTCGCCCCGGATCCGGGCGAGGGCTCGCGGGCCCTCGCCGTGATCCCGTGAGGGCTGGTGGCCCTTGCCGCCGGCCGGCCGGGTCGGCGACCCCGGCCGACCCTCCCCCTCCGTCGCCGGCCCTTCCGGCGACGGCGGGAGGCGGCGCGGCGAGGGCTCGCCCTCAGCCACCCCCTTCCGTCTCCCTCCCTTTTTTTTTTAAATTTTCTAGATTTTTCCAATTTTTTTTAAATTTTTTAGAATATTTTAAATAAAATTAAGTTTTAATTTAATTTAATTATTTTTTATATTATTTTTTACACGTTAGCGACAAAACGGCGTCGTTTTTTGCGTTTTTTCGCCACGTCGCCGTGCAAAACGACGCCATTTTGGGCCTCCGTCGCCGGAAAATCGCCACGTCGCCCGTTTGGCCGGATTTTCGCCGGAGTGGCACTTAAGTGTCCCATTTTACTCTGATATTGGCACTCAAGTGTACCGTTTTGAAGTTATGGCACTTAAGTGTCCCCCCGTACCAAGTTATGGCACTCCGGGTGTCCCAAACTCGCAGTTTAGTATTATTTTTGTTTAGGGGTTAATTTTAACCCCTGATTTTCTATACTATAATTGAATGACCGGATTGTTAAAATTTAGGTGTCAACAAGCCCACATTAGGAAAATCCTCACAGAAAGGAGATGGAACTAGGAGATTTACTAGAGAGAATTGGAAGATCTGGATGTGTTTGCCATTTTCAGAAATAGAATAAGCCTGATACATTCATTCCGATCGCGGTTGAAAACTTCTCGACCGTGATGCACCTCTAACGCTTTTTGTGGAGTTATCACACGGTACGTGGATCCATTTAACTAGCTTGCCTACATCATGGAAGATGGTGACATTGGGATGCGACGATGGCACCCGGTGAACAGATAAGCATGTTGACTAATTGGCTGTAAATCAAGTTAATCACACAGGAAGATAAGTACCCCTCGCATTGTTCAATTGGAAACAATTTCTCAAGTTGTGCTTTAAAGACGCCTTCCTTTTTTTTTTTTTTCAATTGCATTCCTGGTTGATATACCTACGTCTCTGTTGTTATGTATTGACACAGAAGCCCGACTGGCTCTTTACATTTGAATCACGAGCAAGAGAAATCGATGGAGGATTAAAATGAGGAACGATAAAGGATGCAAGAGATTTACGTGATTCGGTCCTAGTGGTGGTACCTGTGTCTATGGGGGAAAGTTGCAAATAATCTACTAATCAATTGAAAAATTACATGGTTATAATCCATACACCCTTGAGTGTTTTCTGTCCTCAAAGTTACACCTAATACCCTCATTGTTATCAGTACAAATCTAACTGATACGCTAAAGAGGGAGTCCCTCTAGTTGGGTAAGATAACAAAAGGATCATAGGAGACATGAGTATGTCTTTAAATTGATTCATTTGAACTCTGGGAGGTAAAATTCGGGAGTGTTCCTATTTGGGTGGGGAATACAAATATTCATTAGGAATCCAGGGGGATGGGGGGTGTCGGTGGGGAAGACAGATATCCACCAAAGAGAGAGTCCCTTCTGGTTGGATTAGATAACAGAAGGACCATAGGACCACTCAGAAAACACGAAAGGGCCATATGGGAAAGCATAAGATAACAAAAGGGATCACACACCACTTAGAAGACACAATGATTTTGCTCTTTTTATTATTTTCTTTTACTTTGTTTGGCTTTTCTCTTCGTGTCTTCTCTTGTGAGAGTTGCTTCTCCTTTATAACGCTAAAGACCAGAAAATTATCCAAAAAGTACTAAATATATTGCATTTCTATCAATTTAGTTCTAAATTTTTCAATTTTATCAATTAAATTCTAAACTTTTTCACCTTTGGCTAATTGAACTTATCTGGCTAATTTTAATTGAAAATTGCAGATATGAACATTGATCGTCCTAGCTGACATAGTTGACGTTGACGTGGACAAATTTTAATACTATTTTTGAAATTTTTGTATTTTGAATTTTTCATTTTCCTTTGTTTTCTTTTTTTGCCTTTTTTTTTTTTTCCATGCTGGTGATGGTTGCCGGCAACCCTTGCCAGTCATGAAGGCCTTACCCATGGTTGGCCTCACTTAGGGTTTTCGCGCCCTCATCAGATGTAGTTGAGGGCCTTTGTCAACCCCATTAGTTGCAGGCTAGGGCACGAAGGCCCTCATTGGATTCGTGGCCTCGTTAGCATGGCCGAGGCGGTCCTTGCCCAAGTCTGGTGAGGGCATTCGAGCCCTCACCCACAACCTACGAGGGTTGCCGGTGGCTCTCACTGGCATAGAAAAAAAATCAAAGGAAAAAGGAAAATAAGAGAATTGATTGTCCAAATCAATCTCCTGTTCCTACAAACTATGAGTGATATCTAGCAATATATCATGGCTATTGAAATGTTTTAAGAACATAATGAATTTGTTAGCTTTGGCAACTGTGTAATTTGATCATTCTATTTCACCATGTCTTGATCGAATAAAGGCCATGAAATTCTTAGTCAAGCCACCAATTGTAAATCATATGCTAAATCTAATTGACACGTATTTCTTTGAGATATGAATCATTCATTCTCAATTACAATCTTGACAAAGGATTTCAATACAATGCCATGATTAGATTGCATAGGACATCAATCTTGTATATTTATATATAACAAGAAGACAGATTCCATATTGCCCACACATGTGCCTTTGTATGTAAACAAATTATGACCATCAAGTATAGAGATGATTTGATGAAGCGTCAATATATGCACTTGTGAACTATAGCCGTCCAACATATAAGTTAGCTTCATGCCTCAGGTCTAAGGATCTTATACCAGACCAAAGCGTGAATGATCAAACATTGACCCCGCTAAAAGCTTTCGTTTTGCCAATCGTTTTATGCATGTCATGTTTAGTGAACTTGTCCAAGACAAGTACCTGTGTTCTATCACAGTACCCAATGACTTGTGATTCATCATCCCGTCAAGTATTAAATATTGAATGGTGAAGTTTGAAAACACACCGATCTTAACGGGATCATTAATATTCTCTCAATGATCCATCGACCGGGAATTGATTAAAAATTCAGTATAACTGTAAACCTATCACACATATTTTTACCACCTTAAGAATAGGTTGAGTCATAGCTGATCTTATGGACTTATTTACGTAAGTAGGATGATGCATGAATATTTATTTGCCATTAATAATCCCTAACATGTAACTATTACATGGTTGCTTTCGGACATATAGTTAATAGATTCCTAGCATCTCCTCTCTTCTTTTTCTTATCAATAATAATAAAAAAAAAAGAACAAGACTGGTATGATGAGAGGGATTGCAAGGGTGATAATGAGCTGAAAATTCATGGTGTAATAATCTCCCTTGGACAAGAAAGATAAGATGGCCATAGATGAAAAGATGACAATTCTCCGTCTTTTTATGGTTTTAGATTGCATGAGACAATAGGCGAGTTTCTTACGGCAGTACATGTGGTTAAATTGAGCTTCCTTAACGTAATAAGTGAAGATAAAAATTTTTGCTTGTATGTACAAGCAGCTAGCATCAATTTGCCCCGCTAAATTTCCTATATAAGACGGGAGATGGTGACAATTGATTGTAGATGACCTGCGATGGAGATAAACACTCATTAATAGTCTGTTAGCTGATGCATAGGAGCCAGCATCTAATGAATATGAGAGAAGACCTGGCTGGGGTTGACAAAGTAGAAGGCAAATCATTTGCAGCAAGGCTAGTTCCGCCTTTCCAGAAGCCCCAAGAACAATTCAAGCTAAGTTCTGGTGCCAAGGTTTCTCCCAACTACATGAAAATTCTATATCCACGTTTGGAACACATACAGCTCTTAAACTTTATTTTTGCCGTTTCACTTTTCCTGAAGATTCCATCCCATGTATGCAAATCAATTTTTGCCAACACCCACGGTAGTTACGCAAACCAGGTAACAAGACAACATGCTAAAACTCGTGAGTGGCTTCATCACTGGCTTGTGCTCAGGGAAAAGGGTTCATGAAAATTGCGAATCGAATTTCTACTCTTTCTAGAGTTTCTGAGATTCCTATACTTGATACACCTCATGAATTGCATGGTATACGTTAACCAAACTCGACCACCACGGAAATTGATTTCTGTTGCTCCTCCTTGGATTATGTGAAAGTTTGTTTAGACTATTCTCCTTCATTTTGATTAATCTTTCCTTTCTATATTTTAATCTAACATTTGTCCATTACAAGACCCTGAAGTGGATGGTAATCAGGTTGATTAACAGTCTACAGTCTCAGCATTTAAATGAATATGAGTTAAGAGTTTTCATTTAGCCCCATAGGCAGACAAAAAGGCAAAGTATTTCATCACAAGATTAGTTGTGAAATGTGGAAATATTCTGTCATCTGGATCTATTATGTACTCCAAATTGATTCTCGTGTATCTTATACTTCCAAATGGTGAAATGGTCTGTTCCTCTCCCATCAAACTGAAATAGGCTAGTGAATCAACCTAGAGGGGGGGTGAATAGGTTGTTGCGGAATTCTTTTGGAATCTTTTGCGGTGGAATACGTTGATATCAATAATAATTAAATTACGTATTCATAAAGTAAATAGAGTAGAGTGAGAGAGAATTGACACAAGGATTATAGTAGTTCGGCTTAGACCAAGCCTACGTCCACTCTCCACACTGGCAGCCAACTGGCTGTAATCACTATGTAGCAAATGAGAGCCGTTACAGTAAACGGACTAGACTTCTTCAATAGACAGTCTCTCCTATAGCCTTCTGCTGCTTTCGCACTATATCTCACTCTCTTTGATACACAATTTGAATATGAAAGATTTTAGAGAACAAGTGATTTTGGAGATTCTAACATCGAGATTTTTCTATCAGTTTCTCCTCATTTCCAAGCAACGTCGATCCACCTTAAATAGTCTCCGTGCCTTCATACCCGTTGGCACTTACCAAAACATTCGTCCAATCAACCCGTTGGACTGAATCAATTTAAGTGATCTCATTGTCCCGAAAACGTAAGTAGACAGTAGCTCGTCAATCCTGTTCGCCCATACAATCAGGATCTTGAGTTCCCAAAATTAGATTCTTCCAAAAATAATCTTGATCTTCAACGGATAAAATCCGAAGAATCAAATCTTCCAAGCTCTTGATCACAGCTAGAGATATTCTATGGTTAGGATTAGGAAATACGAAATCCAATATCTTACTTTCCTTAGCCATAAGAATAACCTGTGGCCAGCCTGTAAAAATCGCGAACTGTCTTCAGACTTAGATTTGGGTCTTGAGAGTCAGTAGACTAAAACTGAGTCTTGAAAGTCTTCAGACGGAAACTGAGTCTTGACTGACTTCAGACGGAAAACTTCAGACCGAAATTCTGGGTCTGACTGTCTTTGAAAACCTTTAGACCTTAACAACTTTAGACGTAGCCGACTGAATCTTGGAGTCCTTAGACCGTACTGTTGAGGCTGTTCTGTCAGCTTCAAAACTCCAAGGGATTTTTCTTCAACACAAACTTATAGGGATCTATATGTCGAACGAATGATCAACATTGTCACGACCTAAAAATTTCGAGTGCACCACCTAAGATTAGGCTAATGGATTGTTAAGCCTAGACTTAACTCGGGCTTTTCCAAGCCCATGCCAATTCGCGACTTTAGGTTCAAGTTTTTAACATGCAAATAGATTTTATCTAGGAGTCATCACTAATTTGTTTTTGGTGGGTCGATTAGAAACCCAAGTAAAGTAATAGGAGATTTACTTTACTCCTACGAACCAGAGATTCTAGGTGTGGGGACTTGGTTACACTAGATTTCTCTAATGCCATTTCGGTACCATTCTTTTATTTTCAAAAATGCTTTTACAGGCAGCTTAAATTAATTTTAGATCTATTTCTCTAACGTATGAGGCGATCATGTGGATGTGCAAATCACCAATTTAACATCCAGATAAACAATGAATAAATTGCAAAAACTTACCTCAAATCAACGAAAGCATCTGCAATGTTAAAGTAAAATCCACATCAACAACTCTCAATATGGTTTCTAATTAACATGCAATTTTTTTTTTGTTTTCACTTAATTAATGAGAACCTAATCTATATGCAATGCATGCTAATAATCTAATATGACATAGCAACATGACCTAAATTACATGTAATGACAACATGATCTAAACTATATGACATGAGTAAAGTAAATCCTAAAGAAATGCAATAATTAAATGCAATCTAAATGACCTAATTCTATTGACAGGCAATTTCTAATTAAATGGGCCTAAAAAAACTAAATGACATGCATTTGATGAATCTAATCCTAAATGATATACACAAGACATTTTTTATTCTTTATTTTTCCTAAAAGAATGCAATTTATCCTAAAGAATGGAAATAATTTATCCTAAGACATTTTTTGGATTCTTTATGAAATTCGAAATTAGATAAAATGTGAAAATTATCTAACTAGATTAAGATCTTATTCAATTTATATTAGGAATTAGGTTGAGCCAAATCCTAATTTAAACTAAAATATTATCTTAACCTAAATAATCCTAAAAAGCAATCTATCTATATCTAAACTTATAATAAATTAAAAAAACTAACATCTAGAATTAAGCGACATGCAATTTTACCCTAAAATACAATGAGGTGCAAAAGATGCCCTAATTTTACATGACATATGCATAATGACTTTTTGTTGTTTTTACTTTTTTTTTCCATTTTTTTATTTCGAAAATTCATGATAAATAGAATGTTTAGCATAAATATGCAAATAACCCTAAAACGTGCAATATTATAACCCAAATATATTTCCAGATGAATAAAGCAATAATGACAAATAAAACAATCAAGATAAAACAGATCATGTAAAATCACCAAAGATATAATATCTCGCTAATAAAATTGATAAATTGATCTTAAGCCTTAAAGATCAAAAGATCAATTTTATTCCCGCTTGTCGCGACCAAATTTTCGGATGAACCACTTAGGGTTTGGCTAATGGATTGTTAATTCTAGACTTAACTCGGGCTCTCCCAAGCCCATACCCATTTGTGACTTTAAATTCAAGTTCTTAACATGCAATTGATTTTTAATTGGGAGTCGCCACTAATCTATTTTTTGGTGGGTCGATTAGAAACCCAAGTAAAGTAATGGGAGATTTACTTTTTTTTTTTTTGGTCATTAATGGGAGATTTACTTTACTCTTACGAACCGGAGACTATAGATACGGGGACTTGGTTATGCTAGATTTCTCTAACGCCCTTTCGGTACCTTTCTCTTTTATTCTGAAAAAATGTTTGGCAAACAGCTTGAATTGATTTTAATTATCTCCCTAACATGTGAGGTGATTATACGGGTGTGCAAACCACTAATTTAACACCCAAGAAAGCAATGAATAAAATTACGAGACTTACCTTATAGCAACGAAAGCATCTGTGTTGTTAGATCAGAATTCACATCAATAATCTTAGATATGATTTCTAATTAAGATGCAATTTCACTTTATTTAATGGGAACTTAATCTATATGCAATGCATGCTAATAATCTAATATGACATGGCAACATGACCTAAATTACATGACATTGCAACATGATCTAAACTATTTGAGATGAGTAGAGTAAATCCTAAAGAAATGCAATAATTAAATACAACCTAAATGACCTAATTCTATTAACGGACGGTTTCTAATTAAATGGGCCTAAAAACTAAATGACGTGCATTTGAAATTTTTATTCCTAAAAGGGCAATTTATTTTAGAAAATAAAATGAATCCACTCCGAGACAATTATTATTATTATTTTTTTAAATGTGAAAATTATCAAACTAAATTAAGATTCTGTTTAATTTGTATTAGGAATTAAGCTAAGCCAAACCCTAATTTAAACTAAAATATTACCTTAATTCAAATAGTTCTAAAGTGTAGTCTATCTAAGAAAATACCTAAAAATAATAAATTAAGAAAAATATTATCTAAAATTAGACTAAATGCAATTTTAAGCTAATATGCAATGCCGTGCAAAATATGTCCCAATTCTAGCTTGATGATTTTTTGTTGTTTTTCCTCTTTTTTAAATTTTTTTAATTCTCGAAATTAATAATTGCCAAGTGATTAAACATGCAATCAAGATTAAGAAAAGCTATCAATCTAAATTAATTGATTTGATTCTTTTGAGTTTTTATTTTTATTTTTTAAAAATTAAGATAAAATTTTGATTCTAAACATGCAAACCCTAAATAAACCTAATTCTAATCTACAATTTTGATTTTTTTTGAAGAAAATTATCTTAGGTGACACAATAGCAAATCGGTAATATTGATACCCAAATTGACAAACCATATCTTGCGCATGAGATTGGGTTGGCCAATTTCACAAAAAATCACAAATCAAATCTCGGGCGGGAGATCGGATTGGCAATTTTTTAAGTAATTGTGAGTCGGATTTCGGGCGCGAAAATCGGACTGAGAATCACTAGTTTCAAGGCAATTTCATAATATGCAATTTCAATTTCACATAAAAAGGATAGCTACACTAAAAAAGAAAATAATGAAATAACAATAATAATAATAAAAACAAAAGATAAATAAACAAAAGAAAAGAAAAAGTAAAATGACCTAAATTTGTTTTTTTTTTGTTTTTTCATTTCTTTTTTTTTTCTAAAAAAGAAAAAAGAGGGCTGGTGGCCGGCCGGCGAGATGGACGCCGGCTAGGGTTCCGACAAGGCTCCGAAGGACAGCATAACAGCGGTGTTGCACTAGGGGGGCTTCAGGATTAGCACGGGGTGACGCGGGCGACACTATGAAACCGATGGGCGGCATCGTGGGCGAAGCAGGGGCTTTGGGTCTCCTAGCGTTGATTGCGCGGGCTGCAAAGGGGGGACGACAGCATCGCGGAGCGGAGATCCGGGGTGCGGCGCGGCGCAAGGGCGTGCCTTGAGCGACGGTAGAGGTGGATTTGCGGCTTTGATGGGCTACCGGTGTCGCGGGTTCCCGTGGTGGTAAACGTGCGGGCCCGCGGCGGTGGCACGGCGAGATTGGGACGGCGTAGGATCTGGGCCGGCTTCTGTTCAGATTTGCAGGCGGCGAGGGGCATCGAGTTGCGGGCATTAGGGCGACATAGCGCTCGGCGTGACGGGATCTCGGTTGCTATGGCGAGTGGGATGATGGCGCGTGGGGAAATTAGGTCGCGGCTCAGCGGCGCTAGGATTGGGGCACCAGGGCTTCGATGAGGCGGCGGTGTGTTGGATCGAGCAACGGCGCCTTCGGGTCCGACGCGGGCAGGGCAGCGACGATGGATGAGCTTCGGCCGGACAACGCCGGCACCGGCGTTGGGGAGAGACACCACCCCCCCCGCCCCACTCGAGGAAGATGAGCAGTCGTGGGGGAACCCTCTCTCTCTCTCTCTCTCTTTTTTTTTTTTTTTTACCTTTTCACCTTTCACCCTTTTGCTTTTCTCTTATGTTCTTCTTTCTTTTTTGACTTTTCTTTCTCTTTTTCGAAGAACTAGCCCCTCCCTTTTATCGTACATGACCCCTTTTATAAGCCAAAAAATTGAGTTTGGGACACACTTAAGTGCCATAACTTTTTTTTCGGTACTTGGCACGGGGGACACTTAAGTGCCACCTCCGGCGACCTTGCCGGAAATCCTACGTGGCACGTGTTTATTATTTTTTAATGCTTGCGTGGCTCGCCGGAGAGCTGAGTTGACGCTGACTCAGCAGAAACGACGCCGTTTACATAATAAAAAATTAATTAAACTAAAACTTAATTTTAATTAAAAATACTCTAAAATTAAAAAAAAGGGGGACGAAGGGGCGGGCGGCCGAGGGCTGAGCCCTCGCCGCCGCCGCCCCCCGCCGTCGCCGGGAAGGGCCGGTGATGGAGGGGGAGGGTCGGTCGGGGTCACCGGCCCCGGCCGACCGGCGGCGAGGGCCGTGAGCCCTCGCCGCGATCCGACGAGGGCTCGCGGCCCTCGTCGCTGATCGGCCGGGGGCCGGCGACCCCGGCCGACCCTCCCCCTCCGTCGCCGGCCCTTCCCGGCGCCGGCGGGGATGCGAGGGCTCGCGGGCCCTCACCGCGATCCGGCGAGGGCTCGCGGCCCTCGCCGCCGGTCGGCCGGGGTCGGCGACCCCGGCCGACCCTCCCCCTCCGTCGCCGGCCCTTCCCGGCGACGGTGGGGAGGTGGCGGCGGCGAGGGCTCGCCCTCACCTGCCCGCCCCTTCGTCCCCCACCTTTTTTTTTTTTTTTTAAATTTTTTAAATTTTTTAATTTTTAGAGTATTTTTTATTAAAATTAAGTTTTAATTTAATTTAATTAATTTTTTATTATTTTTACACGTCAGACGCGAAATGGCATTGTTTTTGCATTTTTTTGCCACGTTAGCATGCAAAAACGACGCCGTTTTGGACCTCCATCGCCGGAAAATTGCCACGTCAGCCGTTTGGCGGGATTTTCACCAGAGTGGCACTTAAGTGTTCCATTTTACTCCGATATTGGCACTTAAGTGTTCCATTTGAAAAAAAAAGTGGCACTTAAGTGTACCGAAAAAAAGTTATGGCACTTAAGTGTCCCCCCGTGCCAAGTTATGGCACTCCAGGTGTTCTTTACTCCCAAAAAATTGTATCTTCGTGGTATATTTCATTTCTAATTTTGCTTGTGCACGATACCCCGAAATATATCCCTGAAATATTTTTCCCATATTCCATCAAAAAATTCCCCTTTTGCGCAAAAAAATAGATCTCCTAGTGTATATTACCTAAATATATGAAAAATCTTAACGGAATATAACAAAAAATAAAATTTTCCTAAACTATATGCCATGTGATTATTATTTTTTATTTTTTTATTTTTATTTTTTATTTAGCAAAGATTAATCCAAAAAATTTAGGTGTTAACAGCTACCTCGCTTTGAAGGTGATATCGCAGAGGTTGCATTCAAAGAAAAATTGAGACCTAAATTTTGGTCATGCACGTGTAATGAATGATTTTTTGTTGGAACATGAATTCCATTTTTGAATGCAACTTATATGATGCATGGAAATGCTAATACAAATGATAAATGAACCTACCTGGAATAACTCACCTTCGAGGAGGATAGAGTAATTCGAGATAGTGGGTGCTACATGTCCAGGACCCGTATCATTCTACGGTCGCCTATGACTTCGCAAAGAAACTGCTTTCTCAAGACCCGTACCATTCTATGGTCACCTTGTACCATTCTATGGTCGCTTAGTAGAGCAGAAAGGTTTTGTCTTAGACCCGTATCATTCTACGATTGCCTAAACGGGAATTCATTTTCTAGGACCTGTACCATTCTACGGTCGCCTGAATGAGGAATAGGTGTTGTCGAGGACCCGTACCATTCTACAGTCGCCTTGACGAAGAAAATTATTTTTCCAGGACCCATACCATTCTACGGTCACCTGAATGGGGAAATTGCTTGGCTAGGACCCGAACCATTCTTCGGTCGCCCAGCCTTACGACAGAGATCATCTGACCAGGACTTGAACCATTCTTCGGTTGCCTTAATCAGATTGAATTTGGAGAAAATATTTTGGGGGATAACTTAATTGAGTGTCGGTATACTTAAAAGGGAATACCTGTGCAATGACAAATATTCAAGGTATGGATAGAGATATATTTACTTGGTAACATCTCTAATTTTCGGAGATACGTCTCTTGCAAAACATGATCGTAGGAGAGGCAACATGCATTTGTAATCATAAACGTGCATTAATTCAATGGAGGTTCCTGATGATTTCTATCAATCTCACATCACCTAATTTCCATTAGGAAAGAAAAGAATATTCCAATCTGAACACATGAGTGTCATGGATATGTCAAATGAGGGATCATTTGGTCTAAAATGACTTTTCTCTCATCCTCATTAAAATGGTCATTTCATTCTGACCTTTGATGTAGGATTTTGTCAATCACTTTATCTCACCATTGTCATGCTAAACAATGGTTCGAGCAATCTCGCAAGTGGTACGACCTTACCAATCTGAGAGGTCTTTAAGAGGGACCGCAATGAGGGCTTGGTCAACAGCTTAACAAAGGAGATTCTTTGAGTCAAGGTTATTTGAAAAATGAGTGATATTCTACAATCATCTTAAGGTTTTACAAGTAAAGAAAGATAAGAAATGAGGCATAAATTATCTTACTCACACTTCTTCGAGCGATACTTTCGAACATATGAATTTTTATGTTAATTTAAGTGCCATAATCTGAAGAGACTTTGCAAGAGACGTAATGTAGGCTCGGTTCATGGGTTAAGAAACGAAAGGATCATTAGGCTCAAAAAGTGTTTAGAGGGTAAAAGTTGGTGATCATCTTGATATTTTCACAAATTTTCTTCTTTAATGTCGAAGATTTTCTTTGCACTCATTGATTGCAGCGGCATTTGAGTTTTTTTTTTTTTTTTTTTTAGTACTACCTTGTTCAGGGTATGACTCACCATATCAGGTGTTTTATTTTTTCCTTTGGGCATCGGCCTTGCTTTTACCAGGTACACTACTTTTTTCATGCCCCATTTTTGCACTTTTTTTCTCTGAACAAAATCTCCATTTTTGTCGGCATTCTAGTTCATGTCACTTGAATGTTTTTGTCTTGCCCTAGTATGGGGGATGATCACCAATTGGGTTTAATATGAAATGAATTCATAAGCTCAAGTGGGCTATGCAATGGATAAAAGTATACAGGATAGAAAAATGACCGTTCTTCGTCATCTTAGGGCACTTCAATTATCGTATAAGTTATGCTGCGAAAGCGATACCCAAAGATTGATGCAAGTGTAGGTAAGAAAATTCCTACCATTGATTTCAAATTTGTTCCAATGTGGGATGGTCCTTGATAGGGATAATTTAAAAAGCTCTTCATGTGTATGGGCTCAAAGGGCTAAACAGTGGATATACTTATAGTGTTTTGGGTAAAGGAAGAAACTGCCTCTCATCACTTCGGATAACGTACCCTTTGCGATACCACCCTTTTCCTTGCGGGCATAGAATCTTTTCACATAACTCACTGGGGATTAGTGTATGAAACAGTGTATGGAATAAGGCTTGCTTTTCATCATTCCAAGATATCCCATTTGACACATTCATTTATCTCACATAATTCATCAATGAAACATGCAAAATTTGCAACAAATTTGAACAATTGAATTTGCAACTCATTAAAGCAATTTATTCATCATAAAAGTGCTTGCAGTTCAAAACATGACATAGCAAATTCTATCATGGATAATATTTCTTGACAGCATTAGTATTAACCGGAGTGGAAAACTGACGACCATCCATTTCTGCCAGAATCAAGGCACCTCTAGGAAGTACCCTTTTCACCACATATGAACCACTGTAATTTGGGGCAAACTTTCCCCCAGGATCTGGAAAAATCGGCAACAACTTCCTTAGAACAAGATCATTTACCTCGAAATGTCTCGGTCGCACCTTTCGGTTGAAGGATCTGGCCACTCTCTACTAATAAGTTTGGCCATGGCAAAGAGCCTTTAGTCTCTTATCATCAATTAAGTTCAACTGTTCATGTCTTTGTTGCGTCCATTCAGCCTTAGACAACTCTGCTTGGGATAAAACTCTTAAGGATGGAATCTCCACCTCCACGGGTAAAACCGCCTCCATGCCATACACCAGAGCGAAAGGGGTTGCCCCAGTAGAAGTGCAGATCGATGTCCGGTATGCCATTAGTGTGAAGGGTAATCTCTCATGCCAATCTCGATAATTCTCGGCTGTCTTAGCCAAGATCTTCTTAATGTTCTTATTGGCTATGGCACCCCCTTGGCACGTTCCCTGATCCGTTAGCGTCACCACAGGTACTTATCACTTATCCTACTACATACCAGTCTAATAACTTTTTAATTAAAGTGGAACCATAGTTCATAGGGGTTGATTAATAAAATTCTTCTCCCCTTTTTCTCTTTTTTTTTTTTTGTTTTTGTTTTTGTAAAGGTCCCAGTGTAGCTCACCATCCCTTACTCCAATAACAATAATGCAATGCACACCAACTACACACCAAATGAAAAGACAAAGCCAAGTCACTTTTATTTACATTTTCACGATGGACATCTCGGGTCGGTACAGCTAAAGGCCAAGATTTTTAACTACACTTGGCTATAACTCAAAAGAGAACTCGACCCTACTTCAAACATGTACATGCCTCCATCAACAAGCGTCGGCTATCCAAAAAAAAAAAAAAAAAAGTGTCAGCTCCCACCAGTCATACGTGCCATCACACCTAACCCGGTGCATGGGGTGGCGGCGACGGCAGCATCCCTATCATCACCCCATTGTGTCGAACGTGAACAAACAAAAACTCTTGGATAACAGGGCCATCAGCAAGACCCATGTCGTACATCACCAAGACACGAATTCGGACAAACATCAGACCAGGTACACTAATACATGAATTCTCCGTGCACTCCACATTAACGTCAGTAGGTATGCCATAGAAGGTACCACACACGACTGGTCAAAGAGACATCTTTCTAATCTGAAATGTTAATCCCCAAAGGGGTGAGTACAACTACTCAGCAATAAAGATCCACCAAACTACACAATGCGTCAAACAGAACAATCAAGGTATCATGAATAAAACACATATCATTCATGCATTCGAGTATACCTCACCTTACAGCCATGCATATATCACCATATAACATGCATAAATCACCATGCACTTGTACTTATATCATCAAGCAATCATGCAACGTGCATATACCACCATGCACTTATACATGTATCATCAAGCAGCCATGCATATATCACCATGCAACATGTATATACCACCATGCACTCCATGCTTGCATTCCCATGAGGTTCATCCCATGCCATATGTACACATCCATGCTCATGATTCCATTCTCGATCTTTATATTTCAATTAGATCACATCATTTTTCTTCCCAGGGACCAATGTTTGCATCCCACAATTTATCGCTCGCATCCAACCTGGCATTGCGAGGAGCCTTTGGCACACACCTCTAGGCATCCAGCACACACACTCCAGGCATCTTGTACCCCAACTGGCATCACGAGGAATCTCCCCGGCATACACCTCCAGGGCTTTCGGCACGCACCTCCGGGCATCCCGACACTCCCAGGGCATCCGGCACCCACACTCTGGGCATCCCAACACTCCCGGGGCATCGTCGACTTACACCTCTAACGGTATCATCATTATTATAATTTATATTCACACATGTATCTCAATTTCAACATGGCATTTGATGCAACAATATCAAAGGTCTCAACCAGCTTTTGATGTCATATAACATGCCATATGTCACCATATATGCAGCATAATCAACCACTCAAGACATTAGATCACATGGAGCAATTTCATTTTTTTTTTAAATACAACAAAATTTCAAATAAAAACAGATTGCACTCCTTTGGTCATAATTCTTGAAAAATTAGTAAACAGCCTCATTAAATTCTAAAAATTCAACATGTTATATACAAGATCTAGAAGAAAATATTCCGTGAAGAACACCATAGCAAAAGAACATCATACAATTCGGTACAGTCCACACATCACAGTCTTTATAATTTCGGAATATTGCCATACATAGTTTCATTCACAAATTTAGTAACAATCCTAGATCAACTGCAAAAATTCTGAAATTTTTATATGTTATGGACAAAGTTATGGGAAAATTTTGTTTAGGGACATTTTTGTTTTATTTTATTGGACCGCCACTGAGGGAAAATTTTTTCACATATTTTGTTCAGAATTTTCACATATTCAGGTGATATACACTGGGAAGTGTATTTTGAGTAGAAAGGATTTTTTTTTGGATGGAATATGCAAAAAATGCAAGAAAGAATATTGCGCGAATACATATATTTCAACAATATATTTAAGGTATTATGCGCAAGTGAAATTGGAAACAAAATATACCACAAAGATTTAATTTTTTCCACTATAAAAGGTGTTGTTCGTGTACGGACATGGGGGGGATTTCGAAATTTTGGAGAGAAAATACGTGTGGATATTTTGGGGTTTTAGGGTTTTGGAGCTGAAATTTTCAAAAAAATTCTTTTGAGAGAAAAAGGGGAATTCGGTCAGTCTTGGTCGATGAAAAGGGGACAGGAGGTGCACGGTCAGCAGAAAAAAAGGGGGCCCCCAACTCTTCACCTTCTCCACGAGGGCCACCGATGCGCCGGCCCTGCTCCCTCGCACCGGCCATCGTGCTGGCGCCATGTCTCCGCCAGCCATCCGCGATCGCCTGGCGCTGATGCACACTTGCCTCCCAGCCCGAGCGCCGACGTTTGCCCATCACCGTGACCACCGTCTCCGCCCGCCGTTGCCTCGTCGTGACTCAACTCCACCGCCCACGACAGCCAAACGTTTCCTCACTAAGCACCACTGCGCTTCGCCCTCTGCCTGTCGGAAACCCTGTTGCGGTAGTCAACCATTGTCGTTCCCCCAGCCTCGCGATGCCAGCGACCAGTGAGTCCCTTGTCTAGAGGCCGAGATCTGTCCACCACTCTTTCCGCCGCGCCTCCGCTAGCCATCGTCGTGCCTGCCTTGCCTGCAACCTGCTCTGCTCTCTGTCGTCGTTGCGACCTGAGCGCCTCTTGTAGTAGATCTTCGACTACCTCTGCCCAAATCAACCGTTCCCGCCTCGCTCGAGATCTGCGACTCGCAGATGTTGCACCTACATCCAGTAGCTAGGCCCGCGATCATCCTCTACTCTAACATCCAGTAGACCCGCGACGCCCCTCTCGCCGCTTCGCCAACCGCCGAAGCGTCCTGCTTCACCGCCGGAGCTTCTCGCTGTACAGCCCCTCTACTCGCGAAGACCCAACACCGGCGACCACTTTGCTTAAAAAAAAAAAAAGAAAAAAAAAGAAAAAAAGAAAAAAAAATCAATTTAGGTAGTTTTTCCTTTGATTTATTTATCATATGTTATTTTTTTTTTGTTTTTGTTATTTTACCTCATCTGTTCTTTTTAACATAATTAGACTTTAATATATGATTGGAAATTCCAATATATTCCCCGATTCACAACTACACCGGATTTTTTTTTTTATTTCGTTTATAAGGCTTTAGATGAAATAATTAATCAAGCGGGAATAAAATTGATATTTTTATTGATTTTATTAGCGAGATATTATATCTTTGGTGATTTTGCATGATCTGTTTTATCTTGATTGTTTTATTTGTCATGATTGCTCTATTTATTTGGAAATATATTTGGGTTAAAATATTGCATGTTTTAGGGCTATTTGCATATTTATGCTAAACATTCTATTTATCATGATTTTTGAAGTAAAAAAAAAAAAGGAAAAAAAAAAAAAGGAACAACAACAAAAAGTCATTATGCATATGTCATGTAAAATTAGGGCATCTTTTACACGTCATTGCATTTTAGGGTAAAATTGCATGTAGCTTAATTCTAGATGTTAGTTTTTTTTTTTTTAATTTATTATAAGTTTAGATAATATTAGATAGATTGCATTTTGGGATTATTTATGTTAAGATAATATTTTAGTTTAAATTAGGATTTGGCTCAACCTAATTCCTAATATAAATTGAATAAGATCTTAATCTAGTTATATAATTTTCACATTTTACCTAATTTCGAATTTCATAAAGAATCCAAAAAATGTCTTAGGATAAATTATTTCCATTCTTTAGGATAAAATGCATTCTTTTAGGAAAAAGAAAAAAGAAAAAATTTCATGTGCATGTCATTCAGGATTAGACTCGTCAAATGCATGTCATTTAGTTTTTTTAGGCCCATTCAATTAGAAATTGCCTGTCAATAGAATTAGGTCATTTAGATTGCATTTAATTATTGCATTTCTTTAGGATTTACTTTACTCATGTCATATAGTTTAGATCATGTTGTCATGACATGTAATTTATGTCATGTTGATATGTCATATTAGATTATTAGCATGCATTGCATATAGATTAGGTTCTCATTAATTAAGTGAAAACAAAAAAAAAAAAAAGAAGAAGAGAAATTGCATGTTAATTAGAAACCATATCGAGGGTTGTTGATATGGATTTTACTTTAACATTGCAGATGCTTTCGTTGATTTGAGGTAAGTTTTTGCAATTTATTCATTGTTTATTTGGGTGTTAAATTGGTGGTTTGCGCACCTGTATGATCACCTTACATGTTAGGGAAATAGATCTAAAATTAATTTAAGCTGCCTGCAAAAGTATTTTTGAAAATAAAAGAATGGTACCGAAAGGGCATTAGAGAAATCTAATGTAACCAAGTCCCTGCACCTAGAATCTCTGGTTCGTAGGAGTAAGTAAATCTCCCATTACTTTACCTGGGTTGCTAATCGACCCACTAAAAAAAGATTAGTGGCAACTCCTAGATAAAATCTATTTGCATGTTAAAAACTTAAACCTAAAGTCACGAATTGGTATGGGCTTGGGAGAGCTCGAGTTAAGTCTAGGCTTAACAATTCATTAGCCTAATCCTAGGTGATGCACCCGAAATTTTTAGGTCGCGATAGCTTGGCGACTCCACTGGGAACTTGTGCTAAAAAACTTAGTGGACTTAGGCCAATTTTTCTTTTTCTTTTAAAATATTTTTGTTTGGTAGCGAGGATTCCAGGTATGTGTCTAACATTTAAGGTGTTAAATATTCTTGCAGATTGGGAGATATAAGGGGAGTAGTCTTTGTTAACCATTGTCTTGCAGGTTGGAGTTGGGAATGAATGATTTAAATTCAAGTTATTGAAGTGTTACTTGATTTAAACTATTGTGCATGCTTATGCATTTACACTACACTTTTGCACACACAACCTACTGTCGGTCCTAGGCCGCACTAGGATACTTAGGATGGTGTTGAGTTGGATACGACTTCGACCGCGAGGCCACGTAGTAGAGGTTGCCCAACTCAATCCCGAAAGTTTTTCTTGGTGTCAAGAATGTTTACCTTTGCCCGCAAGGCTGCGTCGCATTGGGGTATCATTCTTGACTGAGCCGGAGTTAGAAGAACTTGACTTAGTATGCGAGGCTGCAACTAAGTCATCCTACCCTTTTAGCTCCACCTTGCTTAGCCTTCCTAGGTAGAAACTTGTCTATGCTTTAATCGCTTGATGAAATAAGTTTTCTACCCCTTACTCTTGCAATTTACTTATTGTATTCATTTTGTCTTCCTTTCGTCGGTCCATGACATTAGGTTGGTCGAGTTCTGATTTATAAACAATGGGAAGATTCGACATTCGATTCGTGCTTGCACCAAAGGTTGAACTCAAATCATGGTGGGATTGTCTGGGCCATGACGGCCAAAGATATGTAGAAAGCAGACTTGGTCGCCTTGTTCCCTTCCTCGACATCGATGTTCAAAGTGGCGTCATGCAAGCACTCGCTCATTTCCGATGCCCCCATACATTAACGTTTATATTTGGTAAGCATGAGCTGACCCCGACCTTGGAGGAATATAGCATCGCCATAGGAAAACCTTTGGAATTAGAACTAATAAATCCACCTCTTGGAATAAAACCTGAATCGATTTTGTCTGATTTTCTTAGGATGGACAAGGATCAAATTAAAAGAGTGTTGAAAGATAATTGTCTTGCATGTCCTTTCTCCTTCCTAGATCAGAGTTTTATTAGTGCTGACACTCTCTTAAAAAGTAAGATCTTTCTCCTAGCCTTTTTCGGGTTTATTATTTTTCCTCTTCACAAAGGCACCATTAATCCTACTATTACATGGGTAGTCAAACAAGTGTGCGCTGGGGTTGGTTTTGTCAATACTATTCTAGCTGAAACATTTTTGTCACTCACCCGACTTAAGGAAGATGAAGATAAAACTTTTCATGCACCAGTTGAACTCTTACAAATCGGTTCTTTTCTCATATGAGCAAGATCGATATTTGTAGGAATATTATTAATGTCACTGATTCTCATCATCCCATTGAGGTATTCAAAAAGTATTAGGATCGAACTCCAAATCTTTCTTACTCAAAATGGATCAAATTGTTGAAAAATCCCAATACCAAGATTTTCCTATGGTATGCTAAATGGTTCCAAGTCTCCGAGGCACGTCTCTCTCATGGTGATAATGAGCCGATTCCGCTATTGGGGATCACCAGTGCCATTACCAATTACCCACTCCGAGTTGCCCGTCAATATCGAGTTGTGCAGGATTTGCCACCCCCTCTCAAGCTTGGTTTGTTCCAAATTCAATTCACTACCAAGGATGGTAATCACAAAAGATGGCTCCGCTGTATCGAACAAGCTTGGCTTGCATGTCGCGAACAAAAGTTGAGCTTGCCTGAAGATGAGCTTGAAGGGAAGGAAAAACCTTACAATGCCACTACTCGATACATCCGTCAGCACAAAATTCCAACTGAGTATCTGCCAAAGGTGCCAGATGTGACTGAAAAGCCCACTCGGCGAGCGGAGCTTAATCGTCACAAGAGGAAGATTGAAGAACTTGAGAAGCAAGCCAAGAAGGATGCCAAAGAAAAAAAGCAATTACGTCGAGCGTTGGCTTCCCATTTGTTTATGGATTGGGCTAAATAAAGTGGCTTGAGTCAATTTAGTCTTTTTACTTTAACTTAATGTCTAGGAAGTTGAGTCATTTACTTTATTTGTCTAGGGCTTTTCAATTGTCATTGTCACTCAATTTCATTAATAAAAGCGGTTAGATTTTTGTCATAGACTGGCATGTTTTATAAAATGCTTATGTGTATTCATGTTTTATTATTTAGGCTGTAATGGATCCTCCACGCTCGCCCATTATCACACTATCAAGAGCTAAAATGGCCGACCAACATGAAATGCGTGATCGTATGTCCAACATGGAAGATCAGCTCCGTTAGTTATCTGCCTCTATGCAGCTTATAACAACTCAAATCAAATCCCTCCAAGTCAATCCGGCTCCTGCACCCGTTTTCCCCCAGATTGTTGTCCCGAAGCGGGCATACAAGACCCAATTTGGTGATGACGACATGCCTGATTTGGAAGAAGACGCAATCTTGATCAATGTGGAAAAGGCTAACATCCCTAAGACGGAGTAGGATGATTGCTTCGCTAACATCCCCAAGACGGAGTAGGATGATTGCTTCGCGAAACTCGAAGAGAAAGTAAAATAGTTGCAGGAGTAACAAAGCTCACTCCTGTTCGACCTCTCGATTTATGAGAAGGTCAAGATGCCTAGCAAGTTCAAGATGCCAGAGTTTGAGAAGTACGATGGTACATCTTGCCCAAAATCTCATTTGCAGATGTACTATGTACGCATGGCCCAGCACGTTAAAAATGAGCCCCTCATGATTCAATCATTCGATGCGAGTTTGATCGGACCCGCACTGAACTGGTACGTGATGAAAAATGTCAATCTTCTTGACACCTGGAATGAAGTGGCGGATGCGTTCCTCAAGCAGTACAAGTTCAACATGGACATTGCACCTTCTCAAGAAGACTTGGAGCGGATGGAAAAGAAGAGGAGCGAGTCATTTAAAGAATACGTGGTGAGGTGGAGAAATCTGGCGGCTCAAATCACTCTTGAGCCTACTAACAAGGAGTTAATGAAGTTGTTCGTGAAGACCTTCCCGTCTGAGTTCCATAATTGGATGGCCAACATGTATGTTAAGAGCTTCAACCAACTTATTCTTGTGGGAGAGCAAATCGAGATGGGAATAAGGGAAGGATGGTTCACTGAGCCATCAAGTAAGAGATTCTCTGCCAAGAAAGAGAAAGAAGATGGTGTGGACGTGAATGTGGCTTATAGCCATGAAAGTACAAACTGTGCCCCGGCCGTCCAGATCAATGCAAGGCAGCAACAAACTGCTGTTTGTCAATCATTTGCAAATAATAGAAGGCAGTTCACTTCTCTTCCTAGATCTCCATCCTAAGTGTTGGCAATCCTAAGAAAGAAAGGTTTGCTTACTAGTGAATCAAAGCACCCTAACCGCGAAAGCCTTCATGGTTATGATTCAACGAAGAAGTGTGATTACTATAGCGGGGAATTGGGGCATTCAACTAATGAGTGTTTCACCCTCAAGCACAAAATCCAAAATCTCTTGGATACGAAGGCTTTTTCATTCCAAACTGCTCGGCCGAATATCCAGAAAAATCCGCTACCCGAGCATGAGGGTACGATTAATGCTATCCTGGAACTTGAAGTCGGTCGCATCAAGAACTCGAAGGTACATGTGGCGGATGCTTACAATGGCCTAGTGAGAGCTGGGTATTATTCGGATCATGAGGATATTCCCCTATCACTAATGAGGGAAAGAGTTGTCAAAATGGTGGATGACGGCACTATAGTATATCCTGACCATAATTGCATAGTTTTCACTATTTCCCACATCATCATTGATTGGGAGGAAGAACGGGCTGCACTTGTTGTTGATAAGGAAGAAGTTGATCTCTCGCTTGTGGACATGCCCCCATTAGAAGATGCATCCGATGAGGAGATAGTGATCGAGATGCCCTAGCCGTATGAGTATGTCAGTAATAAGGCCGTCCCTTGGTCCTATAACTTGGATGTTGACGTTGTTACAAGGTCTGGTCGGACTTATGCTCAAGCTAGGGCTCAACCTGCAAAGCCTGTCACTGATGAAGGGGGTAAGAAATTTTTGGCCGTGATTAAGGCAAGTGAGTATAACGTGGTCGACCAGTTGAGGAAGATGCCCGCCTAGATCTCTTTGCTTGAGCTCCTGTTGACATCTCCTATGCATTAAAAGTCGTTGATGAAGGTGTTGAGTGAAATCTAGGTACAAGCTAGAAGAATTTGTGGGATCAGTCCTTCTCAAGGATTTGATTGCTTTCTTTGATGAGGAGTTCCCTCTTGAGAGTAGGGGGCATAACAAGGCACTTTACATATATGTCAAGCACATGACTTCCCATGTGTCTCGAGTACTCATTGATAATGGGTCCGCCTTAAACATATGCCCGTTGGCTACTCTTCACTGCCTCAAAATAGACCCATCCAAGATACTTGGTGCTAAGACTTCTGTGCGAGCTTTTGATGGCACAAAGAAGGAGGTGATTGGGGAAATCCACCTCGATGTACAAATAGGGCCGGTCGTCTTCAACATTCCCTTTCAAGTGCTGGACATCCCTACTGCATTCAATTTCCTGTTAGGTCGTCCTTGGATACATACTGCGGGAGCGGTGCCTTAAAGTTTGCATCAAGCTGTCAAGTTCGTGATCAAAAGGAAGCTGGTCACTGTTTATGGTGAAGAAGATCATCGAATTTATCATGAGACAGCTATCCCTTATGTGGAGCCAGACTATGAGTTCGAATCAAGCTACCACTCGTTCGAGTTGGTATCCACCATTCACGCTTCTCGAGACTCAACGCTTCCCACTCCTGAGTTTCAAATGCCACCCTCATGATGGGGAGAGTGATGGTTGGAAATGGATTTGTTCATGGTAATGGTCTTGGAATAAATAGTCAAGGCATCCAAAACCCCATTGAAGCCCCTTAGAGGTCCCGTTCCACTGGATTAGGGTACCATGGATGAGGTGTACCAAATCCTGGAGGACGAAGACAGGAAGGGCAGAACCTGGCACCTAACCGAAGACAAGGGAGGCAAAACCCACTGCCCCCAAGCATTCACGAGACATTCCTTGGTCCTCCGATAATGATGCAGGATGAGGCGGAAGAGATAGACACCCTGGGGCAGCCAAGCGGCAAATTCGACTATCTGGTGAAGTATTCAGCTCCTCCCAGCTTTTACTTCGATCCTCATAACATAGTCCTAGATGGATGGGGTGGCATGGATGATCCGGTACCCCCGAAGATAGAAAACCCTGATGATGCATTGGAAGGAATCACAAGCTTGTTCGATGACATCTTCTTAGGAGCCACTGACGAAGGACCTCCAGAAGAAATGGGCCTTGGCCCACAAGAGTAACTCGTTTATTGCTTTCCCATCTTCCCCTGCGTGGGAATTTTTATTGCTTTCTAGGAATTATTATCACCATCTAGCGATTGTTTACGATTTCTTCTTTTTCGCTTTCTTTTTAGGACTTGAATTTGCATTTTCCATTCAATAAATGTAATTGATTGATGAATATCAATAAAATTACAAGTTTTATTTTGAGGGCATGATGAGGTATACCAAATCAGCCCAGTGATGATATCCAGCTGATAAAACAAAAGAAAAATCTAAGGAGAACTCTAAGGCTTGAGCTCCATCATGCTTTCTCATGTCAAAATGTTAAAAAAAAAATAATGCTTTTGCAGATGCTTTTCAAAAATCTTTCAAAAAATACAGATTACTCTGTTTGTTTTTCTAATTTATCTACTTCCAGTTTCAGGGATATTCTTATAACATGCAAAATTGTGGAAATGGTCCAATCTGATGCAACAAGTGCTGATAATAATGATCCTCGAGACTCAATTGAAGACTTGATTGAAGATTCCATTGAGGTGCAACATAGCTGGGAACAATATGAAAAAGCCAAGACTCTTACATTCGAGCAGAACGTTACCATTAATTTAGGTGACATTGAAGAAGCCAATGAGGTAAATGATATTGTCCTAAGGAAGCTGTTGCCAATTTTTCTAGATCGTGGGGGCAAGTTTGCTCCAAATTACAATGGTCCATATGTGATGAAAAAGGTACTCCATGGAGGTGCCTTGATTCTGGCAGAAATGGATGGTCATCAGTTTTTCACTCCAGTTAATTCTGATGCTGTCAAGAAATATTATCCATGATAGAATTTGCCGTGTCATGTTTTGAACTGCAAGCACTTTTATGATGAATAAATTGCCATAATGAGTTGCAAATTCAATTATTCAAATTTGATACGAATTTTGCATGTTTTCCTTGATGAATTATGTGAGATAAATTGAATGTGTCAAATGGGATACCTTGGAATGATGAAAGGCAAGCCTTATTCCATATAATATTTCATACACTAATCACCAGTGAGTTATATGAAAAAATTCCATGCCCGCAAGGAAAAGGGCGGTCTTGCAAAGGGTACGTTATCCAAAGTGATGAGAGGTGGTTTCTTCCTCTACCCGAAACACTGCGGGTATATCCATCGTTTAGCCTTTTGAGCCCACACACATGAAAAGCTTTTTAAATTATCCCTATCAATAACCATCCCACATTGGGACAAATTTGAAATCAATGGTAGGAATTTTCTTACTTACACTTGCATTAATCTTCGGGTATTGCTTTCGCGGTGTAACTTGTACGATAATTGAAGTGCCTTAGAATGACGAAGAGCAGTCATTTCTCTATCCTATACACTTTATCCATTACATAGCCTAGTTGAGTTTATGAATTCATTTCATATTAAACTCAGTTGGTGATCATCCCCCATATTGGGGTAAGACAAAAACATTCAAGTGGCATGAACTAGAATGCCGACAAAAATGGAGATTTTGTTCAAAGAAAAAAAATGTGTAAAAATGGGGCATGAAAAAGTAGTGTGCCTGGTAAAAGTAAGGCCGATGCCCAAAGAAAAAAATTAAACACCTAGTACGGTGAATCATACCCTGAACAAGGCGGTACTGAAAAAAAAAAAACTCAAATACTCCTGCAATCAATGAGTGCAAAGAAAATTTTCGACATTGAAGAAGAAAATTTGTGGAAATGTCAAGATTATCACCAACTTTTACCCTCTAAACACTTTTTGAGCCTAATGATCCTTTCGTTTCTCAACCCATGAACTGAGTCTACGTTACGTCCCTTACAAAGTCTCTTCAGATTAGGGCACTTAAATTAACGTAAAGGTTCATATGTTCGAAAGCATCGCTCGAAGAAGTGCGAGTAAGATAATTTCTGCATCACTCAATTGAGTTGTCGCCCAAAGATTTTTCTCCAGATTCAATCTGATTAAGGCGACCGAAGAATGGTTCGAGTCCTAGTCAGATGATCTCTGTCGCAAGGTTGGGCGATCGAAGAATGGTTATGGTCCTAGCCAAGCAAAACCTCAGTCTAGGCAACCGTAGAATGGTACGGGTCCTAGACAACATTTATTGTTCTAACAGGCGACCATAGAATGGTACAAGTCCTGGAAAATCAATTTCTTCCTCTAGGCGACCGTAGAATGGTACGGGTCCTAGACAACATTTATTTTCTCCATTCAGGCGACTATAGAATGGTATGGATCTTGGAAGGTGAATCCCCTTTTAGGTAACTGTAGAATGGTACGGGTTCTAGACAACATTTATTGCTCTAACAGGCAACCGTAGAATGGTACGGGTCCTGGAAAAGCAATTTCCCCATTCAGGCAACTGTAGAATGGTATGGGTCCTGAAAAATCATTTTCATCACCGCAACTTTAGAATGGTACGGGTCATAGACAAAACCTTTCTGCCGTACTGGGCGACCGTAAAATGGTATGGGTTCTGGAAAAGCAGTTCCTTTCTGCCATATTGGGCGATCGTATAATGGTACGAGTCTTGGGAAAGCAGTTCCTTTCTGCCATACTTGGTGACCGTAGAATGGCATGGGTCTTGGGAAAGCAGTTTTTGTTACAAAACCTTTTTGCCTTACTAGGCAACCGTAGAATGGTACGAGTCCTGGGAAAACAGTCTCTTTGCGAAGTCATGTTACTATTCTAGGCGACCGTAGAATGGTACGGGTCTTGAACATGTAGCACCCACTATCTCGAATTACTCTATCCTCCTCAAAGATAAGTTATTCTAGGTAGGTTCATTTATTATTTTCATGCACCATATAAATTGCATTAAAAAATGGAATTCATATTCGAACAAAAAATCATTCATTGCATGTGGATAACCAAAATTTAGATCTCAATTTGTCTTTGAATGCAACCTCTGCGAGCTCACCTTTAAAGAGGGGCAGCTGTTGACACCTAAATTTTTGGGGTTGATTTTTGCTAAATTAAAAAAATATAAAACATGGCATATAGTTTAGGGACATTTTTGTTTTATTTTATTGGACCGCCGATGAGGGAAAGATTTTTCACATATTTCGTTCAAAATTTTCACATATTCAGGTGATATACACTGGGGAGTGTATTTTGAGCATAAAGGAAATTTTTTTTTGTATGGAATATGCAAAAAATGCGAGAAAGAATACTACGCGAATACATATATTTCAAAGATATATTTAAAGTATTATGCGCAAGCGAAATTGGAAACAAAATATGCCACAAAGATTTAATTTTTTCCACTATAAAAGGTGTTGTTCGTGTACGGACATGGGGGGGATTTCAAAATTTTGGAGAGAAAATACGTGTGGAAATTTTGGGGTTTTAGGGTTTTGGAGCTGAAATTTTGGCGTCGGTGCCAGCGCGGGTACGGCGCTGTCACGGTCGGGGGTCCCCTGAGGAAGGCAAGCAGTTGCCGAACTAGGGTTTCACCCCCCTTTTTTTTTTTTTTTTCACTTCTTCTCTCTCTTACCTCACTTTTTCACTTTTTGCCTTTGTGCTTTTTCACTCGACGGAAGGGACCCCTCATTAATTCACGCACCATGTCTTTTATAAGCCAAAAAAAAAAATTGTATCTTCGCGACACATTTTTTTTTCCTTTTTTATTTGCGCATGATACCCCTAAATATATCACTGAAATATTTTTCGCATATCCCATAAAAAAAATTCCCCTTTTGCGCAAAAATGTATCTCACAGTGTATATTACCTAACTATGTGAAAAATCTTAATGGATATAACAAAAAATAAAATTTTCCTAAGCTATATGCCATGTTTTATATATATTTATTAATTTAGCAAAAATCAACCGCAAAAATTTAGGTATCAACAAACATAAATAATAAACATTTTCAGCATATCCCTGCCTATTAGAAAGAAGACAATGGTGTTGAATTGACATGGAAAGCTGCATCCACAACTACAGATATAATAATATAAGAGCACTGAAAGCAAAAAGTAGATATCCATCCAGGTGACACGGCCTGATAGACGAACACGATCTAGGGATTCCTGGCACCTGGCCATGGTCTATGCGAGAACAAACCCACGACTCATGGGCTACCGCTCCATCCATGGGCGGGCGACGCTTCGATTCCCTCTGACAAACAACCCTTGGGCTTGTCCAGGCCCTAGAGGCTTCTTGAGTATCTTATTGTATAGACTATGTAATGATTATGGGATTAAAACCCCACCATTAGATCGGATCAACAGTTGAGATTAGTTCCGCACTTGTATATATAAAGATCCTTCATCCTCAATTGTACTATCTTGTTCACAAGTTAATATATCTTTGTGCCTCATTCTCGATACACTTCTTGTGAGTCAAGTATGCATGTAAGTAAAGCTGACTTGTGAGAAATACTAAGGCTGCACGGTGTTAGAGAATGTGAGATCGATTAACCCGTGACACAAGCATATTTTTTTCACAGGACAAAAAACTACCAAAGTCAAATATTTCTTCAGTCTCTATCCGTATAATATGTCCAAGAACAACTGATACCAGGCAAATTTGAAATCATATCCTCATTCGAAGATGGTAAATAAAGAAAGTAAAGGTTCGCGCTTCGAAATAAGCTTTATTTTGGGTTAGTTTAGTCATCAATGCTGCTGAGCCGTGGAAGATCTATTGGTCCACACGAATATATTACCGAACCATGTCACAGTCCCCGATCTTTATTAATCTCTCCGAAGTAAAGACAAATAACTTGTCGCAAAAATAGTTCTTTATCGTTACTTCCCTGACTTGAGTGGACAAGTTGCTTAGCACAGCTTCCTTTGACAATTTAAAAGTTGTTTGGAGCATCTGGAAAGTCAATGTGGTTCTTTAATGTTTTTGTGGAGCTAGATCGATTAATTTCCAAAAATTACTTCAAAAGATGAACGTCTTCATCAAATGATGTCTTTAAGTTGTCTGCACAATAAAAGTATAGTGAAGACACGGGTTATCAAGCTATACAAACAGCATCGTTCTAGTTTTGATTCTTAACTGAAACTGGAGCTCAAAACTACCACATCACAGAAAACTTGTGCCGCTACCTTTTATCGCCTCTTTTCCTTGGTGGAAGTCCATGAAACCAACATGATACAATGAAGTTCACTAAGAAAAATGAGTATATCAACCCAACAAAGAAAGCATCTATTTGTTACTAAGATCTTTGTTTTTCCCAAGTTTTTGAATAATTCAGGCTTCAAGATCTAGGAACAGCAACTACCACAAGGTCAAACAGGAAAACTTGTAGTAGGCATACAACACAAGAAACATGCCAAGACAGAAGAAAGTCCCCGTTATTATGGAGTGAATCAAGCAAACTTTTCTATTGGTAGCATCGGAACATAGCGTCAACCACTCACGGGGGTTGCTATCAGGCAAAGAGGAGTCCTCTTGTGAGTCGTAAGGCCATAAGCTTCTTCCATGTCGATATCTTCAATACTCATCCCTTCACGCAGTTTCCAATCAAACTGATGAAGAAGATTTGCCAATGCAAGCTCAACTATCACGACACCAAAGTTATTGCCGGGGCATCCCCGCCTGCCAGAACCAAATGGCAGAAACTCATAGTTCTGTCCCTTAAAATCGATGGAGCTGTTCAAGAACCTCTCGGGCCTGAACTCTTCTGGGTTTTCCCAAGATTTTGGGTCCATGGAGATTGCTGTCACATTAATGAATACAGTAGTTCCTCTAGGAACTTCATATCCCCTTATCTTGCAATCCTCAATCGTCGCTCTTGGTACTAGAAGAGGGAGCGGTGGATGGAGTCTTAATGCCTCTTTGATGACTGATCTAAGGTAGATGAGTCCTAGAAGGTCAGTCTCTTCAACCTGTGACTTTCCTTTTGCTGCTTCTCGAACCCCTTCTTGTGCTTTTCTCATGATAGCTGGATTGCGGACGAGTTCTGTCATTGTCCAGAGTATAGCGGTTGCAGTGGTATCTGTTCCTGCATTGAACATGTCCTGAAACAAAATCCCAGGCAGTTAGTCCCATTTTTTTTTTTTTAATCTAGTTTGTAACAGAGTGATAAGGAAGTGAACAGAAGGAAATATATGCTGAACAAATAAGGCAAAGAGGAACATACAGTTAATACTCCTTTAATTTGCTCCCCAGTGAGGGCAATCATTTGATTTGGATCCCTTTGTAACCGAAGCATCACGTCAACAAGATCTTTATGATCGGGTTTAGGCCTTTCAGGGTCTTGGTGCTCCTCGATCACTTCATCGTACAACTTGTCTAACTCCCTGAAGTTCTTTTCAACCTTCGCCTTGAAGCCATTGAGCCAGTTAAACCAAGCTATCTGTGGAAACAAATCCGCAACACAAAAGCCCCCTATAATGCTCTGTATTTCGTGGGCTGTCTCATGAAATTTGCTCTTTCGACCACCACCTTCAGCCTGCCATTTCTTACCAAAAGTCACTCGGCACACAACATTGTTAGCCAATAAAAGTGCTATTTCACCAATATTGACGGGACCTGGAGAAGAAGTGATTGCGTCTAGCATGAGCTTAACTTCTTCCTTCCTCACAGATTTGAACAACTGGACTCTCTTACTGCTCAGGAGTTCTAGGATCACTATTTTCCTGAGCTCTCTCCAGGAATCGCCATACGCACGGAAACTTACATCAGAACAATTGTATGTCAACTTCTTCACTGCATAAAAGACAGGTCTGCCGGAGAAAGCGTGGTCGTGGGCCTTGAATACTTCTCTGGCGACATCTTCAGACGAGATGACTAATGTTGGAACAGACCCGAGCTGGAGTAACATGATCTGGCCATACTGTTTCGAGATGCGTGTGAGCGATCGGTGAGGCAAGGAGCCAAGCTGGTGCAAATTCCCGATGATCGGCAACTTCCTAGGACCGGGAGGGAGATTCTTACATGCTCGTGTCTTCTTTTTCGCGTCAATCAAAAAGACTAGTAACAGCGGTATCACAAGAGCGCATATGAGGGCCACAATAAGCTGAACACCCATGGCGGGATCTCCTTGGAAAAAATCATGAGTGATGAAACCAACGCGTGAAAAGGTTTCATAGGAGGTCTGGTGCATGAATGAGTCTAAAGTAGATGGATGTGGAATAAAATATTATTTACACAAACAAGTAATCAATTAAGAACAAAAGGATCTATATATGACTATAAAACACCAATATCAATAAATACAGTGGAATTAAAGCGTACCTATTTGAACCATCGCTTCAAGTAAAGAAAAGTATATTAGTCTGATAATCAGGGATCTATTGGAATGCCAGATCTTCCTCTCTATGACCTATTTCAGTATAGCAGCTCTCAATAGGATTAAAATAACTGATAGGTATAACCTGTCCTTTTATAGACTAGAGTAGGGACCTAGCAAACCCTATTCAACAACGTGTCAACTGAGCCCTTCCCATTACGGACTTCAGTTAAACACAATTACCTACACTTTGCTGCTCAACTAGGCCCGTTATCAATAGATGCCAATACCCAATTTAATCAGATCACTATAGGGTTCAATAAATTTTGGAATATCCATTAACCCGATTATTTAAAATATGAAATCAATTAATTAATGTAAGCCCATATTATAGGAAATTTCCAACATTCTCTCACTTGGGCTACATTAATTAACTTATTTAATTTTGAAAAAGATTTTATATGGAAAACGATACGATCGGGTTAATAACTAAAAATTTTGTTTTTATGTGGCCACAACTTTAAAAAATAATATTCCAATAATGGCATTTCAAAACCAATCCAATCCTATATAATCTCAATATAGGACTATGGAGATCAATGTATTAAGAAAATACCACAACACATGATTTTGATCACATGTTGGCACTATTTCTTACTACACTACTAGGCCTATGATCCATGAAAATATAATGCTTATTATATGTGATTATGGAAGATTATGTGTTGTGGTATGGATCATAGGCCTAGTAGTGTAGTAAGAAATAGTGCCAACATGTGATCAAAATATACATTATTTCTTATCAGTCTCCAATGCAATTTCTCAACGACATGAAACTGCATCAACGCAATTTCTAAACAACATGAAATTGCCGCAATTTCTAAACAATATGAAATTGCATGACTATGTCACAATCCAATATGAAATCTCATAATTAGTGACATCTAGTCATCTTTAAACTAAAATTTGTTTAAAGATACTGTTTAATATTTCCATTTCTCAGTCAATAGGAGAAAGGATAATAATAGAATCAATAATAATAATCATTGAAAATAAATACTTTAATAGACATCATAAAAGTATTATCAGTCTGCATATATCTATAATATCCAGAAACACAAATTATATAATTCCCACTAACAAAAGAAATCAAAAGAATCTAAGACACCAATATTCTTTACATGTTCTTTAAACAAAATGGGTCATAAGCCTTTTGTTAGAGGATCAGCCAACATGGACTCAGTTCTGATATTTTCAATCACAATATCTCTCTTTTTGACCAAGTCTTTAACAATATAGTATTTTATTCAGTTAATATTTTAACCATGGCATTATTGTTGTTTACAAGAAAAGTAACTGTTTGTTACACATAATGTAATAAGATCAATTATGGGCAATGAATATTTCAACAAAAATAATTAGTACATTATAAACTCCCCTTTGGGCAGAGTGTATAATGCACCATTATTTTCCACAGCATGAAGTTTATAAACTAACAACAAAGAGAATTACATATAATTATCAAAGATTCATCCCATTTGGGCAGATAAATCATTTAAATTATACATCTCAATGATATTAATATATAGAGACGACAAAGGAGAATTATATAATCTTCAAGGATCAATCCCTTTGGGCAGACAAATCCTTTAAATTATACATCCCCATTATCTCAACATAGAGGGGAATTACACATAACTCTAAAAAAAATTTATCCCCTTTAGGCAGATAAACCTTTTGAGTCACACATCCCCATCATTCATGTTTAATATATCAATATAAAGGGGAATCACATATAATTTTCAAAACATTTATCCCCTTTGGGCAGATAAATATTCTTCAATTATACATCCCCATCTTTTTAATATTAAAATTAAACTTCATGCTATTTTCCAAATTAATATACACAATAACTCACTTTGGGCGAGTAATTGTATATACTAATTTTTATCAATAAGGAACTTTAACAATTTACAAACTTTAATAATTTGTAAATAATGTTCCATTTAATCAATGCCCAAAAATTCATCAAACAATATGAAGCACTTTACAACATGTGCTTCCAAAGATCATATTGTACTTTTCCAAACAACAATTTTTGCCACAATTTTATAATAAGTATTTTATTTTATTTTAATATCTCGGACTCATGGCAAATCAAGAATGGATATGAATTGTTACTAGAATTTAAAAAAAAAACTTGTAGCTATCAGTAATCATGAGGACAATATTTATCTCCCACTTTTTCACTATCAACCCTTGGTTGGCATGTTTAAATTTGGCATCTTTTAAATTTGAGAAATTCCGTAGTCAAGCAATAACTCAATCTGCACCTATTTGATACAATCATATCATCTGAATTTAGAAGTATCGTTCCGCTCTCTAGCCAAACCTTCATGCATGTTAGCATGAAACCCATAAGAGATCAAGCATAATCCCTGTAAAGAGAACTTTTAAACCTCAATCCTGTTAAGCTAGTCCACTCCAATAATTCGTGGTAAAACCACACAAGAAGACATGAAAGGTCTGTTTGGTTTGCCAGAATTTTCAGTAATGTTGATTAATTCGTATTTTGACATTATAGTCTTCCGTTAGTCACCGGTCCAAATCTGAAAAAGACTGTAACCTCGAACAAAACCAACATTCAAATTTTCTATGGTCCTTTTGCTCTTCTACGTCATCAAAGTTCTCTAAAAGTGTTAGTTAAAAGGGACACAAAACTTTGAAATTCCTGAAATTATTATCAGAAGGATAACATCTATCTGAAAACTCAAAAATTTCATAGCCTCCAACTGACAAGTCACAGCTTGTCCCGTGGGATTATGGGCTGGTGGACAAGTAGAAAAGAAAAAAGTTCAAAACCGGTATGTCGCAATCCAGCGACATGACAAAGGACAAGCTCATCTCTCAAAGATGCTAAAGAGTTCCCAAAGATCAAACCGTTTCAACACCATGTTATCAATTCCCAAAGCACTCCACATTCAAAAATCCCGAAAATCAAACCTTTTAGGAAGGAAATTCTCGAAAACCGAAGCGTACATACAATCAACAACATCAAGATCACAAGGTCATGACACAACGAGCGTCAAGCATTTCAAATTTGCATGATCTCGACTAGGAATGACCTCAAACCGCGTCAATTACAGCGAAGGAAAAGGAAAAAAAAAAAAACTAGGATTCTTTTTTTTTTTTCGGATTCTTTTTTTTTCCTTCACACGAATTTCACAAGTCCGCAATTCATCCTTTGGACCCCCTCCATGTATGCATCGAAACGAGACAGACTCAATTCTACAAGTGGGCGCCATAGCTCCAAAGCTTCAGCGGCTCACTAACTACTTAATATAGAAATAACCAGAATCAACGAAAAATAGGGCACAAATCTCGACTCTATAACAGCAAAAGCCTCGAAAAGCACCCCATAGGCGTCTCCCATTGCAATTGACGCGTAATCTCGGTCCACCAAGTAAAGCGGCAAAGCGGCAATCAAAGAAAAGGAAGAACCTAATGCGAACGCACAAAAACCTCGTACGCACAATCGCACCGAAACACGAGGTGGGAGGAAGAGAATGCAAAAACCCTAACCACTCGTCGAGAGGGGGACAAACAATCAACTACTATAATTTCTAAACCAACTGTTGCTACCGTCCGAATAAAAATCGAAGGTAACACTAGAATCTAACTTAAAATTCTAGAATTTTTTCTATCTATAAACCCTAGAATTTCAAATTTAAAATTCTCCCTAAATTCTCAACGAAATTATGCAAATTATATATGGTTGGAAAGATCTTGACATGTAGAACAAAAGCCCTATGGTTTCAGGATCAATCGAGCAAA
Source organism: Eucalyptus erythrocorys (assembly GCA_014182555.1). Classification (NCBI taxonomy): domain Eukaryota; kingdom Viridiplantae; phylum Streptophyta; class Magnoliopsida; order Myrtales; family Myrtaceae; genus Eucalyptus; species Eucalyptus erythrocorys. The sequence goes on from CM024598.1 coordinate 1,468,634, forward strand.
CAAATCCACACGAAAGAATAACGACCATATTTGGCTCAAAATAATAAGTTTCGAATTTGTCCATAAATAATAAAAAATTTGAGTTATACAATCATATATGATTTGCTCTGATACCACATATAGAATATTATTTACACAAACAAGTAATCAATCAAGAACAAACGGATCCATATATGATTGTAAAACACAAATATCAATAAATACAGCGGAATTAAAGCGTACATGTTTGAACTATCGCTTCAAGTGAAGAAAAGTAGATCATTCTGATAATCAGGGATCTATTGGAATGCCAGATCTTCTTTTCTCTATGACCTATTTTAGTATAGCATCTCTCAATGGGATTAAAGCAACTGATAGGTATAACCTATCCTTTTATAGGCTAGAGAGGGGACCTAGCAAACCCTATTCAACAGCGTGTCAACTGGGCCCTTCCTATTACGGGCTTCAGTTAAACACAATTGCCTACACTTTGCTGCTCAATTAGGCCCGTTATCAACAGATGCCAATACCCAATTTAATCAGATCACTGTAAGGTTAATAAATATTAGAATATCCATTAACCCGATTATTTAAAATAAGAAATCAATTAATTAATGTAAACCCATATTATAGGAAATTTCCAACATGTGGGAGATTTACATGAGCCAATGGGAAGGTTCGGGCATGTCCGGTCCACCACTCTATTCCACCTAACACATTACGTATACGCCTCTAACACTTACTGTGGAAGTATTATATGGTACATAAATCATTAAACTAGCTTGCTTAGAACAAGGAGATGCTGACATTGCCTATGCACATGAAGAATTAGTACAATAAGGGGCCGTTTTTCACATGCAGATAAGTACGAAACGCATTGTTTGACTTTTATTGCATTAATGATCGATCATACCAATGCCTTTCTTGTAATTTATTGATGCCGAAGCTGATTGTGTCATAATCCCAGCCCCACCTCTAAGGTCTTGAGTGGCAAGGGTTATTTTCGCCACATCTCAAGCTCGTCGCCGTTCCCATTCTTTTTATCTTATTATTAATACACATGCAGCAACGTGAATAAACAACTCCCTAGATAAACAACAGCTAGAAGACTGGAACATATATCACACATAATATACTAATTTATATTATAACAGTACTTTTACAAGTCATTTTTCTATGGGCATCTTTTCTTTTTATATCACACTAAAGTTTTCACATAGGCTAGAGGAATTTCCTATCTCCTCTAGCATGACTATCGCTCCCAAAATTGACGTGGGACTCCATGCCTACAAGATTGAAAGATGAGGGAGTGAGTCATGGGAATTCAGTAAGTAAAATTTCTAACACTCTATTAGAAAAGCATCTCATAATCAAAGTCTAACAAATACAACACTCGCAAATAGCGTTGATGGTAGATTAATAACAAACTTATTGCTACATTTTGACTACAGGTAGATGCCCATCACAACGTACTTCAACGCATGCTTACCTTCGGTTTAATAATGAACACATTAACATATCATGTTTATGCATAGCCAGCACTCATGCAAATTCATATATTGTCGTATTGGCTCGACTAGGCCCTCTTGGCTCAACCGGAACTTCCAGCTTCTTGTTGGGTTTTTTGACTCAGCCACGGTATCTCGGCTTGATCGAGGCTTCTTGGGGCTTTTGAGTTCAAGACTCAAGCATCTTGGCTCAACCAAAGTATCCCGGCTTAACCGAGGCATCTTGTTCGATAAACGAGGCATCGCCGCTAGCGCGAGGTGGTGACAGATGCTTTTTCTTCTTTAAGTGTACACATATATGGATCATACAAGCTGGTTCTTATATTTTCTTCTTAGCTGACTCATGCGGCGTGCTCATTCGTTCGTGAATTCTTGTACTATACTAATAAACATGTCGGGAACGATACTTGGTTTGTGACTTGAATCGATCATTTAGCACCGATCCCTGCACTAGATAAGGCTCGAAAACGGGATGCCTCAATGCTGATCCAAGACCTTGAAGTTTAAATACACCTCGCTTTGATCCATAATTGGCATATGACCGAATCTTGGAATGATCCATGACTCATTCTTGCCACTGGCGCACTATATTCACAACCATTTCTCATAGGTTGAAATCGAAATGTTACAGACCGGTTCCTAACAAATGAATCTAAGAGTGACTGAAAACGATAGAGATACCAACAGATGAGCTAGTTATAAATAATCCACTAATCAGTTAGAGAATTACACGACTATAATCACCATACACGCTAGGATTTTCTGATCGCTTGTAGAAGAAAGCACAAGAATCTGAGGAGCCGTTAATGCTTGTGGGCCCCTCCATCCCATTTGTCTTCAACGGCCGACAGCAAATATCTCACATATGAAGAAAAATCCCCCCTCGTGCGGCCATTTTTTTTTGTCGGTCTGCCAAACTTAAACGAAACTCATGCGCAACTTGTGGGCTCATGAGAAATTGAAGCACGCAGGCTGCTTTCTTTGGGTTTCTTCTCCGCGTGAAGATAGAATAAAGGAAAAAGTATACTAAAAGCCCTAAAACCTATCATGAAAATATAATTTAATTTTAAAACTTTCAAAATATACAAAAATACAATTAAGTCTTAAAATTTGTTAAATTAGTCTAATCAAGTCATTTCCTTGATTAAAATTTTTGAACGTTTTAGGACTCGATTATATTTTTGTAAAAAATATTATGATTTGATGGGATCTTTTTGAAAGTTTTAGGACTATATTGTACCTTCATGAAAGTTTTAGGACTTGATTATATTTTTTGTGACGCCCCCAATAAAATCTAATTTATGTGACGCCCCCAAACGTCATGCACGGTACCATCGTTTGTTTAAACTATTATTATTAAGCATGTAGAAGCACAAAATCATAATGTACGAGAAATGAAATTGGCAAGTTCTAATAATTTACACATACAAATTTTCCCATTATCTACCCTCAACCAAGCATTAATACGAGTACCAAAAAGAACACAAAGCATTAACTTTGGGAAGATGGTCGAATCTTGTTGATGCTACCCATGCTCTTGCATCCAAAAGCTTGCTTATACAAGGTCACATATTATATTACGGATCAAAAAATTTGGCCCATCATCTCAAAGGACTTTACACAAATTGTGAAAGACAGGACATCAATGCATTCATTCATAGAGACTACCTGATTTGGACTTCGTTATTAGAAAAGACGTGATCAGCAAACGTGATGCATACTCTAATGTATTAGTTAGCATGATCAGTTTATGCCTAATTAACACATCAATGACTACTGACTTACAATTCAGCACAACAACATTATTAATGATTTTGCAGAATCGAGTTTATCACATGCCAACCTCAAAGTCATATCAAAATTGAGATCCTTGGAAATCAATTCTAAGTCATTAACGAATGGATTTATCCGGCCTATTTACTTTGCACAACAAACTCAAACAAAGGAGCTAATCTTGATCACATTTGAAGCTTTATTCATATTGATATGATTCAATCATTTTATCGAACAGATATAAAGCGTCTCGGCCAGGGAGTCTGAATAATGTATGTAAAGTAGAGATTTCCAAAATTGGGGTAAATTTACAAAAGATTTGGAATAAATTGGAAATCTGTACCTTTTGAGCTCTCTCTCTCTCTTTCTCTATCTCTCCATTTCCAAGCAAAGAAACGAAAACACTAAGCTGAGTAAAAAACTTGAAAGAGAGATGAGCGGGATTTGGAAATACTAAATGGAGGTGATAACAGAGGCAACGGACAAGGCGACCACGTAGTTTGTTGGACGAGAGAGAGCAAATTCGTGGGTAAGTATACTATTAGTACCAAAAGTTGTGTACGGCGTTAATTTTGGTGCCAAATGTTTATTTTGGATCAATTAAATGCAAAAAAGTTTGAAAAATGATCATTTTAGTGCCAACTTCGATTTGGTTGGCCGGAAATCCGACGTGACACTTTTTTATCAATTTTTGAAGTTGATATGGTATACCGGAGAGTACAGTCAGCATTTAAATAAGTCACTCCGCACACGAGGTTGTTAGCCAATAAAAGTGCCATGTCACCAATATTGACGGGACCTGGAGAAGAAGTGATTGCGTCTAGCATGAGCTTAACCTCTTCCTTCCTCACAGATTCGAACAACTGGACTCTCTTACTGCTCAGGAGTTCTAGGATCACTAATTTCCTTAGCTCGCTCCAGGAATCGCCACAGGCACCGAAACTTGCATCAGAATAATTGTATGTCAACTTCTTCACTGCATAAAAGACAGGTCTGCCGGAGAAAGCGCGGTCGTGGGCCTTGAATACTTCTCTGGCGACATCTTCGGACGAGATGATTAATGTGGGAACAGACCCAAGCTGGAGTAACATGATCTCGCCATACTGTTTCGAGATACGCATGAGCGATCGGTGAGGCAAGGAGCCGAGCTGGTGCAAATTCCCGATGATCGGCAACTTCCTGGGACCGGGAGGGAGATTCCTAGATGCTTGTGTCTTCTTTTTCGCGTCAATCAAAAAGACTAGTAACAGCGGTATCACAAGAGCGCATATGAAGGCCACAATAAGCTGAACACCCATGGCCTGATCTGCTTGGAAAAAAATCATGAGTGATGAAACCAACATGTGAAAAGGTTTCATAGGAGGTCTGGTGCATGAATGAGTCTAAAGTAGATGGAAGTGGGAGATCTACATAAGCCAATGGGAAGGTTCGGGCGTGTCCTGTCCACCACTCTATTCTAATTACTGTAATGAAAGAACTTTTTATTAGATCGATATAACAAAATTCTAAGGCAATCAGCTGAATTCATCTTTACTCAAAACTTAAATCAACAAATTATTCGTTAATCATGATATATTTCGTACTCCACACTACGTTACTGGATCTGCTATGTATCGACGCCCTATATATGGGTTGTAACTTTATACATCCTTGAATGAAATGCTTCGTTTTCAGATTAAAAAAAAAAAAAAAAAAATCAAACCGGCCTCAGAGAGAGCCACCTTCAAAGTCATCCATATCGTGAGCAACAGCTTTATCAAGATTACTTTATAAAAGAAAATGCCACACAAATCTCTTCTCCAAGAATTTTGGATTTTTCTAAGCTACTTCTTAAATATCTAGATATTTTCTTGTAAGATATTTTATGTGGCGAATAGATTGGCCACCTCTAGTAGTCTATGTTAATATCTAGAATCTAAGAAGATACTTTCTTTAGAAATATGTGGATAATAGATTGGCAGCTTTCCCTAAAAATATAAATATTTAGGAGGTAATTATACCTCCTTGTTAGGGTTATAAAGACATATATCATAACTATTTTGTTTCTCTATTTCTCTATTTATCTATTCTTTAAAACAAGTTTAGAACATAAATTCGTTTGGTAATACAATTTCGCTTTTCTATTTCTGGAACATAATTCTACTCTAGAAATAGATTTTGATCAGAAATTAGAAGTTAAAATTTTTATTTTTATTTTTTAATTTCTAGAACAAAGTGAGAAATGAAACCTCTTCTCATTGTTCACTCTTCTTTCTGCCGGTCACCCAACCGTCGCCTATGGTATGTTGGACACCTGTGGCCTGCTGTAGATTGCCACTCGCCCATGGGACATAGGATGTCAGACACTTGCCATTGATTGCCGGTGGTCGATCAGTAGTCGTTGGCCATTGTCCCTCTCTGCCCACCCTCTTGCCATCGGCCTCTGGTTGCTGGACGTTGCTCGCCCATCAATCGTTAGTCGTTAGACATCACTCGCTTGGCTCTTGTCTGGCTGTTGATCGTTGGACGCTTTCTACTACCACTCGAGAGGGAGAAATTTTGTATTGTTATCAAACAAATTTTTATCTTAGGAACAAAAATTTCATAAGGTTCTTAAACACATTTTTGCTCAGAAACTTGTTCGAGAATTAAAAATATAAAAAATCAATTTCTAGTCAGAAATTAATTTCTGGAACATAATATTTATCGTGTGCACCCTAAATAACTAAAAAATGCTCTTATTTGGGGTGTGCCCTTAGCTCCTAAGGGCTTATTTGGTAACTATTTTGTTTTCTAGGATGCTTTTTGTGCAAAAATAATTTCTTTTGATTTTCTTCCATTTTTAAGCATTTGAAGACGTTTGGTAATTACACAAAAATTCTATTCTAAGAACAGAAAAAATATAAATGCATTAGTATGATCATCCTTTTTTTTTTTTTTTTTTTGTGATGTAGAATCTCTTTTAAGTTTTTAATAATGGGTTAATACCCTGAAAAACCCCAAACTGGTACACCTGTGACAAATCTACCCCAAACTATTTTTTTGACCACAAAAAACCCCAAATTTGTATACCTTTGACAAATTTACCCCAAACTGGTATACTTGTGACAAATTTACCCTCTGTTAGTTTTAGTTAAATTTTCTTGTTAAATTATAAATTTAAATGACACGTGACAATTGACCGGTATACCAATTTGGGATTTTACACTCTATTTGTTACAGTTTACAATTTTTGTGATTTTTTTGTGGTATTAATCTAATTTAGCAGGGGTATATTAGTCACAAATTTACCAGTTTAGGGTTTTTTTTTGTCGAATAAATTAGTTTGGGGTAAATTTGTCATAAATGTACCAGTTTAGGGTTTTTTATAATTAGTCGGGGTAAATTTGTCACAAGTGTATCAGTTTGGGGTTTTTCATGGTCAAAAAAATAGTTTTGGGTAAATTTGTCACAAGTGTACCAGTTTGGGGTTTTTCAAGGTATTAACCCTTTAATAATTTTAGGAGATTTTTCTTTTTTTTTTCTTGTTTCCTTCTCTTCTTCTTCATCCTCTAGCTGGATGTTGGCCTTGGCAATGGCTAGCGACCAGCCTGATGAGAGTCGGTGACCTTGCCAGCCGTCAGCAAGATTGAGCATCACTGGTGGCTGCGCGAGGCTCCAATGAGGTCATTGGACCTTGTCTTTGGTTAGTCATCGATCATCATTGAGCATGGCGATCGGCTAGTGGAGGAAGAAGATGAAAAGAAAAGGAATAGAAAAGAAAGGAAAAAAAAATTGACTTGATTCCAGAATTGTTTTTGGGAACAAATAGTTAACTTTTTTTCTATTTCTTGATTTAGTGGAACAAATCTATTTTCGAAAATAGAAAAAATAGCTGATGTGACCAAACATATTTAAGTTCTTTTTATATTCCAAGCAATAAAATAATAGAAATAGTCAAGACTTGGTTGATTACCACATAGGTCCTTTGGGAGTGTACAAAAATTTCTCCAAACTAAAATTGTAGAAAGCGTCTCTAATAAAAGGAGTGTTTTTTTTTTTTTTTTTTTTTTGAATGAGCTTTGTGTCTTTTTCAACATGATCGCCTTAGAAAGGTATTGGATTGAGTTGAAATCGCCCAAAAACACGCCAAGAAAAAGAAGGTCCGAAATGGATGATGAGGCGGCCTTTATGACAAAATGATGCCGCATCTTCAAAACGTTATCTCTCTCTATCATTCATTTTCAGTGGTCTCTCTCTAACAAGTAACGAATCAAGCAACTGGAGAGTTTGAAGGGTCGGAAATTAGGGGCGTAAACAGTTCGGATCGATTCGGTTTTTCAAAAATACCGAACCAATAATGAAGTTTATTGAACCGAACCTAAATTTGATCGAGTCGAAATTGAACCAAACCAAAATCCGGATTCGGTTTTGTTTCTCAATTTTTAATTTAATTTTTGTTTTTATTTTGTTTTTTCCCTGCATGCATTCGTTTCTATAAATTTTTATTTTTCTAAAAATCAAAATTTAAATTATTTTTTTTCCTTTTTTCTTTTCTTTTTTTTTCTTCTTCTTCATTGTCCGGCCAACGACCGGATAGTGAAGAAGAAGAAAAAGAAAAAAAAGAAAAGAAAGAAAAGAAAAATTAAAAATCAATTTTTTTAAAAGATTAGAATAAATATTTTAGATTTTATCGGTTTGGTTCGATAAAAACCGAACCGGTTAAAAAGTTTTGGTTTTTAATGAAAACTGAACTGAAAAAAATCGAACTTTTTAATTTGGTTCGATTCGATTTTCGATTTGGTTTTTGACACTCCTTGGAAATGGCTCACTAGTGTAGTTCAATTGCAAAAGGGTCGCTGTTATTCTTCTCTGTGTTGCTATTGTTATCTTGGGTTCCTTCGTTTTCTTCCGTGCGAGTGCTGGCTCAGGGTCTTAGATTCAGAACATGCAGTTTATGGGTAGTGACTGACGAGTATTGATAGAGGCTCAAGAAGTAGAAGAAGATATGAAATAGTTGTGCCCAAAAAGAAAGCCAAACAACCGCACTCGCACTCACCACCCGGTACTGTTTAAGAAACCAAACTAAGCGCGCTAAATTCGATCTCTCCGCCAAAAACCAGGCCAAGTGGTCAAAACAACCCTATCCTCCAAGAACAAACCAAAAGTCTCAAACCCACAAATTCCACCAAAAAAGGATCACTCACGTCGGCCATTCTTGATAAGTCCAAGCTCAATGAAAGGAAACGACAAGGAAGGAACAGAGAAGGAAGAATTGGGAGAATTTTCTGTATATTCAATGTATGTCTCTAACTGTACATTTGAGGTTATATATATTACAGAAGAATGTAATAGGAAAAGGCAACAAAATAATATACAGATTTAGATTTGATATTGAATAATCTCGATTGATTCCATAATTGATTCTTTGCATATTTCCTGGCTTGCGTATCTTCCAACACTCCCCCTCAAGCTGGTGGCTTGTAGATGTCTAAGGCACCTAGCTTGCTTAGGAGGTGCTGTCTCTGACATAAGGGTTTGGTGAAGATATCTGCTGGCTGCTCTTCTGTTCCAATCCTTTGTGTCTCAATTATACCTTGCTGAATTTTCTCCCGAGTGAAATGACAATCCACCTCTATGTGTTTCGTTCTTTCATGCACAATCGGATTTGATGCAAGTCTGAGGGCTGCATCATTATCACAAAATAATCTTGTCGGTCCTTCAATCTGTATCCCAAGATCCTGGAGTAATCCTCGTAACCACACTATCTCACAAGTGGTTTTAGCCATCGCACGATATTCTGCCTCTGCTGAAGATAATGAAACAGTCGGCTGTTTTTTCGTCTTCCATGAGAGTAAGGAGTCTCCTAACTTGAAGCAGAAACCGGTTATGGACCTCCTGCTCATTGGACAAGTCGCATAGTCTGCATCACAATACGCGAGTCATCTTCATGTTGCATTTTCGGAAAGAAGAATGCCAAGTCGAGACTTTTCTTCAAGTACTTCACCACTTTTAATGCGGCATTCATATGAGATTGCTTGGGTTTGTGCATGAATTGGCTGAGTGTTTGCACAGCATAACTTATATCTGGCCTTGTCATGGTCAAATATATAAGTTTCCCAACAAGTTTCTGATACCCAAAAGAATCCTTGAGGATGGAATCATCTTGTTGAGAAAACCCAGCATCATAATCCGTTGTGGTAAGTTTGGCATTTTGCTCTATTGGTATCGCTGCTGGTTTACAACCCGATAAACCTGCTTCTGAAATAATTTCTAGAGCAAATTTCCTCTGACTAAGGGAGATACCTTGATCTAACCGTGCAATTTCAATTCCAAGGAAATACTTTGGAGGGCCTAGGTCTTTAATGTGAAAAGTAGAATGCAGATATTCCTTGAGACTCTTGATAGCTACTTCATCATTACCCATGATTAGTATATCATCTACGTATATCATCAGGTAGATAGAAGATGTACCTTGAGTCCATGTAAAAACTGCATAATCAAATCTGGATTGCTGAAAACCAGCAGCTATCAGTGACTCAGCAAATTTTGCATACCACTGTCTGGAAGCTTGCTTGAGTCCATACAAGGATTTTCGGAGACGACACACTTTATTCTCCCCCTGTCTCCGTAATCCTTGGGGCATTTCCATATAGATTTCCTCGTTGAGATCTCCATGCAAGAAGGCATTATGGGCATCCATTTGATGTAATGACCAGTCTGGAAGGTGCTGCGAAAGGAAGGAACGGACGGTGACATCCTTGGCTACGGGGAGAAGGTTTCGTGATAATCAAATCCTTCCCTTGTGTGAAGCCCTTTGCCACCAATCGAGCCTTATATCGCTCGATCGATCCATCGGCTCGATGTTTGATTTTATATACCCATTTGCACCCAATTGCTTTGCGATGCAATGGAAGTGAAACAAGATCCCACGTATGATTATCTATTAAGGCCTTCAATTCTGCCTCCATGGCTTTTTGCCATCGTGGATCATTTCTGGCTTCATCAAAACTAGTTGGCTCTTGCTCTTCGGATATATGAGTGATACAACATCTACGCTCGGGAGAGAGCTTGTCGAAGGAAACATATGAGGAGACAGGAAAAAGGATACCTGGGGAGTTTCGGACACCACAGATGTAATCTTTGGTCCAAGTAGGTGGACGTTTCGCCCGTCCGGAACGTCGTGGTGCTTCATCCTCCAAAGTGGAAGTTGAGGAGCTGGGTCTTCCATAGGCAATGTGGGAATTATATCATTCGAGTTCTCATCTGCGTCGTCCATAAGAGGTGTCTCACTGGGACGTAACGCGAAAGGATTTCTGTACTTACGGATGAAGGAATGAATACATAATCAGGATCTCCTGTAGACTCCTCCATATGAGATATATGGTGATTTTCAGTGTCATCTGTGTCTGACTTCTGAAAAGCAAAAGGAAAAACATTTTCCTTAAATAGAACGTCTCTGCTGATTGAGAATTCCTGTGTAGAAAGATCAAACACCCGGTATCCCTTTTGTAAATTGGGATATCCCAGAAATACGCAGCGTCGAGCCCGAGGACTCATTTTATCCTTTGGTCCCACAATTGCAGCATAACAAAGAGAGCCAAAAACTTTGAGATGACCTAAGTGTGGTTTCTTCCCAAAAAGTAATTCGAAAGGAGTTCGTCCGTCCAATATCTTGGACGGCATACGATTTATCAAATAGGCTGCAGTCAATAGACAGTCTCCCCAAAAGTTGTCTGGGATAGAAGCCTGAAATTTTAAAGCCTTGGCAACTTCCAACAGGTGGCGATGTTTCCTTTCTACCACTCCATTTTGTTGTGGTGTATATACACATGAGCTCTCATGTAATATCCCTTGAGAAGAAAGTAATGCAGCGCATTCATGATTAAAGAATTCCTTCCCATTGTCTGTTCTTATTCTTTGAACAGTTTTCCCAAATTGTGTCTTGGATAGAGAAATGAAGGCTCTCAAGTGAGACAAAACTTGACCCTTTGATTGCATGAGAAATATGCATGTGGCTTTGGAATAATCGTCCACAATAGTGAGGAAGAACCGAGATCCATCATGGTTCGGTGTGTGATATGGACCCCAGACATCAATATGTAATAAGGAAAAAATGCTATCTGTTCGATTTTTGCTTAAAGGGAAAGGACTGCGTGATTGTTTGGCAAGCGGACAGATATGGCATTGAGGATAAGGGGAAAAAGAACTATGGCCCATTCTGGAATGTAAAAGAAATTCTTTATCATTGGTAGTCAAATTACACAATGATTTATTACAAGATAAATGGAAATTTTCAGGCAAGCTTTTCCAAAAACGAGTCCTTGAGAGAGACTACCCCAGCCCATCAGTTTCCCAGTCGAAAGGGCCTGAAATAAACAGGTATCAGCATTGAAAAGGATTTGACATGAATTTTCCTTACAGGCTCTAGACATAGAAATGAGGTTAAATTGGAAATTCGAAACGTAAAGGACATGGCTTAGAATGATTTGGGAGTTGAGAGTTATTGTTCCTGTTGTGGTAACATGAGTGATATTACCATTAGGCAATTGCACAGTAATATGATTGTCTAACTCCTCATTAATACCATAAAATAATCCTTTATCACATACTATATGGTCACTGGCTCCTGAATCGATAATCCAAGCATTTCTTGATATAGAATTTATCATGCAACAAGAAATACCGTGAAGGTGCCTCCCTTTTCGAACATCCAATTTTTGTAACGCCCGCATCAATTGCTGATATTCCCCATGTGTGATAGACTGGTCTGCAAGTCCTGTAATTTGAAAAGCTGAAGCAGCTGCGAATCTATCCTTCCCCCTTTTTTCTCCAGGCCTACCGTGCAATTTCCAGCAATTTTGGATTGTGTGGTGGGGCCGCTTGCAATAATCACAAAATAATTTGCCTTTATTTTTGAAATTCGGCCCATAATTCTTTGAAAAATTTGGACCGTTGGATCCTTTAAATCCGGACGCATCTCCGCCGTCCAGATTGGTTGAGTATCGCGCGCCTCGTGGACCGTCAGATCGCTGCCCTTGATCCTGATCGTCCATTGAAGAGGCTTTAAAAGGCTGCCTTTCAAGAGCAAACCCTAGGGCCGAATCGTTTTTCCTCTCTGCTAGGGTTTTCTCCCCCCTTTGTGCTCTTGCCGCCAGCGCTAGGGTTTCGCTAGCTTTGTTCTCCGATGAGGAAATCCTCGGCTTTCTTCTTGCACGGCCCGGTTGGAAGATTCGGCCAAGAGTGGGTGCTGGCTCCATAGCCAATATCTGCGACTTGAAGGTAAGAAACGATTCGTTGAGAATCAATAAAAAACGCGTGGCTTTTTCCTTGTCTCTCATCTCTTTAAACTGACGGAGGGTTTCCTCCGGTCCTTGAAGCTTTTCTTCGGCGGCCTCCAGCTCGTTCCAGAGAGCTGATAGCCTGTTGAAGCATGCCGTAACAGGCATGTTTCCTTGCTTCAGCTCGCTGAGGGCTTGATGCAGCGAGAAAATCTTCGCCCGATCTAGTTTCCCATACATTTCTCTAATATTTTCCCAAAAGGTTTTTGAATCTTCTGTCGGGGGCAACCTGGCAGCGATTTCTGGGGTTACGCAATTTCTCATCCATGTTCTTACCAACTGATTGCATTTTTTCCACTGCCTTCCCATTTTTTCATCCGTCGGAATCGGTACAATACCATCGATAAACCCTTCCTTGTCTTTCGTGACAAGTGCTCTCCGAAATTCTCGTGCCCAGGTTGAGTAGTCTTCGGGTCCCGTGAGATGGTGGCTGATAAGTCGCAACTCCGGCCTGTCGGAAGTGGAGACATAAAGCGCGTCGCCGGGCTCGGGACGACCCATGGTGGCCGCAAAGGGAAAAGGGAGGAGCCGGGTGGAACTCCCGGATAGGGATTTGTCGATTGGGCCAGATTTGGTCCACCCGGAATTCCTGAATTCGAATCGCCTGACCCGATAGGGTTTCCGTCCGCATTTGATGATCTGGTTGTCTCTGAGTGGCTTGCCCCAGCGATGGCTGGTGAGCCACCTTGATTCTGACTTCCTGGAAAAAAAGGAGGAGGATTTGCCCCATAATACATCAGAATTGGCATCCATTGGTAGGAAGGCCCCGATGTGGGCACCCCCATGTTGGTTTGCCATGGAAAAAATTGCCCCATCGTGGGCTGATCAACTCGACCAGTGATGAGTTGCACAGGATTTTGTGCTTCTGAGGTCGATATTTCCTCAGGTAGATGTACTTGATCTTCGGCCATGATGATGAGATAAGCTCCCCTCTTTTCCTTCGTCGATTTGATATTCAATCTGCAAGTTTCTAATTCGTACGCCGGAGTACTAACGTTTTTGTAGGTTAGTTTGTTTGCAACGGCAGCAATCAGAGGAACGAAGCAGGAGCGGATCACAGGTGTGAGACCTGCTCTGATACCATGAAAGGAAACGAGAAGGAAGGAACAGAGAAGGAAGAATTGGGAGAATTTTCTGTATATTCAATGTATGTCTCTAACTGTACATTTGAGGTTATATATATTACGTAAGAATGTAATGGGAAAAGGCAACAAAATAATATACAGATTTAGATTTGATATTGAATAATCTCGATTGATTCCATAATTGATTCTTTGCATATTTCCTGGCTTGCGTATCTTCCAACACTCAAGAAGTTCAATCCCACCTTGAAACTCAAAGGGCTGAACACGACCTCGAAAGTCTCCAGTTCCACCAATTTTGGGTTTGAAGAAGAAGGGAAATGGCTCGATTTGTCCCAAATTCAAATTTGGGGCAAACATGTTTAGCAAGGTTTAGGACATTTATGCTGATTTGGAGCACTGGCGAGCTACGTTAGTGGAAAAATATGTTAAAATATCGCTATGGCAGATTTTTGACATCCCAACTAGACAATGATAATTAAAAGATTTTTTTTTTTTTAATTATCAAAGTGGCACTGAAGCGATTTGTCGAAAATTTTTGATATTAAATTGGGCGAGTTGCTAAAGTTAAGGCAATTCTAGTGCCTTTTTTTTTCCCAAAAGTAGCCATATGTATTACATCCCCAACGACTGAACCACAATTATATGCTGAGCAGAAGCAGATAACGCTTGAGCCTTCATAGTGTCATCATACAACTCCCATATCCTTTTTAGATGATTAGATGAATAGTTGCTAAAAACATGCCCATTAGGAAAATAAGAGCTCATTGTATGCTTTATCTTTACTTCGCCAACTTTGGTTTCGGATTAGCCAAGAAGTTGATTGTAAAAAAGAGCTCATTATACGCTTTATCTTTACTTCGCCAACTTTGGTTTCAGATAAGCCAAAAAGTTGTTTGTCATTCGTCGTAATAAAGGACTTAAACTCACTGTCCTTTCAAGGTCTATTAAAGCCTCAAATCTTCTGGAAAAAGACATCCATGGCGTTAAACAAGAGCTGGAATGACCAACTTTTTGCTGCAAAATGTTCACCATGATACCAGAAATTTGCTTGTGTAGATCTAGTCCTCCTTGGTAAAATAGAAGGAATAGACTTGGCTTCTTTTCCGAAGGATCAAACCAGAGTTGTATTCTCTGAATCATCCATGACGGGGTCATCAATCAATTCAGGCATATCAGCCAAATCCTCATTAAAGCATTGTCCTTTGCAGGAGTAGAAAATTTATTACCCATATCCAAATTCACCAGAGGTTGCTTCACCAGAGAATTATTGTTGACGGTATTTTCTTGAATTGAATCAGAAATCTCAGGGTCTTTATAAATTATTGCTTACCCATTGGATTACTCTTTTCCTTGGAAATCCATTGTTTCACCACAGGTTTCCTCAGACGACAAGAAGAAGCAACATGACCAAGTTTACAGCAAGCAGAACCTGAGGTCGTGTTGCAGCATTACTCCCTAACTCTGAATATCTTAATGCCAAGGACGAAAAATAAGAGGGAAATCTCTCTTCCCCATAAAGGATTGAAAGTTGCTAAGACAAACCAAAAGGAAGTTTTTTCCTAAGATTTGTCCAGGCAATGCAGAAGCCCATTTCTTTAAGCCCTCATCAATCATAGCTCAAGGTACACAAACCCTTCTACTTCCATTAATCAATTCTGGTCCACAGAATTTGATAAATTGATTAGGGTTATCCTCCTGAAAAAAGGATCTGCTTCCACAAACGAGAATCAGAAGTACCTTGGTGCACCCCCAAATCAATCGAATGAGGACTTTGCTTTTCAATCACAAACTCAAACTTTGCTTTTTGAGACAGAGAACGCCAAATCCCCATTATCTTGAAGGGATCTAGCAAGAAAATTAAATCATGCAGAAGAGATAGATTTCCATGGAATGCATTGTTCGGCTGAATGCAACAGCTTTTCTAAGGAGAACTCTCAGGATGACTTTCTCTCTCCTCAGCAAATGAGAGAGAAGCCATAAAAATGTGCCCCATCTAGAGTTTCCTCTATTTCTTTTTCAACAAAAGCATTTTCTTTAACAAGTTCAGTGCTTATGTTATTGTTTCCTATACCATCTAAAATTATCATTTACAAAATGAAAGTTCTTCAGATATACTGAAAATTTCTGGTCTAGTCCTCCTTTCCTGTCTTCCATTCCTGAACAGAAATTGCTCTACCTCGAGAAAGGTCATATTTCAGAGATAAAAATATTCTATCTCATAGTGCGTTATTGTCCGTGTCTATACAGTAGGAGAACTGTAATTTTATTAAGAGCATTCAACTGCTAAGCACTAAGCACTCGATGAGGTGCACAATGCCTTGTCTGTTAAGCAAGTGGATCGTTGCGACGCAAAGAGTATGCAAGTCCTTATATTGTTGGGTTTAGAAATAGATGAAAATACACAAAAGGTAGCCAGGAAGAAAAAAGAACTTGCACGGCTCATTACAGAGGAAAGAAAGCCAGCGACTTAAAAGTCTTCAAGGTTAAATTGCCCTGCAGATGCGACATGGCCAAATTGGAGGAGGCAAAACCTAAAACATGGCCAAGATTCTAGGACACACAGATATTCACAAACACTAAGCATTTTAACTTGACCAAGATGCTAGGACATTCACTTTATTAACGTACAATAAGCATTTTAACTGAGACGAAGCACTTGAATGCTCGGTAGATGCAGTAAGGGTGTTTTGTTCTGGACAGGAAGCAGTGTCAATATTCACTTGACAGGGTAGCCACCAGACAAAGAGGAGTTCTCTTTGAGTAGTAAGGCCACAAGCTTCTTCCACATCAATATCATTCAGGCTCAGACCTTCAGGCAATTGCCAATCAAAGTGATGAAGTAGATTTGCCAGCGTGAGCTCCACTACTACCATGCTGAAATTTATTCCAGGACAGCCTCTTCTGCCTGCACCAAACAGCAGGAACTCAAAGTTTTGCCCATTATAATCGATGGAACTGTTCAGAAATCTCTCAGGTCTAAACTCCTCTGGATGTTCCCAGCTTTTAGGGTTGGTCGATATTGCTGCCACATTGAAAAATACTGTCACTCCAGCTGGTATTTCATATCCCCTTATCTTGCAGGCTTCTATTGTTGCTCTTGGTAATAGTAAAGGGAGTGGAGGGTGGAGTCTCAGCACCTCCTTAATAACTGATCTTAGATAAGGGAGTTTCGAGAGGTCACTCTCTTTTACCATTTGTTTTCCTTTTGCAGTTTCTCGAACCTCTTGTTGTACTTTTCTAATGATGGATGGATTCCTGATTAGTTCTGTCATTGTCCACACTATCGTAGCAGAAGAGGTATCAGTACCTGCATTTAACATGTCCTGAACACCCGAAAGATTGGTGTATTCAGTTACTTAGAAAAAGGACAGGGAAACAGTAGGAACAGATCAAATTATATTGGATACTTGGTGCAAGAGGTACATACAGTTAATACACCCTTTATGTTATTGCTGCTGAGGGAGATTGCTTGATTTGGATCCTTCTGTAAGCGAAGCAACACATTGACAAGATCTTCATGATTAGGTTTAGGCCTTCTTGGGTCACAGTGCTCCTTGATCACTTCATTGTATAGCTCATCTAGATCCCTGAAGCTCTTCTCAAGCCTTGCTTCCAATCCATTGAGCTTGTTGAACCAGGACATTCATGGAAAGATATCAGTAAAACATAACCTCCTATAAGGTTTTGTATTTCACGGGTGGTGTCGTGAAATTTGCTCTTAACACCACCAGCTTCAGCCTGACATTTCTTTCCAAAAGTGGCCCGGCACACGATATTGTTGGCTAGTAAAAGTGCCAATTCACTAAGATACAGGACCGATAGAAGAAGCTATAGTGTCAAGCATAAGCTTCACTTCTTCCCCCCTAACTGACTCAAATACCTGAACTCTCTTACTACTGAGTAGCTCTAGGATCACTATTTTCCTGAGCTCTCTCCAGGAATCACCATAGGCCTTGAACCCCACAACTGAAAATTTATATGATATCTTCTTGGTGGCATGAAGTGCTGGTCTGCCAGAGATGGCACGATCATGGGTCTTGATTACTTCCCTAACCACATCATGTGAAGAGATCACCAAAGCTCGGATTGAGCCGAGCTGGAGGAACATGATTGGTCCATATTCTTTTGAGAGGTGCCTGAATGAGCGATGGATGGAGGAACCGAGTAGATGTAGGTTTCCAATCAGAGGCAACTTCCTAGGACCAGGAGGGAGATTCCTGGCTTCTCCTGTCTTCTTTTTTTTATCAATCAAAAGCAGGACCAAGACTGGTATTATGAGAGGGATTGCAAGGGTGATAATGAACTGAAAATTCATGGTGAATAATCTCCCTTGAACAAGAAAGATAAGATAGCCATAGATGAAAGGATGACGATTCTCTGTCTTTTTATAGTGGTAGATTACATTAGGCAATAGGTGATTTTACGGCACTACATGTGCTTAAATTGAGCTTCCTTAACGTAATAAGTGAAGATAAGACTTTTTGCCTGTATTAACGAGCACTAAGCATCAATTTGCCACGCTAAATTTCCTATATAAGATGGGAGATGGTGACAATTGATTGTAGATGACCTGCGATGGAGATAAACAGATTCATTAATAGTCTATTGGCTGATGTATAGAAGCCAGCATCTAATGAATATGAGAGAAGACCTAGCTGGGGTTGACAAAGTGAAAGGCAAATCATTTGCAGCAAGGCTAGTTCCACCTTTCCAGAAGCCCCAAGAACAATTCAAGCTAGCTTCTGGTGCCAAGGTTTCTCCCAACTGCATGAAAATTCTATATCCACGTTTGGAACACATACAGCTCTTAAACTTTATTTATGCCGTTTCACTTTTCCTGAAGATTCTATCTCATGTATGCAAATCTATTTTTGCCAACACCCATGGTAGTTACGCAAACCAGGTAACAAGACAACATGCTAAAACTCGTGAGTGGCTTCATCACTGGCTTGTGCTCAGGGAAAAGGGTTCATGAATATTGCGAATCGAATTTCTACTCTTTCTAGAGCTTCTGAGATTCCTATAGTCGATACACCTCATGAATTGCATGGTATACGTTAACCAAACTCAACCACCACAGAAATTGAGTTCCGTTGCTCCTCCTTGGATTATGTGAAAACTGGTTTAGACTATTCTCCTTCATTTTGATTATATCTTTCCTTTCTATATTTTAATCTAACATTTGTCCATTACAAGACCCTGAAGTGGATGGTAATCAGGTTGATTAACTGTCTACAGTCTCAGCATTTCAATGAATATGAGTTAAGAGTTTTCATTTAGCCCCATAGGCAGACAAAAAGGGAAAGTTTTTCATCACGAGATTAGTTGTGTAATGTGGAAATATTGTCATCTGGATCTATTATATACTCCAAATTGATTCCCGTGTATCTTATGCTTCCAGATGATAAAATGGTCTGTTCCTCTCCCATCAAACATATAGGGATCTATATGTCGAACGAATGATCAACATAAATAATAGGCATTTTCAGCATATCCCCGCCTATTAGAAAGAAGACAATGGTGTTGAATTGACATGGAAAGCTGCATCCACAACTACAGATATAATAATATAGGAGCACTAAAAGCAAAAAGTAGATATCCATCCACGTGACACGGCCTGATAGACGGACACGATCTAGGGATTCCTAGCACCGGGCCATGGTCCATGCAAGAACAAACCCACGACTCATGAGCTACCGCTCCATCCATGGGCGGGCGACCCTTCGATTCCCTCTGACAAACAACCCTTGGGCTTCTCCAGGCCCTAGAGGCCTCTTTAGTATCATATTGTATAGACTATGTAATGATCATGGGATTAAAACCCCACCGTTAGATCGGATCAACGGTTGAGATTAGTTCCGCACTTGTATATATAGAAATCCTTAATCCTCACTTGTACTATCTTGTTCACAAGTTCATATACCTTTGTGCACAGTGTTTGAGAATGTGAGATCGATTAACCCGTGACACAAGCATATTTTTTTCACAGGACAAAAAACTACCAAAGTCAAATATTTCTTCAGTCTCTATCCGTATAATATGTCCAAGAACAACTGATACCAGGCAAATTTGAAATCATATCTTTCTTCGAAGGTGGTAAATAAAGAAAGTTAAGGTTCGCGATTCGAAATGAGCTTTATTTTGGGTTAGTTTAGTCATCAATGCTGCTGAGCGGTGGAAGATCTATTGGTCCACACGAATATATTACCGAACCATGTCACAGTCCCCGATCTTTATTAATCTCTCTGAAGTAAAGACAAATAACTTGTCGCAAAAATAGTTCTTTATCGTTACTTCCCTGACTTGAGTGGACAAGTTGCTTAGCACGGTTGCCTTTGACAATTTAAAAGTTGTTTGGAGCATCTGGAAAGTCATTGTGGTTCTTTAATGTTTTTGTGGAGCTAGATCGATTAATTTCCAAAAATTACTTCAAAAGATGAACGTCTTCATCAAATGATGTCTTTAAGTTGTCTGCACAATAAAAGTATAGTAAAGATACGAGTTATCAAGCTATACAAACAGCATCGTTCTAGTTTTGATTCTTAACTGAAACTGGAGCTCACTAAGAAAAATGAGTGTATCACCCCAACAAAGAAAGCATCTATTTGTTACTAAGACCTTTGTTTTTCCCAAGTTTTTGAATAATTCAGGCTACAAGATCTAGGAACAGCAACTACCACAAAGTCAAACAGGAAAACTCGTAGTAGGCATACAACACAAGAAACATGCCAAGACAGAAGAAAGTCTGCGTTATTACGGAGTGAATCAAGCAAACTTTTCTATTGGCAGCATCGGAACATAGCGTCAACCACTCACGGGGGTTGCTATCAGGCAAAGAGGAGTCCTCTTGTGAGTCGTAAGGCCATAAGCTTCTTCCATGTCGATATCTTCGATGCTCATTCCTTCACGCAGTTTCCAATCAAACCGATGAAGAAGATTTGCCAATGCAAGCTCAACTATCACGACACCAAAGTTAATGCCGGGGCATCCCCGCCTGCCGGAACCAAATGGCAGAAACTCATAGTTCTGTCCCTTAAAATCGATGGAGCTGTTCAAGAACCTCTCGGGCCTGAACTCTTCTGGGTTTTCCCAAGATTTTGGGTCCATGGAGATTGCTGTCACATTAATGAATACAGTAGTTCCTCTAGGAACTTCGTATCCCCTTATCTTGCAATCCTCAATCGTTGCTCTTGGTACCAGAAGAGGGAGCGGTGGATGGAGTCTTAATGCCTCTTTGATGACTGATCTAAGGTAGCTGAGTCCTAGAAGGTCAGTCTCTTCAACCTGTGACTTTCCTTTTGCTGCTTCTCGAACCTCTTCTTGTGCTTTTCTCATGATAGCTGGATTGCGGACGAGTTCTGTCATTGTCCAGAGTATAGTGGCTGCAGAGGTATCTGTTCCTGCATTGAACATGTCCTGAAAGAAAATCCCGGGCAATTAGTCCCAATTTCTTCTTTTTTAATCTAGTTTGTAACAGAGTGATAAGGAAGTGAACGGAAGGAAATATATGCTGAACAAATAAGGCAAAGAGGAACATACAGTTAATACTCCTTTAACTTGCTCCCCAGTGAGGGCAATCATTTGATTTGGATCCCTTTGTAACCGAATCAACACGTCAACAAGATCTTCATGATCGGGTCTAGGCCTTTGAGGGTCTTGGTGCTCCTCGATCACTTCATCGTACAACTTGTCTAACTCCCTGAAGTTCTTTTCAACCTTCGCCTTGAAACCATTGAGCCTGTTAAACCAAGCTATCTGTGGAAACAGATCCGCAACACAAAAGCCCCCCTAAAATGCTCTGTATTTCGTGGGCTGTCTCGTGAAATTTGCTCTTTCGACCACCACCTTCAGCCTGCCATTTCTTACCAAAAGTCACTCGGCACACGAGGTTGTTAGCCAGTAAAAGTGCCATTTCACCAATATTGACGGGACCTAGAGAATAAGTGATTGCATCGAGCATGAGCTTAACCTCTTCCTTCCTCACAGATTCGAACAACTGGACTCTCTTACTGCTCAGGAGTTCTAGGATCACTAATTTCCTGAGCTCTCTCCAGGAATCGCCATAGGCACCGAAACTTACATCAGAACAATTGTATGTCAACTTCTTCACTGCATAAAAGACAGGTCTGCCGGAGAAAGTGCGGTCGTGGGCCTTGAATACTTCTCTGGCGACATCTTCGGACGAGATGACTAATGTGGGAACAGACCCAAGCTGGAGTAACATGATCTCACCATACTGTTTCGAGATGCGCGTGAGCGATCGGTGAGGCAAGGAGCCGAGCTGGTGCAAATTCCCGATGATCGGCAACTTCCTAGGACCGGGAGGGAGATTCTTACATGCTCGTGTCTTCTTTTTCGTGTCGATCAAAAAGACTAGTAACAGCGGTATCACAAGAGCGCATATGAGGGCCACAATAAGCTGAACACCCATGGCGGGATCTCCTTGGAGAAAATCACGAGTGATGAAACCAACGCGTGAAAAGGTTTCATAGGAGTCTGGTGCATGAATGAGTCTGAAGTAGATGGATGTGGGAGATCTACATGAGCCAATGGAAAGGTTCGGGCGTGTCCTGTCCACCGCTCTATTCTAATTACAGTCATGAAAGGACTTTTTTGTTAGATCGATACAAACAAAATTCTAACACAATCGGCTGAATCCTTCTTTACTTAAAACTTAAATCATTGAATTATGCGTTAATCATGATATATTTCGTACTCCCCGCTACATTTCATCACATTTCATCATTGGACCTTTCTTGCCTAGAACAAGGAGATGGTGACCTTACTTATGCACATGAAGAATTCGTACAATATAGGGCCATTTTCATTCATGGTAGTCACGTGCAAATGAGTACGAAACGCATTGTTTAACTTTTATTGCAATAATGATCGATGTGCATGATCCGGGTAAGTGGTTTTCAATCTAAAATCGGGAACCGCCTGCTAAGGACCGGTTCAAAAAATTTGGAATCGAGAACACCTGTTAGTTGCATGGATTCACCCGAGATTTGAACCGCCGGTCCGGTTTGGTTTCTGGGTGGATTTATAGAACTGGTCTCACCAATAATAATATTATTTTCTAAATTCTGCCGTGAGTACTTTTCATATCGAGTAATATTTTGTTTAAATCGAACCGGCTTAATTAAGGATACCATTTTTCTTTATTTTATTGGAAAATACTACCAAAGAGGAGAAATAGTTTTTTTTTTTTTTTTCCTATTTTTGAATCATTTTAGTTGAAATCTAAAATATTCTTTAAGTTCAAGGTTTTGGACGAAGTGTCCTATGTGAGTCCCAAAAGTATCCTTTGAAGGAATCATTTGTTGAGTTGCTGAAAAGCAACTTACACACTATGCTAAATTTTTATAAAAACATGGAAACCATGAGAGGAGATAGAGCCCTAAAATTTAGGTTTGCTAATTAGTAATTTAGAAAATTATTTAATATTAAAAATTAATTTATTATTATAATATAATCGGTTCGGTTTGGGTGGGCGGATCCACCCATGGAATCGGGAATCGGATCGGTACCCACTAGTTCCTATAAATTGGAATCGAGAACCGGACTGGTTCCCTCAAGAACCACCGGTTTCAGGCGGTCCGGGCGGGTCCTGGTTCTTTTGCACACCCCTAATCATACCAACGCCTTTGTTGTAATTTATTGATGCCGAAGCTGATTGTGTCATAAACCCAGCTCTATCTCCAAGGTCTTGAGCGGCAAGGGTTATTTTTGTGACGTCTCAAGCTCGTTGCCGTCCCGATTCCTGTTCATCTTATTATTATACACATGCAACAACGTGAATAAAGAACTCCCTAGATAAACAACAGTCGGAAGACTATAACATATATCACACATAATATACTAATTTATATTATAACAATACTTTTACAAGCCATTTTTCTACGGGCCATCTTTTCTTATTATATCACACTAAGTTTCCACATAGGCCAGAGGAATTTTCTATCTCCTCTAGCATGACTGCAGCTCCCAAAACTGACATGGGACTCCATGCCTATAAGATTAAAAGATGAGGGAGTGAGTCTTGGGAATTCAGTAAATAAAATTCCTAACTCTCTACTAGGAAAACATCTCATCATCAAAGTCTAAAAAATACAATACTCGCAAATAGTGTTGATGGTAGATTAATAGCATATTGCTACATTTTGACTACATGCAGATGCCCATCACAACATGCTTCAACGCATGCTTGCCTTCGGCTTAATAATGAACACACTAACATATCATGCTTATGCATAACCGACACTCATGCAAATTCATTTATTGTCGTACTGGCTCGACTAAGCCCTCTTGGCTCGACTAAGCCCTCTTGGCTCAACTGGGACTTCCAGCTTCTTGCTGGGTTTTCTGACTCGATCAAGGTATCTCAGCTTGATCGAGGCTTCTTGTGCTAGCTTCCTGCGGCTTCTGAGTTCAAGACCCAGGTATCTTGGCTCAACTAGAGTATCTCGGCTCAACCGAGGCATCTCGTTTAATAAACGAGGCATCGCCGCCAATTCTATGTGGTAACAGATGCTTTTTCTTCTTTAAGTATCACATATATGGATCATACAAGCTGATTCTTATCTTTTTTTTCCTAGCCGACTCATGCATGGCCTAAAGGCGTGTTCATTCGTTTGTGAATTCTTATACTACACTAATAAACATGTCGGGAATGATATTTGGTTTGTGACTTGAATCGATCACTTAGCGTTGGTCCTTGCACCGGAAAAGGCTCGAAAATGAGATGCCTCAATGCTGATCAAAAACCTTAAAGTTTGGGTACACCTCGCTTTGATCCATTATTAGCATAAGATCAAATCTTGGAACGATCCATGACCTATTCCTACCACTGGCGCACCATATTCACGACCATTTCTCATAGGTTGAAACCAGGATGTTATAGACTAGTTCCTAACAAATGAATCTAAGAGTGATAGAAATATAGATTAAGGAATGACAAAGAAGACGAGAGCTTTGCATAATTCCATCCGAGTGTCGATACCTACTTCGAGGGATGAGCTAGTTATAAATAATCCACTAATCAATTAGAGAATTGCACAACTATAATCACTCATACACGCTAGAATTTTCCGATCGCTTGTGGAAGAAAGCTCAAGAATCTGAGGAACTGTTAATGCTTGTGGGCCCTCTCCATCCCATTTGCCTTCAACAGCAGACAGCAAATATCTCACATATGAAGAACAAATCCCCCTCTTGCGGCCATTTTTTTTTTTTTCCTTTTTTGTCGGTCTGCCAATTTTTTTTTTTTGGTCAGTTCGGTCTGCCAAACTAAAATGAGACTCATGCGCAACTTCTTGGCGTCTGAGAAATTGAAGCACGCGGGCTGCTTTCTTTGGGTTTCTTCTCCGCATGAAGATAGAATTAAGAAAAAATGTACTAACAGTCCTAAAACTTATCATAAAAATATAATTTAATTTTAAAACTTTCAAAAATATAATTTAGTCTTAGAACTTATTATGAAAATGCAACTGAGTCATAAATTTTTTAAAAAGTGCAATCAAATCCTAAATCTTGTCATGAGCCTAATCAAATCCTTTCCTTGATTAAAATTTTTAAATGTTTTAGGATTCAATTGTATTTTTGTGAAAAGTTTTAAGATTTGATTGGATTTTTTTGAAAGTTTTAGGATTGGATGGTACTTTTATGATAAGTTTTGGGACTTGATTACTTTTTTTTTTTTTTTTTGAAATTTTTAGAACTCAATTGTACTTCTATAACAAGTTTTAGAATTTCTATTACACTTATTCTTAGAATTAATGTTGGAAGAAAAACAATATCTAGCGCCTCTCAAAAGTCTAACCTAGACTTTATTTGTTTGCGCGCTTTAGATCATGTTTATTCGACAGGGTCAAATTCTAAACATAATTCAATAATTCCCAATAAATCTAATTTATGCGACGCCCCCAAATGTCATGCACGGTATGATCATTTGTTTAAACTTGATAATTTTATTTATTTAATTATTGGATGGGCCTAAGTTGGCCCGTCCGCCCATGATGGGCCAAAAGCCCGGCCCACAAATTACGGCCCATGGATGAGGAGTTGAATTGAAGGGGTGTGATTTATTATTTTTGGGAGAGGTATATAAGGAGGGGGAAGGGAGAGAAAAAGTACCTTTTGGAAGAAAACAACGTACGTCTTTTTCTTCTCTCTCTCTCCCTCCAAAACTCTAAAAAAAAAAAGGAACAAGAACAGTAGGCATCAAAAAGGCGACACCCCTCTTCCTCCAAGGCGATTTTTGCTGTCGTTGAATCAAACAGACTGTTATTTCTCTTCCTCTTGGCGTCCTTGGTGTTTAATCCGTGGAAAATAAGGTATGTCCCAATCTGTGGTATCCCTTTTGATCGGTGATGCATATAGAATTCCGGGCTCGTCTTCCGCGTAGTTTTAGGGGTTTGATTTTGGGTTGAATTCGTTTTTGGATCCGACAAATCCCGACATTGGTATCGAGCCGGGTTTATGTTTCCCGATCCCCTTTTATGCTTTTCCCGATACTGTTCATGTCTACGTGGATGTGTTTTTTTAATGATTTTCGTCCAAAGCAATTCGGCGGCACCGATCGGGGCAAGAAATTCCCGACACCCGAGACTGTACATGCAATTTTTCGACTTTCGTAAGTCGAAATTGATTTCGATGGAACTGGATGAAAGGTCTCGTCGAGACGAGCGCAACGAGTGGTGGAACACCGTGAAGCGCCACCGGACGCGCCCCCAAGCGCGGCCCGGAGCGAACGGGTGTCATCGGCGCGTGCAACGCACGCGCCGACTGGCAGACCGCCGCGCGCGCGTGCGTCGCACGCGCAAGCGCAGTGACGCACGTGCGACGCACGTGCACCGGGCGCGGCCGGGCGCGTGCGCCGCACGCGCCGATGACGTCATCGTGACGTCATCCGCATGCGGGCCGCACGGGTCGGTCCGTCCGACCCGACCCGAACCGGCGACCCGACCCGTCTGACCCGGCTGACCACGACCGTTGACCGTTGACGACCGTTGACCGTTGACTCCGTTTGACCGTTGACCGTTGACCGTTGACCGTTGAAAAAAAAAAAAAAAAAAAAAAAAAAAAAAAACGGAAAAGAATTTGTTTCCTTTTCAATTATGTCTATGTGGATTATATGTAATCCCTATTTATTCTGCATTTGTTGCAGGAACAATGCCTCCCCTTAAGTTCCGATCGCCCATTCGCGTACATACCACCGAACAAAAGGAAAGGCTTGCGAATTTGATAACCGATTTGGATAATTATCGATGGGAGAGCGGGGACATAATTGATCATATTCTTGAGGTCAACGGGAAACTTCAAAAGGTCATATGGAATGGTTGTTCAATGCCACGGTCGACATGGTGCGATATTTCATGAACACCCTTCCACCGAGAATGGCATGGAGTGTTGAATCGCATATGGAATGCCAACCAAGCCGCCTCATATAAGAAAATTGTGATGGAATTTGTAGATGATTATTACCTTATTATGACAAAGGACAAGATCAAGAAATTGAACAAAAAGGGAGCTTTCCGGTTCGTGTGTTAGCTTATGTTTAGACATTTTGAGCTGTCCATCTTTTAATATAGTTTTAAGGATACTTTAAGTAAATTCTTTTATTAATTATTATCTGATTATTGTTGATGTAACGACTGATATATAAGTTGTATTGTATGTAAGCATAATTGTTCTATTAAATGTAAGATGTTATTTGCCTTCTTTCTTTGTTGTTGGATCTTTGTTGATAGTTTGTGGAAGTTTTTGTAACTTCATAAAATTTAGTTTGCATATGACAATTATATTAATGATAATTTTAAGTTAGGATTTTTTTTTTTTTGGAGGATGATTGGAAACTTAGTGACCTTTTGATTCCAAAGCCTTACTTAAAATTATTTATCAATATGATGGGTCGTGCAAAGTGGATGCATAAGTGATAGGCATTAATTTTTCGTGCATGTATGAATAATGTGTTCGAGATCAATGGCCTCAGCTACAAAAAGTATAGTTGCCGAGCTCAACAAAGGTGAAAAGCTCAATGGTGACAACTATGAAATCGGCACATGAAAATCCAATATGTCTTTGGAAGAGCAGGAGGCGCCGGAAGCTCTAAACCTAACCATGGAAGAGCTCGAAGATGGAACCACTGCACAACATAAGAGAAATAAGGATGCATACGCTGCTTGGAAAAGGAAGAACTCCCTTGCTCGCATCACGTTGCTGAGTAGCATGGAAAACGATGTCATGCGTGAGTTCAGGCGTTTTGAGAATGCCAAAGAAATGTGGGAAGCATTGGCAGCTAGATTTGGTCATACTTCGGTGACCAAACTAAGGCAGCTCACCATAAGGTTTGACTCCTACAAAAAGCCTCATGGTCAGACTATGAAGCAACATCTGAGGAAAATGTCAAACATGATAAATGAGTGAAGGATGCTGGCCATGTCCCGACCGACGAGCAGCAAGTGCAAGCGGTGATCCGTTCCTTGCCTCGAGTTGGGAGCATATGAAGGTGCACCCGACCCACAATGAAAATATCAAAGTCTTTGAGGATGCAAAGGCGCCATCTTGAGCTGGAAGAGGACCGCCTCTTGGCGGCTAAGCCGGAAACTGATGTATATTATGCTGGTTCTAGCTCAAGTGGAGCTTCGGGCTCCAAGCGCAAACGTCCTGATTGGTTCAATAAGTGGAAAGGCAAGGGAC
Organism: Eucalyptus erythrocorys; assembly: GCA_014182555.1. Classification (NCBI taxonomy): domain Eukaryota; kingdom Viridiplantae; phylum Streptophyta; class Magnoliopsida; order Myrtales; family Myrtaceae; genus Eucalyptus; species Eucalyptus erythrocorys. Next base: position 1,496,978 of record CM024598.1, read on the forward strand.
CAAGTTCTTCGGGGAAAGAAACCAAAGCTTGACCAACGTGCAAGAGGAAAGCGTCCTCGAATGAAGAAGCTAGCAAGGGTGAAATGTTACAACTGTAACAAGAGAGGTCACTATGCTCGCGATTGTCGCGAGCCAAAGAAGGTATATACCCCTTGTGCTTTTAAGAACTTTGTTTATGTATCAAGTTCTGTATTCTTGACTGAATCCAATCCTTTGTGGACTGTAGATTCAGGAGCAACAGACCATGTAGCGAAGGATAGAGGATCCTTCGTGGAATTCCGACGAGTACCACTTGGAAGTAAGTGGATCTATGTGGGAAACAACTCTAGAGCTGAAGTGAAAGGAATTGGCACCTGCCAACTAAACATGCGTGGTGGACGCACATTGCTCCTGCATGATGTGTTGTATGCTCCGGAGATTCGTCGGAATCTGGTGTCCATTTTGGTGTTGGTCAAACTAAGTTTTAATGTAAACTTTCATAATAGTGGTGTGGATTTGTTTTTGAAGACAAATTTCTATGGTTGTGGTTATTTTCTGAATGGTTTCATTGTATTGGATGTTGACTATGTTAATGTGAATGTTTGTTATTCCCTTATCACATCTCCTAATACATATGACAATGATGTGAATGTGTGGCATGCTAAACTTGGTCATATTGGCCAACAACGTATGACCAGACTAGCCAAAGAGGGCTTGCTGGGCAATATTGAAAAAGTCGATTTGCCCACAAAACTATTATTATTAAGCATGCAGAAGCACAAAATCATAATGTGCGAGAAATGAAATTGGCAAGTTCTAATAATTTACACATACAAATTTTCCCATTATCTACCCTCAACCAAGCATTAATACGAGTACCAAAAAGAACACAAAACATTAACTTTGGGAAGATGGTCGGATCTTGTTGATGCTACCCATACTCTTGCATCCAAAAGCTTGCTTATACAAGGTCACATATTAGATTACGGATCAAAAAATTTGGCCCATCATCTCAAAGGACTTTACACAAATTGTGAAAGACAGGACATCAATGCATTCATTCATAGAGACTACCTGATTTGGACTTCGTTATTAGAAAAGACGTGATCAGCAAAAGTGATGCATACTCTAATGTATTAGTTAGCATGATCAATTTATGCCTAATTAACACATCAATGACTACTGACTTACAATTCAGCACAACAACATTATTAATGATTTTGCAGAATCGAGTTTATCACATGCCAACCTCAAAGTCATATCAAAATTGAGATCCTTGGAAATCAATTCTAAGTCATTAACGAATGGATTTATCCGCCCTATTTACTTTGCACAACAAACTCAAACAAAGGAACTAATCTTGATCAAATTTGAAGCTTTATTCACATTGATATGATTCAATCATTTTATCGAACAGATATAAAGCGTCTCGGCCAGGGAGTTTCAATAATGTATGTAAAGTAGAGATTTCCAAAATTGGAGTAAATTTATAGAAGATTTGGAATAAATTGGAAATCTGTACCTTTTGAGCTCTCTCTCTCTCTCTCTCTCTCTCTCTCTCTCTCTCTCTCTCTCTCTTTCTCTACCTCTCAATTTCCAAGCAAAGAAACGAAAACCCTAAGCCGAGTAAAAAACTTGAAAGAGAGATGAGCGGCGATTTGGAAATAATAAATGGAGATGATAACAAAGGCAACGGACGAGGCGATCACATGGTTTGTCGGACGAGAGACAGCAAATTCATGGGGTAAGTACACTATCAGTGCCAAAAGTTGTGTACGGCGTTCACTTTGGTGTCAAAAGTTTATTTTGGATCACTTAAGTATCAAAAAATTTGAAAAACAATTATTTTAGTGCCAACTTGGATCTGGTTGGCCGGAAATCCGACGTGGCACTTTTTATTAATTTTTGAAGTTAATGTGGCTCACCAGAGAGTACAGTCAGCATTTAAACAACAAAATGACGCCATTTGGTATCTCTCCCCCAATTCAAAATCCTAAATCCCCAAATTGAGAGAAAGAAGATAAACGACGCTCACTTTGGGCTAGTCGCCGTCCTCGACGGCCCCCGCGCTCGGCGGCCATGGCTCCAACCCCAACCCCACCCCCAACGACGCCCACTTGGTGGCCAAGTCGAAGGCTGTGATCTGATCAGTGCTTGGGGAGGCTGCCGACGAGTGCGCTGCCCCTGATCTCTCCCTCTCCATCTTTAATCTCCCCGACGAGTGCCTGGCTTGCGTCTTCCAGTACCTAAGCTTCAGTGACCGCGGTTGGTGCTCCCTCGTGTTCCGCCGTTGGCTTGCGATCGAAGGCCAAAGCTGCCAGAGGCTCGCCCTCCATGCCCACTCGGTGCTATTCACGCCGGTTCGACTCGGTCACAAAGCTCGTGCTTAAGTGCAACCGCAAGTCGTTGCACATCGGCAACGAAGCGCTTGTGCTAATCTCGCTCAAGTGCAGGAACCTCACGCGCCTCAAGCTGTGACTGAGTGAGGCGGTCGAGCGATGGCGGCCAAGTGAGTTAGGTCGGCGTTGGGTGAGAATTAGACAAAAACACCCTAATTTCAATCCCAAATAATTAAAAAAAAATTCCCAAATGAGTTATGTGGCGTCGTTTTTGTGAGGCCATTCACTTAGGACGGCAAAACGACGTTGTTTTCTTAAGGAGGATAGAAAACGACGTCATTTAAAAGTTATGTCGATTTTTTTAAAAAAATATATATAAAAGCCACGTAATCATTTTGGCCGGATCTCTCATCGGTGACACTAAAGTGATCGTTTTTCCTTCGATTTGACACTTAAGTGAACCTACAGAAACTTTTGGCACTAAAGTGAGCGCCGTACACAACTTTTGGCACTGATAATGTACTTATCCCCAAATTCGTTATTATGAAGGAAAAAAAATACCCTTCAAAATATATCCTCAGCTTTATAAATGAATGCAAAAACTACACACATTTAAGAGTAAATTGGAAAATATGTACCTTTCAAAGTGGAGGTGGCGACATGGTAGAGTCATTGTATGAGTCGGAAGGGGAAGAGAAAGCGCAAAATGTTGTCCAAGAAGGTTTTAGAGAGAGAGAGAGAGAGAGAGAGAGAGAGAGATGAGCGATAATTTGCGATGATGGAGTAACAGAGGCGGAGGCGGTGGTGGTGGCATGATTCGTCAGATGAGTGAAGAGTGAAGAGAGAGAGAGAGACTGTGGGGTGGAGAGAGATGCACGTGAGAGTTTGAAATTCAATAGGCCCATTTGACACGTGTCGTATGATAAGTGGATTAGTATTTTGTTGACTTGGCATCATTGTGGTAATGCAATATTTTCTCCTATCCATGCCATGTTGAGATATGCGCTCTGAACCATCAAATGCATGGGCTCTGCACGTGACTTGTCATGTATGTGTGCTTAGTGTCCACCATGTAACAAATGTAGTTCACTTGAAGAAAAAACTCATCATATCCGATTGCTCATCAAACTCACCCCCACCCCATCATGCAAAACTCGTCATATCTGATTGCTCGTTACCCTCATTCACCATGCTTTGAATGTAGAAAGGTTTTTCACTTCAGTATTAAAAAAAGATTTATCATAAGAATATCGCACAAAACAGCAAATCAAGTCAATCACATATGCGAAAACAATACTATATCTCGTGAGAAAATGCAAACTTTTCGGAGATTTTTGCGATGTGATTGTCCATAAACCGAGCTTATCTAAGATTTTTCCACTTCTGAGGGTTGAGTGTTGGAAGATGACCAGGCGAGTTTTTTGAAAAAATGAAACTGCCCCTAATAATTGGCGGGCTTGCTAAAATGAGCCGAATCTGAGCCGACGATAGCGCAAGAGCAAAACTTGACAGAACATGTTAGTGACCCGACACAGCAAAGTCCCCGAATGATGCGGATAAGCGATCAATTTGTCGAACAAATGATCAAGACAATACACAATTTAAGCATATTCCTACCTATTAGAAAGAAGACAATGGTGTTCATTTGACATGGAAAGCTACCTCTGTAAGGGCTAGTGCAAACACCTAAAGATGAGTGAATAGGTGTAATTAAAAATTTTCGCAAGACTTAGTAAATGTAAATTGCCTTTTGAAGATAATTGACTAAGGAAAGGAATGGTGGCTGTCTCAACAAGGAGTATATCACCTAAGATTGACCATCATACTGGATCCATGGCATTAGATGCTACTGGAGATTTTTGGGCTGTGGGCAGGCATGGGCTTAATGACCTCGTGATCCTTGAAAATCGTACACCTCTTGCCCATAAAATTAAAGAGTGAAGCATAACACACTTCCTTTGCAACTCCGAGTAAAGCCGTCCACGAAAACACGGATCTAAATGTAACTTTACGAGGAGAGATCACTAGATTGTATGACTATGACAAAGTGATGTTTGCGGTGGATTAATTGTATTATCTATGCCTACCTCGGCGAGGATTGTTGCGAAAGAGGGGGGATTTAGCATGCTCGATTTCTTAACGGTCAAAAAGTGATCGTCAGAGACAAATCGTGTTTCTTCACAAAACTCTTTAAAATTTTAATATGTTGTAGATATGGATGTCATTTAAAACTTTTGTGAAGAAAGAAAGTATCTTTAAATTCGAAAGGAAAGATTTTATAAAAATTCGAGAAAGCAACTTTGATACCGTTTTCACTATATTAGGCAGGTTCTATACGATAATTGATTAGGCCTTTGTTCCAATCATTTTACCTCTGAAAACTATAAAATTTAAGTATGTTATATATTGAGATTTTTTTTGAACAACTTTCATGGGGAAGTTTCTTCAAATTTGAAGCACAAAGAGCTCTATAAAATTGGAAAGCAGGAAAGGTCCAGCGGTTTTCAAAAACTGGGAAGTGAAAACCTATAAAACTCAATGTGACAAGTCTATGGGGAGAGATGTTGCCCTAATTAGCTTGCAATATCATTTGTCATCATTCCTTTAGACCATGAGTCATCCCCTTTCATTAATTACCTGGGATACATAAGCCTCCACACTCATCACACTCATTTAATGCATTTGACTCTTGTTCTTTAAGAAGATTGCCCAATCTAGCTTAATCTCCTAGTTGGACCCAAAATAAGGGTTAGGATGTTATACTTTTAGCACTAAAGTAAGCGCCATACATAACTTTGGTACTTTTAATGTATTTACCCCGCTCCCGAAAATATATTGCCGAAATATATGCCCCTGTGCATTGTTTCTTCTTATTTTCCACATCTCTTTTTGCCTTCGCACGCTTGTATCTTTCCACATTGGACCGTGCAAGATAAATATTCTCCACTGATTTTATTTTTTAGACCAAATATCAGCCCACAGATTAATCGAACATTGCCAAAAATTCAAGATTGTAATAGAATTTTCCCAACTTCCGAATCTTGCAAAGATGAACTCACAATATTCTCTTGCTACGCTTGTCCTCACTAAGGATATATGAATAGATTGCATGAATATACGAAAAATCCCATCATATCATCGAATATTAGAAGAATAATACGAATCTTTTCCGAAATATACCTATTTTCCAAATCGTAAAATTAAAGCTCATCTGTTGCCGGTCCAATGCAAACACAATAAAATATAAACGTTTTTAAACTATATGCTATGCAGTTTAGTATTATTTTTGTTTAGGGGTTAATTTTAACCCCTGATTTTCTATTACTATAATTGAATGACCGGATTGTTAAAATTTAGGTGTCAACAAGCCCACATTAGGAAAATCCTCACAGAAAGGAGATGGAACTAGGAGATTTACTAGAGAGAATTGGAAGATCTGGATGTGTTCGCCATTTTCAGAAATAGAATAAGCCTGATACATTCATTCCGATCGCGGTTGAAAACTTCTCGACCGTGATGCACCTCTAACGCTTTCTGTGGAGTTATCACACGGTACGTGGATCCATTTAACTAGCTTGCCTACATCATGGAAGATGGTGACATTGGGATTCGACGATGGCACCCGGTGAACAGATAAAGCATGTTGACTAATTGGCTGTAAATCAAGTTAATCACACAGGAAGATAAGTACCCCTCGCATTGTTCAATTGGAAACAATTTCTCAAGTTGTGCTTTAAAGACGCCTTCCTTTTTTTTTTTTCAATTGCATTCCTGGTTGATATACCTACGTCTCTGTTGTTATGTATTGACACAGAAGCCCGACTGGCTCTTTACATTTGAATCACGAGCAAGAGAAATCGATGGAGGATTAAAATGAGGAACGATAAAGGATGCAAGAGATTTACGTGATTCGGTCCGAGTGGTGGTACCTGTGTCTATGGGGGAAAGTTAGTTGCAAAGAATCTACTAATCAATTGAAAAATTACATGGTTATAATCCATACACCCTTGAGTGTTTTCTGTCCTAAAAGTTACACCTAATACCCTCATTGTTATCAGTACAAATCTAACTGATACGCCAAAGAGGGAGTCCCTCTAGTTGGGTAAGATAACAAAAGGATCATAGGAGACATGAGTATGTCTTTAAATTGATTCATTTGAACTCTGGGAGGTAAAATTCGGGAGTGTTCCTATTTGGGTGGGGAATACAAATATTCATTAGGAATCCCGGGGGATGGGGGGTGTCGGTGGGGAAGACAAATATCCACCAAAGAGAGAGTCCCTTCTGGTTGGATTAGATAACAGAAGGACCATAGGACCACTCAGAAAACACGAAAGGGCCATATGGGAAAGCATAAGATAACAAAAGGGATCACACACCACTTAGAAGACACAATGATTTTGCTCTTCTTTTTTTCATTTTTATTTTATTTTACTTTGTTTGGCTTTTCTCTTCGTGTCTTCTCTCGTGAGAGTTGCTTCTCCTTTTATAACGCTAAAGACTGGAAAATTATCCAAAAAGTACTAAACATATTGCATTTCTATTAATTCAGTTCTAAATTTTTCAATTTTACCAATTAAATTCTAAATTTTTTCATCTTTTGCTAATTGAACTTATCTGGTTAATTTTGATTGAAAATCGCAAATATGAACATTGATCGTCCTACCTGACACAGTTGACGTTGACGTGGACAAATTTTAATAATATTTTAACATTTTTTGAAATTTTTGTGATTTTGAATTTTTCATTTTCCTTTTTTTTTTTTCCATGCTGGTGACAGTTGCTGGCAGCCCTTGCCAGTCATGAAGGCCTTGCCCATGGTTGGCCTCACTGAGGGTTTTCGCGCCCTCAGTGAGGGCCTTTGTTGACCCCATCAGTTGTAGGCTAGGGCATGAAGGCCCTCATTGGATTCGTGGCCTTGTTAGCATGGGTGAGGCGGTCCTTGCCCAAGTCTGGTGAGGGCCTTCAAGCCCTCACCCACAACCTATGAGGGTTGCCGGTGGCTCTCGCTGGCATAGAAAAAATCAAAACAAAAAGGAAAATAAAAATAGAAATATAATAAAAAAAAAATATTATTAAAAATTGTTAACATTAGCTTTGGAAATGTTACATAGGATAGCCTGCGTCTACGTTATAGATTTTTGAACAAAATTGACCGGATAGACCTAATTGACAAAAAATGAAAATGTTTAGAATTCAATTGACAGAATTGAAATACTTAGAACCGAAATGGTAAAAATGCAACAACTTTAGAAATTTTTGACTAATTTTTTTTGAGAGACAAGATTTCTTCATTATTGCTTGTTCAAAGTCCACTGCGCGTGAAGGGAATTGAAGTCTTCGCTGCCCCTAGTAAAAAATATACCATTCCATTTTTCGTCAATAGCAAACAACAAATCTCTCACATGATCTGCGGCTGAAGAACAAATCTTTTCACTGTGGCCAAACTAAGGTTGCATTTGGGAACTGCTTTAGAAGGGGCTTTGGGGGGCTAAAGGCCTTTGGGCCAAATTAAATGAAACCCGTGCGTAGCTTGAGAGATTCAAAGTAAGCGTGCTGCTTTCTTCCACGCATGGAGATAGAATTAACGTTGGAAGAAAAACAATATCTAAGACCTTACAAAAGTCCCAACTTAGACTTCGTTTATTCACAAGCTTTGGACCATGTTTATACGACAAATGCAAACTTGAGACATAATTTAACAATTTTCTATCTTAACTTGATTTCATACTTAAGTCATAGCGTTCATTATCCATGCCAGCTATCCCAATGCCCCAATGGGCATTCACTCTCTACATATGCCAATTAAACTCCATCAAAGCTCGAGCTTCGCCAAAAGAAGGGGTTCATCATCATGTCTATCGGGTTCTCCACTATTGCAATTTTCTTCATAAAAACCTTGCCCCTTGCTATGACATCTTAGATGAAATGGTCCCTAATGTTGGTGTGTTTTGCTTGCTCGTGATAAATTAGATTATAAGTTACATATATTGCGGCTTGGTTGTCACAGTGTATAATGATGTTTTTCTTCTCTGATCAAAGGTATGATAAAACCACATGCCTCCTTTGCTATAAGTCATTGCCATGTACTCTACCTCAATCAAAGACAATGCAACATCTTTTTGAGAGGGGGCTTTACAAAACTCATTGCACCACCCATCGGCGTAAACATACACCCCGTTAAAGATGTGCGGTCATCAAGTCATTGACATGATATGAATTCACATAACCTATGATCTCACTGCCATTTTCAACCTTACGATACACTATATTAATGAATATTTGTTTCTTTTTTGTTCTCGGGAACAAAAGAATAGAATTGGTTATTCTCGAGAATGTTACCAAATAGGCCCTTAGCGACTCAGCATGGCATTGTCCTTGAATGATGCAGATAAGCGATCTATTTTTCAAACAAATGATCAAGATAATACACATTTTCATCATATTCCTACCTATAAGAAAGAAGTCAATGGTGTTCATTTGACATGGAAAGCAACATCGACAATCACAGATAATAAAATGAAGGCACTAAAAACAAAAAGTAGATATCCATCCAAGCATATCTTGTGCACATGACACAAACTACCAACGTCAAATATTTCTTCAGTCTTTATCCATATAATATGTCCAAGAATAGCTGATCAGGCAAATACGGAAGCATATCTTTCTTCAAAGGTGGTAAGAAAGTAAAGATTCGCGCTTCGAAATGAGCTTTATTTTGGGTTAGTTTAATCATCAACGGCGGTGAGCAGCAGAAGATCTATTGGTTCACACAAATATATAACTGAACCATGTCACCGTCACCAATCTTTGTTAATCTCTCTTACGTGGAGACCCAATAGTCGGTAGCTAAAATAGTTCTTTGTTGTCCTTTCCCGGGCTTCAGTAGACAAAGCATAGCTGCCTTTCACTATTTAAAATGTGTTTTGGAGCATCTGGAAATTCATAGTGGTTCTTTAATTTTCTTGTGGAGCTAGATCGATTAGCTTCCTGGGGTTGCTTCAAAAGATAAACATCTTCATCAAACGATGTCTTTTAGTTGTCTGTACAATGGAAGTCTGGTAAACATATGGGTTCTCAAGCTATACAAACATTAGCGTTCTAGTTTGATTCCTAACTGAAACTAGAGCTCAAAACTACTACATGACATGAAACTTGTGCTGCAACTCTCCATTGCCTGTTTGCCATGGTGGAAGTCCATGAAACAGAAATGATTCAATGAAGCTCACCAAGAAAAATGAATATACCACCCAAACAAAGAAAGCATCAATTTATTACAAAGATCGTTGTTTTTCAAAAGTTTTTGATTATTTCAGTGTACAAGATCTAGGAACAGCAATTGCTACGAAGTCCAACCAGAAATCTTGTGGTAGGATTACAACAGAATAAACATGGCGAAGCAGAAGAAAGTCCGTGTTTTTACAGAGTGAATCAGACGTACTTGTCTATCAGTAGCATCCAAACGCAACGTCAACCAGTCACGGGGGTTGCTATCAGCCAAAGAGGAGTTCTCTTGAAAGTTGTGAGGCCGTAAGCTTCTTCCATGTCAATATCTTTGACACTCATCCCTTCAGGCTGTTTCCAATCGAACCGATGAAGGAGATTAGCCAATGCAAGCTCAACTATCACCACACCGAAGTTTATGCCAGGGCATCCCCGCCTGCCAGAACCAAATGGCAGAAACTCATAGTTCTGTCCATTGAAATCGATGGAGCTGCTCAAGAACCTCTCAGGCCTGAACTCTTCTGGGTTTTCCCAACTTTTTGGGTCTGTGGATATTGCTGTCAAATTGATGAATACAGTTGTTCCTCTAGGAATTTCGTATCCCTTTATCTTGCAATCCTCGATCGTCGCTCTTGGAACAAGAAGAGGGAGTGGTGGATGGAGTCTTAATGCCTCTTTGATGACTGATGTTAGGTAAGTGAGTCCTAGAAGCTCACTCTCTTCAACCTGTAACTTCCCTTTTGCTACTTCTCGAACCTCTTCTTGTGCTTTTCTCATCATAGATGGATGGCGGGCGAGTTCTGTCATTGTCCAAACTAGAGTGGCTGCTGCGGAATCTGTACCTGCATTGAACGTGTCCTGAAATAAAATCCCAGGCAATTAGTCCCAATCGCTTTCTGTTTTGATCTAGTTTGTAACAGAGTGATAAGAAGTGAACGGAAGGAAACATATGCTGGACAAATAGGGCAAAGAGGAACATACAGTTAATACGCCTTTTATCTGTTCGCCTGTGAGGGCAATCATTTGATTTGGATCCCTTTGCAACCGAAGCAACACGTCAACAAGATCTTCGTGATCGGGTTTAGGCCTTTTAGGGTCTCGGTGCTCCTCAATCACTTCATTGTACAACTTGTCTAACTCACTGAAGTTCTTTTCAACCTTTGCCTTGAACCCATTGAGCCTGTTAAACCAAGCTATCTGCGGAAACAGATCTGCAACACAAAAACCCCCTGCAATGCTCTGTGTTTCGCGAAGCATCTCGTGAAATTTGCTCTTTACACCGCCACCTTCAGCCTGCCATTTCTTACCAAAGGTCACTCGGCACACGATGTTGTTAGCCAATAGAAGTGCTAATTCACCAATGTTGACAGGACCTGAAGAAGAAGTGATTGCGTCAAGCATAAGCTTAACCTCTTCCTTTCTCACAGATTCAAACAACTGGACTCTCTTACTGCTCAGGAGTTCTAGGATCACTATTTTCCTGAGCTCTCTCCAGGAATCGCCATAGGCGCCAAAACTCACATCAGAAAAATTGTATGTTAACTTCTTCACTGCATAAAAGGTGGGTCTGCCGGAGAAAGCGCGGTCATGAGCCTTGAATACTTCTCTGGCGACTTCTGCGGATGAGATGACTAAAGTGGGAATAGAGCCGAGCTGCAGAGACATGATCTGGCCATACCGTTTTGAGAGTTGAGCAAGCGAACGGTGAGGCAAGGAGCCGAGCTGGTGCAAATTCCCGATGATCGGCAACTTCCTAGGGCCGGGAGGGAGATTCCTAGATGCTTTTCTCTTCTTCTTAGTATCAATCAATAAGACTAGTGACAGAGGTACCGCAAGAGCGCATATGAGGGCCACAACAAGTTGAAGAAGACTCATGGCGTGAAATCCTTGCAAAAAATTATGAGCGATGAAACCAACGTATGAAGAAGTTTCTCATAAGAGGTCCGTTGATTAGTAAGTCATAAGGAGATGGAAGTGGGAGATTTACCAGAGAGAATCGGAAGTCCGGACGTGTCCGCCATTCTAAGATATAGAATAAGCCTGATACATTCATTTCGATCGCGGTTGAAAACTTCTCGACCGTGATGCACCTCTCACACTTTCTGTGGAGTTATTACACGGTACGTGGGTCCATTTAACTAGCTTGCCTACATCATGGGAGATGGTGACATTGAGGTTTGAAGATGACAACCGGTGAAAAGAAAAGCTTGTCGACTAATTGGCCGTAAATGAACTTAATCCCACAGGAAGATAAGTACCCCTCGCATTGTTTAATTGGAAGCAATTTCTCAAGTGAAGTTCCAAACACGCCTTCCTTTTTTTATTGCATTCCTGGTTAATATAGCTATGACTCTGTTGTTACGTCTTGACACGGAAGCCTGGCCGGCTCTTTACAATTGAATAATGTGCGAGAGAAATTGTTGAAGGATTATAATGAGGAGTGATAAAGGACGCAACAGATTTATATGATTCAGTTTAAGTGTCAGTATCAGCATTCACAGAAGAGAGTTAGCTGCAAATAATTCACTAATCAATCGAAGAATTACATGGCTATAATCCAGACACTTGAGTGTTTTCTGTCCTGAAAGTTACACCTAATACCCTCTTTCTTATTAGGAAAAATCTCACCAATAAGCCAAAGAGGGAATCCCTTCTGGTTGGATAAGATAACAGAAGGACCATAGGAGATATGAGTATGTCTTTTAGACTGTTTTGCATGAACTTTGGGAATAAAATTTGGGGTATTCCTACTTAAGTGGGGAAGAAATATATTTACCCAGGAGATGGAAGAAGCTGTCGGTGGGGAAGAGAAATATTCACAAAAGAGATAGTCCTTTCCGGTTGGATAAGATAACAGAAGGACCATTGGGCCACTCAAAAAAATACACGAGAACCATATGAGAAAGCATAGGCAACAAAAGAACCATGCGTCACTCAAAAAACACAATGATTTTGCTCCCTTTTTTCTTTTTTAATTTCTTTTACTTTGTTTGGCTTTTCTTTTCGTGTCTTCTCATGTGGGAATTACTTCTCCTTTTATAATGCTAAAGGCCCCAAAATTGTCCAAAAAATCCTAATTATATTGCAATTTTACCAGTTTAGTCCTAAATTTTTTAATGTTATCAATTAAATTCTAAACCTTTTCATTTTTTGCCAATTGAATCCATTTGGCTAATTTTGGCTGAAAATCATAAATGTAAACATTGGTTGTCCTATGTGACACAATTGACGCTAACATTGACAAATTCTAATAATATTTTAATATTTTGGAATTTTTTTAAACATTTTCATTTTCCTTTGCTTTTTTTTTTTAATTATTATTATGCCGGCGAGGCTCACTGGCAACCCTTGCTGGTCGTGAAGGCCTTGCCCATGGCTGGTGAGGCCATTGGGCCTTCGCGGCCTCACTAGTTGCAGGCTAGGGTGTGAAGGCCCTCATTGGATCTGGTTGAGGGCATTCACGGCCCGGATGAGGGCCTTCACAGCCCCACTAGTGTGGACGAGGTGATCCTGACCTAGATTTGGTGAGGGCCTTCAAGCCTTTGTGGCCTCACTGTTTGTAGGCCAAGATGCGAAGGCCCTCATTGGATCTGGTTGGGAGCCTTCGCGACCCTACCGGCATGGGCGAGGTGATCCTCACCCATATTTGGCGAGGGCCTTCAAGCCTTCGCGGTCTCACCGGGTGCATGCCAAGGGGCAAAGGCCCTCATTGGATCTGGTTGAGCCTTTGAGCCCTAGCCCGCAGCCTATGAGGGTTGCCAATGACCCTCATCAGCACCAAAAAAAAAAAAAATTAAAAATTAAAAATTAAAAATTAAAAATAAAAATTAAAAATAAAAAAGGAAAAGAAAAATAAAATTATAATAAAAAATTTCAAGAAATATTATTAAAAATTATCAACATTAATATCAAACATGTTACATAGGACAACTAGCTTCTACATTAGAGATTTTTGAACAAAATTGACCGGATAAACTCAATTGGTAAAAAATGAAAAGATTTAGGACTTAATTGGTAATATTGAAATATTTAGAATTGAAATGGTAAAATGTAATAAATTTATGATTTTTTGAATAATATTTTCAAGAGATAAGGCGTCTCCATTATTGCTTGTCAAAGTCCACTGCACATGAAGGGAATTGAAGTCTTCGCTGCCTCTAGTAAAAAATATACCATCCCATTTTTATTTATTTATTTATTTTTTTGGTAAAGAATATACCATCCCATTTGTCTTCAATAGCAAACAACAAATCTCTCGCGTGATTTGCGGCTGAAGAACAAATCTCTCCCCTGCGGCCAAACTTGAACGAAACCCATGTGCAGCTTGTGAGATTCAAAGAAATGAAGACAAGCGTGCTGCTTTCTTTCGCTTCTTTCTTCCACGCATGAAGATAGAATTAACGTTGGAAGAAAAACAATATCTAAGACCTCACAAAAGTTCGACTTAGATTCCATATATTCACGAGCTTTGGACTATGTTTATATGATGGGTTCAAATTCGAGATATAATTTAACAATTCTTCATCTTGACTCAACTTCATAGTCAAGTCATTTCATTATTCATGCTAGACATCCCAATTCCTCAACGAACATTCACTCTCTACATAAGCCAATTAAACACCATCAAAGCTTGAGCTTTGCCAAAAGAATGGGTTCGTCATCATGTCTATCGGGTTCTCCGCTATTGCAATTTTCTTCATAAGAACCTTGCCCCTTGCTATGACATCTCAGGCGAAATGGTCCTTAAAGTCAATATATTTTGTTTGCTCATGATAAATCAGATTATAAGTTACATATATTGCACCTTGATTGTCACAGTGTATAATGATGCTTTTCTGCTCCAATCTAAGGTCCGAGAGAAAACTCCTTAACCATATGCCTCCTTTGCTATATAGGTCATTAATATGTACACTACCTCAGTCAAAGACAATGCAACATCTTTTTGTAAGAAGGCTCTCCAAAACTCATTGCACCACCTATCGGCATAAATATATGCCCTGCTAAAGATGTGCGGTCATCAAGTCACTGACATGGTTTGAATCCATATAACCCATGGTCTCATTGTCATTATCGACCTTATGATACACTATACTAATGTTTGTTGTTCCTTTTGAATATCTAAAATCCACTTCACAACTTCCTAATAAAATCTTACTTTGGCGTTTCATGTGACGCTAACGACTCTCGCAGCTTGTGAAATGTCGAGTCATGCATATCATGGCATTCATTATACTACCCGTCACACTAGAATAAGGAACATGGGAGATATGCTCATGGTTGATATGCATCCATTATACTACCCGTCACACTAGAATAAGGAACATGGGAGATATGCTCATGGTCCTGCTCTCCTTCCTCAGTTTGTAGTGATAAATTATTAGAAGGTTTAAAGTGCTTGGTTAAATGGGAACTTATAGATATTTCTGACTATATGCTAAAACATGCCATGATCTTTTGAGCTTATTTCTTTTATGATAGAAAAGAAAAAGGGAAAATTATTCAAAAAGTCCTAAACCTATTACACTTTTGCCAATTTAGTCCTAAACCTTTTTTTCTTGCCAATCGAGTCCTAAACCTTTTACAATTGTGCCAATTTAGTCCATTTGGCCAATCGGAACTGACGTGGACGCCGATCGGAGATAGCTGGCTGGCGAACAATTTTTTAATATTTTTTTTTTCGATTTTTTAAAAACTTTTTTCGAATTTTTTTCGAATTTTTTTTTTCCCACTTTCTTCTTCCTCTGGCCGGTGCCGGCGCCGGCCGGCCAAAGGCGAGGGCCGGGGAGGTCAGCCTCGCCGGCCACTGGGGGAGGCGAGCCTCGCTCAGCGACGGCGAGGCCGCCGTCGCCCAGCCAAGGCAAGGCTCGGCCTCGCCCAACCGTGGTAAAGTCGAGCCTTGCCAGATCTGGCGATGGTGGCCTCGCCCGGGCCCGTGGCGAGGTCAAGCCTCGCCAGATCTGGGCGATGGCAGCCTCGCCGTCGCCGGGCGAGGCTTGCCTTTTTGCGGGCCGGTGCGAGCAAGCCTCGCCCGACGCGAGGCCGCGGTCGCTAGATCCGGCGAGGCTCGACCTCGCCACGGCCGGGCGAGGCCTCGCCTCGCCTCGCCGGGCGACGGCGGCCTCACCGTCGCTGGGTGAGGCTCGCCTCCGCCGGTGGCTGGCGAGGGCGAGCCTCGTGGCCCTCGCCTCGGCGCCAGCCGGCGCGGCGCGGCGCCCGACCCAGGAAGAAGAAAATAGAAAAAAAGGAAAAAAAAATTTTAAAAATTCAGAAAAAATATTAAAAAATTATTCGCCGGCCGGTGTTCACGTCAGCTCTAACCGGCCAAATGGACTGAATTGGCACAATTGTAAAAAGTTTATAACTCAATTGACAAGAAAAAAAGGTTTAGGACTAAATTGGCAAAAGTGCAATAGGTATAGGACTTTTTGGACAATTTTCCCTAAAGAAAAATATTGACATGATCTTCAACAAAACTGCTATCCTTCGAAAGAAGAATCTCGAGACTCAACTAGTAAAACAAATAGATTATGATGTCAATAATGAGATTAGCTTCAAGTGGAACCTCTAAAGACCTAAAAGGTAATAAAGGTTGAGATTGCAGATAAAATCATAGTTCCTGGGACCAATGTGGGAATTGAGTTGGGTCAGAGTAACATGGTCAGTCAATGTTGACTCGAGTAGAATGGAAATTTCCGAGGAGCGGGAGCCTCCTAGGACGTGGAGGGAGATTTTCGGCTGGTTCGCTTTGTCCTATCTTCCCATGACCAATCCAAACCGGCCCTAAAAGAGGCATGAGAAGAGTGCATTTAAGGTTCATGTTGAGCTCAGGCCCCATTGTGCGATCTCGCTGGAAAAAGAGAGAAGTAGATAATCATATATACGAACAGGTTTCTTGACAAGAGCACTCAATCATTGTACGGTGAACTGGAGATAAGGAAACTTTGGAATTAAACTAATGGAACATCTCCAGAATGAACCAGAGCACAAAGGCCAGAAAAAAGGTGCCAGAATGAACTGCAGGTTTGTGATTTAGAGCGCTTGTGCTCGCTCATGCTTAGAGTCCGTACATGCCATGTTGAGTCATATGATCCGAACCATCAAATGTGTGGGCTCCACACTCACCCCACCATGCAACAAATGGAGTTCACCTGAACAAAAGTCATCATATTCGACTGCTCATCACACTCACCCAATGAAGCAAAACTCTTTATATGTGATTGCTCATTACCATGCATTCTATGTAGATATGTTTTTCACTTTAGTATTTAAAAAAGGAAAAAAAAAAAGAAGACTTTTCATAAGAAGATATTGCACAAAACTGTAAATCAAGTCAATCACATATGTGAAAACAACATTTTATCTCACGAGAAAAATGCAAACTTTTTGGAGATTTTTGCAATGTGATTGTCCATAAACCGAGCTTATCTAAGATTAATCCACTTCAATTGGTAGAGTGGTGCAAAGGTGACCAGGTGAGTTTCATGAAGAACTGACACTGGCCCAAATGATCGGCGGGCTTGCTGGAATGAGCCGAACTTGGGCCGGCGACAGCACAGGAGCAAAAACCTGACAGAGCATGTTCGCAACCCGACACGGCATTGTCCCCGAACGACGATGCGGATAAGAAAATGTCATCGTTCGCTTCTCTCAAGCAAACAAGGACAAAAAGTCGAAGGAAGCAAATCTTCGTACCACAGAGCTGAAAAGCGAGGGGGAGCATTTCAACTTCCCGTTGCATCACATACAATGGAAGCTCTGGGGCTTCCCTCCCTCCGCCCTCTCACGATTTCGCAGTCCGCCGCTTCCCGCAGAGTGCGAACCGCGAGGAGCTCGCGGACGAAGACGCACTCGCGGGGATTTATGGAGCTCCCTCCTCTCGGATTGAATTCGTCTTTCGCAATTCGCCATAAAGTTCAGTAATTTGCTCATCCTTCTCGTTTGCGCGAAACTGGGTCGATTTGCTTTTCATAGTTCTTGTCATTTTTCGTTGGTGGGTCGAAGTGTTAAGCTCTTCTGATGGCATTCGTCTTGTTCTTGCTTTCGTTTCTTTAATGTGGATGCTTAACTTGACTTTGTGCCTATGTTCTTGCTTGTTTCGACTCTCTTATTCCTTTTTCTCGTTGTGTGCTTTTGATCCCAGAAGCGGAGTGTTATCAGAATGATAGCTGACACGGATGACTATGACTTGAGGCAAATGAAGGATATGGCAGCTGCCCGAAAGAGATGGGATTCTCTGGTACTTACACACATGTATCCACTGGAAAGTTGCTAAGTTCTGCAACTTTCGGACATTGGAGTTTGCAGCGTGTTTCATATTCCGAGAGTCGAATAGCTGCTTTTAGTCCAGTCTAGTTACATCTAGAGACAATTCACGGGGAGGATGAGAATCGAACTGGCTGTTTTAAAATCTAGCTGCTTTTAGGGCCCTCTTATTGTAGTTGTTTTACTTGATGCCATATGAATGCTGTTTTCTGTTTCATTTTCTAAATATGGAATGGGGTGATCTCAAGCCCCTAGATTGTGAACCAAAAACTGATTTTTAGGCTATTCATGTCTGTGCAAGCATTATGAATTAGACATTCATTAACATGTGTTTCTGGTTCAAAAGTCAAACCTTTTCGATGATAATCAGTACTTTAGGGCCAAGTCAGCACTCTTATTATATCATCACATTTGTCTTATGCTGAATGAGACACTGTATATCACACGATACGCAGCCATCACTTCCTCAGCTGTGGTAGGTAACTTTCAGAATATGTGCCTCAGGCTCTGCTTTTTCTGGAATCTTTACAGATTAGGGAACAAAAGGTTAAATGTCTAACCCCAAGGGAAGCTGGATATGCAATACAACTCTCAGATAAGACCCTATTAGATGTTCGCCCTTCTGTGGAACGCAGCAAGGCAAGTGCTTGTTTGTTCAGTTTTTTCCTACCAAATTCTGTGTTGAGCCCTGAAATGAACTCCACCTTAGGAGAATTTTATGCAAGCTGGTAAATTGGCATTGTTCCTCAGTCAACTCTTGCTAAACGTTAAATTTGCATTACGTTTTTTGGCCAAATAAAATGCTTCTACCTTGTCATCTTGTGGATTGTATCATATTAAATTGCATTTTACTGTATATGACGATTGTCTCCTGCTGTGGGATTTGGCATGTCGTTTGCCACCTGACTTGTGGCTGTATTCTTTACTGTCGACAGAGTTTTTTTTTTTTTTTTTTTTTTTTAAATATGTTGAGATTGTCTTATTAATTGTTCTTTCTTATCAAAGATTGAACCATTCTTGTTATTTTGTTTCTTTGCTGCTTAAGGCTTGGGTCAAAGGATCAACTTGGATTCCCATATTTGATGACGATAGTGGATTTGATCCCGGGACTCTTTCTAGGAAGATGACAAACTTTGTGATGGGTACTGTCTTTTGCTTTACTTGCTTCTTAGACAGGTGACTGTCTTTGGCAAAACCATCTTTTTCAGTTATGATCTAGCACTTGTACGTTCGAAGAAATCCTACTTGGGATCTTAAAATGTGCTGAGATAAGTCTTCTTTCAACCATATGATCTGCTAGAAATGAAACATATTGGTGTTACTGGACTTTGATGCTTTGGGCATGATTGGTGTTTACAGGTTGTGATGTCATGTAACTTAGAGAGAATGGCCATTGGAAGTTATGACCAATTTCTCCATGTATTTGCAGGTGGTTGGTGGAGTGGTGCTCCTACATTGTCCTATAACAAGTTCGTTCTGAAAATACATGCCGTCATTCTTTTTCCCTTGTTACATGCAACAGTATATAGATTATTTACTCTTCAACAGGCAGTTCTTACCAAGTATTGAGGAAAAATTCCCAAAAAACTCGGATCTTATTGTTGCATGCCAGAAAGGTTTGAGGTAAGAATTTTTGCTCGAAATTGTCCAATCCAATGCTGACTACTTGGGTGGCTTTGGTTTCTTATTAATTTGCTCACATGCCTTTGTTGAAGAAACCAATTTTACTTGGTTTCGTTATTCACTATGCATAATGAATGCCGCTTTGCTCAAAAATGATCAACGGTCAATCATGTGCTTCTAGCTTTTCTCATGAGAAGCTGACCTTTTGAGTGATGTGGCAGAGTTGGAACCATTTTGTTTTCTGGCGGAGCATTGAAAGTACTGGACAATTAAATAAGAAGCCTTCCAGTTGAAACCCGTCCAGTTGCTTTAGCATCAGAAGCATGGTCATAACATGCATCTAAGCGAACCATGGTTTCCCAATCTTGGAATTGTAACAATGAAGGGCTTGTAGAAAATAATGTGTTTGCGTTGTTAATGCAAGTGTAAGAATATTCAGGCTAGGATCTTTGTTTGCACACATTTGTTCTCAGATGTGGGCTTGCTTTTATGTCTATTGACAATTAATCAAATTATAGTTTCTCGTCATTTCTTTTCATTTTCTCTTATTTTTCCCAGATCATTAGCTGCTTGTGAGCTCCTATACAATGCTGGTTATAGAAATCTTTTCTGGGTTCAAGGTGGCCTAGAGGCTTCTGAAGAAGAGGTAAGCATCTTCTATGATTCTTCATCCATGATTAGAGTTGATAAGCTAGTTATGATGGTGGGTGCGACCATTTTTTAGCAGGATCTCCCCAGAGAGGGCCCCCAGCCTCTTAAATTTGCTGGAATTGGCGGTGTTTCGGAATTTTTGGGGTA
The DNA here is from genome assembly GCA_014182555.1 of Eucalyptus erythrocorys. Taxonomy (NCBI): domain Eukaryota; kingdom Viridiplantae; phylum Streptophyta; class Magnoliopsida; order Myrtales; family Myrtaceae; genus Eucalyptus; species Eucalyptus erythrocorys. Next base: position 1,517,203 of record CM024598.1, read on the forward strand.
AATATCTCATTGTTTGAGCCCTTTGCTGTAAGTTAGCAAATAGATTTCTTTGGATGGGTTTTTATTGACTTTGTGATACATTTGATGATCAATATACTTTTTTTATATGACTAGCTTCAAGGTGAAGTAAACTATTTTTTTTTTTTTTTTTTTCCTTTTCTTGTAAAATTATCCTGGGCAAGTATGGTTTTCTTTTTTTTTTTTTTTTTTTTTTTTTTTTTTTTTTTTTTGAAAGTAAGAATGGGCAAGTATGGTTATCATTAAGTAAAATGAAAAAGAACTTGGCAGCAGATTTTTCTTTTACCATGCATTCTTATAGTTTTCTGCTTTTACCCATTCTCAGTTGGACTGACCAACAAAGAGCAGCAGCTGCCAAAGAGGGTTGGGCTTATCGATTAGTATTTTCTGCTCGTCTGGTAATTCTTCTATTTGATAGATTTGTGAAAAGTCCCCTCACGGTCTATTATGAGTCTCACATTGGCTTGATAGATTAATTTCTGGTTGTGGGCCTAAAAGGACTAATTTCTGGTTGCTAAATTCTGGTATAGGTTGGTCTCTTTCTTGTTGCTGATGCCTTATTCCTTGGTGCGCAACAACTGGGTCGTTATCTTCAGGAGCTAAGAACTCACTGATAATAATTGCCAAGTTACTGATGAAGTACCTTCAGACCTCAGTTTTGGACCATGAGATAAAGACCTTTAGTTTTCCTAGCATAATGGTGGAAGTAGCTCATAGGATGAAAATAGAGTCCCTTCTCTTTTCTTTTGTAATCCTTTGCATCTCTGCAAGGGAATGCAGCTTGTAGCTGTCAATTTAGGCTTTGTTTTGGCTAGTTGAGTGGCTATCAGACTAGCTGGATTGCAAACTATCTTGAGCACTTTTGGTGAGAGAAGCAGTATTTCATCAAAGAAATTTTGTTGAGCTCTTGCTGAGTCGAACATTGGTCCCATAATTTGTACGCAGTTGATGTGCTGCAATGACTAATGCAGCAATGCCTTTGTGTTTTGTTTTCTCATTTATTTTACTGCTTTATCTACCCTTTTCTTTGTCCATTGCCACAGTTTTCACATGACATTATCTCGATTGGTAAAGGGAGCTTTTATTTGGCATTTAATCGCATGAGCAATTTTTTTTTTTTTTGTACAACGTTTGTTCTAAGTGAGGCATATGCTCATAAAACCCACTATTTTGAGAATAACATCAAGAGTGTTCTGCATTGTTGACAACCCACTTGACATGTCTAGACCTGATATGTAGGTTTTACTTCTAGTCTGCTCCTTGGTTTACATGTTTTGGAGAAAGGGTGTTGGTAGTGAGAAAAAGTTTGGTAATACTGTGCATTTTGTTGCCAAAGCATGTCTGGTTGCGCTTTGATGCCGAAACATGAATCTTCAGACTGGATATCATAGGAGAGCCTGGTTATAAGCTTCATATTTGAAATGGGGTTATATGCGTGTGCATGTATGTGATGATCTCAGAAGCTAGCTAGTCCTTGACTTAAATTGCTTGAGATTATCCATTTGCAGACCAAGTACATGACATATTCTTAACTATAGAACGATACATCACAGATAGCATGCTTCTGTAACAAGCAAAGGGTGGTTGATTACTAAGTTGGAAAGAAGATTTCTAGCCAGCTTGTTCGCTTGTCTCTGCTATCGTCTAGGAGAAGTGGGGTTTGGCTACAACCATGAGGTTGGCAATTCTGTGCATTGTGATGCCAAAAACTTCGGTCATATCCAAGTCCTTAGGCTGGATCCCGTCAGGAAGCTCCCAATCGAAACTGTGAAGAAGTTGAGCTAAAGCAAGCTCAACACTGGCATTTCCAAATGCAATAGCCGGGCAGCTCCTTCTACCTGCACCGAAGGGTATCAGCTCAAAATCCTGCCCTTTGAAGTCAATGTTGCTATTTTCATTGAGAAATCTTTCTGGTCGAAACGATTCTGGATCGGCCCAGGATTCTGGGTCCCGCCCAATTGACCAAGCATTGACGAAGAAACGGGTTTTTGCTGGGATGGAGTACCCATCAATAGTTACATCCTCCATAGATTCTCTGGGGACTAACACTGGAGCAGGAGGGTGCAAGCGGAATATCTCCTTAATGACAGCCTTCAAGTATCGCAGTTGAGGTAGGTCAGTTTCTTGCACGAATTTTCTCTGTCCAACGATGCTTCGTACTTCGGCTTGTGCTCTTTCCATGGCTTTTTGATTGATGACAAGCTCTGTCATTCCCCAATCAAGGGTTATGAAAGTTGTATCAGTTCCTGCTGCAAACATATCCTGCAAAATCCATACGCTACGTATGAAAGGTCTTTTCTTGCTAAGGCATCTGCATGGCTATACAAGTGTATTGATGTTATAAAATACCGAACAAGAGGGAAGAATGATTCACAAACCAGGATAATGGCTTTAACATTGTCCCTGGTCAGAGGCATATCACCATAACCGTTCTTCAGTATATCAAGTAGAACATCCACAAGATACTTGTGCAACTCCGTAGCTTTGTTTTCTTTTTGATGATCTCTCAGTATCTCGTCGAAAAGGTTATCAAAGCGCTGAAATGTGTGGTGAAGTCTGGACTTCATCCCGGTCAGGCTGTGGATGAATTCCATGGAAGGAAAGAAATCTCCTATGCTGAATCCTCCGAGCAACTCCTGATACTCCTCCAGCATCTTTTGAAACCCATGCCTGTCGTAGTCCCCTCCTGCTGAAAAATCCCTCCCAAAGGCTATCCGACAGAGAACATCATTTGCATATAAACCAAGCAGTTTAGTTAGATTTGTGGTGCCTGGAAAAGACTCTGTAATCCGGTCAACTAACCGAGCAACTTCTTCTACCCTGACATGACTGTATGATTGAACCCTTTTTACACTAAGCAATTCAAGTATGCAGATTTTTCTTATATGCCTCCAATAAGCACCATAGGGGGAGAAGACCACGTCAGTGCAATCATAGAACAAGTGTTTGGCAGAGAAGATGTGTGGACGGCTCGAAAGTGCGAGGTCGTGGGTTTTCATAACCTCCTTCGCCATTCTAGCTGAGGAAACAACTACGGTTGGGATTTCACCAAGCTGTAAGAAGATGATTGGGCCGTATGTTCTTGCAAGGTGGTGGAGGGATACGTGTGGCAATTTGCCTAGCTGATGGAGATTGCCGAGGATCGGTAACTTGGGAGGGCTCGGAGGGAGGTTGTTCATTCTTTTCCTAGGCTTGTTCTTTAAGAGAACTGCAATTACAGCCGCTATTACCAAGGTTAAGAAAAACAGATGCTGAAGGAGAGCCACTGCCATTTCACGAGAAACTTGCATGTTTTGTGATGTTGCAAGAGTGGTCTTGTTTGATCTGTATACAATGTCTCTTCTTATACAAGGGACTTGTAGAAACCATCTCAGTTTGCTGAGAAATCTTTCGGTTTAGTCAATAAAAGTCAAGTTAGCAGATGTCACTCTTTTTTTTGGTACTTGCCGTGATAGGTTTGTCATGGTTCAAGACATCAGCCCTAGTTGCAAGTTGGCGTTTGTTCCTTCTTATCCCCTTAGCATTGCCTCGGGATAATCATCTTGGGTGGGGTTATGATAGTATACCACCCGGATAGGGGTAAAAATAGCAGGAAATACACATGCTGTTGTGACACAAGTTGCCAAACTATCTAATGATCGCTCAGTTAATGGTCTCAGAATTGTTTGGACTGTTGTGCCGACAACTGGTTTGTGGTCCTCCTTTTCTAGATCGATACGTAGTCCACAGACAGGCCAATTGTCGGAAGCCCCATGCCTTTGGAAAAATCTCATCGGTCTTGGAATTGTCGTAGATTAGAAAGTTCCCTTTCGATAGAGATCTGCCAAGAAATTAGGTCCTTTAAAGACTTTTCTTGATGTGCCATGCGATGGAAACCTGACAGATGACCTATTTCCGCAAGATTATTCATAAGTTGCTTATCTGGAGTGGCGTGAACGCAATCTTGCGATACAGTCTCCCTTTCATATGGTATTCTACTGTATTTTAAAAGGAAGTATGTTATGCTTTTGGTTTTTCTGGAGAATTTGACAGCAACTATATTGATGAAAGAAGGTTGAAGTTCCACGTAACCCATTTATGCAAAATGCGAAAAGTGCGACTGGAAACTGGTTCATTTTTGGATATCTGGTACCAATGCTGGATTGTGGGAGCGTGATTTTGATGTCCCCGTTAGTTTGTGGTTTGATGTGCAAGTGTGAATGTGTGTGGGATATATTTGGTAGAGGAATAAGAAGGGGACAAGGTATAGATTTTACGGGACAAGGATAGTTTGGTTAATTTAACAAAATAGTTGTACAAGTGAAGAAGTGACGATGGAGGAGCATATGTATTTTATGCTGAGCTCCCAACATGGCGGAGGATGACTCCCCACTTACCTCCACAATCAATCCAATCTCCATTTATAGAATCTCCATTTATAGAGCACATCCACCGCCTTAGAATATTTACCATAATTCCTAACTGCCATAAAATATGGAGAAAATTACTAAAAAAGTTGTAAACTTATTGTACTTATACAAATTTAATCTTAAACCTCTCAATTTGACTGACTTAAACATAAACCTTTTGTTGTTGGTATAGCCGAAAATTTTTTCACTTATGTCAATTTTGTCCTAAATATTTTGACGATTTACTAATTTAATCATTTCAATTAATTTTGATTGGAAAATGCTGACTCAATAAGTAAACTATTCAATTTTGTCAATTTTGCCCTAAACAATTCTTTTGTAGTTTTGTGAACTTTTTTCTGAATTTTTAGTCCTTTTTTTTTCATTATTTTTTTTTCAACTCTTGGCTAGCAAGGTTGTAGAAGTTGCTGGCCATAGGAGTAGGCCGGTGACCCTCACTTGGCCTAGGTGAGGGCATCATGGCCCTCATCAGCCGAGAGTTGAAAAAAAAGAAAAGAAAAAATAAAACTAATGAAATATTAAAAAAATAAAAAAAGTGCAAAAAATTATTCACGTCAATGTAGACTATGCCACATAGGATGACCAGTGTTAACCATACTTGCATGTTACCTTTTCGGGCAAGGTTGATTGCGAAGACTAAAGTGGCACAATAAAAAAGGTTTAACACGCAATTGGAAAATTGTTAAACGGTTTATAATTAAATTGACATAATTGAAAAATTTTGAGTTGATTTGGTATAACGGCAATAAGTTTATGACTTTTTTAGGAGTTTTCCTCAAAAAAATTAAAAAAAAAATACTAGAACCATAGACTTTAACTACCTCCTAAGACTAGATTTCTTACATGGTATCCTATTCTAGAAGTTGGATTACAAATTCCAACAAAACCTAACGTTCCTAACCATAGGTCTCCTTTGCCTAACAATCCACTCCTAAGAAGTTGAGCTGATTTGCCATTCTCTGTCGTGGTTGGACTTCTCTTGATTACATTGTCGACTTTAGCTGAAAAAAAGAAGAAGAAGAAAAGAAATACTTAAAAACGGTAGCTCTCCGCATAAATTAGGTCGGCCATTCAAAATTTTGATCCATCAATTCTACTCGAGTGTGATCGATGTTAAGTTGAAATCCCATGCTCATGCTTGGATAAATGTCGCGGGATAAGAAAAGTAACCGAGGCATCATTTTCCTCTGCAACTAGTTTAGAAGGTGTCTCAGGACCTTCGTCAGGTACCACCCGTTCATAGATTGTTCATGACGTTCATCGCTAATTTCTTTTGGGCGCACCCAGGATTTTCATCGGTCTTCTTCCCACTATAATCCTGTGGTGCCCCTAACTCTATAAAGGGGATAAGTACATTAATGGTGCCAAAAAGTTGTGACGGCGCTCACTTTGGTCAGTAAAAGTTTCCGCCGGATCACTTAAGTGCCAAATCGGAGAAAAATGCTCACTTTGGTGCCACCGGCGAGAATTTCTGGCCAAAATGATTACGTGGCTTTTATATTTAAAAAAAAAATCGAGAAATCTTTTAAACGACGTCGTTTTCCGTCTTCCTTAAGAAAACGACGTCGTTTTGCCATCCTACGTGGATATCCTCGCAAAAACAACGTCGTTTTGCCATCCTACGTGGATACCCTCGCAAAAACGACGCCTTTTTTTTTTTTTTTTTTTTTTTATATTTTGTTTGGAGATTGAAATTAGGGTTTTTTTGTTCGCCGTCGCTTGGCCGTCGTCCCTCGGCCACTGTCACTTGTCCGTCGTCCTTCGGCCACCGTTGCTCAGCCGCCATCCCTCAACCTCCATCGTAGTTGCTTGCCACAGCAAGACAAAAGAAAAAAAAACGAACAGAAAATCCCGAGAGAGAGGGAGGTGTCGACGATGAGGGTGGAGGAAGGGATGGCGGGGCCATGGCCGCCGCCTTCATAGCAGCTGGCTTCGCCGACAACCTTTGTGGTGTTCTAGATCTTCGCGGCTACCATTGGCCGGATCGCTTGTGCTTCTAGAGATTCTTCAAGCTCGCATTTCCTTTGCACCCAACGATATTCCTTTGGAAAAGGTGGAGGTGGGGCTGAGATTCGGGGATTGAAAGGTTGATAAGGTGATTGAAAATGGGGGAAAACTACTGGGGGAGGGCGGAGGCGAATGCATGGTTTTTTTTTTCGGAAAATTGCGGGTGTTCTTGGTTCTGCGTTCTTTGGTGTTCTTGGTTCGGGGAAGAAGACGCGATGCTGGTTCTGCATTGCTGGTGTTGCTGGTTCGGGGAAGAAGACGACACGAAACGGTGTCGTTTGGGGATTTAGGGTTTTGAATTTGGGGGAAAGACACAAAACGGCGTCGTTTTGGTGTTAGGATGCTAAAACGACGTCGTTTGAAGGCCTAAGTGATCCAATGGAAACTCCGGCGAGCCACATCAGCATAGAAAATTAATAAAAAAAAAGGCCACGTCAGATTTCTGGCGGATCCGATCGGCGTTGGCACCAAAGTGAGTGTTTTTCAAAATTTTTGGTACTTAAGTGATCCGGCGGAAACTTTTGGCACCAAAATGAGCGCCGTACACAACTTTTAGCACCATTAGTGTACTTATCTCCTCTATAAAGGGTTCTCTCTCATGCTATTAACATTGTTCGCGAGTGCCCATGTGCTGATTTTTGCAGCATCTATGACTCTCAATGCCGACCCCGACTGATTCTTTTTGTTGGACCTACGTAAACAAAGAAATTGTATTGCGGCCGTCGGGTCACTTAATGCCTACGTAGAACCTACGTTAGAAACATTGCAATGTCAGAAACTAGGAACGAAGGCAGAAGGAATTTCAGATGTGAAATCTGTCTTAAGATTTGTTAAATATTGAGCGTTTGGTAAAACACGAAATTCGGTGAACTCGCGAAGGAATTACAAAAGGAGGAAATAAAAGGAAAGATGAAGTTCACGCGCATGAAGAAGACAAATAGAATGTGGTGGGCCCAGGCCAGGGTACATGTATAGAAATAATTGAAGGTCTTCTTTTCTTTTTAGGAAGATGCCGCCCAAGGGAGAAGCCCTGCACGTGAAGAATCAAAAAGGAAAGTGGGGCCCAAGGTCAAAATTTTGACCTTGGGCACACACGCATAAAAGGATGCCAACAGTGAGGGTTTTATTTTGCTTCTTGGCCATTGCACGTACATGTTGAGAGAAGGATGAAGCCGCACGTCCACGAAGCCGCAAGTCCTCCACGTGAAGCTTTGAAGAGATACGCGAAGCTGTACGTAGAGCATATTATTTTGAGCTTGAACACGCCGTAACTTTGTGCTATGAGTTTATACCAAGTAAGTTGTTTATTTATAAATACTTTGGGTTTTAGTTAAATTGGGGCTTGGGAAACACCGAGAGAGTGTTTGAGTGATTTGAGTGTGTAATCTCTTTGTATCGCTTGATCTATAGTGAAATTCGCTGCTGCTCTCCCCATAGACATAGGTCTTTACGACTGAATCATGTAAATCTATGTCTGATTTATTTTCTTCTTCCGTCTATATTATTATTCGACCGCTCGCCTTATCGCAACAAGATTGATGCCAAACAACAGATTTTTAATAAATGCCAGTGTTGGGGTTATTTGAAGGAAAACTTTGGTTGACATATGGGACATGTCACAATGACACTCGGCATATAGGACTTGATTAAGTGAAAACAAAGGAGCTTTGATGCGGTAACAATAAAGTGAGCGACCATTTGAAGGTGAATAGGAAGAGGAGTAAAATAAGCAAGGTGAATATGAATGGCATTAAAGTGGCGTCCAGAGAAAATGACCCAAAAGAAGAGAAGACAAGAAGTAAAAACTAGGAAAATGGAAATGAGATGGATGATTTGTACATGTCGCGACTAGACTCGGCATAATTACCTTGTCTCGAGAGAGAGAGAGAGAGAGAGAGAGAGAGAGAGAGAGAACACCCACATGTGTTTACTTATCTGACTTAATGAAAGCTCACATAGAGACTCTTTATAGAACATAGAAAGACACTTCAAATCCCAGACTACCTTATTTGACACCCCCTTATTAACTCATGGCAATCAAGTCGGCTAGCTAATGCTTCAACACTGAGAGTACGTAGACTGTTCATGACTTGAACGTAGTCATGCAGACCAAGCACATAGACCATACTCTTAACTCTTCAACGATAGATAGCATCTAGCTTCATCTCCTTTCGGAGCTTCCATAACAAGCAAACATTTATGGATAATTAAACTAAGTCGAAGAGGAGATCTTCAGTGAGCTTGTTTGTTGTTCACCTTCGTCTAGGTGAAGCGGGGTTTGGCAACGACAATGAGGTTTTCGGTCCTATGCATTGTGATGCCAAAAGCTTCTTCCATGTCCAAATCTTTTGGCTGGACGCCAGAAGGAAGTTGCCAATCGAAACTGTGAAGAAGTTGAGCTAGAGCAATCTCTACACTGGCATTTCCAAATGTAATAGCTGGGCAGCTTCTTCGGCCTGCGCCAAATGGTATCAGCTCAAAGTCCTGTCCCTTGAAGTCGATGGTGCTATCCAAAAACCTTTCTGGTAGAAATGCTTCAGGATCAACCCAGCATTGCGGATCACGCCCTATTGACCAAGCATTAACAAAGAAACGTGTTTTTTCCGGAATGCAGTATCCATCAATTATTACTTCCTCCATGGATTCTCTTGGGACTAACACAGGAGCAGGAGGATGCAGTCGGAATACCTCCTTGATGATAGCCTTCAAGTATGGTAATTGAGGTAGGTCAGTCTCTTGCACGTATTGTCTCTCTCCCACGACGCTTTGTAGTTCAGCTTGTGCTCTGTCGATGGCTTTAGGGTTCATGACAAGCTCTGTCATTGCCCAGTCAAGAGTGATGAATGTTGTATCTGTTCCTGCAGCAAAAAAATCCTGCCGACATGTATGGGCTACATGTTAGAAATATTTTCACGCATGTCAGGTATGCTTTGCTGTGCAAACTTAATGGCATATTGAAGATGATCACGGGAAGGTGCTCGGGCGAGTCAAGCTCAACTGCACTCATAGCAAAGGAAGATCGCATGTACAATTCTTTAGGCCAGACATCGCTTGGCTCGGGTTGATTTGAACCTTCTATTAAATAGTTACATGATCTCGTCTATTCTCTAAAACTGAAAAATGTTCTTCACACCCATTTGGCGTGGCCTCTCAACCCCATACTCTTGTCTATTCTCTAAAGCTACGTTTGGTAGCAAGATAAAATATGGGGTAGGATAAATTATCTTTATCTTGTATTTGGTTCCCGTCAAAAATTGAATAAAGTTCAAAATAAAAAAGATATGATCCGGATAAAAATATCTTATAAGAGACGTGAGATAAATGCATATGTGATTTCTAATATCCATTAGATAAAAGTTATCTTTCTCGAATAACAAATATCTTGAATTAATAAAACTTAGATCATAATTAAATAAATAATATTGAAATTATAATATAAAAAGAAAAGTCAAAATAACAACAAATTTTGATTTTATTTATTCCTATTTTAAATTATATATTCGAGTTTCTTTTTATCACATAAATATTTGACATATCTTTAGTATTTATATTTAATGCATACTTTAGGTAGATTAGTCTAGTTCACATTTAATAAAATTTTAATTAAGAATGATGGAAGGGAAAAAAGAAATAAAAAAAGAGAGGGAAAATAATAGATAAGAAGTAAATAAAAATGAAGTGGGCAAGAGTACGAGAAATTTTTATTATTTCCATTTGTGCATTTTTGGTTCATTTACACTAACATACCTTTAATACTAAACAATTGAATGATGGGATGTGAAAACATTTTGTTTTATGCGATTTACTAAACAATGGATATCTTATAGCAAAATTCGTGAATTTCATATCCCATCTTATCCATTCTTGTTGTGATTAGCAATCTAGACGAACTCAATCTAAAAACTTAAATGGAATGTTAAGCTAGAGGGGAGAATGATTCACTGACCAGGATGAGGGCTTTAACATTGGTTCTTGTAAGGGGCATGTCACCGTAACCATTCTTCTCGATATCGATCAAAACATCCACTAGATCCTTCTGCACCTCCATAGCTCTGCTTTCATTTGAATGTTCTCTCAGTATCTCGTCAAAAAGATTATCGAAGCGCTTGAAAGTGTGTTGAAGTCTAGATTTCATCCCGGTCAGGCTATGAATGAATTCCATGGAAGGAAAGAAATCTCCTATGCTGAATCCCCCAAGCAGCTCCTGATACTCCTCCAGCATCTTTTGAAATCCATGCTTATCATAATCCCCTCCTGCTGAAAAGTCCCTCCCAAAAGCACTCCGGCATAGAACGTCATTTGCATATAAACCGAGCAGTTTGGAAAGATTTGTGGTGCCTGGAAAAGACTCTGCAATCCGATGAACTAAACGAGCAACTTCTTCCTCCCTGACATGACTAAATGACTGAACCCGTTTTGCGCTAAGCACTTCGAGTATGCAGATTTTCCTTATGTGCCTCCAATAAGCGCCATAGGGAGAGAAGGCCATGTCTGTGCAGTCATAAAACAAGTGCTTGGCAGAGAAGATCGGAGGGCGGTTCGCGAGCACTAGGTCATGGGTTTTCATCACCTCCTTGGCCATTGCGGCTGAGGAAATGACTATGGTTGGGACTTCGCCGAGCTGCAAGGACATGATTGACCCGTACTTTCTCGCGAGGTGATGGAGAGATATGTGTGGCGATTTGCCAAGCTGGTGAAGATTGCCGATGATGGGCAACTTAGGAGGGCTCAGTGGGAGGTTGCTCTTTCTTTTCCTAGACTTGCTCCTCAAGAGAACTATCAGCAAAGCTCCTACGACCAAGCATGTTGGGAGAAACAGTTGCTGAAGGAGAGCCATTGCAAAATATGTGATATTGCTAAACTGTACTTCTTATTTGATTCCTACACAGTTTTTATATACGGATGTCACTGAATGCATCTGATTTGCTGGTCTTTTTGTTTTTTTCATTGTCGTCAATGTCAGTCATTTTGAAAAGAATTGTACACATTTTCTTGTAAATATATGATACATTCGGCCAGGACAAAGACATTCACTTGCAAATTCGGTGTCCCAGGGTCGAATTTTTAATGCTTTTCTGACTAATCATTGGAGATGCCCCAGTTATCAATAGTTTATCTTGCTTGAGCAAGTCGCTGCTTGATAGATATCTGCTAAGCAATAATCACGTTGTTACGTCTTTATTTAACGTTTTAAGTGATCAAGGATAACAAAAGGACGACTCGTGAATCTGTCCTTTTTTTTTTCCTGTTTGATGTTTTAATATCCTTTTCCCCTACTTGTCGACTAATAATGCTAGGAAATAAGCTGATTCGCCCTTCAATCTTGAGTAACCCTCCAATATGGAAAATTAGTAGATGTTGGACTTTCTTGACTATTTTAACAATTTAGTCAAAAAGAACAAAGAGAAAATCTGATTCTCCAACGTCATCCACGTGAATATGGCCATTATCCGTGTTAAATTATGTCTCGAGTTTGAATCCATATACAATATCCGATATACGAAAAATATTTTCATGCCAAAACGAGAAAGAATGTCTACAGAGCATTCAATGAAAAATGGCGTGTGATAAGAGCTGAAAGGATTTTGCCCTTGATCTGTGCTTCACGTTGGAAATGAAGGTTACAAACCCATGGAATTTTTCTCATTTGTCAGCATGAAATAAGGCAAGGCCGAAGGGTTGATCGTCCCATTTGTTCTACCTCATTAAATGCATGCACATGGCCATGTGCATGCATGGTTGTAGAAGAATAAAGCTGATCAACATTTGTAGGCGCCGGTTTCTCTTGTATGGGTTTCTCTTGTTTTTTTCTTTTTTTTTTTTTTTTATTTAAAGAAAGAGGGATGGCAGAATAAAGAAAGAGAGATAACAAAAGCTATTCTGCGTGTGTGCATGGTCATACGCATGCTTCTCTCCAGAGACAAGAAAATTGAAGACTTCGGCCCACCTCATTGAATATATTATTCACTCACATGCTTGCCCATGTAGACCTACGAATAAGCTATTCTACGTGTGTGCATGGTCATACGCATGCTTCTCTCCAGGGACAAGAAAATTGAAGACTTCGGCCCAAGTTCCACCTCATTGAATATATTATTCACTCACATTAAATGCTTGCCCATGCAGACCTACGAATAAGCTATTCTACGTGTGTGCATGGTCATACGCATGCTTCTCTCCAGGGACAAGAAAATTGAAGACTTCGGCCCACCTCATTGAATATATTATTCACTCACATTAAATGCTTACCCATGCAGACCTACGAATATGGTGGACGTCGGTGCCGATTGTAGGTTTGTCTTGTGGGCGCCTGTGCTACATTTAATGAGGTCATTTATTTTGTCTTTCTCCATATAGAAGGAGAAGACGTTCGAAGATGTAGAAGCAGCAAAAGAATGGAGCTCGACAGAGAGAGCGAGAGAAAAGAGCTCGAGAGAGTGTGAGAGCCGTGAGCTCAGAAAGGGTTGTGCTGAGTTGAGTCCATTGAGTGTGAGTTGTTAAACACCATGAGTATCGGGTATAAAGTAGGGCTGGGAAACACTTGAGTGGATTGAGTAATTGTAATCCTTTAATTCTCCGATTCATAGTGGACTGTTTTGCTGGCTCTCCCCGTGGATGTAAGTTCCGATATTCGGACCGAACCACGTAAATTTCTGGTGTCTTTTTATTATTCCTCGTTTTATTTCAATCGATTTCTATAGCTCTCTATATAATTGCAAAACTTCCGATCCGTTTTCGCTGCGCCGCCGATTAACAACAGTCCATCCAAGATTACTCTCAGCTGGATCGACAGGGCTGTACCAAAATATCTTGTTTTTGCTCATACATGTGTTGGCCTGTCGTGTAGGACAAATACCGTATGCCCGTTTTCACCAAGAGATTACTACCTTCCTCTAGCATAAAATGTAAGCGATAACATAATTCTATAATGTAGAAAATATGAAACATAGAATCATTGATCTTCATGATTCTCACGATAAGAGGAATGGAGACATACTTTTATCCATAACGATATCCTTGAAGATAATTGTTGGGGAAAAACGAAAAAAATGAAGAAATATGATTTCTGTACCGACCCCAACTCTATTCCCAAGGTCACGAGCTGCAAGGATTATTTTCACGACGTCCCAGGCTCGTCGCTGTCCCGATTCTTTTTATCTTGTTATCATGCACATGCGGAAACGTGAACAGATAACTCCCCGGACAAAGAACAGCTGGAAGACTGGACATACATCACACAAAACACACTGATTTATACTATAGCAGTACTTTTACAAGCCCTTTCTCTATGGGCCCTCTTTTCTTTACATCACAATACAAGTTTTCCCATAGGCCAGGGGAATTTCTATCTCCTCTAGCGTGACTACAGCTCTCAAAACTGACATGACTTCCATGTCTACAAGATTAAAAGATGAGGGATGAGTTTCGGGGAAACTCAGTAAGTAAAATTCCAAGTTCTCTACTAGGAAAGCAACTCATCATCAAAGCCTAGCAAGTACAACGCTCGCAAATAGTGTCGATGGTAGATCAATTGCAAATCATATGTCATGTTTTATCTAAACATATGCCATCCATGCCAAAACTACCATCAGCTTATCAATTAACATACTAACATATCATGCTTATGCATAACCGGCATTCACGCAAATTCATTTATCGTTGTCCTAGCTCAACCAGGCTCTCTCGGCTCGACTGGGGCTTCCAACTTCTTGCTGAGCTTCTTGGCTTGACTAGGGCATCTCAGCTCGACCGATGCTTCTCAGGACTAGCTTCCCGAGGTACGTCTCAATACCGATCCAAGATCTTGAGGCTTGGGAACACCTCGCTTTAGTGACGATCCCAAGTTTGATGGACCTTGGCTCCAATGCGATGTGAATACATATGCATCGAGAATGACCCTTGGCTCACAGTTTGATTCAATGCCAAGCACAAAGTCCCCGTGTTCACCTGAACTATGGAAATCAGCATGCTTTGTGCCTTACTAAGATCTCGTGAATTTGGGCGATCCCATATTGATCAAGGCATAAGATCGACATGCCTCAATGTCGACTTATGACCTTACGGCCTTAGGCAATTCCCGCACCAAGTGAGACTTGGACCCCGCATTCTATTTGTGCCGAAACCAATGCTTTATGGCTTGGGCAACTTTGTCTTGCGATGAACTCAATCCAAACGAACCTCGGCCTCATTTCGGGCTTGAACAACTCAAGCATAAACATAAGAAAACGATACAAAAGATCCAATATCTTACCCACGGCTTAACGGGTGAGCATCTAACTAGACTCGACAATGGAGACTACTGTCCTAGAGGAGACATAAGGATCTTACTTACCTGGATGAACCCTGAACTAGCGCACAACCTACAGGGATGGACGGCTTGCTTGAGTCTGGAAGAGAGAGAGCGTGAGGAGGGAGGAGGGGCGTTCTCGGAGAAGGAGGATGGAGAAAATGGAAGGCAAGTGAGAAAAATGGGAAGTGCTCCTCCTATTTATAGCCCTTGGAGTTATCATACAAGGGACTAGTAGAAACCATCTCAGTTTGCTGAGAAATCTTTCGGTTTAGTCAATAAAAGTCAAGTTAGCAGATGTCACCCTTTCTTTTGGTACTTACCGTGATAGGTTTGTCATGGTTCAAGACATCAGCCCTAGTTGCAAGTTGGTGTTTGTTCCTTCATCTTATCCCCTTAGCATTGCCTCGGGATAATCATCTTGGGTGGGGTTATGATAGTATACTACTCGGATAGGGGTAAAAATAGCAGGAAATACAAATGCTGTTGTGACACAAGTTGCCAAACTATCTAGTGATCGCCCAATTACTAGTCTCAGAATTGTTTGGACTGTTGTGCAGACAACTGGTTTGTTCTCCTTTTCTAGATTGGTACGTAGTCCACAGACAGGCCAATTCTCAGAAGCCCCGTGCCTTTGGAAAAATCTCATCGGTTGTGGAATTGTCGTAGATTAGAAAGTTCCCTTGGATAGAGATCTGCCAAGAAATTAGGTCCTTTAAAGACTTTTCTTGATGTGCTATGCGATGGAAACCTGACAAATAACCTATTTCTGCAAGATTATTCATAAGCTGCTTATTTGGAGTGGCGTGAATGCAATCTTGCGATATAGTCTCTCTTTTATATGGTATTCTACTGTATTTTACAAGGAAGTTTGTGAGAAAGGCTAGTAAGCATACCTGGAGGGGGGTGAATAGGTGTTTATAAATTTCTTTTAAAACCTTTAAACCAAATCCCTCGACTTGAAACAAAATCAAAGTAAACTAAATCACGCAGCAATAAAGTAAAGAGAATAAGATAAGAAGATTTGACACCGAAGTTTATAGTGATTCGGCTTATTGTAAGCCTACGTCCACTCTCCACGCTGACAGCCCACTGGCTAAATTCACTATATAGCAAATGAGAATTGTATAGCTTATGATCTAGACTTCTTTAGTAGAAAGTCTTTGCTATAGCGCTTGCAATTCCTCACTGTCTGTATCTCTCCTTTGCACACAACTAAGGCTTAAGAATTTTGAGAACAAGGAGTTTCAGAGGTTTGGACTTCAAATTTTTCTATTAGCGTACTTTATTCGAACAACAACAACTCCACCTTAAATACTCTTTCGTGCCTTTATAACCGTTAGTACTTTCTAAAAGAGTTCATTCAATCTACCCATTGGAATGAATCAATTAAGGTGATCTTCAAGCAGTCGAATATAAGTGGAAGATAGCTCGTCAATCCTATTCACCCATACAATCAGGATCTTGAGTTTCCAAAAGTGGAACCTTCCAAATCTTGCTTGTTTTTCAACGGATTAATTCAAGATAAATCCAGGAATCTTCGAGCTTAGTTTTAGTCAGAGATCTTCCATGAATTAGAACAAATTAAGGAAGATATTATCTAATCTTTGAATTCCAAAACGGTTGGATTAAAACGCTGTCAACTTGGGTAGACTCGCAAAATTGAGTCTAATAGTCTTTAGACTTCGATAGAGTTTGGAGATCTTCAGACCGAAACTCCTAGGTCTTGATCTCTTCAGACTTAAGCGACTGAGTCTTGGATTCTTCAGACTTAACTAACCGAGTCTTGGATTCTTCGGACTTAACTGACGAGGATGTTTTGTTAGAATCAAAACACTTAAGGGATTTTTCTTTAACAATCTCCCCCATTTTGATGGTGACAAAACACCTTAGCAAATTTGTAAAACTCTTGACCTGCAAAGAAAACTCATACATAATTTGAGGAATATTGTATACTACTTCTGCAACCACAGAAAAATGTTAGTCCAGAATATAATTATCCTCATAAGCATAAGATAATCCTGCAAGTTCACAAATCACAAATCCAATCATTAAAGCAGCATCAGTCATAAGTCCAAACATCCAACAGTCCAAAGTCTTAACAAAACAAAACATAAGTTGTCCAAAATATCCAAACAAAAATGAGATAAGATCAAAAGATCATCAAATCTACATAACTCTCCCCCTTTTTGTCCCATCAAAAGGAGGCAGGGGAATCAAAGAAAGAGTTGATGAAAGTCAAAGCTATTTGGGAATGTGAACAAGCCAAAATTCACTCAGCGAGTTGACTGTCTTCTCAAGGCTTGAAAAAACTTCCTTCAAGGATTCCAATTCAGTACCCTTCACGGTAGATTCCACTTGAAGTTTAAGGGCAGTGATTTGGTCTTGCATAGTTGAGGAAGTAGCCAGGAGTGCTTGTTTCAAATCTCTCAGCTCATAATCCATCCCGTAAACTTGCTTCTTGAGGCCCAACATAATATCCAACAGCTTGGAAAAATCTGCTGAATTGACATTAACTGTGCTAGGACCTGCAGACTCTATTCTTTGAGTCTGGAAGCTGGGTGGTTCATTCTCAGCTCTTCGACCTTCAGGAGAGGATACCTTAGCCTCTGGATAGTATGATGCATAGATGTATTCTGCATCAACACCAGACCGACTAACATTACTAGTATGAAATGGCGATTGTGTACCTTTTTCTGCAATTACTCCCCCTGTCTTTTGGCCAGTAGGTGGAGTGGAGTATTCTTCGCCAAGTTCTGTCTCTTCTTCTCCAGAGTGATGTGGTGCAGTCTTTTCTCCAGATTTTGGTATCGCAAAGGATGGCTCAAAGGCTTCTTCAAAGTCCTCGTGTGCCTTGCTTTCCCCTTCATCTCTCCTCATCCTTTCCTCTTCTTCTTCTCTTCTCTTTTCTTCTTCTCTTCTCGCTTCTTCTTCTTTTCTCATTCTCTCTTCTTCTTCTTGTTTTGCTCTTGCTTCTGCTTCTCTCCTCATTCTCTCTGTCTCTTCCTCTCTCATTGCTCTCTCTTGCCTGCTATCTCTTAAACTGACAAAGCTCTTCAATCCTCTAAGAGCTGAAAGAGTCATGGCGTCATCTACTTCTTCATCATCCTCATCTTGTAGGATAAATTTTCTTCTTCTTTTCTCTAGAACAACCATGGGCTCTTTGCCCTTTCTTTTAGCAGCAGTAGCAGCCAACTCTTTTTAGGATGTCTTCTCCTTTAATCCTTCCAAAGCTTTGTTTAGTTCCTGGAGCTTCATCTTCATCACCATCTTGTATCCAACAAGCATGAGAGTGGAGTTGGTCAGGCAAAGTGGGGCAGGAATTTGGATTTTAAAATGCCTGAACAACCTGGTGACTAGAGAGGAATAAGGCAATTGTCCCTTGTCCTTTACAATAGTCCTGTACATATGGAATAGGATAGTGTGTGGAAAGAAGTAGCTTCTGCCTTAATTCAAAGCGAACATCAGCTTGGCCTCAGTCTTTGAGACATCAGTCTTTGACGTTGCCTTGGGCCTGAGACAATTTATAACAATCTTGTGGAGTAGGACATTCAAGGCATTCATCCTAGTATAGGATATTTTGCCTTCCAGGCTTCTATCTCGGACGATCTCCAATGTGGCATGTGCTGTGGATATCCTAATCAGTTGGAAACACCCTATTTCCACCCCGACTAAATCGACAAGAGTATCGATGTCCACAACATATTCTTTGTCCATGAAAGTAAAAGACAGCCTATTTGCATCTAAAAATGACAAATTTGAGTAAAAGTAGGCCGTCAACTCTGGATGTCCGATTGTCGAATTGGTGCAGAACCTCTCAAGCTACAATCGTGAAAACTTTTCCCTCAAGTTTATTTTGATTGAATCAAGAGAATCGAAAGCAACACTCCTTGGATTGATAACTCCTCTCTTCAGCAATTTTGAGTAAATTTGCTCTTGTTCCTTAGAGCGAAACAGACTTCCTTCAGGGCAGATGGTGTTAACCACAACTCCCATCCGTGGTTGAAATTGTGTAAACAGCCTCTCGTCATCGTCCATAGGCTGATTAGTGGTTCCATACTGCGGATCACTCGGTATGTTCTCGAATGTACTTTGCGCCAGTCCTTCTTTAACAACTCCCAGTTTTTCCATTTCTCGCAAGAATATGGTCTCATTCCAATATTCTCTCTCTTTCAGGAAACTATCAATCAAATTTAACTCCGTTCCTCCATTCTTCAACTTTTTGTACAAGGAGTAAGCAAGTTTGGGTCTGAGAGTCCTTATTGGTTCTGCCTGTTCAATAATTTCTTCTTCGAACGATTGTTGACTTGCTATTTGTGGGTAGTCATCTTCTTCTGTGAGGTCTACTCTGGTAGGACCCTCAGATCTCCTTTGTTGACTTGAGAGCCAAAAGGCAAGTTGTCTGCAAAAAGGTTTGGATTTTTGCAGAGTAAACAAATCGAATAGGGATGCAAGTGGAGGTTTTTTTTAAGTTTTAGGGTTTCAAAGAGGAGTAAAAGAGGCGTCTTTTGAGAAAGTGAGAGATGAAGACGACGATTCAGGAGTATAAATAGTAAGAATAAAATAAAAAAGAGATACTGAACCATCACAAAGGAAAGTAAAAACTGCCAAAATTAAAGAAAATAAACAACTGTCAGTTTTTGAAAAAGAAAACTGCCATAAATATGTCAGATTTCGAATAAAGAGCAGATTTCGAAATTTCAAAAACAATTATAGATTCATTACGACATAAAGGAAATTAATAAAAATGAAAAGGCACGCATTTAGACTTTATGTCAAAGTTTGAGTGATTCAAGACTTTATGTCAAAGTTTCTAAATACTTTCAGACCTTACCTTTGAGTCTGAGTATCCCAAGACTCTACCTTAGAGTCTAAACATCTTCAGACTTTACGACGTTCAGTCTTGAGTGAATAGATTCAAAATGACATTTCTCTAAAGGCTTTGTGAAAATGTCCGCTAGTTGGTTCTTCGAATCAACGAACTGGATTATCACTTCACCATTTTGAACGTGATCTCTAATAAAATGACGCTTGATTTCAATGTGTTTTGCTCTTGAATGAAGTACTGGATTTTTTGTAAGGTTGATGGCACTTGTGTTGTCGCATTTGATCTCTGTGCAAGATTCTTCAACTCCAAAATCCTTTAATTGTTGTTGCATCCACAAGATTTGAGAATAGCAACTTCCAAGAGCTATATACTCTGCTTCAGCTGTTGAAAGAGCTACGGTACCCTATTTTCTTTAGAATCAAGATACCAACCTATTTCCCAATAATTGACATGTACCTAAAGTGCTTTTCCTATCTACTTTATAGCCAGCCAAGTCAGCATCAGAATATCCATGGAGAGTAAAATCTCCTTCTTTGGAATACCATAGACCTAGCTTAGATGTAGTTGCAACATATTTGATAATATGCTTCACAACAATCATGTGAGATTCTTTAGGATTAGATTGAAATTTAGCACAAATACAAACGTTAAACAGAATATCAGGCCTAGATGGAGTAAGATAAAGAAGTAAACCAATTATGCTCCTGTATAGCTTCTGGTCTACACTTTTTCCTTCTTCATCTTTGTCCAGCTTTAATGAATTTAACATAGGGGTTTATGTAGTCTTGCAATTCTCCATGCCAAATTTCTTGATGAGATCTCTTGCATATTTTTCTTGGTAAATAAAAATTCCTTCTTTTGACTGTTTGACTTGAAGTCCCAAAAAGAAGTTTAACTCACCCATCATGCTCTTTTCAAATTCATCCTACATACAACTAGAAAAACTCTTACATAGATTTTCATTAAAAGAGCCAAAGATTATGTCATCAACATAAATTTGAACAAGTATGAAATCATTTCCTTCTCTTATAATGAATAAGGTAGTGTCTACCTTACCTTTAACAAAGCCACTTTGAATTAAAAAGTTACTTAATCTTTCATACCATGTCGGGGTGCTTATTTTAAACCATACAATACTTTCTTCAGCTTGAAGACAAGGTTTGGTTTTCTTTGATCTTCAAATCCCGGTGGTTGTTCTACATAGACTTCTTATTGGATAATTCCATTTAGAAATGCACTTTTCACATCCATTTGGAATAACCTGAAATTTTTGAAGCAAGCAAAAGCAATAAGTAATCTTATTGCTTCTAATATTGCCATTGGAGTATAGGTTTCATCATAGTCGATTCCTTCTTCTTGTGTTTAGCTTTTAGCCACGAGTCTTGCTTTATTTCTCACTACCTTTCCTTGTTGATCTAGCATGTTCCTGAAAACCCATTTGGTTCCAATAATAGACTTACCTTTTGGTTTGGAACAAGTTCCCAAACATTGTTGCATAGCTTCAATCCAACTTTCATCAGTCAAGGCTTTTTCTATTGTCTTGGGCTCGATTTTAGAAACAAGTGCTACAGCACTAGACTCTTCACGCCTTTTGGATCTTGTACGAATTCCTTCATCAATGCTATCAATAATGAGATTTGCAGGGTGACTAGATTTATGCTTCCAATTTGAGATTGGTTTGTCATTTTGCTGAGTCTCTATTTAAGTTGGAGCTACTGATTTAGCTTACTGTTGAACATTAGAGATTTGGTTTTCGGGGGAATTTGTAGACACTTGCACAGATTCATGATTTTTGGGTTTGCTCTGATTGGCATGATTTTGAATTGAGTCCTCAAACTTTACATTCAAGGATTCTTCAACAGTCTGAGTCCTTTTGTTGAATACTTTGAAGGCTTTACTTGTCATTGAGTAACTACGGAAAATTCCTTCATTTGATTTTTCTTCAAACTTACCAGTTCGATCACTTGCATTCTTTAAAATAAAGCATTTGCAACCAAATACATGAAAATAAGAGACAATAGGTTTCTTTCCTTTGAACAATTCATAAGGAGTTTTCTCCAAAATAGGTCTTAGAAAAATTCTGTTTATAATGTAACAAGCAGTTGAAGTTGCTTCAGCCCAAAAACGACGAGAAATATTACTTTCAATTAAAAGAGTTTACTGACCAAAAAAAAAAAAATTAAAAGAGTTCTTGCCATTTCTTGCAAAAAACGATTTTTCCTTTCTACAACTCTATTTTGTTGTGGAGTGTATGGGGATGAAAAATTATGCTGAATGCCAGAGTCATTACAGAATTTAGCAAAATTTTGGTTTTCAAATTCTCCTCTATGATTAGTTCGAATACTAGTTATAGCATAACCTTTTTCATTTTGAACTTTCTTAGCAAACTTAGTGAAATAAGACAATGCTTCAGATTTAGTTGAAAAAAAAGAATACCCAAGTAAAACGAGAGTAGTCATCTACTATTACCAAATAATACATTTTACCTCCAATGCTTTGTGTTCTTGTTGGTTTGAACAAATCCATGTGCAAAAGCTGTAAAACACGTTTAGTAGATACCTGATTTATTGATTTATAAAAGTTTCTAACCTGTTTTCCAAGCATGCAGGGTGTGCATAGATCATGTTTTTGATACTTCAGGTTAGGTAGTCCTCGGACTAGTTTCTTGGATGAAATTTTTGCAATTTGCTTCATGTTGATATGTCCAAGTTTTCTGTGCCAGAGAATAGCTTCATCTTGAATAGATATCAAGTATTGTGAACTATCAGACTTTATATCCAGCAAGTAGATATTTCTATGTCTTCGTCCAGTGAATGATTGAGAGATCTTTGCTTGTTCTAGAACATGTATCTTCTTGAAAGTTGATCTTGTATCCAGTGTCACACAGCTGACTAATACTAAGAAGATTATAATTTAAACCTTCAACTAAAGAGACATTGTTTATTGTGAGATTTCCTATCTTCATGGTTCCACAACCAACAATTTTTCCTTTGTTGTTGCCACCAAAGGAAATATTTCCTCATTTCACTTGTAAGAAATTTGTGAAACAAGTTGAATCTACTGTCATGTGTCTTGAGCAGCCACCATCCATATACTACTTTATTTTCTTCTTGATAGTGACCTGCAGTTAAATGAAGAACTTAAGCTTTCTTTAGTACTCGGACTTTCTTGGGTTCAACATTGTTAGTACTATAAACAGTCTTTGCCCAATTTCTCTTAACAGGTTTCCAATCTTTGGAACAATCCTTTTCAAAATGTTCTAAGTTGTTACACTTTGAGCATTTAAGAGCATTTCTCCCAATAGGTTTTACAAAAACATTTTGCAAATGATTCTTGTAAAAAGAATTTGAAGGTCTATTTTTGATTTTTTCCTTTACCTTTGGAAAATCAGTCAAGGGAATTGTTTCCGATGTCATTCCTAGACCAGACTTATTAAAATATGGTCTTTGGATTGAAAGAATTTTGTCTAACTTTTCAAATCCCATTAAAAACTTTTTAGTAACTCTCAAAAGGTCTTCTTTTAAGCAAGTATTTTCTTTTGAAAGAGCAGTTTCATTTTCTTTTGAATTAGCAAGAGATTTGTTCAAGTTTTCAACTTTTTCAATCAAAATCTTTTCCTGTTGTTTTAGTTTGGAATTCTCCTTTTTTCAATTCAGAAATCCTTTTAAGAGAAGCTTTAAGGCTAAGACAAAGTTCATCAATATAATTTGAGACATTAGTAGGAATTTTTTGATTTGTAACCTTGACATTACCGTCTAAGTCTAAGTCTGAGTTTGAGTCTGAATCTGAGTCTGAGTCTGAATCTGAGTTTGACTTTGCCATTACACAAATGTTGGCGTACTCTTCATCACTGTCTTCACATTCTGTGTCACTCCATGTTTCAACTTTGAGTGCCTTTTTGAATCTTTCTGGTTTTCCTTTCTTTTTCTTTTACAGGGGACAGTTGTCTCTAATGTGTCCCTTTTTCTTACATTCAAAGCAAACGACATCTTTGTTGATTTCTTCTTCTTCATTTGATTTCTTTTGAAATCTTTGATTACTTTGTCTCCTTCCATTGAACCTTCTTCCTTTTCTATTTAATTTTCTGAACTTTCTTACCATAAGTGCTAATTCTTCGTCATCCAATTCTTCTTCTGAGTCTACATCATCAGAATCATCATTAGATTTTAAAGCAATTGACTTCTTACTTTTGGTGTTAATGTCCTCATTGAATTGCTCGACTTCATATGATTGAAGTATCTCAACCAATTCATCTACAGAAAGAGGCATGATCCTTTGTGTTTCTCTTATAGAAGTCTTTCCGTGATTCCAATATTTGGAGAGTCCTCTCAACAGCTTATTGACCTTCATTGGTTCTGAGATTGGCTGTCCTTGGTATGCTAAGCCATTTACAATTTCTGTAAACCGATTGAACATATTCGTGATGGATTCTCCTGGTTTCATCTTGAAAGCTTCATATTGCTCAAGAAGGATGTTGATCTTGGTTTCTTTAACTCGATCTGTTCCCTCATAAGTGACGTGCAACCTATCCCAAACTTCTTTAACTGTTTCACAAGATGAAATTTTGTTATACTTAGTAGGAGATAAAGCACAATACAGAGAATAAATAGCTCTAGCATCGAGGGCTTGTCTCTTCGTTATTTTGATTTGTGACAGTCCTTCTCCATCTGCTATTTCTTTCCTTGTGGATGATGTAGCCTTAGGAGTAATTCCTTTTTCTACTACATCCCATTCCAAAGGATCTTTTGATCTTAGAAATGCATTCATCTTGTTTTTTCATACGTTGTATTCCTTTCCATTGAAGTAAGGAAGTCTGGTGTTGCTTTGGCCTTCAATCATACTTGGAGCCAAAATACTAGCCATAGATCTTTAGCTTAAGAAGTATAAACACTTCCAACAATTAAGTACACAAACTCTGATACCAATTGATAAAGGCTAGTAAGCACAACTAGAGAGGGGTGAATAGGTGTTTATAAATTTCTTTTAAAATCTTTAACCCAAATCCCTCGACTTGAAACAAAATCAAAGTAAATTAAATCATGCAGCAATAAAGTTAAGAGAATAATGTAAGAAGATTTTAACACCGAAGTTTATAATGGTTCGGCTTATTGTAAGCCTATGTCCACTCTCCACGCTGACAGCCCACAGGCTGAATTCACTATGTAGCAAATGAGAATTGTACAGCTTATGATCTAGACTTCTTTAGTAGAAAGTTTTTGCTATAGCTCTCGAAATTCCTCACTGTCTGTATCTCTCCTTTGCACACAACTAAGGCTCAAGAATTTTGAGAACAAGGAGTTTCAGAGGTTCGGACTTCGAATTTTTCTATCAGCGCACTCTATTCGAACAACAACAACTCCACCTTAAATTCCTTCATGCCTTTATAACCGTTAGCACTTTCCAAAAGAGTTCATCCAATCTACCTGTTGGAATGAATCAATTAAGGTGATCTTCAAGCTGTCGAATATAAGTGGAAGATAGCTCGTTAATCTTGTTCGCCCATACAATCAGGATCTTAAGTTTCCAAAACTGGAACCTTCCAAATCTTGCTTGTTCTTCAAAGGATTAATTCAAGATAAATCCAGAAATCTTCAAGCTTAGTTTCTGTCACGCCCCGATCCTCAGGCATGCGCACATCGCTTACCTTTGGTCGATTTCATAATGCGATATCCCAGGACTATGTATCGCCGACCCTTTCATTTATATATGCACATGTAGAAGTAATTAAAAATCCCCAGACAATAAAACAATGGGATAGAAAAGTAGGCTACAATTTTAGTTATTGAAATTCACAACTACATGTACGGGGTTCACAAAAGAGGATAGGACCATGCTTGGGATCATCATCCCAGTCTTCCTCAAGTCTTTCACCACTAGACTTATTTTCTTCAAACTCTTCATCACTTTCTTCTCACTCATCCTCGACTTCAAATGCCGGCTTGTCTTCGGGAAACCTAGGGTCCTGAAATATAATTCCACAACCGAGATGAGACTATGTCTCAGCAAGTTCTACCCCCTAAGACCCGATTAGTAAATTAATACACTTTAGGGCTTTCTATGCACAACATGAGTCAGAGGACTTACCTTGGCCTCAGATTCCACCTGCACATTAGCACATATCAAATAGGCACTCAAGCAATCACATCACAGATCGAAGTATCAATCAAATCAACTTAGTCGATCACACGTCAACAAGACCACTCATGGTCATTCCCACTCAATCAATCAGTTCACATGTATGAGTCGCGGTCCTTAGGACGCAACTTAAGTAAAGGTGGTAATTATGACTCCACCAAACAACTTTCAAATATTCAATAGCTTTACGGTTCCACTCGACCACTTTCAAAATTCAATGGCTTTACGGTCCCACTCGACCCTTTTCAAGATTCAATGGCTTTATGGTCCCACTCGACCCTTTCAAGATAACCTCCAGCAATACACTTAGTCACATAGCCTCATTAATGCTCTCAGGCGCTACTTCCGCCAAGGTGACGTGTATAATGGACAGCACTCGTGCGTTCTTTAAGGCGCCATTTTCACCAGTGATATCCTCCATCACCGAACCACGTATGTCCATACTGCTGCATGTAATAGACAGTACTCGTGCGTTCTTTAAGGCGTCGTTTTCACCAGTGATATCCGTTAATCACCAAACCACGCATGTCTCATTACATTGTTCCTGATTGGTTTCAGCCGAGAATTTCCCCAATTCTCTTTCACAGTTCCCTCTGCTTTACCGTTCAATACAACATCATCAATGCTAAATAATAACACTCGGCCATCAACCAATCAATCATTCAATTTCATTCAATTTGGGATAAATCCCTAATATTGCACGATCAATGTAATTCCACGCAACGTAGAGCTCAAATAAATAAACGGACTGCACCACGACAATCAGTACAAAATTCCGGTCACCGGCCATACCGGTTGAATTTCCGGAAAATAAATAATTAAATAATTAATTTCGAAAAATAAATAAATAAATAAATTCAATAAATTTAATTTAGCACAATATAAAGCTCAATTAAATAAACGGACTGCACCACGATCATCAACATAAAATCCCGGTCGCTGGCCATCCAAGTTGAATTTCCGGGAAATGAATAATTAAATAATAAATTTCAAAAATTAATATTTAATTACTAAAAATTCCACTTAGGTCCGAATTACTTAATTAACACCCAATAAGGGACGGGAAAAATCTCAAGAAGCATCCAATAAATACTAGGACATGTTTACTAGTTAAACGCACAATCAATTTAGCTAACATGCATCAATGAATCTATAATTTAATTACTTTAATCTACTCTATCCACCTAATTGTAAATAATTAAATCTAATCAACCCTTAGGCATCATTAGCAAACTAAGAAGGCATCAGTGAGTAAAACTCACTGGGCAAAGCGAAGATCGAAAACCGCGACGGTGACGCGACGGCGGCCGAACTTGGGCCGACTTGCTTCACGGGCTTGGGCTTCAAGAATTCGCTGGGCTTCATTGAACTCAACTGGGCTTGCGGCCTTCACAGGTTGAATCTAAAATTTCGTGGGCTGAATAAGAAAGCTTCATGGGCTGCTGAATTGGGCCTCAAATTACTGGACTAATCTTGCTTTAAAGAAAATGTTAGGGCTGATTTCTTGTGGGCCTGACTTTGTTTGGGCTTCAAATGGCGTGGGCTCAATGAAGCTGCTGGGCTGAAGACAGGTCGGATTGGAGCTGCAGTGAAGACACGCGGCCGAAGACTACAAGAAATCGAAGCAGCAAAGATCAAGAAGCAGCTGCTGACGCGCTTCGGTGGACGTTGCTGACCTTCCTGGTAGCGGCTCTTGGCGTCTCCGAGTCAACTTCAAGGGGAATTTACTGATTTTGTTGACTCGGCCAGACAACCGAGAGTGGAGCAGCTTCGTTGGTGTCGATGCAAGGAAGGAGCTGCTTGCCTCGGTTGAAGAAGAGATGGGCAAAGATGGCAGTTAGAATCCTGGCCGCGTGGAGTGAAGATCGGTGGGGTAGTTCGGATTCGGTGGAGGCATGGGCGTCTTCGAGTGTGTTGCTGGCGTCCACGAATTCAACGAGAGGGAGAGACGAAGTCTGTTACTGGCGGGGATGATGTTGCCGGGAGATGGGGTAGCAAGAGCATGAAAGAAAAGAAGACTCCTTCGGTCTTGATGAGGGGGACAGTGAACAGAGCAGAAACCAATTGGGACAGGGGAGGGTGTTCGTCCATGTCGCCCACAAAGAGAGAGAGAGAGAGAGAGAGATATTTGTTTAAGGGATAAGTAAAGACTCAGTCAAATAGGGGAAATTAAATTCTGCAGAGACAGAGAGTCGGTGGGGGCTTGAACCGAGAGAGAGAGAGAGAGAGAGGGGAATGTGCGGATGGTATTCACGCACAAGGAAAAAGTAAAGAGAACGTGTGTGGAAGGGGAGAAGGAGAGAGAGAATAAATGTGAGGGTGAGACGGGGGCAACGTCGGCCAGAGGGGCACACACCAAAAGGAAAAAGAAGAAATAGAGAGAGGGGAAAAAGATTAAATATTCTTGCATTAGCTTCGGATGATTATGAAGCCTGTACGATAGAGAAGAGGTGTACATGGCCGAAAGTGCCTAAGGGAAAAAGGAAGCAAAATCTTGAATAAAACACTTTATACTCACCTTCAAATAACATTATTGATTAATCATCCTAGGGCCAAATTCTTCATCCAATCTGAAATTTGAAGTCTAAATGAAGACCAAGATAAGACGGCCTTTTTATTTTGCGAATTTCTCTCAAAACCGAATTATGAATCAATTTTCTCGACATCCGATTTTCTGAACAAATAAATTTGGTTGAGGTCCAATTTGAATTTAGAAAAAGCTCGAACAACTTCCATTCGCCAAATCACTTACACCAGATGTCAATAGTCTCTTCAAAATGGCCAATCTGAATTTTCGTTCATTTTCCGCATTGTCCGACTTGGTTTTCCGTAAAAATCCTAAACTCGCCGGAATTTCCTCAAAAGGTGAGTCGACGTTCCTAGGATAGCTTGTGACACCACAGAACTTCCAATTTCTGAAATCGAACTCGAATTGATGGTTAATTTCACTCCGATGCGCATTTAGTGTGACCTAGGCTACCGGGTAGTTTTCAGAACTTTTCAGGGCAATTGGTGAAATAGGCTAGTGAATCAACCTAGAAGGGGGTGAATATGTTGTTGCGGAATTCTTTTGGAATTTTTTGCGGTGGAATACGTTGATATCAAAGATATATCAATAATAAACAGATTACGTATTCATAAAGTAAATAGAGTAAGGTAAGAGAGAATTGACACAAGGATTATAGTGGTTTGGCTTAGTCCAAGCCTACATCCACTCTCCACGTGGCAGCCGATGGCTGGTTTGTAATCACTATGTAGCAAATGAGAGCCGTTCTGATAAACGGACTAGACTTCTTGATAGGAGTCTCTTCTACGGCCTTCTGCTTGCTTTTTGCACTATATCTCACTCTCTTTGATACACAATTTGAATATGAAAGATTTTAGAAAACAAGTGATTTTGGAGATTCTAACATCGAGATTTTTCTACCAGTCTCTCCTTGTTTCCAAGCAACGTCGATCCACCTTAAATAGTCTCCGTGCCTTCATACCCATTGGCACTTACCAAAACATTCATCCAATCAACCCGTTGGACTGAATCAATTTAAGTGATCTCCTTGTCCCGAAAACGTAAGTAGACAACAGCTCATCAATCCTATTCGCCCATACAATTAGGATCTTGAGTTCCCAAAATTAGATTCTTCCAAAAATAAACTTGATCTTCAACGGATAAAATCCGAAGAATCAAATCTTCCAAGCTCTTGATCATAACTAGAGATATTCCATGGTTAAGGTTAGGAAATACGAAAACCAATATCTTACTTTCCTTAGCCATAAGAATAACCTGTGGCCAGCCTGTAAAAATCGCGAACTGTCTTCAAACTTAGATTTGGGTCTTGAGGGTCATCAGACTTAAACTGAGTCTTGAAGGTCTTCAGATAGAAACTGAGTCTTGACTGACTTCAGACGGAAAAACTTCAGACCAAAATTCTGGGTCTAACTGTCTTTGAAAACCTTTAGACCTTAACAACTTCAGACGTAACCGACTGAGTCTTGGAGTCCTTAGACCGTACTGTTGAGGCTGTTTTGTCAACTTCAAAACTCCAAGAGATTTTTCTTCAACAATCTCCCCCTTTTTGATGGTGACGAAACCCTCGACAGATTTGTGAATTTAAAAACCTACAAGGATAAACTCATATATATTTTGAGGATTATATCTGCAAAACAGAGTGTTAGTCCAATAACAATTATCCTCACAAAATATAATAATCCTGCAATCAAATTCACAAGTCTAAATCCAAATCATCACATCAGCATAAGATCATAGAAGTTCAAACAACCCAATCGAAATCCAAAATGAAAACAGTCTAAATAAAATAAACTTCAAAAATAGATCAAAATAAAAAACTCTCAAAGCTTCCTCAGTTTCAAAAAACTTCAAATCTTCAAAACCTGCAATCAAATCTGCGCAACTCTCCCCCTTTTTGTCCCATCAAAGAGGTAGAGTGAAATGAGATAAAGTTTTGAAAATTTTTAGGGGCCTGCAGGGAAACGAACAAGCTGAAACTTGCTAAGCTCCTGGACTGACTTGTCAAGTTTGGCAAGATTTTCCTTCACTGAAGCTAATTTTGCACTGGTTTGATTCGATTCCATTTGTGCTCTCAGTGCATTGATCTGTTCTTGCATGTTCTTTGAAGTACTCGCGGCGCCTTTTCAAGTCTCTCATTTCGAAGTCCATCCCAAAAACCCGCCTTTTAAGTCCAACATAACATCCAACAGCTGTGTAAATCTTTGCGGAATTGGCATTGCTTCCACTTGGACTAGCGAGAATGGGTTTGAAAACTAGGAGCTTCCCTTTCAGCCCTTTCCTTCTCGGCGGTGAGGATTCTTCATGCTCGGGAAGTGTGATGCATAAACCTCCTCAGGGTCAGCACCAGACCTACTCACATCACTAAAATGTAGTGGTGATATCGTTCATTTTTCTGCAGCAACTCCCCCTGAATGAATGCCAGTGGTTGGAGTGGAAAATTCATCGCCAACATCCATATCAGCATGAGGATGTTTCTCGATCTTTTCCCCAGCAAAAGATGGCTCAAATGCAGCAGCCATATCCTCCTGCATTTTGCTTTCTTCCTCAGCCTTCCTTCTTCTTTCTTCTTCTTCAGCTTTCCTCTGTCTCTCTTCTTCTCTTCTCTGTTCTTCGCTCTTCTTTCTTTCTTCTTCTTTCTTCTTCTTTTTCTCTCCTCTTCTTCTCTTCTTCTTCTTTCCTCTTCTCTTCTCTTCCTTTCCTCTTCTCTTCTCCTTTCTTTTTCTTCCTTCTCTTTCCTCTGTTTCTCTGCTTCCTTCTCCTCTCGCTTCTTTTCTCGCTCTCTCCTCGGCCTCTGTTCTCAGGATTACAGGGCTCCTCAATCTAGAGAGAGTGGACAAAGTCATGGCATCTTCTTCATCCTCCTCGTCTTGCAAGATGATCTTTCTTCTTTTCTTTTCAGCCATGGGCTCTTTGCCCTTCCTTTTCGATGAAGCAGTGGGGATCTCCCTTGAAGGTGTTTCCCTCCTCAACCTTTCCAGTGCTGCAGTCAGTTCTGGAAATTTCATCTTCATCACCATTTTCTCATCAACGAGCATCGAATTCAACTTTGTTAGGCATAAAGATGCAGGAACTTGAATATCAAAATGCCTAAACAGTTTGGTGATGATCGATGAATAAGGCAGCTGACCCTTATCCTTTACCACAGTTCTATACATATGAAAAAGAATGACATGTGGAAGTGAGAAAGGTCTGCGCACTGGTTGATGGCAAACATCAGCTTTGCCTGTTTTGGAAACATCGGTCTTCAAGGTTGTTTTTGGCCGGATGCGTTGATGACAACTTTATGCAACAAAACATTAGTGGCATTCATCCTAGTGTAGGATATCTTGCCTTCAACAGTTCTGTCTCGTGCAATATCCAATGTTGCATAGGCTGTTAAGACTTCGATTGGCTGGAAACTCCTTCTTTCCACACCAATAATGTCAGCCAGCAAGTCAACATCAACAACATAATCTTTGTCCATGAAAGAAAAGGACAAATGATTTGCATTCAAAAAGGATAGATTCGAGTAAAAGTAAGCCGTCAATTCAGAGTGGGCCACTGTCATATCCGTGTAGAAATTCTCCAATTGCAACCTAGCAAACTTCCCTCTTAAATTAATCCTTATCGAATCTAGGAAGTCAAAATCTACACTCCTTGGATTGACCATACCCCTCTTTAACAGCTTCGCATAAACTCGTTTATGCTCCCTCGATCGAAATAAGCTTCCCGGAGGACAAACAGTATTAGCGGCCACACCAAAACGAGGTTCAAAATGAGAGAAAAGTCTCTCATCATCATCTAAAGTCTCAGCAAGAGCATTCTCAAGTGGATCACTCGAGATATTTTCCAATGTCCTCTGTGCAGTGCCTTCACCAACAACCTCCAGCTTCTCCATCTCCATCAAAAATGCATACTCACTCCTAAACCCTCTTTCCTTCAAATACTCTTCGATCGTTTTAAGGCTAACCTTCCCATCCTTAAGCCTTTTATAGAGATCGTAAGCAACATTTGGCTTAAGAGTTCTTACCGGTTACGCCGGTAACAACTTCCTCGAGAATGTTGACTCTCTCGCTTCTCATTGAGGCGAATATTCCTCCGTTAGGTCCACCCTTGTAGGACCCTCTTGCTGTCTCGTGGTCCCCGCCGGCGATTACGGGAGGACTTGCGAGACGACATTCTTGGAGAGCAAGCAAAGTTTTAACTTGAACGTGAGGAAAAATGGAAACTTTGAGGCGAAAAAGGGATGAAACGGAAACGGCAAAAGGAAATTTTTAGGGTTTTGAGAGTGAAAGAGTATGAGGATGAATCGCAAAGGAGTATCTGAGAGTAAAAGTGACGGTTCGAGAGTATAAATAGTGAGAGAGAAATCACCGGAATACGAATCGTCGCCAAAAAGTAAAAGGAAAGAACTGTCAAAAATAAACCGTAAAAAGAAAACTGCCCTTTTTGAAAATATAAACTGCCATTAATGCATGTCAGAAAAAGAGCGAAAAGAGATTTTGAAATACTGAAAAGTAATTACCAAAAATATGTTAAAGAGAGAATACGAAAAAGAAATTCGTAAAGAGATTAAATAATATAGAGTTTGACGGATGTTCAGACTTTACCTTTGAGTCTAAACGCTTTTCAGACTTTACCTTTGCGTCTGAGCACAATCAGACTTTACGTAGAGTCTGAAACATTTTCAGACCTTGCTTTGAGTCCGAGCCGTCTTCAGACCTAGCGTTGAGTCTGAACCATCTCCAGACTTAGCGATGAGTCTGAACCACCTTCAGACTTTAGCACCTTCAGACTTTAGCGCTGAGTCTGATTATCTTCAAAATTCACAATACTCAGTTTTGAACGAATTGATTCAAAGTGAGCCTTCTCAAGAGGTTTTGTGAATATATCCGCCAATTGATTCTTTGAATCTACATGCTGAATCACAACATCTCCACTTTGAACATGATCTCGAATGAAATGATGCTTGATTTCAATGTGCTTTGCTCTTGAATGAAGTACTAGATTCTTTGTGAGGTTGATTGCGCTGGTGTTGTCACATTTGATTTCAGTATTTGTTTCATCAACTCCAAAGTCTCTTAATTGCTGTTGCATCCATAAAATTTGAGAGCAGCAACTTCCAAGAGCAATGTACTCTGCTTCAGCGGTTGAAAGAGCCACGATACCCTGTTTTCTTGAGAACCAAGACACCATCTTGTTTCCCAATAATTGACATGTACCTGTAGTGTTTTTTCTATCCACTCTACAACCAGCGAGGTCAGCATCAAAATATCCAAGGAGAGTGAAATCTCCTTTCTTAGAATACCAAAGACCTATCTTAGATGTAGTTGCAACATATTTAATGATACGCTTAACAGCAGACATATGAGATTCTTTAGGATCAGATTGAAATCTAGCACAAATGCAGACACTAAACAAGATATTAGGTCTAGAAGTTGTAAGGTAAAGAAGTGACCCGATTATACTTCTGTATAGCTTTTGGTCTACACTCTTTCCTTGTTCGTCTTTATCCAGCTTTGATGAGCTTGACATAGGAGTTTATGTTTTCTTGCAATTCTCCATTCCAAACTTCTTGATAAGGTCTTTTGCATACTTCTCTTGATGGATGAAAGTTCCTTTACTTAATTGATTGACTTGAAGTCCCAAAAAGAAGTTTAGTTCTCCCATCATGCTCATCTCAAATTCGTTGTGCATACACTTTGAAAAATTCTTGGAAAGTTTCTCATTAGAAGAACCAAAAAAATGTCATCAACATAAATTTGAACAAGTATGAAATCCTTGTCTTCCCTCTTTATAAATAAGGTAGTATCTACTTTACCTTTAGAGAAGCCATTTTGAATTAAAAAATTGCTTAACCTTTCATACCATGCTCGAGGTGCTTGTTTTAAACCATATAAGGCTTTCTTCAGCTTGAAAACAAGGTTTGGTCTTTTAGGATCTTCAAATCCATGTGGTTGTTCCATATAGACTTCTTCTTGGATGACTCCATTTAGGAATGCACTTTTCACGTCCATTTGGAATAACCTGAAATTTTTAAAACAAGCGAAAGCAAGAAGTATTCTTATAGCTTCTAACCTTGCCACAGGAGCATAGGTTTCGTCATAGTCGATGCCTTCTTCTTGTGTGTAGCCTCTTGCTACAAGTTTTGCTTTATTCCTTACCACTTTTCCTTGTTGATTAAGCTTGTACCTGAAAACCCATTTGGTGCCAATAATTGATTTTCCTTTTGGTTTAGGAACAAGTTCCCAAACGTTGTTGATTTTGAATTGATTTAGTTCTTCTTGCATTGCTTCGATCCAGCTTTCATCTTTCAATGCATCTTCTATATTTTTCGGTTCGATCTCAGAAATTAATGCAAGGGCACTAGAAGCATCTCGTCTTTTAGACCTAGTACGAACTCCTTCATCAATATTGCCAATGATGAGGTCTGGGGGATGACTTGACTTTTGCTTCCAATTTGTAGTTGGTTTGTCAGTTTGGTGAAGCTCTTCTTCAGTTGAAATTTCTGAATTTGTTTGAGGCTCAGTGTCAGAGGCTTGATTTTCTTCATGAGAATTTGTAGACACTTGGCCAGACTCTAAATCTTCAGGTTGAGTCTGATTTTGTAACGAATCTTCGAACTTCACATTCATGGATTCTTCCACAGTTTGAGTACTTTTGTTGAAGACTTTGAAAGCTTTGCTTGTCATGGAGTAGCCAAGGAATATTCCTTCATCTGATTTTTCTTCAAACTTACCAATTCGATCACTGGAATTCTTTAGGATAAAACATTTGCAACCGAATACATGAAAGTATGAAACAATTGGTTTCTTACCTTTGAGCAGTTCATAAGGTGTCTTTTCCAATATAGGTCTTAGAAAAATTCTATTTATAATATAACAAGCGGTAGAAGTAGCTTCAGCCCAAAAATGAGGTGATACATTACTTTCGATTAAAAGAGTTCTTGCCATTTCTTGCAAAGAATGATTTTTCCTTTCTACAACTCCATTTTGTTGTGGAGTGTATGGGGATGAAAAATTATGTTGAATACCATTGTCATCACAATATTTGGCAAAATCATGATTTTCAAATTCTCCACCATGGTCGGTTTAATACTTGAAATTGCATATCCTTTTTCAATTTGAATTTTCTTTGCAAACTTAGTAAAATGAATCAATGCATCAGATTTATTTGCAAGAAAGAAAACCCAAGTAAAACGAGAATAATCATCAACTATAACCAAGCAATATCTTTTACCTCCAATACTTTGAACTCTTGTTGGCCGAAATAAATCCATATGTAATAGCTGCAAAACACGATTAGTGGATACTTGATTTATAGATTTAAAGGAATTTCTAACCTGTTTACCAAGTACACAGGGAGTGCATAATTCATGCTTTTGATACTTGAGGTTAGGAAGTTCTCGAACAAGCTTTTTGGATGATACTTTTGCGTATTTGCTTAAGATTGACATGTCCAAGCTTCCTATGCCATAGGATGACTTCATCTTGAATTGATATCGGGCATTGAGGACTACATCGGACCTTATATCTAGCAAATAGATATTCCCATGTCTTCGACCGAAGAAAGGACTCGTGAAAGATCCTTGCTTGATCCGAACATGTATCTTCTTGAAAATTGATTTTGTATTCAGAATCGCATAATTGACTAATACTCAATAAATTGTAGTTCAATCCTTCAACAAGAGAGACATTGTTAGTTGTGAGATTTCCAATCATCACAGTTCCTTGGCCAACAATCTTACCCTTGTTGTTACCACCAAAAGAGACATTTCCTCCTTTTATATGAGAGAATTTTGTAAAATAACTTGAGTCTCCTGTCATGTGTCTTGAACATCTACTTTCCAAATACCACTTGACTTTCTTCTTGAAGGTAACCTGCAATTTAAAGAAAGACTCATGTCTTCTTTGGTACCCAGATCTTCTTGGGTCCATCATTGTTAATAGTATAAACAGTCTTTGCCCAGCAGGCTTTAACAGGTCTCCAAACTTTGGGACATTCCTTTTCAAAATGATCTACATTTTTACATTTTGAACAAGTAAGAGCATGTCTACCAACAGGCTTTACAAAAACCTTTTGGAAATGATTTTTATAAAAAAATTTTGTTGGCCTATTTCTAATTCTTTCCTTTACCTTTGGGAAATCGATCAAAGGAACGGTTTCTTGTGTCATTCCTAGACCGGATTTATTAAAGTAAGGTCTTTGGATAGAAAGAATCTTATCCAACTTTTCAGAACCTATTGAAAATTTCTTTGAGACTTTCAATAAGTCTTCTTTCAAGCAATCATTTTCTTTTGAAAGCTCATTCTCATTTTCTTTCGAAATAGCAAGAGACTTGTCTAGACTTTCAACTTTTTCAAGTAAAATTTTTTCTCGTTGTTTCATTTTGGAATTTTCCCTTTTTAGTTCAGAAATCCTTTTAAGAGAGCCTTTAAGACTGAGACAAAGTTCATCAATGTATTTTGATACTTTGGTAGGAATTTTTAGATTTCTAACCTTGATACCATTGTTTGAGTCTCGAGTCGAATCCGAGTCCGAGTCGAGTCGAGTCGAGTCCGAGTCCGAGTTTGCCATAAGACATATATTCGCATATTCTTCATCACTCTCCTCACATTCGGTGTCACTCCACGTTTCAGCTTTGAGTGCTTTCTTGAACTTTTCAGGTTTTCCTTTCTTTTTCTTCAATAAGGGACAGTTGGGTCTGATGTGTCCCTTTTTCTTGCATTCAAAGCAAACAACTTCTTTGCCGGTATATTCTTCTTCATTTGATCTCTTTTGAAATCTTTGATTGTTTTATTTCTTTCCGTTGAATCTTCCACCTTTTCTATTCAACCTTCTGAATTTTCTAATCAGAAGTGCCAATTCTTCATCATCCAAGTCTTCTTCTGAATCAGTAACATCGAATCATCATTAGATTTTAAAGCAATTGACTTCTTACCTTTTGTGTCAAATTCCTCATTGAATTGCTCGACTTCATAGGATTGAAGTGTGCCGACCAATTCATCTACTGAAAGAGGCATAATCCTTTGTGTTTCTCTTATAGATGTTTTGACGTGATTCCAATCTTTGGATAGCCCTCTCAACAATTTATTGACCTTCATAGGTCCTGAGATTGGCTGTCCTTGGTATGCCAAGCCGTTTACAATTTCTGTAAATCGACTGAACATATCCGTGATGGTTTCTCTTGGCTTCATTTTGAAGGCTTCATATTGACCAAGAAGGATGTTGATCTTGGTTTTTTTGACTCGATCTGTTCCTTCATAGGTGACGTGCAATCTGTCCCAAACTTCTTTGGCTGTTTCACAAGATGAAATTCTATTATACTCAGTAGGAGATAATGCACAATAGAGAGAGTAAATAGCCTTTGCATCAAGAGCATGTCTCTTAGAAATTTCTGCTTATGGTAATCTTGCTCCATCAGCTATTTATTTTCCTGTGCTTGATGTCGCTTTAAGAATAATTCCGTTCTCCACTACATCCCATTCCATAGGATCTTTAGATCTTAAGAACGCCTTCATCTTGTTTTTCCATATGTTGTAATCCTTGCCATCGAAGTAGGGAGGTTTGGTATTGCTTTGCCCTTCAATTAACCCTGGAGCCAAAACACTAGCCATAGATTTTTAGCTTCAGAAGTAATAACACTTCTAACAAATAAGCAACCTGCTCTGATACCAATTGAAATAGGCTAGTGAATCAACCTAGAGGGTGTGAATAGGTTGTTGCGAAATTCTTTTGGAATCTTTTGCGGTGGAATATGTTGATATCAAAGATATATCAATAATAAACAGATTACGTATTCATAAAGTAAATAAAGTAAGGTAAGAGAGAATTGACACAAGGATTATAGTGGTTCGGCTTAGTCTAAGCCTACATCCACTCTCCACGTTGGCAGCCAACTGGCTGTAATCACTATGTAGCAAATGAGAGCCGTTACAGTAAACGGACTAGACTTCTTCAATAGACAGTCTCTCCTACAGCCTTCTGCTGCTTTCGCACTATATCTCACTATCTTTGATACACAATTTGAATATGAAAGATTTTAGAGAACAAGTGATTTTGGAGATTCTAACATCGAGATTTTTCTACCGTCTCTCCTTGTTTCCAAGCAACGTCGATCCACCTTAAATAGTCTCCGTGCCTTCATACCCGTTGGCACTTACCAAAACATTCATCCAATCAACCCGTTGGACTGAATCAATTTAAGTGATCTCCTTGTCCCGAAAACGTAAGTAGACAGCATCTCATCAATCCTATTCGCCCATACAATCAGGATCTTGAGTTCCCAAAATTATATTCTTCCAAAAATAAACTTGATCTTCAACGGATAAAATCCGAAGAATCAAATCTTCCAAGCTCTTGATCACAGCCAGAGATATTCCATGGTTAAGGTTAGGAAATACGAAAACCAATATCTTACTTTCCTTAGCCATAAGAATAACCTATGGCCAGCTTGTAAAAATCGCGAACTGTCTTCAGACTTAGATTTGGGTCTTGAGGGTCATCAGACTGAAACTGAGTCTTGAAGGTCTTTAGACGGAAACTGAGTCTTGACTGACTTCAAACGGAAAAACTTCAGACCGAAATTCTGGGTCTGACTGTCTTTGAAAACCTTTAGACCTTGACAACTTCAGACGTAGCCGACTGAGTCTTGGAGTCCTTAGACCATACTGTTAAGGCTGTTTTGTCAACTTCAAAACTCCAAGGGATTTTTCTTCAACAATTGGCTCATGGTCGATTTTCTTCGAACCACAATAAACCCACTCGACACATTGGCGACTCTCGATTGTCGTGAAAATCTCGAGGATTTAAATACAGACACAAAGTACCAAAACGATAGTAAAATCAAATTAGTGCCAGTCGACGAGAGTTTTCCAATTTAGTGGAATCACCCACGATCAGTCATTCATCTCAGTCGAACCGACCTATCTCTGATTTCAAATCGATTTTATACTATGCCGCAATGATCACTAAAGATGAGCACGGTCGAGAAGTCGATCCCTGGTCTAATTCTCAAGTCTATTTGCCTTAAAGTCCTTAATAACTCACCCAACTAGTGTAGTTATCTCGTGAGTGGCCAACTCAGAGAAAAGCACTGTAGTCGCGCCGATGAAATGCCCAATCTATCCAATCGAAATTAGAACCCAAAAATTTGGATGTCACAGTTTCAACTAGAGATCTTCCATGAATTAGAACGAATCAAGGAAGATATTATCCAATCTTTGAATTCCAAAATGGTTGGATTAAAACACTATCAACTTGGGCAAACTCGCAAAATTGAGTCTAACAGTCTTCAGACTTTGATAGAGTCTGGAGATATTCAGATCGAAACTCTTGGGTCTTGATCTCTTCAGACTTAAGTGACTAAGTCTTGGACTCTTCAGACTTAACTGACTGAGTCTTGGATTCTTCAGATTTAACTGACGAGGATGTTTTGTTAGCATCAAAACACTTAACGGATTTTTCTTCAACAGTTTGTTATGTTTTTGGTTTTTCTGAAGAATTCGACAGCAACTATATTGATGAAAGAAGGTTGAAGTTCCACGTAACCCATTTAAGCAAAATGCGAAAAGTGCATCTGGAAATTGGTTGATTTTTGGATATCTGGTACCGATGCTGGATTGTGGAAGCGTGATTTTGATGTCACCATTAGTTTGTGGTTAGATGTGCAAGTGTGAATGGGTGTGGGATATATTTGGTAGAGGAATAAGGAGGGGACAAGGTGTATAAATTCAAGATTTTATGGGACATGATAGTTTGGTTAGTTTAACAAAATAGTTGTACAAGTGAAGAAGTAATGATGGAAGAGCATATGTATTTTATGCTGAGCTCCCAACACAGTGGAGGATGACTCCCCACTTACCTCCATGATCAATCCAATCTCCATTTATAGAGCACATCCACCGCCTTAGAATATTTACCATAATTCTTGCCATAAAATATGGAGAAAATTACAAAAGAAGTTGTAAACTTATTGTACTTATGCAAATTCAATTCTAAACCACTCAATTTGACCAACTTTTTTTTTTTTTGGTTGGTAATTTGACCAACTTAAACATAAACCTTTTGTTGTCGGTGTAGTCGTAAACTTTTCAATTATGTCAATTTTGTCATAAATATTTCGATGATTTGCTAATTTGATTATTTCAATTAATTTTGGTTTGAAAATGCTGACTCAATAAGTAAACTATTCAGATTTGTCAATTTTGTCCTAAACAATTCTTTTGTAGTTTCGTGAACTTTTTTCTAAATTTTTTATTCCTTTTTTTTTTCATTCTTTTTTTCGACTCATGGCCAGCTAGGTTGTAGAAGTTGCTGGCCACAGGAGTAGGCTAGTGACCCTTGCCTGACCTAAGGGAGGACGTCATGGCCCCCCATTAGCCAAGAGTTGAAAAAATAAAACTAATGAAATATTCAAAAAAAAATGAAAAAGTGTAAAAAATTATTCATGTTAATGTAGACTATGTCACCTAGGATGGCTAGTGTTAACCATACTTGCATGTTACCTTTTTTCGGTCAAGATTGGTAGCAAAGACTCAAGTGGCATAATTAAAAAGGTTTAATATGCAATTGGCAAATTGTTAAATGGTTTATGACTAAATTGACATAATTGAAAGATTTTGAGTTGAATTGGTATAAGGGAAATAAGTTTATGACTTTTTAAGGAATTTTCCTTAAAATAAACTAAAACCATAAACTTAAACTACCTCCTAAGACTAGATTTCTACAAGCTACCCTATTCTAGAAGTTGGATTACAAATTCCAACAAAACCTAACGTTCCTAACCATAGGTCTCCTTTGCCTAACAATCCAGTCCTAAGAAGTTAAGCTGATTTGCCTTTCTATCTCGTGGTTGGACTTCTCTTGATTACATTGTCGACTTTAGCTGAAAAAAGAAGGAAGAAAAAGAAATACTTAAGACAATAGCTCTCCACATAAATTTGGTCGGCCATTCAAAATATCGATCCATCAATTCTACTCGAGTGTGATTGATGTTAAGTTGAAATCCTATGCTCCTGCTTGGATAAATGTCGCGGAATAAGAAAAGTAGCTGAGGGCATCATTTTCCTCTGCAACTAGTTTAGAAGGTGTCTCAGGACCTTCGTCAGGTACCACCCGTTCATAGATTGTTCATGACGTTCATCGCTGATTTCTTTTGGGCGCACCCAGGATTTTCATCGGTCTTCTTCTCACTAGAGGTGACAAATGGGTGGGTCGGGTCGGGTATAGGTCGGGTCGAAAATGGGTCGACCCATATTCAACCCATTTAACCCGTTTTGACCCATATTCTTATAGTGTAAATTTAATGACCCATACCCGACCCGACCCGTATCTGACCAATAACCGACCCGACCCGTATTGCTAAAATCTCTTTATTGTGAAAACATTTTTATATAATACAAATTTTTAATGAAAAAATTTTTATAATTATTTTTAAAATATTTTTCAAAAATAAATTTTTATTTTTCAATATATTTTAAAATATTTTATTTATTTTTTAAAATATATTTTTAATTATTTTTATTTTTTAAAATATATTTTTATTTTTTAAATATAATTTTATTATTTATTTTTTCTTTTCTCTTTTTTTTTCCTTCTCCTTCGGCCGGTCACGGCCATGACGACGGCCGGCGATCGGCCACGGGCGAGATCGAGCTCGCGGGCGTCGGGCGGGGCTCGATCTCGCCGATCCGGCAAGGCCGAGCCTTCGCCGACGTCGCCGAGCTCGAGCCTTGCGGATCTCGGCGAGTCTCGAGCATCGCCAATCGTCGGCGAGGCCGAGCCTAGCCGGATCGGCGAGATCAAGCCTCGCCCGACACCGGCGAGCTAGAGCCTCGCCGGATCCGGTGAGCCTAGCCGGATCTCGGCGAGATTGAGCCCGCCCGACATCGGCGAGCTCGAGCCTCGCTAGATCCGACGAGGCTCGGCCTCACCAATCGTTGGCGATCCGGCGAGGCTCGACCTCCGCCGGTCGTCGACGAGGCTCGAGCTCGCCGACGTTGGGCAAGGCTCAATCTCGCCAGATCGGCGGGGCCAAGGCCCGCCCGACGCCGGCCGGCGAGCTCGAGCCTCGCCGAGATCCGGCGAGTCTCGAGCCTCGCCGACGACCGGCGAGGCTTGTCATCACCGCCCGGTGAGGAATGAAGAAAAATAAAGAAAAAGAAAAAGAAAAAAAAAAAAAAAATTTGAAATGTGAAAAATAATTATAATTTCGATTTCTTATTAAAAGACATTTTTATAAATTAAAAAAGGCCAAGGGTTTAAACTTTAAAATGGGTTTCCTTATAACTCATTTAGACTATTTCCTTTTGTGTTTTACATTCATTGACCCATTTTTGACCCTTATTTAACTTTCACTTGACCCATTTCCGACCCATATTTAATCTTTACTTGATCCATTTCTGACCATTCAACTTTCACTTGACCCATGTATGACCCATTTTACTAAAAATGGGTCATAATATGGGTTTTTGACCCATATTGCCACCTCTACTTCTCACTATAGTCCTGTGGTGCCCCTATATCTATCAAGGGTTCTCTCTCATGCTATTAACATTGTTCGCGAGTGCCCATGTGCTGATTTTTGCAGCATCTATGACTCTCAATGCCGACCCCGACTGATTTTTTTTGTTGGACCTACGTAAACAAAGAAATTGTATTGCGGCCGTCGGGTCACGTAATGCCTACGTAGAACCTACGTTAGAAACATTGCAATGTCAGAAACTAGGAACGAAGGCAGAAGGAATTTCAGATGTGAAAATCTGTCTTAAGATTGATGCCAAACAACAGATTTTTGACCAATGCCAGTGTTGGGGTTACTTGAAGGAAAACTTTGGTTGACATATGGGACATGTCACAATCACACTCGGCATATAGGACTTGATTAAGTGAAAACAAAGGAACTTTGATGCAGTAACAATAAAGTGAGCGACTAGGAAAATGGAAATGATATGGATGATTTGTACATGTCACGACTAGACTCGGCATAATTACCTTGTCTAGAGAGAGAGAGAGAGAGAGAGAGAGAGAGAGAGAGAGAGAGAGAACACCCACATGTGTTTACTTATCTGACTTAATGAAAGCTCACATAGAGACTCTTTATAGAACATAGAAAGACACTTCAAATCCCAGACTACCTTATTTGACACCCCCTTATTAACTCATGGCAATCAAGTCGGCTAGCTAATGCTTCAACACTGAGAGTACGTAGACTGTTCATGACTTGAACGTAGTCATGCAGACCAAGCACATAGACCATACTCTTAACTCTTCAACGATAGATAGCATCTAGCTTCATCTCCTTTCGGAGCTTCCATAACAAGCAAACATTTATGGATAATTAAGCTAAGTGGAAGAGGAGATCTTCAGCGAGCTTGTTTGTTGTTCACCTTCGTCTAGGTGAAGCGGGGTTTGGCAACGACAATGAGGTTTTCGGTCCTATGCATTGTGATGCCAAAAGCTTCTTCCATGTCCAAATCTTTTGGCTGGACGCCAGGAGGAAGTTGCCAATCGAAACTGTGAAGAAGTTGAGCTAAAGCAATCTCTACACTGGCATTTCCAAATGTAATAGCTGGGCAGCTTCTTCGGCCTGCGCCGAACGGTATCAGCTCAAAGTCCTGTCCCTTGAAGTCGACGGTGCTATCCAAAAACCTTTCTGGTAGAAATGCTTCAGGATCAACCCAGGATTGCGGATCACGCCCTATTGACCAAGCATTAACAAAGAAACGCGTTTTTGCCGGAATGCAGTATCCATCAATTATTACTTCCTCCATGGATTCTCTTGGGACTAACACAGGAGCAGGAGGATGCAGTCGGAATACCTCCTTGATGATAGCCTTCAAGTATGGTAATTGAGGTAGGTCAGTCTCTTGCACGTATTGTCTCTCTCCCACGACGCTTTGTAGTTCAGCTTGTGCTCTTTCGATGGCTTTAGTGTTCATGACAAGCTCTGTCATTGCCCAGTCAAGAGTGATGAATGTTGTATCTGTTCCTGCTGCAAAAAAATCCTGCCGACATGTATGGGCTACATGTTAGAAATATTTTCACGCATGTCGGTATGCTTTGCTGTGCAAACTTAATGGCATATTGAAGATGATCACGGGAAGGTGCCCGGGTGAGTCAAGCTCAACTGCACTCATAGCAAAGGAAGATCGCATGTACAATTCTTTAGGCCAGACATCGCTTGGCTTGGGTTGATTTGAACCTTCTATTAAATAGTTACATGATCTCGTCTATTCTCTAAAGCTGAAAAATGTTCTTCACACCCATTTGGCGTGGCCTCTCAACCCCATACTCTTGTCTATTCTCTAAAGCTACGTTTGGTAGCAAGATAAAATATGGGGTAGGATAAATTATCTTATCTTGTATTTGGTTCCCGT
This sequence comes from Eucalyptus erythrocorys, assembly GCA_014182555.1. Taxonomy (NCBI): domain Eukaryota; kingdom Viridiplantae; phylum Streptophyta; class Magnoliopsida; order Myrtales; family Myrtaceae; genus Eucalyptus; species Eucalyptus erythrocorys. The sequence goes on from CM024598.1 coordinate 1,561,772, forward strand.
CAAAAATTGAATAAAGTTCAAAATAAAAAAGATATGATCCGGATAAAAATATCTTATAAGAGACGTGAGATAAATGCATATGTGATTTCTAATATCCATTAGATAAAAGTTATTTTTCTCGAATAACAAATATCTTGAATTAATAAAACTTAGATCATAATTAATTAAATAATATTGAAATTATAATATAAAAAGAAAAGTCAAAATAGCAACAAATTTTGATTTTATTTATTCCTATTTTAAATTATATATTCGAGTTTCTTTTTATCACATAAATATTCTACATATCTTTAGTATTTATATTTAATGCATACTTTAGGTAGATTAGTCTAGTTCACATTTAATAAAATTTTAATTAAGAATGATGGAAGGGAAAAAAGAAATAAAAAAAGAGAGGGAAAATAATAGATAAGAAGTAAATAAAAATGAAGTGGGCAAGAGTACGAGAAATTTTTATTATTTCCATTTGTGCATTTTTTGGTTCATTTACACTAACATACCTTTAATACTAAACAATTGAATGATGGGATGTGAAAACATTTTGTTTTATGCGATTTACTAAACAATGGATATCTTATAGCAAAATTCGTGAATTTCATATCCCATCTTATCCATTCTTGTTGTGATTAGCAATCTAGACGAACTCAATCTAAAAACTTAAATGGAATGTTAAGCTAGAGGGGAGAATGATTCACTGACCAGGATGAGGGCTTTAACATTGGTTCTTGTAAGGGGCATGTCACCGTAACCATTCTTCTCGATATCGATCAAAACATCCACTAGATCCTTCTGCACCTCCATAGCTCTGCTTTCATTTGAATGTTCTCTCAGTATCTCGTCAAAAAGATTATCGAAGCGCTTGAAAGTGTGTTGAAGTCTAGATTTCATCCCGGTCAGGCTATGAATGAATTCCATGGAAGGAAAGAAATCTCCTATGCTGAATCCCCCAAGCAGCTCCTGATACTCCTCCAGCATCTTTTGAAATCCATGCTTATCATAATCCCCTCCTGCTGAAAAGTCCCTCCCAAAAGCACTCCGGCATAGAACGTCATTTGCATATAAACCGAGCAGTTTGGAAAGATTTGTGGTGCCTGGAAAAGACTCTGCAATCCGATGAACTAAACGAGCAACTTCTTCCTCCCTGACATGACTAAATGACTGAACCCGTTTTGCGCTAAGCACTTCGAGTATGCAGATTTTCCTTATGTGCCTCCAATAAGCGCCATAGGGAGAGAAGGCCATGTCTGTGCAGTCATAAAACAAGTGCTTAGCAGAGAAGATCTGCGGGCGGTTTGCAAGCGCTAGGTCATGGGTTTTCATCACCTCCTTGGCCATTGCAGCTGAGGAAACGACTATGGTTGGGACTTCGCCGAGCTGCAAGGACATGATTGGCCCGTACTTTCTTGCGAGGCGATGGAGAGATATGTGTGGCGATTTGCCAAGCTGGTGAAGATTGCCGATGATCGGCAACTTAGGAGGGCTCGGTGGGAGTTTGCTCTTTCTTTTCCTAGACTTGCTCCTCAAGAGAACTATCAGCAAAGCTGCTACGACCAAGCATGTTGGGAGAAACAGTTGCTGAAGGAGAGCCATTGCAAAATATGTGATATTGCTAAACTGTACTTCTTATTTGATTCCTACACAGTTTTTATATACGGATGTCACTGAATCCATCTGATTTGCTGATCTTTTTGTTTTTTTCTTTGTCGTCAATGTCAGTCATTTTGAAAAGAATTGTACACATTTTCTTGTAAATATATGATCCATTCGGCCAGGACAAAGACATTCACTTGCAAATTTGGTGTCCCGGGGTCGAATTGTTAATGCTTTTCTGACTAATCAATGGAGATGCCCCAGTTATCAAGAGATTATCTTGCTTGAGCAAGTCGCTGCTTGATAGATATCTGCTAAACGATAATCACGTTGTTCCATCTTTATTTAACGTTTTAAGTGATCGAGGAAAGCAAAAGGACGACTCGTGAATCTGTCCTTTTTTTTTTTTTTTTTTTTTCCTGTTTAATGTTTTAATATCCTTCTCGCCTACTTGTCGACTAATAATGCTAGGAAATAAGCTGATTCGCCCTTCAATCTTGAGTACCTCTCCAATATGGAAAATCAGTAGATGTTGGACTTTCTTGACTATTTTAACAATTTAGTCATAAAGAACAAAGAGAAAATCTGATTTTCCAACGTCATCCACATGAATATGGTCATCGTCCGTCCAAGATTACTCTCAGCTGGATCGACAGGGCTGTACTAAAATATCTAGTTTTTGCTCATACATGTGTTGGCCTGTCCTGTAGGACAAATACCGTATGCCTGTTTTCACAAGGAGATCACTGCCTTCCTCTAGCATAAAATGTAAGCGATAAAATAATTCTAAAATGCAGAAAATATGAAACATAGAATCATTGATCTTCATGATTCTCACGATAAGAGGGATGGAGACATACTTTTATCCATAACGATATCCTTGAAGATAATTGTTGGGGAAAATCGAAAAAATGAAGAAATATGATTTCTGTCATGACCCCAACTCTATCCCCAAGGTCACGAGCTGCAAGGATTACTTTCGTGACGTCCCAGGCTCGTCGCTGTCCCGGTTCTTTTTATCTTGTTATCATGCACATGCGGAAACGTGAACAAATAACTCCCCGGACAAAGAACAGCTGGAAGACTGGACATACATCACACAAAACACATTGATTTATACTATAGCAGTACTTTTACAAGCCCTTTCTCTATGGGCCCTCTTTTCTTTACATCACAATACAAGTTTTCCCATAGGCCAGGGGAATTTCTATCTCCTCTAGTGTGACTACAGCTCTCAAAACTGACGTGACTTCCATGCCTACAAGATTAAAAGATGAGGGATGAGTTTTGGGGAAACTCACTAAGAAAAATTCCTAGTTCTCTACTAGGAAAGCAACTCATCATCAAAGCCTAGCAAGTACAACACTTGCAAATAGTGTCGATGGTAGATCAATTGCAAATCATATGTCATGTTTTATCTAAAAATATGCCATCCATGCCAAAACTACCATCGGCTTATCAATTAACATACTAACATATCATGCTTATGCATAACCCGCATTCATGCAAATTCATTTATTGTCGTCCTGGCTTGACCAGGCTCTCTCGGCTCGATTGGGGCTTCCAGCTTCTTGCTGGGCTTCTTGGCTCGACTAGGGCATCTCAGCTTGATCGAGGCTTCTCGGGGCTAGTTTCCCGAGGCTTCCAGGGTTCAAGACCCAGGCATCCTGGCTCAACCAGGGCATCTCGGATTAATCAAGGCTTCCCGTTCAATGAACGAGGCATCGCCGCCAACATTGTATGGCGACGGGCACTTTTTCCTCTTTAAATGCATGCACAAATGCATCATACAAGCCAGTTCTTATCTCTTCTCTTAGCCAACGCATGCATGGCCCGAAGGCGTGCTCATTCATTGTGTGTGTTATGAATTTCTTATACTGGACTAGCAAATATATCGGGAACGACCTTTGATCCGTAATTTGAATCAATCACTTAGTGCCAATCCTTGCATTGGACAAGGCTCGAAAATGGTACGTCTCAATACCAATCCAAGACCTTGAGGCTTGGGTACACCTCGCTTTAGTGACGATCCCGAGTTTGATGGACCTTGGCTCCAATGTGATGTGAATACATATGCATCGAGAATGACCCTCAGCTCATCGTTTGATTCAATGCCAAGCACAAAGTCCCCGTGTTCACCTGAACTATGGAAATCAGCATGCTTTGTGCCTTACTAAGATCTCGTGAATTTGGGTGATCCCGTATTGATCAAGGCATAAGATCGACATGCCTCAATGTCAACTTATGACCTTACAGCCTTAGGGGATTCCTGCACCAAGCGAGATTTGGACCCAGCATCCTATTTATGCCGAAACTAATGCTTTATGGCTTGGGCGACTTTGGCTGCGTTTGGGAAGGCTTTTGGGGAAAGCCTTTGGGAAAATGTAAAGACATTTGAGTTAAAGGTATTTTCCAAAATGCAAAGTGTGTTTGGTAAAATTGTAGTTTGAAAGCCCATTTGAAGTATGTTTGAGCAAAATAGTGTTTGGGAGAGTTAAATTTACAAAGGGCTTTGGTGATAAAAAAGATTATCAAAAAAAAAAAAAAAAAAAAAAAAAAAAGAGACCGGCAAGGGCAGATGGCCGGAAAAGGCAGGTGGCCACCGGACGTCCATTGAAGACCACCGGTGAGGGTTGTTGGACGTCGGGGTCGCCGGACGTCGGCGACCCCGCCACGACCCGGATCTGGCGCGGCGAGGTCGCCGGACGTCGGGCGACCCCGCCGCGACCCAAATCTGGCGCGGCGAGGGTCTCCGGACGTCAGGCGACCTCGCCGCCCCTGGATCTGGGTCGCGGCATGGTCGCCGACCCGCGACCTCGCCGCCCCAAGATCTAGGTCGCGGCGAGGTCGGCAACCCAAACCTCGCCGCGACCCACGGCGATCGCCGCGACCCGGACGGGCGGCGTTTGCATCACTCCTCGGCGACGGTTGCCAGGCCACCGCGACCATGCCGAGCCGTCGGCGGCCGCTCGAGGTAAGCGAACGTCGTCGGCCCCCTCGCAGCAAGAAGAACCAGTGGAGAAGATGAATAGTACCTCCCAAGGGCAAAAGACGGCAAAACAAAATGTTCGTAAGGACAATTTCGAAAAAAAAAAATATATATGAACAGTGACGCGCGGCATGCCGAAAATGCCGAAAGCCCAAGGCAGGTAGGCACCTGCCTTGGGCTTTCAACATTTTGGAAGCCTAGCATTTGCCCAATGGCCCTTGAAGGAGTTTGCCAAACACCACAACTTTGCCTCAAGGGCCTTTGAAGGCCTAAAGATACTTGGCAAAGCCAAATCCAAACGCAGCCTTTGTCTTGTGATGAACTCAATCCAAACGAACCTCGGCCTCATTCCGGGCTTGAACAACTCAAGCATAAACATGAGCAAACCATACAAAAGAACCAACATCCTACCCACGGCTTAACAGGTGAGCACCTAGCTAGACTCGACAATGGAGACTACTGCCCTAGAGGAGACATAGGGATCTTACTTACCTGGATGAACCCCGAACTAGGTTGCAACCTACAAGGATGGATGGCTTCCTTGAGGCTGGAAGAGAGAGAGAGCGTGAGGAGGGAGGAGGGGCGTTCTCGGAGAAGGAGGATGGAGAAAATGGAAGGTAAGTGAGAAAAATGGGAAGTGCTCCTCCTATTTATAGCCCTTGGAGTTATCATTACCAAACCAAGCAGTCATCTCCAATGTTTTTAAGTGTACCGCCTACTTTCCTTGGGTGGCCAGGCTATGGGTCCAATAATTGAGGCCTAAGTCATGAGTTGGCTAGCTAGGACACCTTACATGGCAATCTAGGCTCGTAGACATCATCGATGATGGTCCGCTTTTCACTCTCCTATTGGTCCACTAACACCCCTCATTTAATGGGCAATAAATGAAGCCTAATGATGATAGTGCCAACTCGGTGGTTCTAGAATATTCGGCTATAATGAGGGCTCGTGTATCGCTCTCTAATTGGTCCATGTGTATGCCACTTTTCTAGAATATTCAAGATATTTTGGACCACAATCATGACCTTTGAAAAGTTAGGGGACACCTTACTTTCTTCATGAAGAAATTCTAGAGTTTTCTTTCTACTTTCCTTTCTTTCTTTAAGTAGGCAAATTTTCGTTCCTCAAGAAGGCAATCTAGAAAAGTTCATCATCCAAGTTGATTCCGGGGCTAAGGAAGAGATCATTAGGTACACCTCAAAATACCGAATCACATACACCAAGTTTCGGCCACCGCATCCCATATTCACTCAAAGCGTTCCTTTGGATGGTCGGTTAGCCAATAGGATCGGTTGTCTTTTAATTGGTTCGAGACCTATTCTAAGTCCACCCATGGCCTAGCACAAAGCCAAGACACCCATGGACCTTAGAATTAGTGACGGAATAGCCGAGTCTATCCCCGAGTTCATTCCAATCGGCACTTGATCCATCTATAGGGTTTATGGTCGGTGCATTACCAATCCATGATCGAACATCACCAATTCCAGATTCCGTTCTGATCACTAAGAATTAAATAAGGAATGATGCATTTTTGGTCAAACGGAAATCGCATTTGGTCAATTCGGATCATCCACGTATTGGTGCACAACAGGGCGGAATCACTTGTGACCATAAAGTATGATCGGTTGGATCGACCCGTGACCATCCACTCATCCAAAATCATCCCATGATCAATTCTCATGATCAAAAAGTCATCTTATGAGTTGATGATCCTATCTCATAGTATGGTCAGTAGAAATTCATGGCCGACACCTCAAATGATTTATGATCGGTCGGTCGGTCGATCAGTCGATCGTGACCGATCCATGATTCTCTACCGATCGAACTGATTGATCCATGGCCAAAGGCCCATGGTCAATCCTTTTAGGACCTTACAGCCGATCCTTATGAGGTCGGAATCGAGGATGTTACAATTGTCTCTCTTAACTCACTTTTCCCTTAACGTATACTATCTGATGGAGGATGGAATACAACTTTCTTTTCACATCATGGGTAGAGAGATGACTAGACTCTTATATATATATATATATATATATATATATATATATGTATGTATGTATGTATGTATGTATGTATGTTATCAAGAGATGCCTTCTATCAAAGCGGCCATTAACTTTCATGAGACTCACACCTTTTCGAAGAAAAACGCTAACTTCTCAATAAGGATTGTACGCTTTCATTAGAATTGTAACTTCTCATAGCCAATACATTTTTAGCATTAAATATTTATTGAACCATTAATTATTAAACTCATGTGGGTCATTCTCCCACTTGGCCCATATGACATTCTTTTCATGGTTTAATGAAGACCACAATGTGCACAATAACATGATGCTAAAATTTTCCTTAAATTAGCTATTACATAATAATCACAATTAAGTAAAGAAAAAATGCGAGTCATGGCAGTCGTATGTCATTAATACACATAGTCCCTTCCATGTATTACAACATAGCTCTATACTTAACATGATCCATAAATAAGAAGTACAATAATGGTCCAATCATAATGTCTCTATTAGATACTATCCTGTTTGACATTAATTTATTTTCATAATGTATACTAAATAGAAAATAGAAAATATCATAAACACATAATTGAGCTCTGAGTGTCAAATACATAAACTTAATGCAATCATAATACAATAATCAATGATGTCCAACAATATCCATCCTTTCAACATGTTCATTAAATGTCTTGGGTGATGGTCCTTTTGTTAATGGATTCGCCATCATAAGTTTGGTGTTAATATACTCAATCGACACTCTCTGTTTCTAAACTTCTTCTTTAAAGGATAGGTATTTGATTTTCATATGCTTAGCACCCTTATAAAACTTATCATTTTTTAAAAGAAAACTGTAAAGGAGTTATTACAATAAATTTTCAGTGGCTTGACAATACTGTCGACAATCATAATCTCTAAAATAAAGTTCAACAGTCATAATTAATGAATAGTGGCCTTAAAGCATACCACAAATTCAACCTCCATAGTAGATGTAGTAATAATTGATTGCTTTGCACTTTTCCATGATATTGCCCCTTCAGCTAGAACAAATAAGTAATTGAACATAGATTTTCTTATATCGGCACATCTAATTAAGTCTGAATCTGAATATCCAATCACCTTAAGATGATTGGATCTTTTATAAGTGACATACAATTCTTTATTCCTTGCAAATATCCGAGAACTTTCTTTACAGCTTTCCAATGGTCCAATTCAAGGTCACTTTGATACCTGCCTAGCATCCCAATAACAAAACTAATGTTTGGTTTGGTGCAAGTTTGAGCATACATTAAGCTCTCAATTACAGATGCATAAGGAATACTTTTCATTTGTTCTTGTTCCAATTCACTTTTCGAACATTACATAAGACTAAATTTATCACTTTTTTGAATTGGGACTAATCTTGTTGAACATTTATACATATTAAATCTCTCTAAAATTTTCTCAATGTAGGCTTTTTAAGACAATTCTAACAATTCTTGTGATCTATCACGAAATATTTTTATTCTTATCATATACGTTGCTTCTCTCATATCCTTCATTCTAAAATTCTTAGAGAGAACTTCTTGGTTTTTTGTAACAAATCAAAATCAATAGTAGTAAGCAAAATATTATCAACATAGAGAACTAGAAAAATAAACTTGCTCCCATCGACCTTCATATATACACACACCGATCGATGATTTTTTTTTTTTTTTTTTTGATTCTACATGAAGTTATGGTATCATTAAACTTAAGATATCATTGTCGAGAAACTTGTTTAAGTTCATATATTGATTTGTTTAATTTACACACTATGTGTTCATTTCCTTTAATTCAAAAACCTTCGGATTGGTCCATATAAATCTATTATTCTATATTCCCTTGAAGAAAGGTGGTTTTGACACCCATTTAATGTAATTCTAAATCATAATGAGTTACCAACACCATAATAATTCTAAGTAAGTCTTTCTTGGAAACTGGTGAAAATATCTCCTTATAGTTAATGCCTTCCTTCTAAGTAAAACTTTTAGTAACAAGTCTAGCCTTGTACCGCTTGATATTGTCTTTTGAATCACGCTTGATCTTAAAGACCCATTTACATTGAACCTTTTTACATCCTTTATATAATTCAACAAGGTCCTAGACTTGATTTTGATGCATAGATTTTAACTCTTCTTTCATAGCATTAAAAAGTTCATTATAATTTTCACATTCCATGTGTCGCGACCTAATTTTTCCGGGTGCACCACCTAGAGTTTTAGGTTAATGGACTGCTAAGCCTAGACTTAGCTCAGGCCCTCCCAGGCCCATACCAATTTGCGACTTAGGGTTCAAGTTTTTAAACATGCAGATGAATTTTATCTAGGAGTCGCCACTAATCATTTTCCAAAGAGGTGATTAGACACCTAAGTAAAATAACGGGAGAATTATTTTACTCCTACGAATCGAGACTAAGGGTACGGGGACTTGGTTACATTAGACTTCTCTAATGCCCTTTCGGTACCATTCCTTTTTATTTTTTGAAAATTTTTTATGCAGGCGGCTGATTTATTTTAACCTAAATTACTATCATGCAAATGTGGTGACCACACGGGTGCTCATCCATTATTAAAACATTCAAATAAATAGATTACATCACACAAAGCAAGTAATCATTTTTTTTGGGTTTTCTTGAAAATTAGAATTCTTTTATAAAAATACATTTCTTAACTAAATGACTTAATCTTATTAATATGCAAATTCTAATTAAATGGGCCTATTATGCAAACTAGTTATTATGCACCTCATGACCTAACTTCACTAATGAACAAATTCTGATTAAATGATCCTATTATGCAAACTAGTTAACATGCACCTAATATTTTTGTATTTTTTTATTGAAATTCAGAATTAATAAAAACCTTAATTAAACTATCTAAAAGGGATTTTCTAATTTATTCTAGGAATTAATTTGACTTAACCTTATAAAACTATTTTTTTTTTAAAATGAGATAATTAAAATGTGCGAAGATTATCTAAAAAAAAACTAATTTAGGTCCAACCCTAACTTAATTCTAAAAATGCAACCCTAAAAATATAATCCTAAGAAAATTCTAATTTACTAAACCTACATGTCTAACTTAAATCTATATATCTAAATTACTAAACTATATGCTCATGCAAGGTTTTAATTTTTTTAATTTTATGATTTTTTCAAGGCAAGTAAATATTAAAATTTAAACTATCAACAAAATAAAGAATTAAAATAATCAAAAAAATAAACTGTTGTCTCACAGGTCAAATTAATGATTATCCTAACCCTAATTATCACAACAAATCAAAATAAATAAAAATCTAGTCCGAAGTCTTACGGACCAAATTAAATAATTATTGTGATTTAACAATTAAAATTCCACCAAAAAGCCCAAAAATTAATATAATTAAAAAAATAATCCGATGTCTCTCGGATTAAATTAATAATTACAATAATTCCGGACGAAATCCTAACGGATAATGCCTACAAAATTTATTGACATCAAATATTACAAATTAAATAACTAAACTAGAAATGCTATCAAATGAAATAAACAAAAAAAAAAATAACATAACAACTAAAAAGAGTAAAATAAACTAAACTATAAAGAAGGTAAAAAGTAAAAAAATAAAAATAGAAACTACCTAAAGGAAAAATGTAGGGAGGACACCAGCGTAGTGGGGGTGGACGCGCGACGGCAGGGGCGCGTTCAGAGAGGGGCTCAGGCTGAGGCGCGGGCGTCTGCGGTGGTCGCGGCCTCCAGGCGTCGGGCGCTGGCAGGACGACGGTGAGCGGGCGTCGGGAAGCAGGAGGCAGAAGCGTTGATACTAGTCGCGGCTTGCAGGGCTGTCGCGCGGTGGGCGCTGGTTTGCGGGCTGATTGTCTGGGACGGTGGCGCGGAGCAGGGTGTCGAGCAGCAACAAGGAGCGGACACCTGAAGAAGAAGACGCTCTCTTTTAATATATATATTTTTTCTCACGTCTATTCTCCCTCTCTCTCTCTCTCTGTACCCATTTCTCTCTTTGCTGCGTGTTCTTTCTTTTCCTCTACCCCTTTGTCAGAGAAAGAAAAAGAAAACAACACCCCTTTTGTTGACTTCTTCCCTCTTTCTTTTTACGAATGTTGGCACTTCACTCTTTTTCTTTTCTGTCGTTGCTGACCTTTTTCCTTTTTTTTTTTTTTTTTTTTTCCTTTTTTTGCAGCTTTTCAGAGGAGAAAGGAAAGATGGCTTTTGACGGAAAATGAACGAAGAGAGCTTGTTTCTTTTTTTTTTTTTTTTTTTCACGAATTCCCTCTCGGTCCCTTTTTTCAAATTCCTTTCACGAAAACTTTTTTTGCTCTCCGAATTCGCCTTGAGTTCACTCTCGAATTTTTTTTGAAAATCGCCACCCCTGTTACGAAAAATGGACTTCTCTTTTATAATGATTCCAAGCGGCTGCTTTATATGGCACTTTCTGAGTTCCCATCTCCAGTCACATTAAATCAGAGCTATAAATTAGAGCATGATTTCGCAATCAGCTCGATTTTGCTCGGATTTCTTCCATTTTGCAAAAATTCTTGCCCCTTATTCACTTGATTTCAAAATTGTTGCTGCATTTAACAAAATCCGGACATCCATCGAATTTCACATTTCCTTGCACATCTCAATCAAATCATTTTCCCCCATTTTCATTTTTTTTTAATTTGTTCAAAATGCAATTTTATTTTTCTAAAATTAGGTGTCAACACCATGACTTGAAAAAATGAACTTGCATCATTTTCAATTCCTAAGTCAATTTTTGACTCTTATAGATAAACCATACAATCATCGGAAATAACCGATCTCCTTTCTCATTGAGATCTTTTTAATGCTCTTTCTTGTGGTTAAATTACCGTAAGTTTAATGTTGACATCATTATTATGGAGTGTTTGATCATTAATTTGTTGTTCTTGATTATTGTTGGGTTGAAATGTAATATCGGAACAACTTTAGAAGTATTTGATATAGGAACTTCTACTCTTACTTCTTGAATGCAAGTATCATGCATTCTATCACTCTTAATGATATAAATCAAATTGATCCCAAAACCCCATATTTTCTGCTTTCTGCTTTCTCTTTTCTTTGTTACCGTGTCTCTGATAACTTCTTGGCGGCCACCACTTAAAAAATAGTGAGAAACCCTATTTAAGCCCTTTTAGGCTTGCTATTTATTGGGCTTCCTCCACATGAAAGTGAACCCAACTAACAAATCTCCTCCTCACGATGATGTGGAGGGATTCATCATCATTGTTATCAATTGACAATGTTTAAGCTTCTCTCTTGGTAGAATCTTCATCATCATATCGAAACCATAATGATATGTATGAATTTTCTCAAGTTCCAATAGCTTCTCATCTAGAACATCCTTTACCCAGTGATATCTAAGATCAATGTGTTTTGATCTAGAATGGGAAGAATTCTTACCAAGATGAATTGCACTTTGATTTTCACAAAATAACATATACCTCTTTTGCTTGAACTTGAGTTCTTCGAAGAACTTCTTCAGCCATAACATCTCTTTACTAGCTTCAGTCATTGCAATAAATTTAGCTTCTATTATGGAAAGTGCAGCATATTTCTGCAATCTTGACTTCCATGGCACAGCCCCATTGGCGAAAAAAAAAATTAAATTAAATAACCAAAAGTAGATTTACAAATATTAATGTTTTCCGCCAAGTCAGAATCTGTGTATCAAACTAGCTCAAGTTTCTTAGTCCCCAAAATGAGATTTAAACTAGAAGTCCCCCAAAGATAGCTCATGATCCACTTTATTGCATTCTAGTGCTCTCTACCTAGATTTAACAAATAACGACTGACAATGCCAACTACATGTGCTAAGTCTAGACGTGTGCATACCATCGCATACATAAGCTTCCTACTGCTGAAGCGTATGGAACACTTTCCATGTCCTTTTTCTCTTTATCAATCATAGGACTTTACTTTGCATTTAACTTAAAGTGTGTAGCAAGAGTAGTACTAACCAAGTACTAACCACTTTAGATTTGTCCATGTAAAATTTTTGAAAATTCTTCTTGATATACTTCTCTTGCGAAAGGAACTTCTTAGCACCTTTGTCTTGGGTAATTCTAATGCCCAGAATTTGCTTTCTTCCACCTAAATCTTTCATAGCAAAAGACTTATTCAATTGCTTATTTAACAACTCAATTTGTGCAGCATTCCTATCAATAATCAGCATATCATCAACATAAAGTAAGAAAATAACAAAGTCATCATCTGAAAATTTTTGGACAAACACATAGTTATCCGACGAAGTCTTTTTATAACCCTTTCCCGTCACAATTGACATAAATTCTTTGTACCACTATCTCTATAATTACTTTAGGCCATAAAGACTTTTCTTCAATTTGCACACATGGTCCTCTTTCCTTTTTACTTTGAAACCCTTTGATTGCTCCATATATATCTCTTCCTCCAAGTCACCATATAAGAAGGTTGTCTTGACATCCATCTGCTCAATCTCCAAGTCAAGGCTAGCTGCCAAGTCTAGTACTATCTGGATAGAAAACATTTTCACCACTGGAAAATAAATATATATATATATATATATATATATATCATCAAAGTCAATTCCCTTTCCCTAACAGAATCCTTTAACAACCAATCTAGCTTTGTAAAAGTACTACATTCTTCAAAGTTCTTTTTGCCTTTAGGCAACTTCACTAGTTTGAAAGTATTATTATTATAAAGTGGCTACATTTCATCTTGCGTAGCATCAAGCCATTTACTTTTACACACATCTTCTATTGCTTCTTTTTAACACTTCAATTCACCTACATTAGTCAATAATCAATACTCATCTTCAGAACATCTAGTGGAAGGTCATTGGTCTCTAATGGATCTCTAGACTGGAACATACAGTGGAGCAACTAATAGAGCTTCTGACTCAAGAATAATGTTATCTGTTTCAACATGTTCGGGGACATGTTCATTATCTGGAATGTTCACTTCTAACTACTCCTCATCAACCTGCGTAGGAATATGTGTGGGAGGAACTAGATCCAAGCCAACCGAATCATTACTAACCTGTGGCGTTGAAATCATCTCTGACATGTCAATATCCTATATTGTCTGATCTTCCATAAACACAACATCTCCGCTTCATATCATTTTCTTCTTAACTGGATCATAAAATTTGTAACCAGACATATTCAGGCCATAGCCAATAAAAATATATTATCATGTTTTCACATCAAGTTTAGACCTCTCATCTTTGGGGATATGCACGAATGCCATGCACCCAAAGACACGAAAATAATTTTAAGAAACATTTTTGCCTGCCCAAACTCTATTAGGAATATCAAATTATAGAGAAACACATGGAGTGAGATTTAGTACATGTGCAACAATACTTAAAGCCTCACCTCAAAAGGATCCATGTAGTTTTGATTGTAAAAATAAACATCTTACCATTTCAACTAGTGTCCTATTCATTCTCTCAGCTAAGCCACTTAACTGAGGCATCTTAGGAGATGTCTTTTGATGTCGCATACCCTTATGTTTGCAATATTCATCAAAAGGTCCATTATACTCTCCCCCGTTATCAGTTTGAATGCATTTCAACTTCTTTCCAATTTGTCTCTCTACTAAAACTTGAAACTGCTTAAAAGCATATAATATTTCATCTTTAGTTTTCAAGATATAAACCCATATTTTCCTTGAATAATCATATGTGAAAGTAACAAAATAAAAAGAGCCACCAAGTGATTTTATCTTCATAGGACCACAAACATCATAATCCACTAGATCAAGTATACCTAACTTCTTGAAGGAGGAAAGCTTTTGAATGCAACTCTATTTTATTTTCCTACTAAATAGTGAGCACACCTCTTCAGTATTGAACTTTTTATACCAAGAAGAAGTTTCTTCTTGGTTAATATTGACAAACCCTTGTAACTAATGTGATTGAGCCTTCTGTGCCACAACTAAGTCTTCTCTTCATTGTTTACTACATTAATTTTGTTTGTGGATAACTTTGCTTGCATAATGTACAGTGAAGAATATTTTTTACCTCTAGCCACAATCAGATAACCTTTGGTAAGCTTCCGTTGACTATCGCTTAAAGTGTTGCAATACCCCTCATCATCCAGCTTGCCTATGAAAATCAAATTCAAACGGATATCAAGTATATGCTTAACATTATTTGATACTAATCTTGTGCTATTGCTAGTCTCTCTGCACACATCACCAATGCCTACAACTTCAACCAGCCCATTATTTCCCATCTTCACATATCCAAAGTTACCTGACATGTATAATGTAAAGGAGTCCCTACAAGATGTAACATGAATAGATGCACCACTATCAATTATCCAATTAGTTTCATGGCATACAAGATTCACCGCATCATCATCAAAGACAATGAGAAAGTCTTCTTTAAGTCAGCAACACGATTGTCATCGTTGTCGTTATCATTTTTCTTCTCTCTACCTTTCTCTTTTTGTATCTCCCTTTGAACTGATGGCAAAACCTCTAAATATGTCCCTTATGATGGCAATAATAGTACTCAACATTAACAAATCCATTGTGTTTGCCTCCACTTTTATCTCTACTTTTGTCTCTATTTCTCGGGTCTCAAGACTCACTTCTTCCCTTTTTCTCAACTTTTAAGGCATCAGAGTGTGAAGAGGATGATCTCTTTGTCTTTCTTGTCATCTCTTTATTCAAAATACTATTATTGGCTAGATCCATGGTAATGTACCATCCGGGATAGAATTAAATAAAAACATTTGAAATGTCTCCCATGAGTTCGGCAAAGTACCAAGCAACCATAACGTTCGTATCTCATCATCAAACTTGATTTCCATCGCACTAAATGATTGATAATTCCTTAAAAATAATTTAAATGATGAGTCAAATGAGTACCATCTTGATATCTCAAAGTTATTATCCGTTTTATCATAAATAACTTATTGTTCCTAGTTTTTCGAGCATATAATTATTCGAGCTTATTCCACAAACTACGTGCATCTATTTCCTCAATGACATGGTTCAAAATATTATCATCCACCCACTGCCTAATATAACCACACACTTAACAATGAAATATAGACTACTCAGCATTAGTTTTATTCTCTAGTTTCTCTTAAGCAAATACAAGCAAATAATAATCCTTTACATATAAAAGGTCTTCCATCCTTCCTTTCCAAATGTGATGATTTGAACCATTCAATATAACCATTCTACTTGTATTTGTTTCCATTGTTTGACACAAGGTAGAAAAATCAAGCAATAACCAATGCTTTGATACTACTTTGATGGGAGAGCAGTGGCAACCTAGATAATATCGGATTCATTTAAGGGAATAAAATAATCTCCCATCTTGTGTAAACCTAATATGATCTGATATAGTAGAGCAAAATAAATATCAAGTACACAAATATAAGATGATTTTTGTATGTGGAAAACCTCCTCGGTATGAAGAGATAAAAAGCCATGGGACCAGATTCCACCCAAAAATCTTTTCACTGTCAACAAAATTGGGTGAACAAAGTTCTTCTATAATAAATTAATAGAGATATATAGCAGCAAAGACCTCAATAGGTATTACATCACTCGTTCTGCCTAAATCCATAAAAAAAAATAATAATCTGGATTGATCCCAATTCTTCCTAACTTTTTTTTTTTTTTTTTTTTTTTGTCTTTAAAAAATCACAAATTTTCACTATAGTCCTAAATCTACTCCCACAACCGCCTCCCACCCCCCCCAAAACAAAAAGAATGTTGATAATTTGGAATTAATAGGTAGCTATTTTTGGACACAAGAATAGATTTAGAACTAAAGAGAAAATTTATGATGTCTTCTAGACAAAAAAAAAAAAGGGAAAAAACCACAAAAAACCCCAAACATTGCCCCGAGTGACACATTTACCCCAAACTTTTTTTTTTTGTGCCGTGAAAAACCCCAAACTTTCAAAGCGTGACACATTTACCCCAAACTTTTTTTGTGACACCAAAAACCCTGAACTTTCAAGTGTGACACATTTACCCCAAAATTGGAGGGCATTTTGGTCTTTTCATTTTTAAAAATTTTTGCTTTTTTTTTTTTTTTTTTTTTCTTCTTCTTCCCTCTGCCGGCCATGGCGGAGCCGGCGGAGGGAAGCCGGCGCCAGCGAGGGTCGCCCTCGCCGACATGGGGCGAGGGCGGCCCTCGCCGGCGTCGGGCGGCTCTCGTCGGCGTCGAGCGAGGGCCGCCCGAAGCCGATCTGGCGAGGGAATCCCTCGCCGGCGTCGGGCGGCCTCCTCGCGCCCGCGTCGGGCGGCCTCGCCCGCGTCCGGCGAGGGCCGCTCTTGCCCGACGCCGGCAAGGGCCGCCCGACGCCGCGAGGGCCGCCCTCGCCCCACGCCGGCGAGGGCAACACTCGCCGGCACCGGCTTCCCTCCGCCAGCGCCACCATGGCCAGTGGAGGGAAGAAGAAGAAAAAAAAAAGAAAAAAGAAAAAACAGAAACTAAAAAGACAAAAATGTCCTTATGGGGTAAATGTGTCACAGTTTGGAAAGTTTGGGGTTTTTCACGGCACAAAAAAAAGTTTGGGGCAAATGTGTCACTCGGGGCAAAGTTTGGGGTTTTTGGTGGTTTTTTCCCCAAAAAAAAAAAGTTTGGGATAGAATTGCCATTTGACCTAGAATTGAGGTTTTTCTAGGGAGTTAAGCCTCATCTTTTACCAAGAGATATGAACTAAACTAACCAAATAAAAAACATGTCAAGACAAAAGTCTATAATGGATTGAGGGGTCTGAAGCATTAGAAGAGATCGAGGCCGCATTTATTCAATGTTTCATATACAAAGTTCGCAAAAGAAAGGTGAATTCGAGCCATACTTCTAGAAAAACTAAAGGAACATACAAAGACCAACTGACACCCATTACCTAAAATAAAGATTCTAAAGAAACCTACTTTCTACTTCCATAGTCTATGGTTGATCTAGATGGAATCTTCATTATACCAGTGGTGAGACAAAAATATGTACAGAGGTACAATAAGGTTGCTAAGCTTCTTTTATCTGTCTTACATTGATCACTTGCTCACCAAAATGTGGGAAAAGTACCTAAAAAGTCATGAACATATCACATTGAAACCAATTTAATACTAAACTTTTCGATTGAACTAATTCAGTTATAATTTTTTTTTTAATATTAGTACTAATTCAGTCCATCTGATCAATTTTGGCCAGCTGGCGCCAACATGGATATCAGTCGTGGCCGGACGTTGATGTGGCAAATTTTTTAATAAAATTTTTAGAACTTTTTATCAATTTTTTTCTTTTTTCTTTTTTTTCTTTCTCTTTTTTCTTTCTTTTTTTCATTTCTCTCTTCTTCCTCCTTGGACTTTCATCACAATGACCAGTGAACCTTTAGCAAGGCTCACCAACCACCGATGAGGGTCACGGCCCTTGTTGACGTCACCCAAGGCCACGGGCGAGGCTGGCCTTGCCCAGATCTAGGCGAATCTACCTTGCCCGTAGCCTTAGGTGAGGACCGTGATCGTCACAAGCCGCTGGCGAGGGCTTCATAGCCCTCATTTGATGGCTGGCGAGCCTCATTGGAGGCTCTGGCCACTGCAAGAAAAGTCCAAGGAGGAAGAAGAGAGCAAAGAAAATGAAAAAAAAAAAAAAAAAAAGAAAAAATTAATAATTTTTTTAAAAAGTACAAAATTATTAAAAAATTACCACATTAGCATCTGCCCACTGCCCGGTGTCCATATTAGTATCGACTAGCTAAATTTAGTCGGATTGACTAAATTGATACCGAAGTGAAAATGTTTAGGACTAAATTGGTCTAATTGAAAGGTCTAGAATTGGATTGGTACCAATGCAATAGATTTATGATTTTTTTAAAAACTTTTCCCCAAAATGCTGACATAGCATTATTTAAATTAAAAAAAGGCACATGGGAGTGACTTTATCATTACATTAACATCACGTCACCATTCTTGGCTAGTAACTTTATTGAGCAAAAATCAAAATTAAGGAACTTAGATGCGTGATCCAAAAGTTGTAACACTAAATTAAGTGCCATACAAATTCAAAACTTTTAGCATACTTTTCCAACCTTTAGTGAGATTACGGGTCCATCTCAAATTCTTTTTTAACCTTTGAAGATAAATGAGTGTTCCTGTATTTGCAAGTAAATGATGTGAACCTGATTGCATGCTCCATGGATGGAGACAGAAAGAGTCGAATTCTTTTTGTCAAATGATTTAGGGAGAAGATTGATGCTGGTGTTGGGCAAAATTTTTCTTCCAAGGGACCACTGATCCATAGACATTTGGCTTTTGGCAATCAGTCTAACTTGGAAAGAGGGGTGATATCAACTGATAGCTCTGCTTTCGGCCAATTCCTCCAATATTCCCCCTCTGATCGGGATAGCTAATTGTCCCGTCACTCCGACTTTTTATCGATGATGACAACGACGGCGACAGACAATTTTGTTCCTTTCAAAACTCTAGGGCCCTCAGCATACGCTCCTCTATTCGAGAAGAAAAGTCGCAAATCCACTATATCACCCGAATCATCTTATTCTCAATTCAATGGATATCCCTCTTCCGCTTGAAATGGGAAAAAAAGGGCTAGACAACATTAGACCCTTCCAGAAAAGTTTCCGCACATATCTTATTCTTACGTATCTTATTAATCTCAAAGGTGAAAAACCTATAACTCCAAGATCTTTTCGAGGAAGTCACGAAGGTGGGAGCATCGGCTGTGCATGACCTTACCACTACATTCATAGGAACTATTCCAATAACTAGAGCTCGTACAACTAGGAAAATATAAAGCATACCTCAGATGCATCCATTATTGAAGAGACCATTGTTCGTGCGCAGGCGGTCGAGGACCGGAATACGTCGAAGTTCTGCCGGCGTACAGTTAGGGACTGTGATCAATTGATCGGGGATCAAGGTAAACCACTTAAAGGGGGGCTGAATAGGTGTAAAAACAAATTAAAGTAGTAAAAATTATTTTCTTCAAACAAAGTCTAACCGACACTAGACTTTTGATATAAATTTAGACTCAAATATTTTGGAAATTAGCATAACTCAAAGAAATATTGTAAAAAACATATTAGAAGAGTTAAGGGATGAGAGAATTGAACACAAGATTTATAGTAGTTTGGCTTAGATTAAGCCTGTATCCACTCTCCCACGCTGGCAACCTTCTGGTTAGATTTCACTATGGAATTAAAAGATAATTACAACGATTTGAGTACAATCACTCAGTGAAGAGTCTTTTTTTTTTTTTTTCCTCACACTAACTCGCTCCTTTCGTATTTTTCTCTCTTGAGTACAATTGTAATCACTATCGATAAAGAACAAGCAATTGGAAAGGCTTCAAATTTTGGAATTTCAATTCTCACGTACCACCTCAAATGGATCAAATTACTTCCTTAAATATTCCATTTCTAACCGTTGGCACTTTACAGAGGAATTTCTTCCAATCGACCCGTTGGACATAATCAATTAAGGAAATCTCGTAGCCGTTTAAAGATTGAAGTGAAAATCTAATGATCTCAATCACCCATATAATTAGAATCTAGGTTTCCATAAGTAGACGCTTCCCAAAAAGGAACTTGTCTTCGGAATTGATTTTATCAATCTGTAATTGATTTCATCAAAATACTTTAGAAAAGGTAAGTGAGATTCTCCGCCAAAAAGCCAAATATATCATGTTTGTACTGAATTCTTGTTGAAAGATCAATAATCTCGAGTATGATTATATCTTAGTTCTTGACTTGGGTTTAGTTTGGATCTTCGTTAGAGTGGGAAAGTAAAATAGATTGTGATAGCATTCCACGATAAAACACAGAAGTTTAATATTTTTCAGAGTAAGAATAATAGAATGAAAGTTTTGTCAACTTCAAAACCTGATAGGAGTTTTCTCAACACAAGGTTTCTTGGAGTAGTGCTTGGCATTATTTCAAGTCAGATGGTGGATTATTCAAATTCAACGAATGGAGTTGAGAAGCTCAACAACTCCAACTACAAATAATTAGAGTATTCGGATGCAGTTTTATTTGCTGGGTCAGGATTTGTGGGATATTGTTGGCGGCAGCAACACCATGGCACCCAGAGACGATGATGAACAAAGGAGATGGAAGATCAAAGTGAGTAAGGCTCTTTACGCTCTTGCTGCAACTGTCAAAGATGATTTATTGCCGCACAAATAAGCCCACATACATTAAGAAAAAATGCCATATAAGAAATCCGGCCTACGGGTGGGATAAATTTAAATTTAGTATTAATTTTTTCAAAAATTAAAGTGATGGAGTTACGCATCATATATTGCTTCGCAAGTTGCATCACATGAGAACACTACCAAGATAGCCCATCATCATCACTTCCAACCACCGCACAATCATCGTCACCTTCAACTAAGCCAGTCATCACTACTGGTCAACAATCATGTTTTGATTATTGAGGGTGAAAAAGGATCTAAAGACAATGTCGTGCTGGGTTTGCATAAATGATACTTTCCATACAATTGCATGCATCTTTCACATTGATCTCGACCTTTCACACGTGACTTGCAAGGCAGCTGTCCACCCATTTGTTGACGAAGAAAGACTAGCGCACCATTGTCTTCCTAGGACCTTGCTCTTAGGTATTGAGTTTCACTCGATTTGCATCAAGAACGCTGCAATGGCACTGTAGTGCAGAACCTTCTCCTACGAGCCCACCCCATGACACAAACCTTCTCCACTATCGCCTCCCTTTGCTCCTCCATAATGGAAGAGCCGCTTTCTTCAGCGATGAAGTTTAGCCATATGATCCACAAGAAGTGCCTCCCACTGTTCACGAGGCTATTCCAGAAATACGTAAACTCGCGTCGAATGAGAGTCCTCATGCTTTGAGGTTGACTTTTCCAGATACGTGATCTGAAGGGTTTGACTCCCGTAGGAGATGGGAATTTCAAAGATTTTCAAATATAAAGAATTTTCAAAGATTTTCAATTCTATTTTTAGGTTGTAAATTTTCAAAATTTTTTTTTTCAAAAATCTTAAATCTTAGGTTGCACCATATATATGATAGGATATCTTTACAATCCAAGAAAATTTGGAGGATTTCAAATCCTTTTTTATCCAATCCTATCCGAATCCCAATCTGGACGACCAAACGCAACCAAAAAGTTTAGTTTTAAATTGGCATAACTGAAAGGCTTAGGAATCAAATTGATAAATCGCTAAACGGTATAAGACTAATTAGCAAAATTGAACAATTTCAAACTAAATTGGTACGAAAACAATAAGTTTAAGACTTTTTTTGAGAATTTCTTGCAAAATAAACCAAAACCATAAACTTTAACTACCTCATAAGACAAGATTTTTTGTAGGATACATCTAGAGTTCTCTAGTATTAAAGAGAAATTTCTACATGCTAACCTATCCTATTCTAGAATTTGAATCACAAATTCTAACAAAACCTAACGTTCCTAACCATAGGTCTCCTTTGTCCAACCATCCAATGCTAAGAAGTCAAGCTGATTTACCTTTCTATCTTGTCTTTGGACTTCTTTTAATCACATTGTCGATTCTAGCCATAAAAAAAAAAAAAAAAAAAAAAAAAAAAAAAAAAAAAAAAAAAAAAAAGAGGTTAAGACAATTGCTATCCACACAAATTTGGTTGATCATACAAAATATCGATCCATCAAATCTACTCCAGTGGGAGCCACTAGGTTGAGTTGAAATCTGTCGACAATTGAAATTAACCTTGCTGTCATGTGCTTATCACGAGGGTGGAAGATGTAACAATGGACCAACTGGATCCCATGCATGTCATGTTTTTAGTATTGTTACATCCTCAATCATCGATAGGCATAGGTGTAAAAATCCAATGGTTGACGATAAGGTAGGGGATTGTCACTTGTCCACTTATTGAAATTCGATGGTGGACAGTTGGTGGCCACCTAAATGGACTATGGGGTTAAACTTTTAGATGAAAGCACTTATAATATTACTTAAAAAAAAAAATAATAATAACAAGCACCAAGGATGCACATTGTTAAGAAATAGTTACTATTTGAAGACCCAGTCAAGGAATGGCCATCGATAACTATAATATCTCTTTATCTTTACACTTCCTATACTGCATTTTAATTTCTCTAGGTGTAGCTTTTAGATTCCCATCATTGATTAGATTCTGACGTGTGTCTATATCCTAGTGCATCTGCGTTGATCAAATCGATGTTGTGTCATCTAGCCTGGTGCATTGTTGTTGATTAGATTCCAATGTTGTAACTCAATATCCTGGAGCAGTGTTGTTGATTAAATTCTAATACTATGTTTAATATCCTCAAATTGTGTTGTTGATTAAATTCCGGCATGGTTTGGGTTTGGTATTGTAATTTGCAGGCTTTGTTGTTGATTATATTCCAATTTAGCCCAGCATTGCACAACGTTGTTTGGATCCAGAAGTTAACAATTATATTGCATTTGATATCCTGTGTTTGGAATTGAAGTAGAAACCTTTGTCCCTTTTTTTAAAAAGGGCAAATACCACCAAAAGCCCTGAACTATGCACGAGTGACAAAAATACCCCAAACTTTTTTTACACCACCAAAAACCCCAAACTTTGCCATCGTGACACATTTACCCCATTAAGGGTATTTTCGTCTTTTTCTATATTTTCTTCTTTTTCTTTTTTTTTTTTTTTCTTTTCTCTTCCCTCCGCCGGAGCCGGCGGAGGGAAGCCGGCGTCCAGCGAGGGCTGCCCTCGTTGGCGTCAGCCCGTGCGAGGGCTGCCCTCGTTGGCGTCGGCCCGGGCGAGGGCCGCCCTCGCCCGACGCCGGCAAGGGCGGCCCTCGCCGGATCCGGCGAGGGCACCCTCGCCCGATGCCGGCGCGGGGTGCCCTCGCCGAAGCAAGCGAGGGCCACCCTCGCCAGATCCGGCGAGGGCGGCCCTCGCCGACGCCGACGAGGGCCTCCTCGCCGACGCCGGCGAGGGTGGCCCTCGCCCAACGCCGGCGTCGGGCGCCCAACGCCGGCGAGGGCCGCCCTCGCTGGGCCGATGCCGGCGAAGGCAACCCTCGCCGGACGCCGGCTTCCCTCCGCCAGAGCTAGCGGAGGGAAGAGAAAAGAAAAAAAAAAGAAAAAAAAGAAAAATGTTTTTAAAAGCAAAATGACCAAAATGCCCCTAAGATTTAGGGTAAATATGTCACAAAAATGAAAGTTTGGGGTTTTTTGTGTCACAAAAAATAGTTTGGGGTAAATGTGTCACGGATGGTAAACTTTGGGGTTTTTGGTGGTGCAAAAAAAAGTTTGGGGTATTTTTATCACTTTGTGCATAGTTTAGGGTTTTTTGTGGTATTTTCCCTTTAAAAAAAAAGCCGAAGAGAGACTCTCGGTAAAAGATATTTTATTGCGGAAGCAATTTGCGAAACAAAATCCCTTGCTCACGCTCGGATAAATGTTATGGATTAAGAAAAAGTAGCTGAGGGCATCATTTTCCTCTGCAACTAGTTTAGAAAGCATCCCAGTAACTTCCTCAGGGACCACCCGTTCATAGATTGTTCATGATGCTCATAGCCGATACTTTTGGACACATACAGGATTTTCATCCGTCTTCTTCTCACTATAATTATGTGGCGCCTCTATCTCTATCAAGGGTTCTCTCTTATGCTATTAACGTTGTTCGCATGTGCCCATGTGCTGATTTTGGCAGCATCTCTGACTCTCAATGTCGACTCCGACTGATTTTTTTGTTGGACCTATATGCATAGAACCTATGTTAGAAACATTGCAATGTCAGAAACTAGGAAAAACAGGTAGAAGGAATTTGAGATACGAAACCTGTCTTAAGATTGATACCAAACAACAGATTGTCAATTAATGCTAGCGTTGGGTTGTTTGAAGGAAGTCTTTGGTTGACATATGCCGCATGTTACAATGAAACTCGGCATATACGACTTGATTAAGTGAAAACAGAGGAGCTGTGTGGGAGTAATAATAAAACAAGTGCTTGGCGGAGAAGATTTGAGGGTGGTTCGCGAGCCCTAGGTCGTGGGTTTTCATCACCTCCTTGGCCATTGCAGCCGAGGATAGGACTATTGAGAAATCTCCTTTGGGCTTTGAAGTTGACAAAACTTTCTTCTTCTTATTCTTGTTCTTATTCTAAAGAATACTTTATTTCTGTACTATATCGTGGAATTTTGTCAAAGTCTATCTACTCCAAAAGTCTTTCCCACTTTGACAAGATCCAGATTGAAACCAAATCCAGAACGAAGATATAATCAGACTCATGATTATTGATCTTTTGACAAGGTTTCAATACAAACGAGATTTATTCTTAATATTTGGCTTTCTGACGAAGAATCTCACTTACCTATTATAAAAATATTGATGGAATCAATCACGAATTGATGAAATCAATTTTGATGACAAGTTCATTTTTGGGAAGCATCTACTTATAGAAACTTAGATTCTATTAGTATGGCCGACCAAAATCATAGGATTTTCATCTCAATCTTCAAACAGTTACAAGATTTATTTAATCAATCATGTCCAACAGATTAATTGGAAGAAATTCCTCTAGAGAATGCCAACGGTTAGAAAGGCGTAGAGGAGTATTTAAGTAGGTCATTCAATCCATTTGAGGGAGAGTGTGAAAATTGAAATTCTAAAATTTAAGGCATTTCCAATCACCTGTTCTTCATTGACAGCACTTACAAATTATATTCAAGAGAGAAAAACACCAAAAGAGTAACTTAGTGAGAGATAAAGAAATCATTCATTGTGTTCGTACTCAAATCGTCGTATTTCTTTATTGATACTTAGTGAATTTCAGTCAGAAGGCTACCAGCATGGAAGAGTGGACGTAAGCTTAACTTACCAAACCACTATAAATCTTACGTTCAATTTTCTCTTCTCTTAACTCTTTTTGATTTGTTCGTTACAATCTTTTTCTGAACTTAACAAATTTCTAAACCATCTCTAATTAAGTCTGAATTTACTCCAGAAGTCTACTGGCACCTTTAGTCAGACTTTGCTTGAAATTTAACTCATTTTGCATTTATTTGTTTAATATGCTTTTACACCTATTTGCAAGGTATGTAATATTGCTATTCTCTACTTCTCAATTGATTCCCACACATTACTATATACGGAAGTCACTGAAATTATCTATCTGATTTGCTGCCATCTGTTTTTCATTTTAGTCAATGTCAGTCTTATGAAAAATGTCCTTCTCTGGTGATTAGATGATGCATTTGTCATGGACAAAGCCCTTCACATGCAATGTAGTGTATCGTGGTCGAATTTTCTTATACCCGGAAAGCCATCCTGGGATATCGTCCTGACCAGGGTGACAAAAGAATGCTGCTAGGATAAGCGATGGCAATAGCGACACAAAATCAGTGCTCTTCCGACTAATCATTGGAGCCACCTCAATCATCTAGGGATGGGTTGATCACCAGATCATCATGCTTTAAGCATGTCGCTTTTGATAGATATCTGCGAAATAATAATTAAGTGCTTAGGTCTTTTTTGAGTGTTTTGGTTGCGGAAATGAAAGATATGACTGATGGATATGTATTTCTTCTTGTTTAGTGTTTTGGGAATCCTTTGCGGAGAGATAAAACTCTTTAAGATCAGTCGATTAGGTTGAGTTAAGTTTCAACCAGCCACAGATTAAAAATTAAGAGTTGGCACCTTTTCGACTAATGATTCTAGGAAATTAAGCTGCAACCCTTCCATCTTGAGTACCCATCCATTGTTAAAGATCATTGAACACTAATCTTCCTTGATTACTTTAACTATTCAGTCATTAAGAAAACAGAGCAATTCTGAAATGTTGTAAATCAAAATCCATCCAAGATTTAGATTGACCGAATCCACTCTCAGATGGATCTCCTGGCCTAAGATAAAATCTGGAGCTTTTGCTTACACGTGTTGGCCAGTCCCGTTTCGTGTTCACAAGGAGCCCGCCACCTTCCTCCAGAACTGAAGCTCGTACATCGGTTCATGATGTTCATCGCTGATATCTTTGAATACATCCCTTATTCAAATGGTCTTCTTCTTACAATAACCGTTTTCCACATGCGCATTATTTAAGGTTTTTACCATAACTAAACCGTCAATAAAGGCCTAATTGATACTTCGCTGAACCTACCTTTATGAAAAGAGTGAATCTCGACGATCAGACTGCATAAGAACTTTGCATTGCCAGAAATATTTTGAAAATGGGAAGAAGGAACTTCATCTGCCACATCTGTCGGACAACATTGCCTGAATTAGATGCAAAAATAAATAAAAATCTTCGGTAGCATTATGGAGTGGCTATAGCAGCAGAAGCAATGAGAGGGAACTTCTTGTGAATGGTTAGACCAGTGGACTCGGTCATGTCCAGCTGCCCCACGCCATCAGGCAATCTCCAATCGAACTTGTGCAAGAGATTGGCCAAAACAAGCTCATCCACAGCAATGGAGAATGCGATTCCCGGACAGCTCCTCCGCCCTGCTCCAAATGGAATGAGCTCAAAGTTATGTCCCTTGAAATTGATGGATGAGTTCAAGAACCTCTCGGGACGGAACTCGTCTGGCGAGTCCCACAACGAAGGGTCTCTCCCGATGGCCCAAGCATTTACAATCACTCGCGTCCTTGCCGCGACGTCATAGCCCATCACTTTGGTGTCTTGGGTTGACTCTCGGGGGATTAGTAGTGGGATTGGAGGATGCGATCGGAGGGTTTCCTTAATCACGGCCTTCAAGTAGCACATTTGCTCCAGGTCTTCCTCTGTTATGCTCGACTTGTGACCGGCAATCCTTCTGATCTCGGCTTGTGCTTGTCGCATTGCATTTGGATGTCTCAAAAGCTCGGTCATTGCCCACTCTAGGGCAGTGTATGTAGTGTCTGTTCCCGCTGCAAATGCATCCTGCAATTATAACAATGTAGTCAGCATGACTATCGTACGCCTGCTCGAAAGTATTCTTGCCTGATGATTAACCTTGTTGTCAACATTGGGGGACTAACAGTAAGATCAAATTACAATTGGCCCATCAATCCAAAGTGCCCAAAATAGTGCTCCTTGACCAAAAGGAGAAAGCTCAATCAGAGAAGGAGAGTGCTAGGATCTAGACTATGCAATACTCTGTTCATTTTAATCTGTCTCTACCTACATGATCAGTACCATCACGTAGCAATCTAGAGTGAATCCAAGTTTTTTCATAGGCTAATTAAAGTGCAACTTTGGCCAAAAACTTGAGTATAGATTGCTAAAATGACATCGACTGACATTGCATGCTCACAACCGAAAGAGGTATTACACCGTCCATTTGGGCTTAATTCCCCCCAAAAGAATCTAAATTTTAGGTCAAATCTCAATTCTGCCCAAACTTATTTTAATTAAAAAAAGAAGAAAACATCACAAATTTTCACTATACTCCCAAATTCACTTCCGCAACACCCTCACTTTCGTAGGGAATAACAGTAGTCTCCTGATATTGATAATTTGGAAGAACTAGGTGGATATTTTTGGATGCGCGAGCAGATTTAAAATTAGAAAGAAAATATATAATTTTATAAAGAAAAATGTTATGAATAGAATCAGAATTGGACTTAAACGTTTTTAAGGGAATTGAAGAGATGTGTGCTAAACTAACAAATTGAAAAACATGCCGAGACAAAAGTCTATAATGGACCGAGTGATCTGAAACATTAGAAGAGATCGTGGCCACATATCGATGGTTCATATAGCTCCGCGCTCCGTAGAATGATTCTAGGAATAAGGATTAGCCAAATAAACAAAAAGGGCCGTGCAAGAACTTGCGTACCAAGATGAGAGCTTTGATGGTAATTTTATCAATGGAAAAACCGACGGAGCTATCCTTCTGGATAGAAAGCAAGATATCCACAAAATCTTCTTTGCCTTCTTGTACGTCGACGCCGCCCTCGCAGTTCATCCTCTTCTCAACATGCTCTTCCACAACTTCATCCAAGAAACCATCAATCTCTTTAGCCACCTTGTCCAGCCGCTCATCCAAACCGCTCACTCGATCCACCCAAGCAAGCCAAGGAATATAATCCCCGAAGCTGAGAGCTCCCAACAACTCCACAAATTCCATGAGCATCGCCTTGAACCTCTTCCCACCATACTTCCTCCCCAAAGCCACCCTGCACACCACGTCGTTGGTGAGCGCTGCGAACCTCTCGCCCAAATTCACAGTTGTCGGCGATGCGGAAGAAAGCAGGCCCTCGATGTCGGCGATCAGGTAGGCCACCTCTTCCTCCCGGACTGGGCGAAACGACTGGACCCTCTTGTTGCTCAGGAGGTGCAATACGAAGACGCTCTTCATCTGCCTCCAGTACTCGCCGTATGGCGCCATCGACACGTCCTTGTAGTCGTACACAAGCTTTTTGAAGATCTTCGACTTTGGCCGGTTGGCAAAGCTGAGGTCGTGGGTCTTCATGATCTCACGGGCTGCATCCGCCGAAGAGACCACGAGCACCGGCACATGGCCAAGTCGGAGGAGCATGAGAGGGCCATGTTTACGGGACAAGTTTGCAAGGGAAGAGTGAGGGTGCGAGCCAATCTGGTGGAGGTTTCCGAGGATGGGAAGTTTTGGTGGGAAAGGTGGTGGGCGATGGTGTTTTTGGGTGGTGGAAGGTGAAAGCAACCATTTGAAGAGGAGCAAGATGCAGAAGGTAAATGGTATTAAAAGGGGATAAAGATATTGCCTGAGAAGTGCACTTGACATCATTTTCTTCTATCATAACCCCGGATACAACTTGCTTCCTCCTGCGTCTGGTTCTTTTTATAGTGAGTAGGAGCAGGCGTTGAGGAACCTTTACTCGCTATCCATCCAAAACGAATGTCACGAGATGCCATTCAAGAATGCATTAGTATCGAAATGGGATATGCGGTAAAATGGAATACCAGTCCAACTTCTTACTTGCACGATACATTGGCCTCAACAATTTGGACACGGGAACTGAGTTGCTCCGAATCAAACACGTATGTGCGACTAATGGTGAGTACTGAAACTGAACCGAATTAGAGCAAATCGACTGGTTTTGGACAGCTCCCCATTCCTAAAACTTGGAACTGGTGAGGTCCGGTTCTCAGTTCTAGGTATAAACCAAATCATCCGGACTACCTAGACTGGCTCGATATTTTTTTTATTACCAAGTTAATGATACTTGATCATACTTGATCACACCTTTAATGTCTTTCTATCAAGATTTTTATTGATTAAATATCCAAAACACCAAAGTATAAGAGTTTAGACTATGCAACTACACTTGAGGGGAATAGGGAAAACAAGAAGAAGATATCACCATTGGTTCTTGACTAGATGGGACTGGTGAGTCTGATTTTAAAACCAAATGGGCCGATTGTCAGTTCCACGAATTGAGAATTGACCCTTCTAATTCGACTTTCGGTTTCAAAAAGGGGATTAAATCAATTTGAATTTGACCAGATGAAGTTTGGGATCGCTAAGCCTTTCAAAGCAAACGATGTTTGGTGATGGACATGGTGACGTGGGTGGCCCATCGGCCGCCAGAATAGACATTTTATCTTCAATGATTAATTTTCTTTTCCGTCACCATATATCTGATCGACCTGCTTCATTTCATATCTCCGTCAAATCAATGTGAAATCGATGACAGAGTTTGTATGGTCCAGCCGCCCCATCGGCCGCCGGAATAGACACGACATTTGCATTTTGCAGTCCTCGTCACGTGGGGTCTTCTTTGGGGTGGACAGTTTGTGTGAACTGAACCTATTCTTTTCCATATATGGACGATTCCTCTGGTTTTCAGAAGAATAAAAAAGAAAATTTTCATCAAGCACGTTGATAAAAATTTTACTGGTTTTTTTTTTTTGTGTATTTTTGGGTAATTTATGGATAATAAATAAATACTTTTAAAATAATCAACTTTCACAGTTACTATTCATGAGTAACTATTTATAAATTCAAACCCAAATTAAAGTCATTGTCGCGACATCTTTTTTTCGGGGCGCTCGGCTGGATCGGATATAAGCGCCTAAGTAGGCTAATGGCTTGGCAGGATTTAATTAAAGCCTAGACTCTCCCAAGTCCGCCGATTCACGACTTTAAAATATTTAATTGTAAATTGATTTTTAAAATGGAGTCGCCACTAATCAATTTGGAGTAAGGCGATTAGAAACCCAAGCGAAGTATCGGGAGAAATACTCGCTCCTACGCAACCAGAGAAATTAGGATCGGGGATTTGATTACACTAGATAATCACTAATGCCCTTTCGGTACCTAATCTTGTTTAAACTCTAAGGTTTTTGGGATGTTTGAGGATTTTCCATGCATTTTGGAAAAATCACATTTTTGGGGTATTTCTCATTTTTGGACATAAAAGGGATTTTTGGATTTTTGGGGTACTTTTCGGAAAAATACAAGTCTTTTTGGTATTTATGAAAATTTTGGGTTTTTTTATGAATTTTGGCATTTTTGGGATTTTTTGGTATTTTTTGATTTTTGGAAAATATTAAAATATTTTAATATTTTTGGACATTTTGGAAAATAATAATTTTTGTTGATTTTCTAAGTATTTTTTAAAATAAATTATTTTTGTTTTGTTTTTGATTTTTGGGAAAATAAAACATTTTTTGAACATTTTAAAACATTTTTTTTTGATTTTTGGATATTAAAATGATTTTTTAAATGATTTTTATATTTTTAAAATTATTTTGGAAATAAAAAAATTGAAAACCAACCCGGGTCGGATCCATGGGTCGGATCGCCGGGTCGACCCAAAACGCGGACGGGGGCCGCGTTTTGGGGCGGGGTCTCAAAACGGCGCCGTGGCCGAGCGTGGACGCCCGACTCGGCCCGACGACCCGGCTCCGGAACCCGGATCCCGCTCCCTTGCGAACGACATCTTTTTTGCTGCTTCACCAAAATGGCATCGTTGCTATCTAACTTGGAGACCTGGGTCCCGGGGTGAAACCCTACCCGGTTTCCGACCCGAATCCCTGTGAAACGACGAAACGACGCCGTTTTGGGGTGCAGTCAACCCGACTCGACCAACTTTGCGACCCAACTCCAGCTTCTCCTAAGACGACGCCGTTTAACGGATGCCCGGCCCGAATCCGACCCGACTTCGCGACCCGGCGTCCAACTTCACAAAACGGCGTCGCATCCAAGCCCCTCGCGGATGCCCAACCCAGATCCGGATCCGGACCCGACCCGTGACCCGGCCTTCCGCCGCCTTCGCTGGCTTGCGAACCCTACCTGGATTTTGGGACCCGGATCCACTTCTTAACCCGGAAATTGCAAACCCTAGGGTTTGCGAATCCACGGCGCCGAAGGGGGGAAAATGAGGGCAAAGGCGGCGTCGGCAGCCATGGCGACGATGGCTACAGTAGCCGGACTAAGGAGAGAGGGGCGGTGATGGCGTGCTACCTGGCGATGGCGTGGCGAAGGCGGTGACGACGGCGAGCCTTCACACGGATCTCCTCCTCCTGCGTCTCTCCCTTTCTCTCTCTCTCTCTCTCTAGCTCGCGCCTGTAACTGGCTTTGACGAGGGCTCGAGTCTCAACCGCGAGCTCTCGGCCCCTCTGAAGTCTCTCAAAGGGTGTCCAAGAGCCGCGATTTCAACCCAGCTCTCCTCCTTGCTCCCCCTCTATGTTGCTGTGTGTCGAATCGAAGGGGCGGAGGGCCTATTCATAGGCCAAGGGTGGCTGGCCAACGGAGCTCGACCGAGGGGGACCGCCGCGGCCCCAGCCGGCCGGACCGACGTCCCATCCGACGGGTCCCGTCAGCTGGCCACTTCCCCTGCTCCCCCACGTGCTCTGCTCTTCCTCCTGCCCTGCGCGATTTGCGCTGCGCCTACTCGCGCGTGCTGCGCACGCGAATGGGTTAGGAAGACGACCCAGCGGGTTGAGCGCGGGTCGGGCGCGGGCATGGGTCGACCCGCGCAGGCTGCCTCCCTTTTTTTTTTCCTCTTTCTTTCAATTTTCTATTTTCTTCTGTTTTTTTTTTTTTTTTTTCTGTTTTTTTCTGGTTTTTCTGTTTTTTCTTCGGTTTTTCCGATTTTCTTTAATTTTTAGTTTTCTTCTGTTTTTTTAATCAAAATGAAAGAGAAATAATACCAAAAAAAAAAGCAATTATAATAATAATAATGATAAAAGACTAATTAAAAAGATAAAAAAAACCAAAAATTAAGCGTCAACAGCTGCCCCTCTTTGAAGGTGAGCTCGCAGAGGTTGCGTTCAAAGACAAACTGATGCCTAATTTTTACCCAACGCAAGCAGCAGATTATGTCCTATTAGGGACTCTATTATTCTATACAGCAATATAACATTATATTTAGATAGATAAAAAGATACCTGTAGTTATTTACTAGGATAGAGCGAGATAGGGTGTGAACCCCGATTTTTGGCAAGTATCAAGGCGTCGTCTTACCTAATGATATGAGGAGGTTGCTTTTCTAGAACTCGAATCATTCTTCGGTCACCTGTCAAAATAATGGATAACTTGTCTAGGACCAGAACCTTTCTTCGGTCGCCTTGACGGGAAATTACTTCCCCAGGATCCAAAGCATTCTTCGGTTGCCTGTTGGAGCAATCAGAGGGTTGTCTTGGACCCGAACCATTCTTCGGTCGCCGTGACGGGAAATTATTTCTCCAGGACCCGAACCATTCTTCGGTCGCCTGCTGGAGCAATCAGAGAGATGTCCCGGACCCGAACCATTCTTCGGTCGCCGTGACGGGAAATGCACCGACCTTTCTCAGGGCGTCTCATTTGTGGGCGTCTCATTTGTATCGAGAACACCAGTTGGTACCTGACCTTTCTCAGGAGATACGCCAACCTTTCTCAGGGAATCTTTTTTTGGGGGATGTTTGACTTCTGTCAGGGACATGAGTTGAAACCCGACCTTTCTCAGGGGATGCGTCGACCTTTCTCAGGGCATCTACTTTTGAGGGTGTTCGACTTTTGTCAGGGACACCAGTTGGAACCCGACCTTTCTCGGGGGATGCGCCGACCTTTCTCAGGGCATCTGCTTTGGGGGTGTCTGACTTGCGTCGAGGACACCGGTTGAAACCCGACCTTTCTCGGGGGATGCGCCAACCTTTCTCAGGGCATATGCTTTTGAGGGTGTTTGACTTTTGTCAGGGACACCAGTTGGAACCCGACCTTTCTCGGGGGATGCTCCGACCTTTCTCAAGGCATTTGTTCTAGAAGATATATGGATATTCACAGAGATATTAAAGGGTACATGGATATTCACAAGTACTAACCTGACGGATATTTGGGCCTTGGCAGGCGTCATAAGCATTAAAGGGGCACTCGGATGATCGCGAGTACAAGTTTTAGGGATACCCGGACATTCACAAGTGTCGAAGGGGTATTTGCTAATTGAAAATATGGAGAGCAGACCTTAGGTATTTGTGAAGGTCTCTTACTTTCTGGGGATTGGGAATATCGAGGACATACTTGAGATATTCGTGAAGGTCTCTCACCTTCTGGAAATCGAGAATATCGAGGGCGTACCTGTGATATTCATGGACGTTTCTTACCTCTTGGGAATCGGGAATGTTGAGGACGTACCTCGACCATTCGTGAAGGTCTCTCACCCTTTTGTAATGGGAATGTCGAGGATCTACCTTGGATATTTATGAAGGCCTCTTGCCTTTTGGTAGTTGGGAATATCGAGGACATGCCTCGCATATTCATGAAGGTCTCTCACCTCCTGGTAATGGGAATATTGAGGACGTACCTTGGATATTCATGAAGACCTCCCGCCTCTTAGAATTTTGGGAACATCGGGGACACACCTGAGATGTTCATGAAGGTTTCCCGCCTCCTGGAATTTGGGAACATCGAGGCTGTACCTGAGATGTTCACGAAGGCCTCCCGCCTCCCGGAATTTGGGAACATCGAGGACGTACCTGAGATGTTCATGAAGGCCTCCCGCCTCCTGGAAATTGGGAACACTGATGACGTACCTGGGATGTTTATGAAGGCCTCCCGCCTCTTGGAAATTGGGAACACCGAGGACGTACCTGAGATGTTCATGAAGGCCTCCCGCCTCCTGGGAATTGGGAACACCGAGGACGTACTTGGGATGTTCATGAAGGCCTCCCGCCTCCTGGGAATTGGGAACACCGAGGACGTACCTGAGATGTTCATGAAGGCCTCCCGCCTCCTGGGAATTTGGGAACATTGAGGACGCACGAGATGTTCATGAAGGCCTCCCGCCTCCCGGGAATTTGGGAACATTGAGGACGTACCGAGATGTTCATGAAGGCCTCCCGCCTCCTGGGAATTTGGGAACATTGAGAACGCACCTGAGATGTTCATGAAGGCCTCCCGCCTCCTGGGAATTGGGAACACCAAGGACGTACCTGAGATGTTCATGAAGGCCTCCTGCGTCCTGGAATTTGGGAACATCGAGGACGTACCTGAGATGTTCATGAAGGCCTCCCGCCTCCTGGGGATTTGGGAATATCGAGGGTGCACCTCGCATATTCATGAAGGTCTCCTGCCTTCTGGGGATTGGGAATAGCGAGGGTACACCTCGCATATTTGTGAAGGCCTCCTGCCTTTTGGATTTTGGGAATACCGAGGAAGTACCTCGGATATTGGTGAAGGCCTCCTGCCTTTTGGATTTTGGAATAGTGAGGGTACACCTCGCATATTTGTGAAGGCCTCCTGCCTTCTGGATTTGGGGAATACCGAGGACGCACCTTGGGTATTCGTGAAGGCCTCCGCCTTCTGGAAATTGGAAACACCGAGGACGTACCTGAGATGTTCATGAAGGTCGCTACCTTTTGGCAATTGTAGATGCAGCACGAGGCTTACCTGGATGGCCGTGGGTATGCAGGTGTACACAGTAAAGGAATATTTGGATGAACACAGATATTTAACAATGTGATCAGGGAGCATTCAACTGGTCCAAGTGCAAGAATGCATACTTGGGTAATTGCAGGAGCATGATAGGGAGGAATGCTTGAGTGGTTGCTAGCATTCAATGACATGATTTTGAGGACTACTCTAGCGGGTCGAGTGTCACAGAAATTGGGTATTCGAACAGTGGTCGATTCTTAGAGATGAGAGGATACTTGGATGGTCACAAGCATATAAACTTTAAAGACAATGTAAATAGGCCGAGTGTCGACAAAGGGAGCACTCGAATAGTGGTAGACACTCGAAAACAGGGGGATGCTTGGGCAATTGCAAATATCAATATTTGGGGGACAAATCAATCAAGCTGAGCATCGGTAAGAAGGGGTACCTAGACAGTGGTAGGTACTCAAAGATAAAGGGACACTTGGTCAGTCACAAGTATCAATACTCTAGGGACAACTCGCACAAGCTGAGTGTCAATAAGAAGGAGTACTCGGTGAGCGGGGGGTACTCAAAGATTATCAGATATAAAATTCTGGGAACAAGAATAAGGGTATGCTTTCTAGTGACATCTCTCACCTTTATGAGTATGCTTGTCATTTGTACAATATGCACATGCGTATGCAATGATTGTATATGCCGTAAATTTGTAAATTAAAATGCGATTTATGCATGATGACCTTGTTAGTTCTGCATCATTTGAATTCCACTGGGGAAGATTTTGGAAGACAACTTTTGTTTAGAATGTAAATGTCTTGAGCATGCCAGATAAGGGACTTTCAGTCTGAAAGGACTTTCCACTCGATCTCATGGGAAAGGCTATTTTATCCTGACCATTGATGCAGGATTTATAAGGACCACACTATCTTACTGTCATCATGTCAGCAAGGGTCCGATTATTCTCACAAATGATACGACTTTACCAATGTGAGAGGTCTTTTTTGGAGTTGTGATGAAGGCTTGGTCAACGGCTCATCAATAAAGTCATGGTTTTGTAGGAAAGATGTGGCATGGTCATTTCTGGATTTCAAGTCGAGGATCCTGCGAAAAGAGATAGAATAATCTTGCTCGTACTTCTTCGAGCGATGCTTATAAACATATGAAATCCAACGTTAATCGAAGTGCCCCTAGTTTGAAGAGACTTTTTACAACAGGGTGCCATATAGGCTTGACTCATGTGTGAAAGGGTGAGAGCTGGTGATTGCCTTGACTCTTGCCACCAGTCTTTCTTCTTACGGTCTGATGAAGGTTCCATGGACCTCAACAGCAACTTCTCTTGGGAATACAAATGGCTGCATTTTTGTTTTGGAGCATCGGCCTTGCTTTTACCGCACACTGCGCTTTTTATGCCCCCATTTCTTTTTTTTTTTTTTTTTTTTCAATTTTTCATTCATGGGCATTGACCTTGCTTTTACCAGGTACACTGCTTTTTTATGTCCCAGGTTTTTTTTGTTCTTGTTGTTTGAAGAACTGGTCTTGACAAGTCCAAGCGCACGCCTTCACTAGACTTGTTGAGTCTTCTTCTTTTGCTGAAGCTTCTGATTATGCTGCTTGGGTGGCAGCATCTTCTACCTTGCCTCCTCGTGAGGGTGATTTTACAGACTCGATTGAGTTGTACAATGGTTACAAGTGTGTAAAGAAAGAATTGCTCTTCATGACTCTAGGGCACTTAAATTAACGCGAGTGTTCATATGTAATAAAGACATTCAAAGATTGATGCAAGTGCAAGCAAGAGAATTTCTATCCCTTTTCTCACCTTGTGATGCCAACTTGCCTTTGGCTTGCCCCAGTGTGGGGTAGTTCTTTGATGGGGGGTAAGATGGAAGCTTGGCCAGCGTATGCGGCTCAAAGTGGGCGATGGAATGCCTCCCACTACTTTGGTTATCGTACCATTCGTGAGAGAATTCTTTACCCTGTAGTCATGGAATTTTCTGCACTTATCTCACGAGTGTATAGATGGGGGGACTGTGTATGGGATATGGCTTGCCTGTCATCATTCTGACGCGCTTCATCCAACATGCTCAATTAATCTTGTATTCTTTACTTGGATGCCTATTCTAATAATCCTTAATAGAATCAAAGATTTGGACAGACAAAGTCATCATGCACAATTCACATGGAAAAAGGCATGCAGTGTATTATGTAAAAGAGTTTTGTATTTTTCGAAAATAAATGAATGACTTTTTACTCAAGAAAGACTATTAACAGCTGGAAGAGTGCTTAATTAGTGAAATGGTATTCACAAGTGTGTTGAAATTTGAACATCAAAAGAGTTATCTGCGAAGGATTATTCATAGATGGGTGTCAATAAAATGCTCCTATTGGTTAGGGACATGATACATGCATGATCAGTCGGGGATTGGGGATCTGATCAGGAACTTTTGCTCTTTCTTCTTGTAGGAGAGAAGCTGTAGAAGTGGCTCAATCAGTAGAGCCAAGATCGTAAGTGACTTGGGGCTTAAGGCTCTCTGTCATTTGCTTTGGTGATATTTGAGATGTTATTCTGCTTGGAAAGTTTATCAGAGTCTGACAAGACTTTTGTTGATTTATTTTCCTTATCTTAGACGGTCAGGTGGTCCTGTAAAAGACAAGAGGGGGCGTGTTAGCCACGAACTTCTTAGAAGTTTGGACAATTGGAAGTGATACAACATTACTCTTCACTGGTTTGCAAATGATCAGGTGGACGAGGGGGGACATGAAGTCTCATGCTTCTTATTTTGTCAGGTCGATTACTCTCCTTAAATGGCTTGTGGATGACACATCCCTTTACACGAGGTTGAGCGTATTTGATGCTAGTCATTTCCGTATACTAGCTTGGCTAGCATTGTTTTGTCAAACCCAACCATCGCGTTTGGTTCTTGAGTTGTAATGCTTCCTGTCAAATAGGGAAAATATGTCAAGAGCGGGTTCAAATAGTGGGAATATTGGAAACGATACCAAATTACCCTTCCCCAGAGCTCGTCTATGCTAGCTCTTAAGGGTATTTGAATGTTGAGGATGGCCTATTTATCTTGGCACGATTCAGTGTTTCCTCCTGTTGGCCTTCCTCATTTGTGGTCACGTATGCGTGATTGCTGGTCATCCTCAACGCCTTCCTTCTGCGGAATTTCTCCTTTTGTCTTTGGTCCTTGGAAGAAGATGCCCCTGGAGCGAAGCTTCTGGATTTCAAAGTCATTGTTTAAGGTGCGGGGTCATAGATCGCCTTGACTGTCTGGATTTTCTCCTTATTGACAGTAATCACTTTAAAGGAAGAGAAGGAATTTCTTCCTCATGCTCCTGGGCCTATCGAAGCTGTGGCGCCTGGCTGTGTCGCGTGACGAGATAGTCCTTTCGTCTAGGAGGGAGCTGGGCAGGAGTGAGGCACGTCATAGATACCTTGGTTTCAACTCTATGCCTGTACCTATTACGTTTCATCTTTTGTATCTT
This sequence comes from Eucalyptus erythrocorys, assembly GCA_014182555.1. Lineage (NCBI taxonomy): Eukaryota > Viridiplantae > Streptophyta > Magnoliopsida > Myrtales > Myrtaceae > Eucalyptus > Eucalyptus erythrocorys. The sequence continues at coordinate 1,600,625 of CM024598.1, forward strand.
GCGGCCAAGGATTCTTTTCATTGTTTCCCTCTTGAAAACTTTTTTTCCTTCGAGTCTTGGATCATAGCAAAGCATTGGGCAAGGTCATGCTCCTCAAACTTCTACGGAATTTGAGATGGACAATCAAAAATCTCAAGTTATCTGATGGCAACTCCTTCTTGGGGAAAACATGCATCTAGAGTGTGGCTTCTAGATTTTAAAGTCACTGTCCAGGGTGTGGGCTACAGATCGCCTTGACTGCCTGGATTTTCTCCATATTGACAATAATTGCTTTAAAGGAGTTTCTTCCTCATGCTTCTGGGTTTGTTGAAGCTGTGACGTTCGGCTGATTGGGCATGTCGTGTGACAAGGTAATCCTTTGGCTTAGAGGGGAGCTGGGCAGGAGTGAGGCATGTTATGGATGCTTCAATTTCAACTCTATGCCTGTACCTATTACGCCTCATCTTTTGTATCCTATAAATAGAAGAGAGGGGTTGTCATTCTCGATATTATGTTAAGGGAATAAGGCTTACCCTTTTTGAAACAGGATAATCCTTTCTGTTTGCCCCCATTTTTTTGGAATAATGTCTTTGTGTTTGGGCTTGTTCACCTGACGCGCCAATTTCAAATGCTTTCTATCATATTTAAATCAAAGGGAATGATGTTCTGAGACATAAAGTGGGGGACAAACATGCTTAAATTTATCTCCTCATTTTGGCCAAAGCTTTTGGGTAATGAAATACTTTTATTTTCAAAACATGTTTTTGGGAGAAAAAGCATGGGGAAGCCCAGCCCTCAGTATTCTCCTTGGATGACATTTTCTTTTCATGGTTGGATAACATCGCTGGGCCAATTTGGAATACTTCCTCATGTTTTTCAAAATAAAATACTAGGATTATACATTAGTGTTCTTGGAAAGGAAAATACAACATTAGCACATTAGACATAATAAGGAACACGGAACAAGTAAAACCCATGACAACTCATGTGTAAGGGAATGCTTTGGTAGTGCCAGCCTTGGAGCTAAACATCCTTGGATTCCTCGTCTTCAGCAGACTCGAAGTACTCGCATGCAATGACCACTTCGTTGAAGTTACGGAAGTGCAGCCCATGTAGCCAACAACGACAGTCGCGGGACAAGGCTTCTACAAACTACTTCATCAATTCTTCTTCGGCCAGTTCGGGGTGAATTTGCATTATGAAAGCCTTCCACCTTCCTGCATATGTTCGGAAATCTTCCATCGGTTTTCTTTCGAATTGGGCCGAGTTTTCGCATGGTAGCTCAGTTCCAATCTGGTCTCGGTACTGATGCAGGAATGTGGAGGTTAACTTGCTCCAATCTTCTATGAGATGAATATCTGCTGTGAAGAACCATTGTAGTGCAAATCCTGTAAGAGTTTCTTGGAACGCCTGAGTTGTAAACAACGTCGGGCTATAATACTGACTCATTTCGGCGTAGAGATACTGTAAGTGAGCCACAAGGCAAGTCGTGTCGTTATATTTGTGGAGGTCAGGTATCCACATTTCTATGGGGGTCAGGATCCTACGAGAGTGAGACGGGCCTGATAGGTCTTGGGTGAGCCACTGATTTTCCCACTGCATACCCATTGTAGCGTCGAATTCTTCTTCTTCTTCAGGGATGTTGGACTCTACCGAGATCACTCCATTGCTTTCTTCAGAGCCGAAATCATTGAGGGAGGATGGGGCATTTAGGCTATTCTCACAGTCGGGCGACGAGCTTAGCACTTCGTCGGGATTGTAGCGGATAAAGATGTATTCCTCTTCTTCTGACGGGTCTTCATCTTCGGATGAGAGCAAGAAACAGTTATAAGATAAACTGTCAGTCTTGCCATCGAAATAGCGCTGGAAGTCCTTGGGATGGTATTCTAGGGGCGGGAAGTCTTCAAGATTATACTCCAGGGGACGGCTGCCTTCAAGGTTGTATTCCTGGGAATGCTCGAAGCTTTGGTACGGTAGCTCGTTGTCGGATGACGTATCAATCTGGCTAGGCTTTCTTTTCTTGGTCCCCGGTCCAGGCCTTTTGAGTGAGGCCTTACGTTTAGCTAGCTCAATTTTATTGCAGGAAGTGAGAGATATTAAGGTTTCACTATCTGAGTCACTTTCCAGGTTGGTAGGGGTTGGTATTCTTTGGACCCTGGCTCTTGGGGTAAGTCTGGGGAGTTGTTTTGTCATGCCCCAGTCTTGAACAGGCTCTGAACCCACGACCTCGTACAAAGGCTCCTTGCCTTTCCTAGTGGGGAACTCTTCAGTAACCGGATGCTGCTTAATTACCCATTCATTATGCACGGTTTCCTCGATATGTTTTTCTCCTGTCTCCACAATTAACAACCTCTCACGTTCCACGGTCATTGGCTCTTCGTAGGGCAAGGCTACGTCAGGGCTGACGTCAATATCACATTCTCGATGGAAAACATGAATTAGTTCCTTCTAGGTTTTGAGAGGACTAATCTTCCTGATAATGTACCATTGTAAAGCAGGACTGGTCAGGCTCGATTGGTATGATTGAATCATCCTTTGGACCAGGCAGGCCTGTAGGTAGGCTTCTGGGCGGGAGGTATCAGCATACCTTTCACATTCAAGCGCTTCGAATTTTTCAGGGATCTCGAAATCAGAGTAGTCAGATAAGTCGATGGGATTCTGCCCCTGTAGCTGGCTTAACTTTTTCATGATCTTTTCAAGTTGTTCATAGTATTGGCTAGTTTGTAGCACATCTGTAGGGGTCACGACAGTGCTTAGGGCAATTACAGAATTAGGATCATCATGGGTGGATTTTATCTGCCTCGAGAGCTGTTGAAGAGTAATGGACATTTGCCCTACGCCGTCTTCAATGTGGGCAAGGCGATTCCGCACTTCATTCTAATCAGACCCTATCATGAGGGGCCAATCGTGGGTGGTTGACGGTTGATGATTCATAATTGCCTGTGTGCGAAAGCAGTGAATAAGCATAGAGCAAGCAAAGATTGACCCATGGCAACGATCTATCTACTTTCATTTATCAAAAGAGGATTTTACAAACTCCTTGACATCTAGAAATTGAAACAACAGAGTACTAGACACTAAAGAAAGGTCCCGAGACAATGGGATAAAGTTTTCACAAAAACTTAAAGAGACATGACTACTAGAACATATGCGACAAGGGGTTTTGTGAAAGCTGCTAGCTTCCTTGGACTGGCTCTGAGCTAAGTATTCGGCCCACTTCTTTTTGCAAAAGCTCTACTCGCTCGCGCGAGCTGCTCTCTCTGATTGAGCGAGGGATTGATGGCTTCCACGTTGTCGGGACGTGATAGTTGTGGATGTAAGATGCAGAGGCGTGGTGGGCTTTCTCCTCTCCTTCAAGTCCTTCAGGTATCACAATCTTTTTGCGATGGCATTTGTCCCAGATTTCTTCGGCAATAGAGATTTCGAGTGTGTAGTCATGGCTTGCGTTGAAAAGGATTGGAGGGGTTCTCCTTCTGGAAGGCGGCGGGATCCTCTGGAGGGCTCCAAACTGTCGTGCCACCCAATATGGGTGATAGGAAATGGCGCCGGTGCATCCGAGTAGTGGAACCGGGTAGTAGGGCTTGAAGCAAGCCCTCTTTTCATGGAACCAACCGGCACACCACTGGAATGTCTCAGGAGCTAGATTTCTCAGGAAGTCGACCCAATGCAAAGAGGTTTGATTAGGAATGTAAGGTCCTAAAACCATGAATTTTTGTAATGGATGCTCAGAAGTGTTTGTTTCAGACGATCGCATGATGCCCCGGTATTCGCTCAAGTGAGAAAAGAACCAGACTTGTAAAATTTCTGGAGAGGCTCGCATGATTTTTTCCATGTTATCTTTAAAACGATCAAAGGACAAGAATGTTTCGGCTAAAATCATGTTGACATAGTTTGCCCCCCACAAGATTTGATTAACGATCCAAACCATCTTAGGACTTATGGCATTCCTTTGGTGAGGGAAAACGATGAGTCCGAAAAATGCCAGGAGGAAAATCTCACTTCTTTTAGCCATGGACTGATTTTGAAAACATTCATTCAAGAATTCGAAAGGGCAGTTATTATTGTTGTTTTCAAGAATTTGTCTCATAACATGAATTTCGGCTCCTAAAAACCGTGCCAACCCGCGCCATGGGAGGGGGCCTGTCGATGGCCTGACCAACTCTTTCTCAAGGGGCATTCCAGTGATGATGTTGTATTCTTCCAAGGTCGGGGTTAGCTCAAACCTTCCAAACATAAAGGTAAGTGTCCTGGGGCACCATAAATGTGCAATGGCTTGTATGACTTCAGGGCGAACAGTGATGCGGATCAATGAAAGGAGATGGCCGAGCTTGGCCTTCACGCGCTCCTGAGCAAGCTGGTCTAACTGACCCCACCATCTGAAGAGCTCCGCCTTAGGAGTAGGAATGAACTGGATGTCATCTTCCCCCATCGCATATAAATCGGGATTTTGAAAAGCTTATCCTAAATCGCCATGGGCCAATAAAAAAGACTGAGTAAAAAGTAAATAAATTACTTTGTTTTTAAGTAAAATGATAAGCATAAAGACATACACATGAGATGTGTGGCTCGATTTCTAACTCAGAAGGCTTGTTGAAATTAAAAGGGCATCTGCCGGTCGCAGTCTCGCATTAGCAGCGTACCCCCTTAACCTCGGCTAAGAAGTTCGGGGAAAAGAAAGGCAACCTCTACATTGCAGTCTCGCGTTTAATGCCGTATCTTTCTTAACATCATCCTAAAAATCCTATGGCGGCCCAAGTCCGGCGGCCGGGTTGTGTGTGCCATGTGTAGTGTTTAAAACAGTAAAGCATGCACAACAGTTTATAATCACAAGACAATTTAATTTAAGCAAGCTTAAAATAAATTTCTAAGCTCTTGACCTGTAAAAAAAAAAAAAAAAAAGAAAAAACTAATTTAGTAAAGAATTTAAATAAGATAAATATGGCCTAAGTCCTCAAAGTCCCCAGCGGAGTCGCCAAGCTATTGCGACCTCTTTTTTTCGAGGGCGCCCGGCCGGATCGAATACGAGCGCCTAAGGAAGCTAATGACTTGGCTGGATTTAATTAAAGCCTGGACTCTCCCAAATCCGTCAATTTACGACTTTAAAATATTTAATTGTAAATCGATTTTTAAACTGGAGTCGCCACTAATCAATTTGGGGTAGGCTGATTAGAAACCCAAGCGAAGTATCAGGAGAAATACTCGCTCCTACGCAACCAGAGAAATTAGAATCGGGGACTTGATTACACTAGTTAATCACTAATGCCCTTTCGGTACCTAATCTTGTTTAAACTCTAAGGTTTTTGGGATGTTTGAGGATTTTCCATGCATTTTGGAAAAATCACATTTTTGGGGTATTTCTCATTTTTTGGACATAAAAGGGATTTTTGGAGTACTTTTTGGAAAAATATAAGTCTTTTTTGGTATTTTATGAAAATTTTGGGTTTTTTTATGAATTTTGGCATTTTTGGGATTTTTTGGTATTTTTTGATTTTTGGAAAATATTAAAATATTTTAATATTTTTGGACATTTTGGAAAGTAATAATTTTTGTTGATTTTCTAAGTATTTTTTGAAAATAAATTATTTTTTTTTGTTTTTTATTTTTTGGGAAAATAAAACATTTTTTGAACATTTTAAAACATTTTTTTTATTTTTGGAAATTAAAATGATTTTTTAAATGATTTTTATATTTTTTAAAATTATTTTGGAAATTAAAAAAAAAAATTGAAAACCAACCCGGGTCGGATCCATGGGTCGGATCCGCCCCCGGTCGACCCGAAACGCGGACGGGGGCCACGTTTTGGGGCGGGGTCTCAAAACGGCGCCGCGGTTGGGCGTGGACGCCGGACCCGGCCCGACGACCCGGCTCTGGAACCCCAATCCCGCTCCCCTACGAACGATGTCGTTTCTGTTGCTTCACCAAAACGGCGTCGTTGCTGTCTGACTTGGAGACCCGGGTCCCGGGGTGAAACCCTACCCGGTCCGACCCGGTTTCCAACCCGACTCCCCGTGAAACGACGAAACGACGCCGTTTTGGGGTGCAGTCGACCCGACCCGACAAGCTTTGCGACCCGACTCCGGCTTCTCCTAAGATGACGCCGTTTAACAGACGCCCGGCCCGAATCCGACCCGACTTCACGACCCGACAACTCCGCAAAACGGCGTCACATCCAAGCCCCTCGCGGATGCCCGACCCGGATCCGGACCCGACCCGTGACCCAGCCTTCCGTCGCCTTTGCTGGCTTGCGAACCCTACCCGGATTTTGGGACTCGAATCTGCTTCTTGACCCGGAAATCGCAAACCCTAGGGTTTGTGAATCCGCGGCGCCGAAGGGGGGAAAATGGGGGCAAAGGCGGCGACGGCGGCCATGGCGACGATGGCTACGGTGGCCGGACTAAGGAGAGAGGGGCGGTGATGGCGTGCTACGTGGCAACGGCGGTGACGACGGCGAGCCTTCGCATGGATCTCCTCCTCCTGCGTCTCTCCCTCTCTCTCTCTCTCTTTCTCTCTTCTCTCTCTCTCTCTCTCTCTCTCTCTCTCTCTCTTGCTCGCGCTTGCAACTGGCTTCGGCGAGGGCTCGGGTCTCAACCGCGAGCTCTCGGCCCCTCTGAAGTCTCTCAAAGGGTGTCCAAGACCCGTGATTTCAACCCAGCTCTCCTCCTTGCTCCCCCTCGTGTCGAATCGAAGGGGGTGGGGGAGGGCCTATTTATAGGCCAAGGGTGGCCGGCCAACGGAGCTCTACCGGGGGGACCGCCGCGGCCCGGTCGGCCGGACCGGCATCCCATCCGACACGTCCCGTCAGCCGGCCACTTCCCCTGCTCCCCCACGTGCTCTGCTCTTCCTCCTGCCCTGCGCGATTTGCGCCGCGCCTGCTCGCGCGTGCTGCACACGCGAACAGGTGAGGAAGACGACCCGGCGGGTCGAGCGCGGGTCGGGCGCGGGAGTGGGTCGACCTGCGCGGGCTGCCTCCCCTTTTTTTTCCTCTTTCTTTCAATTTTTTGTTTTCTTATGTTTTTTTGGTTTTTTTCTGTTTTTTTTTCTGGTTTTTCTGCTTTTCCTTCGGTTTTTCCGGTTTTCTTTAATTTTTAGTTTTCTTCTGTTTTTTTAATCAAAATGAAAGAGAAATAAGACCAAAAAAAAGCAATTATAATAATAATAATGATAAAAGACTAATTAAAAAGATAAAAAAACAAAAATTAGGCGTTAACAGTCATAAGGGCACCGTCCCTACATAATTAATAGGGGGTATGAACTACACCTCAATGGTATGGCGCCAATGACACGTCCTTGCGATGATACAAAAGCCTCTTGGATAGGGTTGACCTGAGTCGAAGAAATGACGTGAATTGGCACATATTTAGCACATATGAAGCTTTCATCTTGTTAAATAAAAAATACAACGTTTTAGGATAGCAAGAGTTGACACATGGTTAATGTCCTAGTCCACTGGGAGCTTCTCCAATCACAAATGCTAGAAAATATAACTCTAAGAGAGAATTAAGATGCATGAAGATGGGTTGACAGGCTTAGTCTATACCTGGGTCGGTCGGAGAATATAAGGTCGTGGGTCTTCATGATGTCAAGTGCACAATCAGCGGATGATACGACGAGGACGGGCGAGCTCCTGAAGTGGAGCATCATCGAGGGGCCATAGCGCCTCGACAGGGCTTGGAGCGAGCAGTGAGGATAATCGCCGAGCTGGTGGAGGTTCTCGATGATTAGGAGCTTCAACAGTGACAGCGAGGGAGTGAAGGAGAGTAGCGGTGAGGCATTGAAGCTCAACATCACCGGTGGCGACGGTGGTTTTCCACTGTTTCTGCGTCCCAACTGATTTTAGGGTTGTGAAGACGAGGGGTGAAGGAAAAAGATAGCGAACATGTGAACTTATATTGTTCGTGCTGTTGTGGAGCTCCACGTGAATTCTCCTATGTAGAATACCAGGATATTTCCTGTCTTGTTCACTTGCCATATAAATGAATTGACTCGTTGCCCTCCGGTAATTTTGAATGAACAGCTCTAACTAAGGATAAATAAATATTTACTATTCTTTTGCCTTGTGATCACTATACATGACCAACAACGATCTTCTTACGAATTGAGACAAATATATTAATATAATTATCATTATTGGTAGATCGATATTGTACCTCTTTGCAAAAATTTTATCTTTTTGCCCGATGTGTAAGGAATGATATTAAATTTTAATCGATTGTTCGAAAGCAAGTCGACTAAAAGGAGTTGAACGCGAAAAGATGCACGCATCCATTTTCACAAAACTTACAAAAATATCAACATCATCGACCGCGACTCCGCCTCGAAATGGAACTATCACTCGCTGATGACCTTGCTAGTTTCGTCTAAAGAAATAAAAATCAGCCAGAAAAAGGAGTTTCCGTAGTTCATTTGTCCAAGAACGAAACGGACAGAATTTTATCTGATCTGCAAGAGCGACGCGAAAGGCGAACCAAGAAGATGGCGTGCTTTTCTTGCGACCCCGCCTCATATTGATTAGTGGTTTATGGGTCAGTGTCATAATAGATTGGAAACGGATCGAGACATGTCGAATTGTGTTTGGCTTTTAAGTTAGTGTCGCCTTCATGTCATCTCGGATTCAAGTTTCCCTCTTTTAGTGGATTCCGTGTTCTGATCTTGTAGAAAATTCAATTGTACTTTCACAGTTTAGTAAACGAAAATCGTACAAAGCTGAACTTTAATTGGTTTGTCCCTAATGGGGATTTGATTAAATGTCTCAGGGAAGGTTTCTCGAGATAATCATCACGGCTGTGAATCAAACGTTGCCATTACAGTTGGTTTGGCAGAGTAGAGACCGGGATGGGTCACGGCTGGTGCTTTGGTATAGAAGCTGTTCCGAGATGGTGATGATGGTTGGTCCTGGCATTGCACAGCTGCCATACAAAGCAACGAGGAAGAGATAAAAATTCATAAATAAATAAGTAGTTAAAAAAATATTAAAGTATTATTAAAAATTGTTCACGTCAATTACGGTCATGCCACGTATAACAGTCACAACCGACGTCCATGTTAGCAGTTACTAGACAAAACTGACTGGATTAAGTGAATTTGCACAAATACAAAAATTTTATGACTCAACTGGTCAGAAAAAAAAAAAAAAAAAAAAGAATTTATGACCGAATTGACATAATTGTGATAAATTTAAGACTTTTGAAGTAATTCTCTCAAATTTAAAGAGAAACGGGAATTTCTTACCTTGATATATCTATCACTTTTCAATTATGTATGGACTGACAATTTGTAATTGGAAAAAAAAAAAAAAAACAAAGAGAGCCATTATCCATCATTAATTCTTGCATTTAATTAAAAAACATTACAAATCAATCGCAAATTGGTACAGAACCGTTACTAAACTATTATAAAACATTACAAAACCATTATAGATTAACGACGGATGATTATTACAAATTGATCATGGTGAAATATCATTACATAAATATTCGCCTCGAATTTACAACAATACATATAAGGTAATGACGATGGTCTTAACTAGGGAATGGAGTGGCAACAGCAAGGAGATGAACTTTCCTGTGGATTGTAAGACCAGTGCATTCGGTCATGTCCAAATCCTCCGCTTTCAGACCCTCGGGCAGTGCCCAATCGAACTTGTTCACCAGATTTGCCAAGACAAGTTCGTTGGTCGCCATCGCGAATGACGTACCGGGGCAACCCCTCCTCCCGGCCCCGAAAGGAATCAGCTCGAAATCCTGTCCCTTGAAGTCCACCGAGCTGTTCAAGAATCTCTCCGGCTTGAACTTGTCTGGCTCGTCCCACGTACTGGGGTCCCTCCCGATGGTCCACGCATTCGTGATCACCATAGTCCCCGCTGCGATGTCGTAGCCTTGGATTTTGACGTCCCGGGTGGACAGTCGTGGGACGAGGAGCGGGATCGGAGGGTGTAGGCGCAGGGTCTCTTTGAGGACTGCTCGCAAGTAATGCATTTTCTCCAAGTCCGCATGGGTTATTTTAGGCTTGCCGTTGGCGATTTTGCGAACCTCAGTTTGGAGAATGTTCACGGCACGAGGGTGCCTTAAGAGCTCGGTCATTGCCCACTCCAGGACTGTGTACGTTGTATCAGTTCCAGCAGCAAATATATCCTGCACAAGCACAAGTGTACTTGATAATCAATCATCATGGATAACTAATGATGCTTATCGCTTCATTCAATTATGACTCATAAGTACTTTTGAAACACGAGTCACAACTGAATGAAGCGATATATATATATATATATATAGAGAGAGAGAGAGAGAGAGAGAGAGAGAGAGAGAGAGAGTGAGAGAGAGAAATTCTACTATGATTTAAAAGATTAGTATATAAATTTGTGAGATATTTCCAAATCCACAAGAATTTATCAAATAAAATTGTAATTTGTATTTTAGAATTCTCTTAATTAAGTCATCAACTCGGTTACCTAACTAATTTTGATAGGCACAAAAAACAAATAGTTATATTTTTTTATTCCTAATTAGGAAAAATTTTCATTTAGTGTTATATGATTTGCAGGGTAGAAACATGAACATCATCCAAAATTAAGTTAAATTAAATGTAAGTATAGTTTATATTTGTGATTCTTCTATAAGCAATTGATTGGAGAAAATTTCTTTCAAAAAGTATGGTGGACAGTATTATTGTTGTGATTTATTCTAAGTCGGTTGTGGAAAAAGTTAGTGATCGATTTATAGACACGAGAGAAAACCTAATTCTTTAAATTTTTGGGATGAAATAGCCTCAACACCATCCAATAATTATCTTGGAAGAAAAAAATTTGATTGCATGAGATCGTTGGTGGAGAAAAGAGGGAGCTTACCAAGACGAGTGCTTTGATGCTATCCGCACCAAAAGCAAAACCAACAGTTTTTTCCTTCTCAATGTCCAGCAAAACGTCCACAAAGTCTCTCCTATCTTCACCTCCGCCGCCGATGCTCTTCTCCTCCATCTTCCTCCGATGCTCCTCCGCCACCTCATTGAGGAACTGGTCGAACTCCCTCGCGACCCGCTCCACTTTTGCGTCTAGACCAGTTAGCTTGTTGATCCACCCAAGGCTCGGAATGAAGTCCCCAACGTTGAAAATGCCCAGCAACCCCATCATATCCGCTAACAGTCCCTTGAACTTCTTGCCCTGCATGCCTTCGCTGTACTTCCACCCCAGAGCCGTCCGGCATATGATGTCGTTCGTCAACGACGCAAACAAGTCGCTCAGGTCCACCGAGCGATGCTGCTTGATCTTGTCCATCAACAGAGAGATCTCCTCTTCTTGGACCGTCCGAAACGAGTGGACCCTCTTGTTGCTCAGCAGCTGGAGGACGCAGATGCTCCTCATTTGCCTCCAGTACTCGCCATACGGCGCCAGAGACACGTCCTTGCGGTGGTACAAAAGCCTCTCCGACAGGGTTGACCTGAGTCGAAGAAATGACATGAATCGGCACAAGGTCAATGTCCATTTCTGTAGTCCACCGGGACCTTCTCCATGATAGATACCAGAAAATATAACTCTTAACAGAGAATTAAGATGCATGAACATGGGTTGACAGGCTTAGCCTATACCTGGGTCGGTCGGAGAAAATGAGGTCGTGGGTCTTCATGATGTCCCGTGCACAGTCGGCGGAAGATACGACGAGGATGGGCGCGCTTCCGAAGTGGAGCATCATCAAGGGGCCATAGCGTCTTGACAGGGCTTGGAGCGAGCGGTGAGGGTAATCACTGAGCTGGTGGAGGTTACCGATGATAGGGAGCTTCGGCGGTGATGGCGGAAGGTGAAGGTTAGCAGCAGCGGCAGAAGAGAAGAGGAAGCGGAGGCATTTGAGGGTGAGGAAGGTGATGAAGAGGACGAGTGTGATCGAGGCCAGCGAGGGTGTCAAGGAGAGTGGCGGTGAGAAGTTGAAGCTGAACATTGCCGTTGGCGACGGTGGTTTTTCGCTGTTTCTGCGTATCGAGTGAGTGCCTATCCTTTGAGGGTTGTGAAGACGAGTGGTGGAGGGAAGGGGAGCGAACACGTGGATTTATATTGCTCGTGCTACTGTGGAGCTCCACATGAATTTTCATATATAGAATATCAGGAAATTTCCCATCTTGTTCACTTGCAATGAGAGAGAATTGACTCGTTCGCCTCCGGTAATTTTGAATGAACAGCCTTCCTAAGGATAAACACATATTTGCTATTATTTTGCCTTGACCACTACACATGACCAACAACGTTTTCTTCCGGATGCGACAAATATATGGATATTGTTATCATTATTGGTAGATTGATTTTGTAATCATCCTCTAAATATCTACTTTTTTGGGCCAACTAGTTCATCTTTGACAAAACCTCTTATCTTTTTTTTTTTTTTTTTAATGAGTAAGTTATTATAGTTTGAAAGAAAGTATACTGAAAGGAGTTGAACGCGTGAATATCCACGTGTTCATTTTCACATAACTTACATATATCCCTCAACATCATCCACGGCGAGTCAGGCTAGAAATGGAATTATTACTCGCTGATGGTCAATGACCAACTAGAGACAAAGGAAGGTGAGGTCGATCCCCCCTGGCCATTGGTGAGGGTGAGCCTCGTCGGCCCTTCGTGAGGCTCGACCTCATTGTGGCTAGCAAGGTCAAGGCTCGCCCTCGCTTCTCGTCAGTCACCTTCTTGAGGCTAGAGGGAGGAGAGAGGAGGAAAAATAAAAAGAAAGAAAAAAATATTAAAATAAAAAATATTTTAATATTATTAAAAATAGTGCATGTCAATACTGGTCACGTTACATAAGATGGTTAACATTCCCGTTAGCGATCTCCGATCAAAATTGGCTAGAGTTACTAAATTGACATAAATGCAAAGTGTTTATAACTTAATTAGCACAATTATAATAACTTCACGATTATTTTAATAATTTTCCCTTTATTGATGATCTTCTCAGTTTTGTCTAAAGAAAAAAATTAGCCGAAAAAGGAGGAGTCGAAATTCATTTGGCCACGAACGAAATGGACAAAAACCAAATACAAATTGACTTTATTTTGCCTGATCTTGCGACCCCACTTCATATTGATTGGGGGGTTATGAGTTGTGTCATTATGATTTGGGAAATGGATCGAGACATGTCAAATTGTGTTAATTTTTTAAGTTGATATTGCCTTCATGTCATACAAGATTGTAGTTTCTCTCTCTTTGTAAATTCCTTGTGCTCTGATCTTGTTGGAAATTCATTTGTACGCTCAAAATTTAGTGAACAAGATTTATTTAAAGCTGAAATTTTTATTCATTTGCCCTAAATGCTGATCCCTTTTTCATTAAATATCTCATAGAGGGTTTCTCAAGATAATCAACACAGTTGTCAGCCAAAAATTATAGTTACAGTCGGTTTGACGGGATAGAGACCATGGATCATGATGGTGTTCTGGTATAGACGCTGTTTTGAAATGGTGATGGAATAAAATTAAAAATTGTCATATCTCTCTCTTTCGTCTTCACGATAACACCATGCAATATTATTTTGGGGATTTTGGTCTCTTTTCTCCGTTTATAACCAACAAGGTGAAGTTCAGAAAATTATAACATACACCTCCAATATAAAGAAAACTTTACGCAGACGGTTTAATCCACCCTAAATTTGAGGATTTGAGCTACCTAATCCCTCACTAAACATCAAATCCAAGGTGGATTAGACCGCATGATTAGATATTATTTTTCCTTTCTTATAGTCTTTGCCGCGTTGATCTGATATTTTGTCGCCAAGTACTTGTCGTTCCGCATCTGATCCCTCTCCAAATCTCGGGATTATGGCAATCGCAGGGTCTGCAGGTCTGCAGCGTTCACGTACTGCTCACGTACTCTACTCCCCGCCCCCCCAACAATGGACAAGGAAGCAAGGACAAAAAGGCTCGACTTGGACTCGATCTTGCTTCTTCCACCCTCTCCTTAATCAGTCAAACATGGGGTTCCCCAAACATCCTTAAAAATTAACGCGCGTTATTGAATAATTAAAGTTGCAAGAGGACAAAATTAGGGTTTAATCTCTCTGTTTCGTAGTTCTTGCGGACGGATTGACCTGCCATCGGCTGCGTTCGGTTGAGCTTTGGTGAATGCATCATTTCCCCCAAAAAATTTTGGCTCAGGGTGTATTTGTTCGAAGCGTCGCAATCTTTTTTTTCCCCTTGTCACCATTACTGTTATATGGTCATCGCGTACTCTTTCTACTTGTCAATTAACCGTGTAAAGAAAATGAAAGAATAAATTGTAGTTCCGATTTTATAGGAGAGGTTGAGAAGGCGTACATAGTACACATTTAAGTAATTGTTGTTCTGTAAGACCATTATAAAAATGTAATTTTTGTTTTCCTTCTAAACAAATATGATATTGTTATTTTTTCCTGGAGCATGGTTAGTTTCTAACATCGCTTCCGACTCTAGGCCCTTTACTAGTCAGTCCCAGTATAGCCCCAAGATGACTTTTTTTTTCCTAAACGAGCCCTCGGTAATGTGACAAAGATTCCTTTACAAATCACCAATTAGCTCAAATCAAATGATGCAGTCCCATATATATGAAACAACATGAAGGGTTAAGTGCAACACTTACTGCTGGATTTTATAGACCACTTGCGTCAGATATTTAAGAGAAATTCGTGCTTCAATGTGGCCGAATGATATATAATTGGACTAACTTATGTGTAAAATATCAAATGAATCAAGTTTCAAGCAAGTTGGCGTCTTCCAGAGGAAGTCGTGTTCAAAATACTAAAAAGGGGGTCGGCAAATCAGAGAGCGGGTCTTTTAATTTTTCTACGTTCTTGTCGAGTCCAATGCACACTGCACTTTATCTCTACAGTCGAGAGTCAATGTTCTTATTTATGTTTTGGTATGGGGATTGTTAACATTATCCTGGCCAATAAAAATGTTAGAAATCACGGGATTTGGCTATGCTAGGAGGGTCATCCCAAGTTGAACCTACATAAATACTTTTTTTAAGGTTTTGAGGGTAAGTGAGTATCTTAATGAATTCTTGAAATTGAGCTCTTAGATTACAATATCACGAAAGAACTTTGTATCTCTTTGATGGATTCGATTGAATCGTGAGTCCTATCCCATGTATCTTAAGGTGGATTTTCTTTGGTGATGAATATTCATGTTGTCATACTTGTGTTACATTCTAAATTGCCGACTCTTTTTAGATCAGTATCGCAAAGAAGAAACAAAAGTACATGGAGAGGAAAGACTAAAATTGGGAACATCGTTTGGGATGGCTCAGTAAGTATTTGTCAGGAACCAACAACGACATGGTCAACACCATAATGCACTTTGACGTGGCTTGCGCATTGCTGAAACGTGTACTGCAAGAAAGCGATTCTAAAGGAAACAATTGAATAAGTGCCCCCACCTCAACTTGAACATTACAAAATGGTCATGAGATTTGGTCTTCAAGGGGCCGGCAGAGTGAGAATCAAACGCCTGGCCTAAAAGAAACCGAAGGTGGCCGGCTCAATTTGTATGCTTAATTCAAGCTTTTAGAGTTAGGTCATGAGAGTACAAGTCTTTGTGAATCTCTTTTTATTCCGACATAGATGACTTGCAGTTGACCGGATCGAACATGTGGAATTAGTTCGGTGATCGGAAGGTGACTTGGAATGTATGGTCGTAACTGCAAAACGGTCAAGAAAGGAAAAAAGTAAGTCGATAATAAGTTAGATACCATTGAGACTATATCAATCAACCGTCCCTAAAGTCTAAAAATTTCTTAATTACAAAGTTAAGATAAGCGTGGTCATCTAAATGCATAAATTTGCATTTTCGTCGTTTAGTGAAGAGGAACGGAGTACAACAGAAGATACGAGTTATCCATTCTTGACTTCACGTCTACGCAAGATGGCTTCACTCTTATCTAACGGAAGTAACTAAATTTTTATGACTATATTTGTTTAGTGAAAAACAAATTATTTATAATACATTTTCCTAAAATTGATCACTTGTCTCGCTTACAAAATGGAATGAACAAAGAATATTCTAATTGTCCGTGAAAATATTAGATATAAATTATTATCGGTAATGAAGATATTTTCCATTGACTACTTATTTCTAATAACACAAACAATCATTTATAATAAAAAATTAAATTAATTATTTTTTACGAAATAAATGAAGATCAACTGTGACCTACATGCACGTGTCTTTGAACAAAGGGTTGGATCATAATTTTTATTGGCATGCCTTTCAACGAATCTGCAAGTCCTTTCGTCAAATATAATTGGCCAATTCGTTATAAATATATTGGATTTATTTAGAGGGAGAAGATGGTGACCTTGATGGACTTTACTAATCTGACTAGTCTTGGGAATTCCTGACAGATCATACCAAGTAATTAGCAAGCATGAAGTCTATAGCATCAAACTTGTTATACCAACTGAACAAATATTACATAGACAACTACATTCCATAGGTGTTTGTACATGTCATATCCTTCTATGATTAGGATTTATAAGGAGCCAACTGATACCTGGAAATTACGAGAAACTTAAGCTCGCCTAATTGCTTCT
The DNA here is from genome assembly GCA_014182555.1 of Eucalyptus erythrocorys. NCBI lineage: Eukaryota > Viridiplantae > Streptophyta > Magnoliopsida > Myrtales > Myrtaceae > Eucalyptus > Eucalyptus erythrocorys. The sequence continues at coordinate 1,617,145 of CM024598.1, forward strand.
AACTATTAAAGAATTCTTTAGCACTCATCTTATGAACTACACGTGTATAATTTTCTCCAAAGTCACTTGTGTCTTATTTTTTCGTGGATCTTGAGGACCGATTGACCTCTCATCATCCCAATCTTTCCCCTTTCAACGTTGCCGTTAGATGGTGTTAGCTCCTACCTTTTGGTGACCTCCTTGCGTCATTCATTGCTTAGGAGATGACCTCGATCCTTCAACGAAAATATCGGTATGCATTTGTATATTAGGAGCATTTTCATTTAGTAGCATTAATCCCATGTAAATTGCATGTTAAGATGCATGTGTAAGTGAGTTGTGTTAAAAAAAAAATCCCATATAAGAAAATTAATGTAATGCAGAATAGTTAATATATTATAGTTGGCTCATAACTCATTAGCTTAAACTTTTGAGTAAAGGTGGATTCAACTAGATATATTGACGAGTTTAGACTGGAGCTCTCTCTTGGTGATCTCCCCAAGTGAAAGTGTCGGAATTTTGCTGCTCGCCCCTAACAAATGGTATCAAAACTGATTGTTGTGCCCTTTGACCTAAGCCCGACATGTGAGAGGTAGATTGTTGAGGTTTATCCCACACTGGTTGTGGAAGAAGCAGATGGTTAGTTTGCACCTCTTGAGCAAGTTTTTGGGGTGAGAGAAACTCAAGACCAAAAGCCTAGGTTACCAACAAGTCTGTACCCAATAGTCACTCAGAAAGGGTTGTTGCGGCCTCCGACCTAAGCCCAATGTGTGAGGGAGAGATTACTGGGGTTATTAGAGCTTCCATGGTTGCGATTTCCGAGTAGGTGGATATTATGGTGTAGCAATGTGGGCCTGCAGTAGTGAAATTGGGCCAGAAGGATACTTGAATGAAGGGAGAGCAAACTTAACACTAAAGCTCACACATGAGAGGGAAATTGTTAGAATGCACGTGTAAGTGATTTGTATCAGAAAAATCCCACATCATAGAATTAATGTGATGTAGAGTAATTAATCTATCCTAGTTGGCTCATAACTTATTGGCTAAAGCTTTTGAGTGAAAGTTGATTCAACTAGATATATTGACAATGTCATGTCACGGGAATGCGGCAACCGCTTTATCGAGATTAATTTGTGACATCCCAAGAGGCGTCGCCGTTCCATTGGTTTTTATCTTTCCTTTAAGCATATGTGGGAACGTACAACTCAATCACCCACTCAACAATGTCGAATAGATAGTAAGGAAAACACACATCAACTATACATCTTATATGCTTCATTTATATATATCAGAACAATTCATTTACAAGCCCACTTTTTTAGGGTCATTTTGATTTTCATCCCGCACAAAAAGATATAATGGAGGAGGGTTAGTCCTAACTCCTTCTATGAGAGTAGCTACCAAAAATGATTCCCATCAAAAGCTAGTGTCCTCATGGTTGGGGCTTGGGCTCTAGGTTGTAATCTGGGTCGGACTCAGGGTGTCACACCCCGAACCCCAGGTACACGCACATCCCTCGGCGATCGATTAAAAATGCGACATCCCAGGATATGTTGCCAAACCATTCTTTGTATCTTTCAATTAAGCACATGCGGAAGCGAATTAAATAACCCCCCTCGGGTCAACAAACATAGGGATAGTAAAAACATACCACAATTTTTTCACAAACTACAATTTACATGTATACCATGTTAACCTTATGAGTTCATATATCTAAGTTTGCCTCAAAAAGGAACTCCTAGGTGACCTACACCCGGACCCTTTCGACTCGGGCTTTGGATCCATCACGACACCGTCCGGGATGTTGATATCCATGGGGTGACCTACTTGCTCATCTTTGGTTCCTATGGGCAGTCCATCAAAACCCTACAAGGGACCCTCCCAAGCACCGTTCGGCTCATTGATAAACCAAGTCTTGAAGCGATGAGGCACCACATTAAAGAATCCCTCATCGACCCAAACCGTAGTCACAACCAACTCGCAAGTTCGGTTGGTCCCGAGGATAGGGTAGAAGGTACTCTCTACCTCTATATCCCTTGGAACCCCAAAACGAATTGGGCGGATCTCCATACTAAGGACCTAAAAATATTTAACTATGACAGAGTAAGATAAAATCTCAGCAAGTTAAACCCTAAGCCTCGATTAGGACGCAAATTCGTCCCAGAGGCAACCTAAACAAGCACCACAAACAAAATCACCTTGCCTCGGCATACCCCTGTAGGTTAGCATATCACATATGCCATTATCAATATCATAAGCATAATCAACAACCAGAACACAAAGTTCTCACCCTTCAAACATTCATATGGGTCCCGATTATAAGGTAAAACCATTTTGACACGTCCCATACCATGTCTAATAGTTTTACCCCATAATCAAGCGCAATATAGCACAATTATTCACAAGTGTTCTGATTACTACGACCCTTCGGCGACGGCCAACACAAAAGTCGACGATCATCCGGTGTAACCGGGCATCATCTTGCCCCATCAGGCACAGCAACGTCTAGCAACCCCCGCCTAGACGGCATTCCATAAAGAAGCATCAGTCCGGCCTCAACCACGACTCAACATCTCGTTGATGTGGGGGCATCCGAACTTAATATGGCATCGTCCCACATAATCATATGCATCAGACAAGCACTTATTTAGCTAAGAATAACATACTTTGTTTTCAAATGCCTTGTTTCAAATAATGAACATGCCCAACTTTTCTTCCTATTAAAAATTCCGGTAAAGTAATCGTATGTGGTCATATATTCAAAATTGAACCGTCAAACTTAATACACTCCCATTTTAAAACTCAACGGTTTTATATAGTACATAAAAGTTGGCGTCCAAACCCGACACCTCACATTTTTCTATTTAATTACTCATAAAATCGAGTTTTATACTAATAATCAATAACTACCCTTAAAAAATCAATCACATAGTATTGTACATGCAAACCATCAAAATCACGCATAATTCCATCCAAGCAACGGTGTAAAATTCTACACAACGCCTAATCCGTCACTAATTATGATTAATTAAATAAAAAATGATTAAATTAAGTAAATTATGATGAATTAAACCAAACCAACTTAATTAACCTAACCATGATTAACTAACCTAACCGAGCTTAATTAACACTAATCTAGGATTAATTAAAACTAATCCTCACCAAGACTAATCTAACCATCCCTAAGCGTAAGTAACAGCCTAATTAAAGATTAAGGAGTTAACTCACGGGTTTATGACAGTGGCAGACTTGCAGCGACAGCGCCACGATGGCGTTGAGGATGTGCTACTCACGGGTCGAACGGGGCTCAACGGTGGCGATGACGAACCTTCCAAACTCTCAGCCATCGCATATAAATTGGAAATAAAATTGGATATTATCTCTTCTCATCGCATATAACTGGGACTCGAAAACTAACCTAAATTGCTATGGGCTAATAAAGTAAATAGATTGAGTTAAAAAATGGTAAAAAAATCACTTTACTTTTAAAGAAAATGGTAAACACATAGACATGGGCATGATACATGCAGCTCAATGTTTAACTAAGAAGGTTTAGATAAATTAAGAGGGTGTCTGTTCGTCGCAGTCTCTCATTGGCATCATACCTTCTTAACCATCTAAAGATATTCAGGGAAAAATAAGGCAACCTCTACATCGCAGTATCGCGTTCAAGGCAATATCTTTTTTAACATAATCTTAAAATATCCTATGACAGCTCAGATCCAGCGGCCAGTTATGTGTGCCACATGTAGTGCTAAAACATTAAAATATGCATAGTAGTTTATAGTCACAAAACATTTTATTTTAACAAAATTAAAATTGATTCTTAAGCTACTAACCTTTACAATAAACATGCGAATTAGGGAAACACTTAAACGAGACAAAAAGGCCCGAGTCCACCAAAAAAAAAAAAAAAAAAAAAAAAAGAAGTCTCTAGTGAAATCACTTAGTTGTTGCGATCTCCCTTTTCGGGCGCCCTTACATGCGGGCATGTGTAGAGGCTAATGGCTCTTTTATTTTAGTAGGCTTAGCGTAGGCTCTCTTAAGTCCATCAATTCATAACTTATAATTCAAGTCAATTTCAAATATGAGTCACCATTAATCGATTTGGGGTGGGTCGACTAGAAACGCAAGCGAAATATCGTGAGAAATACTTTACTCCTACGCAATTAGAGAAATTAGGATCAAGGCCTTGATTATACTGATTAACAACTAATATTCTTTCGATACGTAATCTTGTTTAAACCTAAATGTTTGATTTTATTTTTTTATGGATTTTTCATGCATTAAAAAAAGATACTAAAAAAAATCATTTTAGGTCTTTCGCTAATTTCAGAAATTTGTAAGGGGTTTTTCGTTTACTTTTAAGAGAAAAATGCTCAAACTCAATTTTAGGCCTTTATTTGAAAAAGAGATTTTTTTTTAATGGAATTCTTTTATTTTTAATTAAAAAATCTAAAAACTATGATATAATAATATAATAAACTGACCAGGGTCGGCCAGACCCTAGCGCCAGCCCGATAAGGGTCTGACCCGACCGACTCGGGTTCCACGCACTTCACTCTTTTGTTCTAAACACTTCTTCCTCTCTCCCTCTCTTTTGTCTTTTTTTCTTTATTTGTCCTTTTCACTTTGTCTCTCATGTTGTCATATTGGGAAGCGGCCTATCTGACTATTTTAAAGGCCCCATTGACCACATAGCCCATTTTTAATCTTCTTTCATTTTTTTTGTCCTCTTTTGATTTTCCTACTTTTTTTTTTCTTAGCTATCTCTCTCTTGTTTTGTCCCACTCTCCCCTCTGCATAAGCTAGAATTGCAGAAGAGAGAGGGAGATCCATAATGTTCTTTTCTCTCTTCTTTTTGTTTTCTCTTTTATATTACCCTTTATTTAATTTTTTTCTTATTCTTTTTCTTTTCCCCTCCACACGACCGTCTCCCTCACGCGGGGTCTTTACTCTTTACCGAAGACCATTCCAGAACAAAGTCCAGGCCAGAGCACCCTTCATTATCGCCGGCCAAGAATCGGTCACTCGCGAAACACGACATGCACAAAAAACATTGAAACAAGATCATACGAATTGGAGGGATGATGGCGTCGACCTATCAACGCTCACTCAACGCTCAACCGCGACACAAAAAAGTAAGAGCAGCTGCGCGAGTCTCACTCGGGCATTTCGTCGAACACGTACGATGCATCAGCGGACCGGGGTTAGAAACGAGAATAGCAAGCTTGGATTCAAGCAGGTATTCGAGACCATCAACCGGCTAGACCCCAAAACCGCAACGCACACATAAATGGGGTCGGAAATCGTTCGGACCGGGCAACGACAGCCTGGTTCGGCGAGCCTGAAATAGAGAACAAAGGGACAGAAAAAAGGGGGGGCCGTCGACGGCGTTCCCTACTTGGCTCGAAAACGTCGAACGGCGGACTAGCTCCGATAGATCGGGCTACGTCCGGCCGCCTCGCTTGTTCCCGAGCCGGGATCCTCGGGAAACCGACCCTAACTCAACAAAAGTGGGACCTATCGCAGCTTCGAGGGGAGCAAGGTGTGCCGACGACTAGCGACTTCACCTCACCACTCAATCTGGGTCTCTGCTCGAGCTCCCTTTCTCAGATCTCAAGCTTCTCTCTCGCAGATCTTTCTTAGACCTCCCTTTCTCGTTCGCTCAGATCTCTGCCCCCCTCTCTCTCTCTGTCTCTCTCTCTCCTCGACCTTCTTCGATCTCCCTCCTCTTCGGCTTGCCCACTCTCGGGCCTCCCCTGATGTCTCTCGGGGGAAGTCCTCTAAACTCATTGCCCTCTCAGTGTGTGTGTCTTGACAGGCCTTCCCTTTGGCCGAATCGGTCTCTCATCTCGGCATTGAAGGTGAGCATTGAAGGCATCTGCGAGACGTCCTCTTCATCGTCGGCCTACTCCTCTTTCTACCGTAGGTGTCCTGTGCGCGTGGGTTCCAAAGGAGGGAGGGAGGAAGAAGACAAGGGGAAGGGGGCTGGGCCAAGGATAAAAAAAAATGGTGGGAATGGGCCTGCGTGGGTGAAAATGACACCTAGCCCCTGCGGGTCCCTTTTTTTTTTTTTTTTTTTTTTAAACATAATTAATTTATCCGAAAATAGTGTAAAATAAGAGTAATAAAATAGAATAATAAAAATTAGTAAAAGAAAATGATATTAACATTTAAGTGATGCGAAATATATTTTTGTTAGGGCCAAATTGGCCCTTAATTTTCTATGTAATTTTTATTATAAAACTTAGCTAAAATTTAGGTGTTATCAATTGAGCTTAAATATTGCAAAATCAAAGATCAAGTTGCAGAGATATCTATCATGGTGCTACCACAAGCCAAGTTTGAGGTGTTGAGAAGCATTTTCAGAGTATCGTGTAAATGAATCAAGGAAGAGTATTATGAAGTGATCCATTTCCGAGAGAAATTTGCAAAAAAAGTTGTACCAAATATCCAGTCCTCAGGCGGTAGTTGAAGTGTGTGGAGTTGTCTAAAGCTTTTATAATTAAAAAAAAAAAAAATGGATGAAAGTAAAAGAGTGTATATGTTAAAAGGGAAGACAGGTAACCTGTGTCTTTACCTCTCGTACGAGAGTATTGCGGTGGAATTTTGACGGTGCTCATGTAAGAGCATAAACGAAAATAACAGGAGACACCAACTACAAGACGGCTACACCCTTTAGCCAAATAACTAGTCCCTTAGCCTGGTCTTTTGTAACCGTTTCTCACTCAGTAAAAACCGTATTATTCCCTTGTCTCTTGATCCTTGTTCCTTGCCGTTGAACAGCCAACACTATCCACACACTTGCACATCTATTTCACAAACTAAAACTCACACGTGCATCCATGTCCTTTTTAGTAGTTTTCACCATATCTGAACTTTCAATATATACCCTAGTCGATACTCTGTTGAACCTTCGACTGTGAAAAGTGCGTATCACGAGTATCAGACCATATAGCAACTATGTGAAGCGATAATTTGTTGGAAAATGGGAAGAAGGAACTTCACATGCCAAATCTGTCTAAAAACAGTGCCTAATTGGGCAAACTATGTATGTGTATGGGAGGGGGCCTTCCTAAATTAGATGCAAAAATAATTGAAACTCTTCGATAGCATTATGGAGTGGCTTTTTATTTGGCTTAAATAAAAACAACACGGAGACCATATTTTATAATATAGATATAAACACTTTAAAATCCTAATTACCTTATTTAACACCCACTAATTAAGTAATGGCAATAATGTCCACTAATGATATTATAGCACCGATGATATGTAGAAGTTAAGCTAAAATAAAAAGAAAAGAAAAGAAAAGAAAGTAGAACCATAAACTTTTAACTCCTCCTAAGACTTGATTTCTACATGCTACCCCATTCTAGAAGTTGGATTACAGATTTTAACAAAACCTAACATTCCTATGTAAGAGTTTTCCTTATGTGGGCTACATTAATTGAGATTGTAATTACCGTTTTACGGGGTTGGTCTAATAAGGTAAGGCATAAGGTTTTCTTAATGGTCGAATATGGGCCTCGCTTGTGTGGGCCGAGTTGAGCCCGGCCCGTGATGAGAGGGCCTATCCAAAACTCTATAAATAGCGCTAAGGTCCCTCCTCTAGCCCTCACTTTTTCCAAAAATTCTCTCTGAACTCACATAAGGCATGTCGTGAGTGGCGGTCTCATCGAGTCAGGAACCGAGGGTCATAGGGGAGAAGATCTTCAGCATTGAAGGCCTGGATTGTTGTCGTTTTGCTCCAAGAACAATGGATTCAAAATCAGGTACACAAATCCTTGTCTTATACCTTAGGATGTTCGAGTTTCTAGCTATGTTGATCTTGGGAAGCCGTATCAACGGCCTACATTTAGTATCAGAGCCGACATAACCTAGAACTCGAACATATTGAAGAATTTATTTGTTGAAACCTACTGTTAATTCTGATTTTGGATTCATCAAGGACTGGTTTCGAGCTTTGCATGCCTCTAAGAGAGGCGACATACACTGCCCCCATACCCATTTCGTCCACCACCTAAGCTCAGAACGTTTGCCTTGTTTTTCATGAATTTTGGTCCGATAAAAGTGAAATTTTATTGCATAATCGGCTTCTACTCTTTTGTACGAGCAAAATGGTGGGTCGAACGTCGCCAGAAGAGGCCGAAAATGGCCTCACGCGCCGCCACGCGCCTAGGTGGTGCTGGGCGTTGACGGCACGCGCTGCCGAGCGGCCTCACGCGCGCGCACTCGCGCTCACGCGCGCCGGCGTGTGGACCGCCACGCGGCCTCACGCGCGCGCCGAGCGCATGTGCGCTGACGCGTGGACGGCCACGCGGCCTCGCACGCGGACACGTGGAGCGCCACGCATCTCGATGACGTCACCTTCGCCGTCTCACGTGCGACCGCCACGTGGCGGTGATGTCATCAATGACGTCACGCAGACCGACCGGGTGTCTGCCGGGTCGACCCGACCGGGTGGACCGAAACCGAGGTTGACCGGGTGGACCCGACTCGGTTGACCGGGTTGACCCGAACCGAGGTTTACCGAGTTGACCCGACCTGGTCCGACCGTTGACCCGACCCAGTCCGACCGTTGACCGGTCCGACCGTTGACCAGTCCGGCCGTTGATCGGTTCGGTCCGTTGACCGGTCGGACCGGCTTCGGACCAGTTTTGGACGCTAGCGCGTGTGGCTCATGCGCCGCGCACTCTAGCGGCGCGTGAGGGAACGTGCGGCGTTCGTTTGGCGAGTGACTTATATCGTCGTGCTCGTTTGTGAATTTCCTATCTTGTGGTGTGCTTATTTGCATTTTTTGATGCCTTTAAGGATGTGAAAATGCATGTGAAACCCTTAAGGTATGTGATTTTGGGGTAATTTTGGCATATTTTCATGTATTTCTCTATGATTTTGGAAATGCAATTGCATGCTTATGATTATGTCATCACTTGAGGAATATGTATAGTGTTGATTTATCAGTAGTATGTATTAATGGATGGAGCAATGCAATTAGCATGACTTGTGATTTTAGTGACAAATAGCCCCTGTCATCAAGTCTAAAATCACATATGAAAGGTGAATGTGAGTTATAAAGTTATATCCCTAATATGAGAGAATTTCGATGATTCAGTTGAGTTGTGACCGCCAAAGTGGCACACTTGATTGGATTTGAGAAATATCGGTCTTATATTGTAATGGGATGTCTCCTATTCTGATGCATGTTTATACTCCCAAAGGAGGTAATTGTGCGTTAGTTTGTGGAGGGATACATGTACAGCATATGGTTGAAAAGTGATTAACTCTAGTAGTTCATACATCCAAAGGTGGTGAATTCACGAAAGGTTAGAATACATTTTCATGGATAGCTGTCATGTGAAGAGTATACAATTGCATGTTATGTATTCTGCCCAAAGGTGTTTATATGATGATGTATGTAGCTCTTGAGATGTGTGTTTAGCACTCACATGATGCTAATTATATGTATTGCTTGTCAAATCAGTCACCTTCTCTGTAAACGGCAATTCTATTACGATTGAGGTTCTTATTGGGCCAAACTTCAAGAGATGGAAAGAGGATTTTCTGTTTGGAATGGAGCTCGCAGATGTTCATATTGCTCTTACTGAGGATAGACCGGCAGACCTTGCGATGCCGTACGTAAATCTAGAAAGTACGTTTTGCTGCATGGGAAAAGAGTAATAGAATTTGCTTGCTCATTATGAAACGGTCAATTCAGGAATATTTGATGAGTGGCTTGCCAACTGATTGTACTGTTAAGGAAATGATGGAAGCTTTGAAGGCTAGGTATCGTGTTTCTACCAATGCTAAGATAGGTACACTCATGCAATCACTCTTTAATATGAAGTATGATGGTTCAACTAGAGTTAGAGATTATGTGCTTAGGATGATAGATCTTCAGACAAAACTCAGAATCCTTCAAGTTGATATACCTGAAGCTTGCATTGTGCATCAAGCATTAAATACTCTTCCTCCTGATTTTGGAATTATCAAAACAAACTATAGTTCGCAAAATGAGACTTGGTCAATAAATGACCTTATAGTTAGAGTGGTGGCAGAGGAAGAGAAACTAAAGAAAGAGAGAGGGCATATTGCTTTATATGCCTCTAATTCTGCCAATAGGAAGGGTAAATGGATTGCACATCATAGAGGAAATCCTAAAACCACAGGCACTTCTAAAAATATAGTCCTTAAGAAAGGAAATTCTGAAGTTGCTGGCCCCTCTACCACTATGGCTCCAAGAAAGGCACCTTTTAAAAGGGAGGATGTCCTTTGCTACTTTTGTAGGAAGAGGGGACACATAAAGAAACACTGCGATCAATATAAAACTTGGTTGTCTAAAAATGAGCATAAAGGTAATGATTCTTTGGCACTTGTCTGTGAATCCAACCTATCTGAAGCCCCATCCAGTTCTTGGTGGCTAGATAGTGGTGCGACTAATCATGTTGCATTTACTATACAGGGATTCACAAATATAAGGACGCCAAATCAGGATGAATCAAAGCTCACTGTGGGAAACAATGACAAGATCGACGTTGAGTTCGTGAGAGATGTCATTTTAATTCTAGATACTGGTTTTAATATGATGTTAAGAAACACTTTTTATGTACCTTCCTTTAGACGGAACTTAGTTTCTGTATCATGTTTGGACATGTGTGGTTACTCTTTTGAAATAAAGAACAATATTATATCTATGTTCTTTAGTTCAAATAAGGTTGGGTGCTACAACATGTTCAATGGATTGTACAGGTTGTGTTTATCTCCTAATGATATATACGTCGCTAATACAGTTGAAAATGTTGTTCCCAAAAAACCTCTACCTAAGGAACAGTCTTATGCGTTATGGCATAAAAGACTAGGTCACATATCCAAAGAAAGAGTAGAAAGGTTGATAAAGACACACATCCTGCCTACTCTTAAAGGTGACCTAGAGACTTGCATAGACTGCTGTAGAGGAAAGATGACTAAGATAAAGAAGAAAACCGCAGTTCGAAGTTCTGACTTACTAGAAGTCATTCACACTGATATCAGTGGACCCTATACTGCAACTTTGTGTAGAAATTTTTATTTCATCACGTTTATCGATGATTATTCTCGGTATGGTTACCTATTCCTAATTAAGGAAAAGTCTGAATCTCTTGACAAATTCAAGATCTATCGGACTGAAGTTAAGAAACTTGATTAGGAAAGGTAATAAAGGTGGTTAGATCGATCGAGGTGGAGAATATTATGGTAAACATGGCAATGTTGGGCAAATTAAAGGACCATTTGCTAAATACTTAGAGGATTGCGGGATAGTGGCTTAATTCACTATGCCCGGAAGTCCCGAACGAGTAATGGTGTGGCTGAAAGGCGCAATCGTACTCTCATGGATATGGTAAGATGTATGATGAGTAGGACTAATTTGCCTGATTTTTTATGGGGTGAGGCTTTAAAAACAACCCTTTATATATTGAATCGTGTTCCTACCAAAGCTGTTACATCGATTCCTTTTGAGTTATGGACTGGACGCAAACCAAGTTTGAATCACTTCAAGGTCTGGGGATGTCCTGCAGAAGTAAGATTGTATAATCCAACATTAGGTAAGTTGGAGGCTAAAACCACTCGATGCTACTTTATATCTTACTCAGAACATTCAAAAGGATATCGGTTTTATAATCCAAGTGGAGGAACAAGGATTGTAGAATCTCAAACGGCCAAGTTTCTAGAATTTGATGTAGCTGAAGAGCATGATTGTTCACAAATTAGTGAACATGACAACATGATGAGACCTGCTATATCTTTCTCCTTGCCTATGCAGACAATGATAGAACCTACTGTGCCACAACCGAAACGTCAACGTTGAGAATCCTATTGATGAAACGACCACAGATGAAGTCATTCAAGTTCCTCAGACTCAAAATGAGCACCCAGTGACACCACTTAGGAGATCTACTAGGGAAAGGCGTTCAGCTATACCATCGGACTATATGGTCTATTTAGGAGAACATGATTATGATATAGGTTGCATTGTAGATCCAGTGACTTATACAGACGCCATTTCCTGTCCTCAATCTAGTTTATGGCTGGATGCAATGAGAGATGAGATGCAGTCTATGAAATATAATGGCGTTTGGGAACTTGTTGAATTATCGGAAGGTTGTAAGCCCATAGGTTGCAAGTGGGTTTATAAGACTAAAAGAGATTCAAAAGGAAATATTGAGAAATTTAAAGCCAGACTTGTGGCCAAGGGTTTCACTCAAAGAGAAGGGATAGACTATGAAGCAACTTTTTCTCCAGTTTCTTCTAAAGACTCCTTTAGAGTGATCATGGCATTAGTAGCTCATTTTGACATGGAATTACATCAGATGGACGTTAAAACTGCTTTTCTAAATGGAGACCTTGATGAGGAGGTTTATATGATGCAACCTGAAAGTTTTGCAACAAATGATTCAGGTGTGTGTAAACTGAAGAAAGCTAGTTATGGTCTCAAACAAGCTTCCAGACAATGGTACATAAAGTTTCACCACGTTGTTACTTCTTTTGGTTTTGCTGAGAACAAAGTAGATCAGTGCATATACTACAAGGTCAGTAGGAGGAAATTTATTTTTCTTATACTTATGTGGATGACATTTTACTTGCAAGTAGCGATATTGGATTGCTGCGTGAAACAAAACAAATGTTGTCAAAGAATTTTGACATGAAAGACTTGGGTGAGGCATCTTTCGTTCTAGGCATTGAAATCCATAGAAATCGTTCTTGTCGTATGTTAGGTTTATCTCAAAAGGCATATGTTGATCGTATTTTGAAGAGATTCAACATGCAGGATTGCAAACCAGGAAGTGTTCCTGTCGTTAAGGGTGACAAGTTGAGTCTCTCACAATGTCCTCAATCAGATTTTGAAAAAGACTAAATGAAGGACATACCTTATGCTAATGCACTTGGAAGTATTATGTATGCTCAAGTTTGCACTAAACCAAACATTGCCTTTGTAACAGGACTTTTAGGCAGATATCAGTCGAATCTAGGTCATGACCATTGGGTTGCTGCCAAAAAAGTCTTGAGATACTTAAAAGGAACAAGAGATTATATGTTGGTGTATAGATATGTCCATGATTTGCAATTGGTAGCATATTCAAATGCAGACTTTGCTAGTTGTGAAGATGATAGAAAGTCGACAACAGAATATATCTTCATGTTAACAAGAGGTGCAATATCGTAGAAAAGTGAGAAACGGAAATCTATATCTTCCTCTACCATGCAAGCAGAATTTATAGCATGTTTTTCAACTGTTACTCAAGCTGTTTGGCTCTGGAACCACATTAAGGAATTGACCGTATTTGATTTTGTGAATAGACTCATACAGTTATATTGTGATAACAATTCTGCTGTGTTGTTTGTCAATAACAACAAAAGTCTCAAAGGGTCTAAGCATATGGAGGTCAAGTTTTTGACCATAAAGGAAATGGTACAGAATGGTGACATTATAGTAGAGCATATTTCTACAGACGATATGTTGGCAGATCCACTAACTAAAGGCCTACGCCCTTGTCTATTTGAGCGACATATCATGAACATGGGCTTAGGAGAATCGGTGGATACTATCGTTTAGTAGGAGGTATTTCAGATTTGCTCTATTAAAGTTTATGTCTGTACCTTGTTACTTTTTGTAACATTTCGATATATGTCCAACTCTTTTTGTATAAGTTATTGTTGAGTTGTGTACATATATCTAAGGAAAATCTCAAGGTATTGTGTAAATCTTGAGTAAAGGCTAGGGGCATTCAATTATTAGCCTTGTACATATGTCTTGATTACACATAAAGAAAGGTTAACCATAAAGATAAGACATATGTGGGTTCATTAGAAGCATAAGGATATTCTCTAGTGGCACATCCGGTTTTCTGTGACACTTAAAGTGAGAGAATAGTGACCGACAAGGGAGATAACACATAAGATATTGCTCTTTATGATGTGTTATCCGTTTGCCACACAACCATATTGAATCCATATCAATAAAGTTGAAAGCATTTGTGATCATGGAAGGCTCTGTGTGAATACATGCAGTTACCGCCATGATTCGGTGTTGGAGACATTATGGGATAGGATTGACTATTAAGAATTGCCACTAGACCAACATAAAGATGCGCACATAAAGTACAGTCTCAATTAATATAGCCCAAGTGGGAGAATGTAAGAGTTTTCCTTATGTGGGCTACATTTATTGAGATTGTAATTACCGTTTTATGGGATTAGTCTAATAAGGTAAGGCATAAGGTTTTCTTAATGGTCGAATATGGGCCTGGCTTGTGTGGGCCGAGTTGGGCCCAGCCCGTGATGAGAGGGCCCGTCCAAAACTCTATAAATAGCGCTAAGGTCCCTCCTCTAGCCCTCACTTTTTCCAAAAATTCTCTCTGAACTCACATAAGGCATGTCGTGAGTGGCGGTCTCATCGAGCCAGGAACCGAGGGTCATAGAGGAGAAGATCTTCAGCATTGAAGGCCTGGATTGTTGTCGTTTTGCTCCAAGAACAATGGATTCAAAATCAAGTACACAAATCCTTGTCTTATACCTTAGGATGTTCGAGTTTCTAGCTATGTAGATCTTGGGAAGCCGTATCAACGGCCTACATCCTAACCATAGTTCTCCTTTGCCTAACAATCCAGTCCTAAGAAGTTAAGCTGATTTGCCTTTCTATCTTAGGGGTTGGACGTGTTTGATCACATTATCGACTTCAACTAAAAAAAGAAGAAGAAAAAGACAAAGAAAAACAAAAACTTAAAACAGTAGATGTCCACATAAATTTGGTCGGCCATTCAAAATATGGATCCATCAAATCTACTCGAGTGGGAACGAATAGGTTGAGTTGAAATCCCATGCTTATGCTTGTTTAACTGTCGCGGAATGAGAAAAAGTAGTTGAGGGCATCATTTTCCTCTTCAACTGGTTTAGAAAGTGTCTCAGTACCTTCCTCAGGAACCACCTGTTTATAAATTGTTCATGATGTTTATCGCTAATTTCATTTGGACGCATCCACGATTTTCATTCGTGTTTTTCTGTCTGATATCCTGTGGTGCCTCTATTTCCATCAAGGGTTCTCTGTCATGCTATTAACATTGTTTGCGTTTACCCTTGTGCTGATTTTTGCAGCATCTATGACTCTCAATGTTGATCCCGACTGATTTTTTTGTTGGACCTACGTATACAAAGAAATTGTATTGCGGACGTCAGACCACGTAGTGCCTACGTAGAACCAACGTTAGAAACATTGCAATATCAGAAACTAGGAACAACGGGTAGAAGGAATTTCTGATGCGAAATCTGTCTTAAAATTGATGTCAAACAACAGATTTTTAATCAATGCCAGTGTTGGATTATTTGAAGGAAATCTTTGGTTGACATATGTGACATGTCACTATGACACTCGGCATATAAGACTTGATTAAGTGAAAAACAAAGGAGCTTTGATGGAGTAATAATAAAGTGAGCGACCACTTGAAGGTGAATAGGAAGAGGAGTAAAATAAACAAGGTGAATGTGAATGGCATTAAAGTGGCATCAGGAGAAAATGGCCCGAAAGAAGAAGAGAGAAGAAGACAAGACACGACTACACTCGGTATAATTACCTTGTTTAAACTATGGTTCTTTCAAAATCATCGGAGCCTCCTATAGTCTTCTAGAGACCAGAGAGAGAGAGAGAGAGAGAGAGAGAGAGAGAGAGAGAGAGCTTAATGAAAAGCGACATAGACTATTTGTGGAACATAGAAGACAGTTCAAATCCCAAACTACCTGATATAACACCTCCTCCTTTTATTTTTGGTCGAAATAACAACCACTTATTAACTAGTGGTAATTAAGTCCACTAGCTAATGCTTCAACACCGAGAATACATAGACTGTTCATGACTTAAACTAATAGTACCTCCCTAGTAATGCAGACCAAGCACATATAGCATATGCTTAACTCTTCAACGATAAATAGCATCTAGCTTCATCTCCTTTCGGAGCTTTCATAACAATCAAAAGCTTAGGGATAATCAAACCAAGTCCAAAAAGAGATTTTCAGCGTGCTTTGTTGTTCACCTGTGTCTAGGAGAAGCGGGGTTTGGCGACAACAACAAGGTTTTCGATCCTATGCATTGTGATGCCAAAAACTTCTTCCATATCCAAATCTTTTGGTTGGACACCAGGAGGAAGTTGCCAATCGAAACTGTGAAGAAGTTGAGCTAAAGCAATCTCAACACTGGCATTTCCAAATGTGATAGCTGGGCAGCTTCTTCGACCTGCGCCAAATGGTATCAGCTCGAAGTCCTGTCCCTTGAAGTCGATGGTGCTATCCAAAAACCTTTCTGGTAGAAATGCTTCAGGATCAACCCAGGATTGTGGATCACGCCCTATTGACCAAGCGTTAACAATGAAACGCGTTTTTGCCGGAATGCAGTATTTATCAATTATTACGTCCTCCATGGATTCTCTTGGGAGTAACACAGGAGCAGGAGGATGCAGTCGGAATACCTCCTTGATGACAGCCTTCAAGTATGGTAATTGAGGTAGGTCAGTCTCTTGCACGTATTTTCTCTCTCCCACGATGCTTCGCAGTTCGGCTTGTGCTCTTTTAATGGCTTTAGGGTTCATGACAAGCTCTGTCATTGCCCAGTCAAGAGTGATGAATGTTGTACCTGTTCCTGCTGCAAAAAAATCCTGCAACATGCATGTTAGGTATGCTTTGCTATGCAAACTTTATGGCATATTGAAGATGATCATTGGAAGGGGCTCGGGCGAGTCGAGCTCTTATGTTGGGCATAACATGTTGCTCGACTCTACTCATAGCAAAGAAGACCGCACGTATAATTCTTTAGGCTAGACATCACTTGGCTTGGGTTGAGTTGAACCTTTTATTAAATGGCTACATGATCTCGTCTATTTTCTAAAGCTGAAAAGTCAAATTAACAACACTTTTCAATTTTATTTATTCCTATTTTTAGTTATATATTTGAATTTCTTTTTATCACATAATATGTATTCGATATATGTATTTAGTGTCTATATCTGTCACATATTTTAGGTATATTAGTATAGTTAAAATTTAATAAAATTTTAATAAAGAAAATAGAAGGGAAAAAATAAAAAGAAATAAAAGAAATGAAAAAAAGAGAGGGAAAAATAGTAGATAACAAGTAAATAAAAATGAAGTAGGCAAGAGTATGAGAAATTCTTACTATCTCCATTTGTGCATTTTTAGGTTCATCTATGCTAACATACCTTTCATACTAAACAATTGAACAATGGGATATGAAGATATTTGATTTTATTATTGCGATTCATAAACAATGGACCTGTTATAGGAAAATCCTTGAATTTCATATCCTATTTTATCTTCCTATTTTGATTAGAAATCTAGGAGAAAAACGCAATCTAAAAACTTAAATGGAATGTCAAGCTATAGGGGAAAATGATTTACCGACCAAGAAGAGGGCTTTAATGTTGGCTCTTGTAAGGGGCATGTCACCGTAACCATTCTTCTCGATATCGATCAAAACATCCACAATGTCCTTCTGCCCCTCCATAGCTCTGCTTTCATTCAAATGTTCTCTCAGTATCTCGTCAAAAAGATTGTCGAAGCGCTTAAATGTGTGTTGAAGTCTAGACTTCATTCCGGTCAGGCTATGAATGAATTCCATGGAAGGAAAGAAATCTCCCATGCTGAATCCCCCAAGCAGCTCCTGAAACTCCTCTAGCATCTTTTGAAATCCATGCTTATCATAATCCCCTCCTGCTGAAAAGCCCCTCCCAAAAGCGCTCCGGCAAAGAACGTCATTTGCATATAACCCAAGCAGTTCGGAAAGATTTACGTTGCCTGGACTAGACTCTGCAATCCGATGAACTAAACGAGCAACTTCTTCCTTCCTGACATAACCAAATGACTGAACCCGTTTTGCGCTAAGCACTTCGAGTATGCAGATTTTCCTTATGTGCCTCCAATAAGCGCCATAGGGAGAGAAGGCCATGTCTGTGCAGTCATAAAACAAGTGCTTGGCAGAGAAGATTTGAGGCCGGTTCGCAAGCACTAGGTCGTGGGTTTTCATCACCTTCTTGGCCATTGCGGCTGAGGAAACGACTATGGTTGGGACTTTGCCAAGCTGCAAGGACATGATTGGCCCGTACTTTCTTGCGAGGCAATGGAGAGATATGTGCGGCGATTTGCCAAGCTGGTGAAGATTGCCGATGATCGGCAACTTAGGGGGGCTCGGTGGGAGGTTGCTCTTTCTTTTCCTAGACTTGCTCCTCAAGAGAACTACCAGCAAAGCTGCTACGACCAAGCATGTTGGGAGAAACATTTGCTGAAGGAGAGCCATTGCAAAATATGTGATATTGCTAAACTGTACTTCTTATTTGAATCCTACACAGCTTTTATATACGGATGTACTGAATCCATCCGATTTGCTGTCTTTTTGTGTTTTTCATAGTCGTCAATGTCAGTCATTTTAAAAAGAATTGTGCACGTTTTCATTAAAATGTAAACACGTTTTCATTTTAAAAAGAATTGTGCACGTTTTCTTGTAAATTTATCCATTCGGCTAGGACAAAGACACACTTGCGAATTTGGTGTCCCGGGGTCGAATTTTTAATGCTTTTCTGACTAATCATTGGAGATGCCCCGATTATCAAGAGATTATCTTGCTTTACGTTTTCTTGTAAATTTATCCATTCGGCTAGGACAAAGACATTCACTTGCAAATTTGGTGTCCCGGGGTCGAATTTTTAATGCTTTTCTGACTAATCATTGGAGATGCCCCGATTATCAAGAGATTATCTTGCTTGAGCAAGTCGCTGCTTGATAGATATCTGCTAAACAATAATCACGTTGTTACATCTTTATTTAACGTTTTAAGTGATCGAGGAAATCAAAAGGACGACTCGAGAATCTGTCCTTTTTTTTTCCTGTTTAATGTTTTAATATCCTTCTCGCCTGCTTGTCGACTAATAATGCTAGGAAAAAGCTGATTTTGAGTACCCCTCCAATATGGAAGATCACCAGATGTTCGACTTTCTTTATGACTATTTTAACAACTTAGTCATAAAGAACAAAGAGAAAATCTGATTTTCCAACGTCATCCACATGAACATGGTCCCTTTCCGTCCAAGATTACTCAGCTGGATCGACTGGGCTGTACTAAAATCTTTTGTTTTTGCTCATACATGTGTTGGCCTCTCCTGTAGGACAAATCCCGTATGCCCGCTTTCACAAAGAGCTCACCACCTTCCTCTAGCATAAAATGCAAGCGACAAAATAATTCTATACCACGAAAAATACGAAACACAGGATCTTTGATCTTCATGATTCTCACAATAAGAGAGATGAAGACATACTTTTATCCATAATGATATTCTTGAAGATAATTGTCACGAAAAACTGAAAAAATGAAGAAATATGATTTCTCTCCCTCAACCCACTTTTCACTTAACGTATTCTGATTGATAGATGATATAATACAATGTTCTCATAACCAATACATTTTTAGCATTAAATATTTATTAAACCATTAATTATTAAAATCATGTGGGCCCCACAATAATTCTTACATTCTTCCACTTGGCCCATATGACTTTCTTTTCATGTTTTAATAAAACCACAAAGTGCACAATAACATAATGCTAAAATTTTTCTTAAATTGGCTATTACATAATAATCGCAATTAAGTAAAAAAAAAAACTAATGCAAGTCATGATAGTCGTATGTCATTAATCCACGTAGTCCCTTCTGTGTATTACAACATGGCTCTCCACTTAACATGATCTACAGATGAAAAGTACAGTAATGGTCCAATCATAATGTCTCTATTAGAGACTATCCTGTTTAACATTAATCTATTTCCATAATGTATACTAAATAGAAACTAGAAAATATGAGAAACATATAATTAAGCTTAGTGTATCAAATACATAAACTTAACACAATCATAACACAGTAATTAATGATATCTAATAATGCCCATCCTTTTAACATGTTCATTAAATGTCTTGGGCAGCAGTCCTTTTGTTAATGGATCTACTATTATAAAGTTGGTGTTAATATGTTCAGTGGACACTCTTTGTTTTTGAACTTCTTCTTTAATGGACTGGTATTTGATTTACATATTTTTAGCACCCTTAGAATACTTATCGTTCTTCAAGAAAAAACTGTAGCAGAGTTGTCATAGTAAATTTTTAGTGGCATGTAATACTTTCGACAATTACAAGCTCTGAAATAAAATTCTACAGCCATAATTCACGAATAGTGGCCTCAATGCATGTAACAAATTTAGACTTTATAGTAGATGTAGCAATAATTGACTGCTTCATACTTTTCTATGATATTACCCCTTTAGCCGAAACAAACAAGTAACCAAACATTGATTTTCTTGTATAGGCACATCCGGCTAAGTCTGAATCTGAATATCCAATCACCATAAAATGATTAGATCTTTTACAAGTGACATACGATTCATCATTCCTTGCAAAAATCTGAGAACTTTCCTTGTAGCTTCCCAAATGATCCGATTCAAGATCACTTTGATACTTGCCTAGCATCCCAATAGCAAAACTATTGTCTGGTCTGGTGCAAGTTTGAGCATACATTAAGCTCTCAAAAATATATGCATAAGGATTACTTTTCATTTGTTCTTGTTCCAATTCACTTTTCGAACATTCCATAAAAATAAATTTATCTATTTTCTAAATTGGAACTAATCCTACTGAACATTTATACATATTAAATCTCTTTAAAATTTTCTCAATATAGGCTTTTTAAGACAACGCTAACAATTCTTATAATCTATCACGAAATATTTCTAATCCTATCATATACATTGCCTCTTCCACATCCTTCATTTCAAAATTCTTGAAGACAAACTTATTGGTTTCATGTAATAAACTAAGATCATTAGTAGCAAGCAAAATATCATCAACATACAAAACTAGAAAAATAAACTTGCTTTGACTGATCTTCATATGTATACATCGACCAACAATATTTTTCTTAAATCCATATGAAGTTATGGTATCATTAAACTTAAGATATCATTGTCGAGAAAATTGTTTAAGTCCATATATTGATTTCCTTAATTTACACACCATGTGTTCCTTTCCTCTAATTAAAAAACTTTCGGATTGGTCTATGTAAATCTCTTATTCTAAATTCCCATCAAGAATGGCAGTTTTGAACCCATTTAGTGCAATTCTAAATCATAATAAGCCACTAAAACTATAATAATTTTAAGTAAGTCTTTCTTGGAAATCGATGAAAATATCTCCTTATAGTTAATGCATTCTTTCTGAGTAAAACCTTTAACAACAAGTCTAGCCTTATATCGTTCGATATCATCTTTTGAGTCGCGTTTGGTTTTAAAGACCCATTTACACCGGATCTTTTTACATCCTTTAAGCAATTCAATAAGGTCCTAGACTTGATTCTGATGCATGGATTTTAACTCTTCTTTCATGGCATTAAACAATTCATTAGAATCTTCACATTCCATGACTTGACAAAATGAACTTGGATCATTTTCAATTCCTAAGTCAATTTTTGACTCTTGTAGATAAACTATATAATCATCGGAAATAGCCGATCTCCTTTCTCATTGAGATCTTCTTAATACTCTTTCTTGTGGTTTAATTACTAGAAGTTTAATGTTGACATCTTCATTATGGAGTGTTTGATAATAAATATGTTGTTCTTGATTATTGTTGGGTTGAAATGTAATATCAGGAGTAGTACTTTAGAAGTATTTGGTATAGAAACTTCTACCCTTACTTCTTCAATGCAAGCATCATGTATTCTATCACTCTTAATGATGTCACCATTTTCCATGAACCTAACATTTCCAGATTCAACAATTCTTGTACTATGATTAGGATAATAAAATTTATGACTTTGGATTTCTCTGCATAATTAATGAAGTAATCACTGATTGGTCTTAAATTCAATTTCTTTTCATGTGGATTGTAAATTCTTACTTCCATAGAATAACCCCAAACACGTAGGTGTCACAAACTAGATTTCCTTTCCGTGTATGGTTCAAAGGGAATCTTTGAAACTACCGTACTAGGAACCTTTAATAAATACATAAAGGTCTTTAATACATACATCCACAAAAAATAAGGGTAAAGATGAATGACTCATCATACTCTTAAACATTTCCATTAAAGTACAATTACGCATTTCCACTACACCATTTTGTTGTGGTGTATTTGGCATCATGTATTGAGCACAAATGCCATGCCTTTCAAGGAATTTAGTAAATGGACCCAAACATTATCCTGATTCATCATACTTTCCATAATATTTACCACCTCTATCTAATCTTACTATTTTCACCTTTATTTTCCGATTATCTCTCAATCTTTTTAATATACACATCAAGTACATTCACTGATTGAAATTTATCATACGATAGATATATGTAACCATAACGTGAAAAATCATCAATAAATGTGATAAAATAACATTTTCTACCAAAAAATGGAACATCAAAAGGACCACATATATCAGTGTGCATAATTTCAAGAAGATCTATGCTTGTTGTGGTGCCTTTCTTAGTGTGTTTATTTATTAATAAAATCAACACACACTCCAAAGTTAGTAAAATCCAAGTTCGGAACATTAATCTTTTTTTTTTTTTTTTTTTTTTTTTTTTTTTTTTTTTTTTTAATGTATGACCCAAATGTTTATACCACAAGTAAGCAAAATTTCCATCCACTAAACCTCATTTAGTGCCAACATTGTGATGCAAGGTCATTAAGGTCTCAACAAAAGCATCATCAAGTTTAAACTTATAGAGACCATCACATAAAGTTCCAATTTCAATAAGATTATCATTCTTAAACAAATTGAAAGATCCAAAACCAAACTTACAAGAAAATCCCGTTACATCAAGTTTTGGCAAGGAAACTAAAATGCGGGAAAATGTGGATACATAAAAGGTTTGAAACAATCTAAATAATGCCTAGTATCTAATACTAAACGATAAGTACCAATGCCTTCAACTAGAACTTTGTTTCTATTCCTTATGATTACATAAATTTCAATTGGCTTTATAATTTGAATCCTAAAAAATCCCTATATCGTATTTGACATATGAGTGGTGTCACCAAAATTAATTCACCAAGTATTATGAGAAATTTTAGTAAAATGTAATTCAAAACATACTAAAGCAAAAAGGCTTACCTTTCTTTTTGAATCAAATTTTACACTTTAGACAATATTTCTTCGAGTGTCCAACTTTATGACAAAAGTGACATTTAATAAGATCATGTTTCTTCTTGTGGATTTGAGAAGCCTTAGAAGATTCATCTAGAATGTGTAATCATTTCTTCTTGTTCCTTCCACCTTTCCTTCTAGAATTATTTTCAGTTTCTTGATGACTTAGGAGATGAATGGAATGAGGCTTTTGATTCTTTATCCTTGTTTTCTCTTGAACAAGCATACTGGCCAATTTATTTACATTCCGCTTATCCTTTATAATTTTGTAATTCATTTGAAATGACCCATATTGTTCATGAGGTAAGGAATTAAGTATGAACTATACTAAAAAGCACTCATTCACATTTATTCCCAAAGTTTTAACTTTGCTGCTAAGTTTGTCATCTCAAAAAGATGCTTATGCATGGTATGTAAACCATCATACTTCATGGTGGTCAAAATGCTCATTAATGTACCATCAAGTGACTTATCAGCATTCTGAAAACGATCTTGAACAAACTTCATAAATTCCTTAGCACTATCAGTTTTGGAAAAAGTAGTCCCGAAGTTGTTTGTAACTGTCGTTTGCATGAACATTAAGTTTAGTCTGTTCGATCTTTTCCAAGCTTTATGGAAAATCTTTTCATTGTCGTTACTCTCGTAATAGCCAGTTTCTCAACTTGAAGTGCTAAATCAAGGTCCAAGACACCTAAGTGAAATTGGACTTATTCACTTCAATCAGAGAAATTCATTCCATTGAAAAAAGGAACAAAAAAAGCATGTGAATGAAATGAAATTGATACAAATACTGCAAATATTCAAGAAAATACTCATACATTAATGCTTTGGGAATATTACCTAATCAGATTCAAATTAAATAATACATGTACATCATAGGTCTTCTTCGGGCGAACCTATGATATATGACACGCGGACCCCTGGAGTGCCATAAGTTGGCACAAAGGGACACTTAGGCTGCGCATGGCAACATTTCTCGGCTGGGGAATAATTTTTTTCAGAAATAGTTCTTTTCTATTTCTTGGCTGGAGAACAATTTCTGAGCAAAAAAACCCGTTTGATAACTGCACAAAATTTCTATTTACGGAACAAAAAAGAAAGAAACACGTTTGGTAAGCTCATGTACAAAATTTCTATTACGAAATAAAAAAGAACAGAAACACGTTTGGTAATCGCATAAAATTTCTATTCCAAATTTTATTTTTAAAAAAAATTAAAATAAGAAAAAGGAATAAATTTAATATTACATAAAATTGACAAGATCAAAATATTATTAGATTAATAATACATTTGCTTAGGTGTAAGCATTCTAGTCAAATTAATTTATGCTCATTTCCTTGGGACTAAGTTTTTACTCTTTAAAAAAAAAAAATTGTAATTCTAGTGCATGTGTGGCTTGGAGATTTTAGTCTCTTTTAATCTTGACATGGATGTCGGGTTAGGGTTGGAAATTTCCAACTGTTAGAATGGTGCATGTATGGCATGGCTTTGTTGTCATTATGCATATAGTTCATAGCATGCTCCTAAAACATTTAGTAAAAACCTTGGTCTCTTGCATTTTGAACGGTCGATGCATCTCATCTTAATGCTACTTTTTATCTTGTTTCTTCCGAATTACCTTGATGTCGTTATAAGGTTTTGACTAATTTTGATAAAGGGATGTGTTTTTCTTCTCATTTTTAGCTTTTTTTTTTTTTTTCTTTCTTGACTAGCATACAAGCTCTGAACGGCGGTCTGTAGGTCTTGATGTGTCAACTATACAATAGCTCATCATTTGTTTCTCTTCTATTTGTCCACATTTATGATACATTAAATGACATTTATGCTCAAGGAGATAGAATTGGATGACCTTAATACTATTAATAGAAATGTATTCATAATAGTTTACAAACACATCGCAAAAGTTTTCACCAAAAAACAAAAAACACGTCGCAAAAGTCGGAAATAAAAAGTCATGAAATCTCTTGCATATTGTGATCCCTTGCCATCATATTTGCAATATCTTTCCTGATCATGTTTATCTCAACCCCCTTTTCCGGCTCGAAATAATGGTACTTATTGAATTCCGTTCTTCCTTTGCGGCTTCCACAAGTGAATCCTATCACGAGATGGTAAAGTGGTCTTTTGATCAGAAAAGTTGAAAATGAAAGTTCATAAGAAAGCACATAACAAATTGAACAAGAGCAAGTGGGCAACCCAGTTTTTTTTTTTTTTTTTTTTTTTTTTGGGGAGGGTGGGGGGGGAGAGAGAGAGAGAGAGATACCTGAGCTGTTATCAACCGGGCAACTGTTTTCTTGCTCGACTCTTGAAGTTCACTAGCAATCAAAAGCTCATCCAAGATATAGTAAGCCTTGAATGTTGATAGCATCAAACATTTCAGATTTCATTTATTATCACGAGATAGACAAGAATAAAGCAATACAAAGAGAAGATAAATATGTATTCTCTTGTACTTGAATGAGCATAACCTACCTTATGGAAGTTAAATATCAAGTCCAACTCGCAAACCTGTGAAGAGTTGAAAAATTTGTGGTGAGATCTCAAACTTAATACAAACATCTCAGTATCTTATGAATAGAAAAGTGTGTACTCACACTGCCAAAGTACCGGCCCAAAATCTCAACAAAATGATGAATTATCTCCAGGATCTCCAACTCATTGTCTTCACGATCAATGCACATACAGAAATAGAGACTGGCATATCTGCACAACATCATTGAAACAAACTTGGTCAAAAACAAAATGGGGTGCAAAGTGCTATAAGCTGAAGCCATGTAATCTTCGTGGATGGAAATCTAACTAATCTTCATAAATTACCTTTTGTAAGCAACCTTAAATCCTCTCCACTCCACAAAATTGCAAAGTTTAGGTCCTCTAGTAAGAACTAATCCACTGAGTTCTCGGATGATCTTCTCGGATGACAGCGTAACCCATATGAGCAGATCAGTAAAATGGGAGCACGAAGAAACAATAAATCAACGAGCAATGCAAAAGGTACGTGACAATAACTTCAGCAACAAGCAGCCACTAAGCTCGGGTGCTCAAATCTTATCAATTTATCAAGAATCGTTGGTGAGGTTTAATGAAACGGTATCTCGGAATAAGGACAATACCTTAGTTCTTTCCTTACGTGTGTATGGAGAATACCATTTTGTCAACCGACCTTCCCCGACGACTCGATCGAAGTACAAAGTGAATCTAAAACATAAGCGAGATGAGAAAGAAGTTAAATATGCAGCTTGAGTCATATGCGGGCCAACATAGGAAATTGGCAAGCCAGCTTATACATGACGCGATCATATCCAGAATGAGAAGCGTATAAAATTAACAACTAGGAGGTAGGAGAAACCCAACTTGGAAATCGGTGCGCGATTAATTGGGACACATCTATTTTCATCTAGGTAAGCTTTTCTATAACATTTGGTGCCATCAAAATCTAAAGGCACAGCTACGAGATGCAAAATGTTCATTCATGCTCTCATCCACCATGCTTGAAGCGAGTCCTCGTGCGCGCGGTAGAATCGAGCTGACCAACGAGTTTCTCTATGTATATATGCAGGAATTAATAGAAACTTTAGACTGGACACATCGCATCTCTGGATCCTCGGAACAAATCAGAATCCGAGAATCCAAGACTAAAATGAACGGTTTCAGTTCGGGCATTCCCTCGAACATATGGTGAGCACGGAAGATATGGAACATTTTTACAACTCTAGCTCAGTCCGAGACCAAAAAATCTCCACGAAATGCTCGACATCAAACACCAACTCGGAAGAAACAAAGCGCTCAAGAACTAGAGACACAAAGTTCAGTTCTTCCTTAAAAACGAGAATGGGGGCGAGACAAAAGGGAGTTCATGGGAATGAGTTTCGATTTGCGGAAATCCCTACCCGGCTCGGAGAAGGCGGTCATAGGGCGAGCTCAAGACCAGTCGAGCTATGGCTGACCGCTTCACGATGTATCCAACCCGAGATCCTCGGGAAAAAAAATTTGATCGAACCCAAAGAAAACTCACCTGGAATTCGGTCACCGCGGAAGAGGAGGCCGTGGGCTCGTGTGTGTCGGCTAGAGGTCGTCGGCTTGCGACGGGGATGGTTGGGTAACGCTCAATCGAGAACGCCGCCGGACCGGCGGGTGGGGCCCGATCGGTGGCGATCGGAGCACGATCGCGAGGGAAAAAGAGGCGAAGTACGAGAGAGAGAGAGAGAGAGAGAGAGGACCTCGACGACGCGGGTGGCGTGGCCGAAGCCGTGGCCGGTGACGACGGGACCGGCGGCGATAAGATCGGCGGCGACGAGACCGGCGAGGGGCGGCTGGAGAGTTTCTTCGGATGAAGGGGTCAAAGCTTCGTGAAAATCAAGGGGGTGAAATTAGGGCGTAGCTGGCCGGTTCTATTTCTCCCTTCTCTTCTTGGGAATTCTTGGCCGAAAAGAAGTAACTTTTTTACTTCTCGTTTCTGTTCCAAAACTATTTCTTGGCCAAATTTTTAGTCCCGGGAACAAAAAAATATTACCCGTTATCAAACGGATTTCTACTCTTTTTTATTCCCGGGAACAAAAGAATAGAAATTCTTGTTCCCGGGAATGTTATCATGCACTACCTTAAGTACCAAAAGTTATGAAAGGTACACTTAAGTGCCAAAATCGGAGCAAAATGGTACACTTGAGTGTCAATCCGGCCAAAATCTGGCCAAAACGCTGATATGGCAATTTTCCGGCGAGGCAAAGGCAAAACGACGTCGTTTTAGTGTTGACGTGGAAAAAATAATATAAAAATTAATTAAAATTAAAATTATTTAAAACATTTAAAAATAACAAATTTTAAGATTAAAAAACCAAAAAAAAATTAAAAAATTTAAAAAACAAGTTGCCACGTCAATGGAAAAATTAAAATAATATAAAAATTAATTAAATTAAAATTAAAATTAAAATTTTTAATTATTTAAAAAATTTTAAAATTTTTTTAATTTTTAAAAATTTTTAAAATTTTAAAATTTTAATTTTTTTAATTTTTAATATTTGTATTTGTATTTTTAAATATCTTAAGTAAGTTTAGTTATAAATTAAATTTAATTAATTTTTACATTAATTTATTGCCACGTCAATGCAAAAACGACGTTGTTTTACACTTATTTGGCCACGTCAGCATGCAAAACGGCGTCGTTTTGCACTTATTTCGCCGAAATTTGCACACGTTAGCATTTTGGCCGGATTTTTGCCAGAGTGGCACTTAAGTGTCCCTTTCTTTTTCGAATGTGGTACTTAAGTGTACCTTTCGTAACTTTTGGCTTTTAAGTGTCCCTTTGTGCCAACTTATAACACTTGAAGCGTTCTTATGCCTATGATATACAAACATATGATGCTAATAACTTTAATTTGGTAGTTATAAATATATCTGATTAAAATTTATTTGCTATCTTTGGATATACAAACAAGTTTAAGAAGAAATATTAATTATCAACTATTATGTCCGTGAATTATAAGAAATCGATTAATCTTTGGGTTAACCACTAAATTCTTATAATAAACGAACTTCAATATACCCATTATATCAATAAGGATATGTAACATATCAATTTCGGTCATAGTATCAATTAATCATGGATAATTGAATAAAATAAATTTCAATATCAAAAATTCGAAAAACCTCAAGGTTTCGCCACTTCGATGACTAACGAACCATTCTTAATTGAATTTTTAATATTGTACAATACAAACATTCACCAAATTGTAACCAAGGGATAAATTATAATTAAAGCATAAGGACAAACTGTAATATCATAATTCCACAGGGGCAGAACCCTAAATTAAATATTCAAGAGCAAAATTATAAATTATCGGCTAGGACAAAATTGTAATTATCCAGCATATAGAGGCAAAAATGAAAATAACCATTAGGGAGGGTAAAATTATAAATAAAAGGCGAAGAGAGGAGCAAAAACATAATTCATTGAATAAGAGAAAATTGAAAAATAAAAAGAAAAAAGGGCCCACGGGTGTGTGCTCAGCATGCGCCCAAAAGTCCGCAACTCAAACACGAATGGCTCCACGAGGACATGGAACCAACGTGCCTACCTTAGCACGCACGTGGTCACTTGGATTCCACGTGCTTGCCCTCCAGCGCTAGCATGGGGGCACTTGGGGCACGTGTATTCCATGTGCCTTCTCCCCTTTTGGGCCTGTTCATTGTTTTTCTTTATTTTTCACCTTGTTTCTGCCTATTTCCTTTCATCATTCAAATTTCCTCCAACAAAACCCCTCTAAAATCATTTCAACAAATATCAAATAACATGAAAAAGATCATCATCATTCAACGAATCTTTAACCATAAATCATAATATTTCAATAATCGGAAAATCATAAGATCTTAAACGATGTTTTGATATCAACTGTAAGAGATAACATAATTCTATAATGCAGAAAAATATGAAATACATGATCTTTGATCTTCATGATTCTCACGATAAGAGGGATGAAGACATATCTTTATCTATAACGATACTCTTGAAGATAATTGTTACGGAAAACTGAAAAAATGAAGAAATCTGATTTCTCTCCCTTAGCCCACTTTTCTTTTGACGTATTCTATCTTACAAAGGATAGAATACAATGTTCTTTTCATATTGTGGGTCGAGAGAGGACATCTATATATATATATATAGACACACACACACACACATGCTATCAAGAGGTGCATTCTATCAAAGCGCACTTTTAACTTTCATGAGAGTTGTACCTCTTCGAAGAAGAACGGTAACTTCTCAATGAGGATTGTACTCTATTATCAGAGTCATAACTTCTTATAACCAATACATTTTTCGCACTAAATATTTATTAAACCATTAATTAATAAAATTATGTGGGCCACACAATAATTCTTACATAAAAGCTTGTACATCGGTGCATGATGTTCAATACTGATGTCTGTTGATTTTAGCTCTGACATGGATCGTTTTCTTCTTACATTAATTGATCTCTCTTAAGGGTCTCTTCGTGCGATAATAATGATGTTTCCCACTGTCGAGAAGTGATCCATTTACAAGAGAAATCTATAAGGATTCTAAAAAATATCTTATGTTCAGGTGGTAATTGAAGTGCATGGGGAGCTTTTGTAAGAGAGAAAATCTTGGATAAAAGTAAAAGAGTGTATAGGTTAGAAAGGAAGACACTTGGCCTATGTCTTTACTACTTATAGAAGAGTATGGTGGTGAAATCTACATAATAAAAGGCTTAATGGTGCTCGTGTGAGAGCATTGAAGAAACCTATAGAAAATGCCAACTAAAAGTAAGGGTGAACATTGGTCCAGGGTTAATCCTAGATTGACTCTGGACCGACCCTGGACCGACCCAACCTTGTTGGTCCTGGTTTGGTTCCCAAAAGAATTGGGTCGTTCCTTGGTCCTGAAATCTCTAAACCAGCACTATACAGGTTAGTTTTCGATCCTGAGAGTTTAGAGTTGGTTTAACCTGGACCAACCATGAATGTATTTATTATATATAATATTTCTAAAATAGATTATATATTATATATCTATTATATTATTTATAATTTTTTTATATATTCTAAAGAGAAAATCCTAAGTCAAATGGCGTCAACAACATTAAATGACTTCTCACGGCGTCCTCCTTTAGTACTCATCCTCTTCTATCTTCTTTATCTTCTTAGTTCTCAATTTGTCAAAATCGAAAGAAACAACTTCATCGCTCGCCACTCAGCACCGGCCCTACTCGACTTCCCCTGCTTGTCGCTCAACTTTCCATTTTGTCCCATATCACTATGAGTGATTTTAATGGTTTTTATGGTTTTTTGCTTTTCATATGTGTGAAATTTCTATTGTTGCCTTTTCTTAAATTTGTTGAATATGTCTTGGTAATAGTTTGTTGCACAATGTCGCATTGTTAATGGATATGTAATTTGAAATGGGAGGTTTCTCATTTTAAGGAGTAAAAAAATTGAAATAAAAAAATTATCGATTGGTCCCGAATTAACCCTAGGACCGGATCAAACTCATTAGGTCGGTTCGATATTCAATCCCAAGCTTAATAGGGTCAATCCTCGGTTCCAAAAATTGAGAATCAATATTGTGCACCATATGACTCCTGATAATAACCCCACTTTGATACAAAAAATGTAATGACTCTTAACTTCATCTCCAAGGTCTTGAGTGGTGGAATTATTTTCATGACGTTTTAGGTTCGTTGTCTTCCCGATTTTTTTTATTTTATTTTATCTTATTATCATGCACATGCAGAAATGTGAATAAACAACTCCCTAGACAAACACCAGCTGAAAGACTAGAACATACGTCACACATAGCACACTAGTTTATATTATAACAATACTTTTACGAGCCCTTTCTTTACGGGTCCTCTTTTCTTTTGACATCACAGTACAAGTTTCCCACATAGGCCAAGGAAATTCCTATCTTCTCTAATGTGATTGTAGCTCTCAAAACTAAAGTGAGACTTTCATGCCTACAAGACTGAAAGATAAGAGAGTGAGTTTTAGGGAAACTCAGCAAGTAAAATTCCTAATTCTCTACTAGGAAAGCATCTCATTATCAAAGCCTAGGAAGTACAACACTTGCAAACAGTATCAATGATAGATCAATAGCAAATTACTTGCCATGCTTTGACTCAATACATGATGTTGATGTAAAATACCTTCAACTTAATAATGAACACATCAACATATCATGCTTATGCATAATCGGCACTCATGCAAATTCATTTACCGTCTTCCTAGCTTGCCTAGGCCCTCTCGGCTTGATTAGGGCTTCCAACTTTTTGTTAGGCTTCCTGGCTCGATCAGGGCATAGTTTCTCGAGGCTTCTGGGTTCAAGACGCAAGCATTCGAGCTTAATCGAGGCATCCTATTTTATGAACGAGGCATCGCTACCACGTTATGTGGTGATGGGCGCATTTTCCTCTTTAAGTGCACACATATATGGATCATACAAGCTGGTTTTTATCTTTTCTCTTAGTTAACACATATATGGCCTAAATGCATGCTCATCCATTCGTGTGTGCCATAAATTCTCACACTACACTAATAAACATGTCAGAAACAATCCTTGGTTCGTAACTTAAACCAATCACTTAGTGTCGATCCTCGCATTAGACAAGGCTTGGAAATGGCATGCCTCAATACCGGTCTAAGACCTTGAGGCTTGGGTAAACCTCAGTTCAGTGATGATCTAAGCTTTATGGACCTCTGTTTTGACCCTATGTGAACACACTTTGTACGGTGAATGACCCTCTGCTGGTGGTTTGATTCAACGTCAAGCACAAAGTCCCCACACTAATCAAGAAATAGGATTGGCATGCTTTAATGCCTTACCAAGGCCTCATTGGCTTGGGTGATCCCCGTACTAGTTGAGACTTAAAACCAGCAAGCCTTAATGCTAATTCAAGAGTTTGCAACCTTGGGTGATCTCCCATTGAGCGAGACTTAGAACTAGCACGCCTTAATGCTAATTCAAGAGTTTGCAACCTTGGGTGATCTCCCATTGAGCGAGACTTAGAACTAGCACGCTTGAATGCCAATCCAAGGCCTTGTGGCCTTAAGCAACCTTGCTTTTGCGTTGAACTTAACTTGAGCGAACATCGGCCTCATTCTGGGCGTGAGCAATTTAAGCGCACATTCAAACACAAACATGAGCAAACCATATATAAGATCCAACATTCTACCCACCATTGAATGACCCTTGGTCTGTGGCTTAATTTAATCAGTGAGTACAAAGTTACCACACCAATCAAGACATAGAATTGGCATGCTTTAATGCCTTATCAAGACCTTGTGGACTTGGGCGACCCTTGTACCAATCAAGGCTTAGAATCGACACGTCTCAATGTCGATCAAGGACCTCGTGGCCTTGGGCGATGCCCGCACTGGACAAGACTTGAACTTGACATCCTATATATGCCAATCCAATGCCTTATGGCTTGGGTTATCTTGTTTCGCAATGAACTCAATCCGAGTGAACCTTAGCCTCATTCCGAATGTGAATGACTCACGTACACATCCAAGCACACTCGTAGGCAAGATTGCACAAAAGATGTGACATCCTAGATTTTCAGTCCTATTTTCTACTAAATTAATTGGGTATTTCATCAACACGCCTATAGGGCTATTCTCAGAACTGATCACTCTCGAGATAACTAGACTGGCTGGGTAAGCCATTAAGGAATTTTAAGGCAATAGACTTGAGAATTTGACCAAAAATCGGCTTCTCGACCGTGCTCATCTTTAGAGGTCATTACAACACTATTAAAAATCGGATTGAGATCAGAGATAGGTCAGTTCGACTAAGATATGTGGCCGATCATGGGTGACTCCAATAAATTGGAAAATTCTCATCGACCAGCACTAATTTGATTTTACTGTCATTTTGATACCATGTGTTTGTAATTGAGTCTTCGAGATTTTCACGACAAACGAGAGTCGCCAATGTGTCGAATGGATTCAATGTGGCTTGAAGAAAATTGACCATAGGTCATTTGCCCTAAAAAGTTATGAAAACTACCCAGTAGCCTAGGTCACACTAAAAACGCGTCGATTGGAAATTAGTTGCCAATTTGAGTCCGATTTCAGAAATTGAAGATTCCGTCATGTCACAATAAATTCTAGGACCCACTACTCAGTCTCAGAAGATTTTTCTACCAACCGAGACTTTTAGGGAAAAAGTTGGTTTAGGACCGTTTTCATTTGATTGAAGCCGGGGATTAATTTTGATTTCAAAAATTGAGAAGCAAGATGAATTCTTGGATGAGGAAAAGTATTATTTTAGGCATAGAGGTACCAATTGGATTTTTAGGAGTCAAATGAGGTGGAATCAAGAGAGGAATGGTGTTCAATTGAGGAGAGATTGTGCCAAAATTCGTAGTTCCCCCATGCCCTAGTCAAATTGGACCATCTCAAGGTTTGAAACGTAAGCTTTGGTGGTCCATTGTGAGCCAAGCGTTGATACTTGGCCTAGGATGATTTTAGAAGATATTTTTGTGGAAAAAATTGGCAAGGGTGGCCCACTCTCTCTCTTATCTTTCCCCGACCCCTCCTTGGCCGGCCACTCTACCCTCTCCCTCCTCCAAACCGTTCGACCAATAAGCAAAGGAAGAGTAGGAGCAGCTCACCATCACTACCAGCCAACGGTGCCGCCTCCGCCTTGTACAAGCGCTCGCGCATGCACGCATGGCCGCGCGCCGCCATCGCCCTTGGCCGCCTCCCTCACGCGTTCAGCCACCTCCACAACCATCATCTAGCAGCTCCTCAGCTTGTGTCAAATCCCGTTCGGCCACTAGTAAGCCCCGCCAAGGCCCGGTTTGCCCTTCTCCACCTTTACCGATCAATTTCCCGCTTTAAACCGAACTTTTGGCCACCGTTTCGGCAAGATCAGAACAGAAACATAGAGGGTTTTGCAACAGCTTCCAACCCTATTTTGAGGTGGTTTCGAACCTCAAAAGTTGGCCTGCCTTTGGAGTAAAACGTCCTTTGCGACATTCCTAACGTTTCAATCCAAGCAGATTGTTAAACGGGTGAGTTTAGCTTACTAATCCTTGATTAGTAGATTAATGATGCTTAAGGATTGATTAGTGCTAATTAAGTTGGGTTAGGTGGTTATATTATATTAGATTAGTAATTATTAGTTAATTGCATTGCATATTAGATAGGTGGTTAGTGTAATTAGCTAGAGAATAGTCTCCATCAAAAAGATCTCTATGCACCACTTGAGGGTTGGGAACCGAGATGGCGGAAGTGGATCCAACAGCAGAAGCTGGATGGAAAATTCTTGATCGAAAGGCATTAGGTGCAATTTGTCTAGGGTTGACGAAAAAGACAGGATACCACATCGCGAAAGCAAAAACTGCAAAAGAAGCCATGGATATTCTAACGAATATTTATAAGAAGCCATCCACATCAAATCAGGTATTTTTGCTAAAGAAACTGGTTAATATGAAATTATCTGATAGAGGTTCTGTGGCAAAGCATATTAATAGTTTCACGTAGGTCACGGGTCAATTGGAATCCGCCAGCATAAGTTTAGATATGAAGCTTCAAGTTTTATTATTTTTATGTTCTCTTCCGGAAAGCTACAATACCGCAGTGCAGGGAATTTCAAGCACCATGAAGGATGATTTAACTCTTGATGATGCTATGAGTAGTATCATGGATGAAGAGATGCGAAGGAAAGTCTCAGGTGGAGATAATTTTTCTGCATCTACATCTTCAACGGCACTCGCAGTGGAGAATCGTGGAAGAAGTAAAAGTAGAGGAAAATTCAGCGAGCGTGGTAGATCCCAATCATGGGATAAGAGACAGGTTGCAAAAGATGAGTGTTGGTTTTGTGACAAAACCAAGCATCGGAGGTTTCAGTGTGAAGCCTACAAAAAGAAGCAGCGAGATGAGAATCAAGGAGCTAATGTGGTTAGCAATGAATCTTTGCTAGATAATTTGTGTTTATCTGCAGGTTTTGATTTGAAAACAGATAAATGGTTTAATGATTCTGGTGCTTCTTTTCATTGCACCTCGCAAAGAGACATATTTGATGATTATGTCAGTAGAGATTTCAGACAAGTGGTTGTGGGAAACGGCCACATGTGTCCCATTGTTGGGAAAGGAACCGTGACTGTGAACATCTCAGGTGGAGGACGTCTAGTTTTGCATGAAACTCGGCATATTCCGGAATTAAAGAAAAATTTGATTTCAACCAGTAAACTTGACCAAGAAGGTTTGGTAATAACCTTTGGATGTGGAGAGTGGATGATAACCTCAGGAGCAAGAGTAGTAGCAAAGGGAAAGCGTACGGGTACACTTTACCTTCTCCAAGGAGACAATATTAGTGATATGGTTGCAACTACAATGGTTACAGGTAATTTGTCTACTTTTTGGCATTATCGTTTGGGACATCTTGGTGAAAAAGGTGTAAAGCAGTTACACTCGAGGAAATTACTTCCAAGTTCGCAAAAAGTTGAGTTAGATTTTTGTGAGAGTTGCATTTATGGAACACATAAAGTTGTGAGTTTTCAATTGAATGGACGACAAAATAAATGCCAGAAGCTAGAGTTGGTTCATACTGATGTATGGGGACCTGCTAAGGAACTCTCTTATGGTGGTAAGAGATATTTTGTCACTTTCATTGATGATGCGACAAGAAAGACTTGGGTCTATGCTCTTAGAGAAAAATCAGAAGTATTTGGGATATTCAGAATGTGGAAGACCATGGTAGAAAAAGATATAGGTTATCAGATTAAAGCTCTAAAGTTTGATAATGGTGGTAAATACACAAGTAAGGAATTTGCAGAATATTTGAGTCGAGAAAGCATACATGGATTAAAGACTGTTCCTAGAACTCCTCAAGAGAACGGTGTAGCTGAAAGGATGAACAGGACTATTCTAGAATGTGCAAGATGCATGAGGCTACATGCGGGTCTCCCTCTACACTTATGGGCTGCCACAGTTGATGCAGCTGTTTATCTTATCAATAGAAGTCC
Organism: Eucalyptus erythrocorys; assembly: GCA_014182555.1. Lineage (NCBI taxonomy): Eukaryota > Viridiplantae > Streptophyta > Magnoliopsida > Myrtales > Myrtaceae > Eucalyptus > Eucalyptus erythrocorys. The sequence goes on from CM024598.1 coordinate 1,653,834, forward strand.
ATCTAGTGCGTTTGATGGAGAAATACCACAAGAGCAGTGGCCAGGTAAAAAGAATAATTATTCACATCTAAAGGTATTTGGTTGTATTGCATATGCTTTGATTGACAAGGAGGATAGGAAAAAGCTGGATGCTAAGTCCGAGAAGTGCGTCTTTATTGGATATGGTGGCGACGAGTATGGTTATAGGCTTTGGGATTATGAGAATAACAAAGTCATCTGCAGTCGCAATGTGGTATTCCATGAAGAAAAGATGTACAAGGATCGTCAGACAGAGCATGAGAAGGTAGTAGAACATGAATATGTTGAATTAGACAGAATGCCCGTGAAGATGTTTCCAAAAGATCAAAGTGCACCTGAAAGAGAGGTTCAAGATGAGCCTATTGTCAGTGAGGAGGTAGTTCAAGAGGAACACACTGATTTGGAGCAAACTAACAACCCTGAAGTACCTGTCTGGAGGAGGTCTACACGTGTGAGAAAGCCAAAGGTAATTTTTGATCCATCAGCTAATACTATTCTGAGCCATGTCTTATATACAGATTCGGGGGAACCGGAGACTTACGATGAGGCAAAGATAGACATGTCCCACTTGTAGTGGGAGTGTGCTATGAAAGATGAGATGAGCTCGTTACTTCAGAACAAAACTTAGGAGTTGACCAAATTGCCCACAGGTAAAAAAGCTTTATTAAACAAATGGATGTACAGGATCAAGAATGAAGCAGATGGTAGTATTAGATACAAGGTGAGACTTGTAGTCAAGGGCTTTTCTCAAAAAGAAGGGATCAATTACTCCGAGATATTTTCACCTGTAGTGAAAATGACATCAATTAGAGTTCTACTGAGTATAGTTGCAGTGGAGGATCTTCATCTTGAGCAGTTAGACGTAAAAATAGTGTTTTTACACGGTGACTTAGATGAAGAACTATACATGGCACAACCTAGAGGTTTTGAAGTCAAAGGTAAAGAGTACATGGTATGTTGCTTGAAGAAAAGCTTGTATGGCTTGAAACAAGCTCTACGACAATGGTACCTAAAATTTGATGGTTTCATGAATGAAAAAGGATTTGCACACTGTGAATCTGACACTGTGTTTATTCTCGCAAGTATGATAATGGTGACATTGCGTATCTCTCTCTATATGTGGATGACATGCCGGTGGCTAGTTCCAATATGAAGAGAATCGTAGAAGTGAAGAAAATGTTAGCATCGCAGTTTGCTATGAAAGACTTGGGAGAGGCCAAGAATATTTTAGGCATGAAAATCATTAGGGATAGGAAAAATAAGAAATTATGGTTGCCGCAGGAAGACTATGTGAACAAAGTGTTAAAGAGATTTAACATGGACAAGGCAAAAATTGCAATTCCTCTAGTGAATCACTTCAGACTTTCAAAGGATATGTGTCCGAGCACTCAAGTTATGAAAGATGAGATGGTGGTAGTTCCATATGCATCAGCAGTAGGGAGTTTGATGTATGCCATGGTGAGCACGAGACCAGACATTGCACTGGCAGTGGGAGTTGTGAGTTGTGAGTCGACGATATATGTAGAACCCAAGTAGAGAGCATTGGAATGCAGTGAAATAGATATTGAGATATCTAGCACGTACTTCCAATTACTCACTTTGTTATGGTGGTACATCTCTAGAGTTGTAGGGTTATGTAGATACATACCATTCGGGTGATCAAGATAGTGGTAAGAGTACCACTAGATATGCCTTTACAGTTGCAGGTACAGTAGTGAGTTGGGTATCTCAACTACAAAAAATAGTGGTTTTATCGACAAGAGAGGCAGAATACGTAGCGATCACAGAAGCCTCCAAGGGAATCATGTGGTTACAAGATTATATGGAGGAGTTACATCGAAAACAGCCAGTTAGTACACTGTGAAGTGATAGTCAAAGTGCAGTGCACCTAGCAAAGAATGCAGCTTATCACTCAAGGACTAGACATATCAAGAAGCGTTATCACTTTATCATGTCAGCATTAAAAGATAACGAGTTAAAGCTACAAAAGATTGATGGCTTGAAGAATCCAGCTGACATGTTGACCAAGGTAGTACATAGAGAGAAGCATATTTTCTGTACTACTACCATTGGTATTACTCCATGTTGATCGATGAGGAGTATCGCAAAGGCACAAGTTTTTCAACTACTAGTTTTTTGAAGAAGATAGATGCAAAGTTGCTTGATGCTTGGGTATATTTGTCTTCAAGTGGGAGATTGTTATAGATGAAGCCAAATATTTGTTTTTAGGGGCTTTTTTGTCTTTTCTATCAGATTTCCTTTTAGGTTAAAAGTGATATCTTTATAGTAGCAATGGCAAGACGCTGGCCATCATGACGTTGAAAAAGAAAATAGAGAGGCAAGAAAAAGAGAGAAGAAAAAAGTGAGTTTTTTCTTTATGGGGGTTCTCAATCTCTTTGTGTCCTGATCTTGAGAGAAGATCATTGTTGTATTCCAACCTTTTTTGAAGTCTAGTGGATTCACAGAGTGCCTCTGCGCGGAGACGTAGCCCAGGTTTGGGTGAACTTCGATAAAAAATTTTATGGCGTGTTCATCTGATTTCGTTATTTTGTTATTATATTCTGCTTGGTAAATTGTTTGTGAGCGTTATTTTTCTGGAATCGACATGCAATTTTGTAACATCTTTATCAAGGCTTCTCTCTCATGCTATTAACGCTGTTCGCATGTGCCCATGTGCTGAGTTTTGCAGCATCTCTATCAAAATAGTTGGGTCTGGAGGAAGGGAACCATGAGGGAAAAGGTTGTATTCAATGCATCCTCTATGATCTGTACACTTGTTGTATATAATTACAAGGAAATGAAATAATAAAGGAAATGTAATATCTCTCTATCCTTTCCTATCCTCATGAAATAATAAAGGAAATGTAATATCTCTCTATCCTTTCCTATCCTTATGTATATTTAATTTCCTATGATATAATACAATATCAATTTCTGATTCAATCAGATCATATCTTCCAACACTCCCCCTCAAGCTGGTGGTCTGTATATGTCAAGGACACTAAGCTTGTTCAGAAGATATGCATGTTGTCTTTGGCAAAGAGGTTTAGTAAATATGTCTACAAGCTGCTTTGAAGTTCTGATTCCTCTAGTCTCGATAATATCTTCCTGAATCTTCTCCCGGGTAAAATGGCAATAAACTTCTATGTACTTCGTCCTCTCATGAAACACAAGGTTTGCTGCAAGCTTGATAGCCGATTCGTTATCACAGAAGAGCATAGTTGGTCCTTTAACAGGAGCCCCAAGATCCAGAAGTAGGCCCCTCAGCCAAACTATTTCACAAACTGTCTTGGCCATAGATCTGTATTCAGCTTCAGCCGAAGATAAAGATACAGTGGACTGTTTCTTTGTTTTCCATGAGAGTAGCGATTCTCCAAATTTGATACAGAAACTAGTGATGGATCTCCTGCTCATAGGACATGTGGCATAGTCTGCATCACAATAAGCCTTCATTTCCATATCGCATTTTCGAGAAAGAAGTATTCCCAGACCTAGGCAAGTCTTTAAATATCTCACAACTTTCAGAGCTGCATTCATGTGTGATCGCTTCGGGCTGTGCATAAATTGACTAAGGGTTTGCACCACATAGCAAATATCTGGCCTGGTCATGGTGAGGTATATCAATTTTCCCACGAGCCTTTGATATCCTTAGGGATCTTACAACAAGGGATCGTCTGAAGAAGGGAATGTCCCATTGTCATGGCTAATAAATGTCAGTTTGACATTTTGCTCGATGGGAATGACTGATGGTTTGCAGCCTGATAATCCTGCCTCTAATATAATTTCCATCACAAATTTACGTTGGCTCAATGAGATGCCCTGATCTGAGCGAGCTATCTCAATGCCAAGAAAATACTTAGGTGGCCCTAAATCCTTGATGTGAAAAGTCGAGTGCAGGTATTCTTTGAGCTTCTTTATGGTAGAGTCATCATTACCCATGATAAGGATGTCATCAACATATATCATCAAGTAAATGGATGACATACCTCTAGTCCAAGTAAACAAGGCATAATCGTACTTGGATTGATTGAAGCCAGTAGCTAATAGTGCATTGGTGAACTTTGCGTACCACTGTCTAGAAGCCTACTTCAATCCATACAAGGATTTGCGGAGACGACATACTTTCGACTCCCCCTGTCTCCGTAATCCAGGTGGAAACTCCATATATATTTCTTCATTCAGATCACCATGCAGAAAAGCGTTATGGACATCCATCTAAAGCAGTGGCCAGTCACGAAAGGTAGCAATTGATAGAAAAGTCCGAACCATGACATCTTTTGCCATAGGTGAAAAAGTTTCGTGATAGTCGAAACCTTCTTGCTAGGTAAATCCTTTTGCTACCAGCCGAGCTTTATATCTTTCCACGGACCTATCTGCCCTGTATTTTATCTTGTATACCCATTTACACCCAATGGGTTTGCGATGATTGGGTAATGGTACAACATCCCAAGTGTGATTATCTATCAGGGCACGTAATTCAGATTCCATGGCCTTTTGCCAACGAGGATCATTCTTTGCCTCATTGTAACTAGAAGGTTCGCGATCTTTAGAAATTTGACTTATGCAACATAGATGCTCTGGCGACAATCTATCAAAAGAGACATAGGATGAGACAGGGTAACGAGTACCTGATGACCACGAAGAATTGCATATATAGTCCCTCGTCCAGGTTGGTGGTCGAGAGATTCGATGAGAACGCCTTGGGGGCACTTGTGGCGTGGCGGATAGTCCTTCACTTGTTGATGTGATTGGAGCATCATTTGGCTGTGTTGAGTCTTCATGTTGGAGTTCTTCAATATGAAACTCCTCAATCGGATCTTCAGCAATCTGTGCAGGTGACTGTGGAGGTATGATGTCCATTGCTCTTGAAGGGTCGACAGCCCTTGGAGAATCGAGTCCCCTTGGAGGAGTAGGAATAATAAGTGCTCCCCCTGACGGTGAATCTTCTTCTGTCATGAATTGTTGATTCTGCTGCCCTTCATTAGACAAAGATGATGCTGAGAATGAAAAAACATCTTCATGGAATACGACATCCCTGCTGACAAAGAAGTTTCCTGTAGATGGGTCATAGAGTCGATATCCTTTCTGTAATGTTGGATAGCCCATGAAGATACACTGACTAGCTCTTGGAGCCATCTTATCCTTAGGACCCATTGTGGTAGCATAGCATAGACACCCAAAAACTTTCAGATGAGTCAAAAATGGTTTTCTTCCATATAGCATCTCAAAGGGTGTCTTCCCTTTTAATATGCGTGATGGCATGCGGTTGATCAAATATGCTGCAGTAATCACGCAGTCTCCCCAGAATTCTTCAAGAAGAGATGCTTGGAATTTGAGTGCTCGCGCCACTTCTAGAAGGTGCCGATGTTTTCTCTCAACTACCCCATTCTGTTGCGATGTGTAGGTGTAGGAACTTTCATGTAATATTCCATTCATAGTGAATAAGGAAGTACATTCAGCATTAAAAAATTCTTTTCCATTGTCAATACGTATCCTACAAATGGATTTCTGAAATTGGGTTTTGGACAGGGAAATGAATGTCTTTAAATGAGAAAAGACTTGACTTTTGGATTGCATGAGAAAAATCCACGTGGCACGAGAATAGTTGTCCACAATTGTGAGAAAAAACTTAGACCCATCATGATTGATAGTATGATAGGGTCCCCAAACATCAGCATGAACAAGGGAGAAAATATCATTTGTACGAGAAACACTATTTGGGAAAGGGGCTCGTGTTTGTTTAGCCATGGGACAAATGGAACACTCAGGGCAAGGAAATGATGCACTGTGACCCAATCGTCTATGATTAAGAAAATTGATGCCATTGGCAGTGGCATTACATATGGACTTATTGATTTGAACAGAAAATGGAAATTCTTCCCAAAAATATAGCCCTTGGTTGACTCTACCCCAGCCCATCAGTGTCCCAATCGAAGGGGCCTGAAAGAAACATCTATCAGAATGGAAAATTAATTTTCTTCACAAGCTCTAGCAACTGAGATTAAATTGAACTGGAAATCAGGCATGTAGAGTACGTTTTTAAGACTGATGAGAGGGCTAAGATTTATAGTTCCAGTCATTATGACCCTGGTGGTGTTTCCATTTGGAAGCAGATGCGACGTAGGAAAAGATAATTTTGTAATGTCTGAAAATAAATTCCTATCACGAGACTATGTGATTACTGGCCCCAGAGTCAATAATCCATGCACCTTTTAAAACTGAATTCATCAGACAATAGGATGTACCTGTGAAGCTCCCTCCCTTTTCAGATGGATCTAATTTCTTCAAGGTTTCCATCAGCTCCTGGTATTGTTCTTGGGTAATTGATTTTTCCATTTGCTGACCTGATACCTGAAAGACTGAAGAAATTTTTCCTTTTTCTTTTTCTCCGGGCCTACCATGTAGTTTCCAACACGTCTCAACTATATGATGTGGCCGCCTGCAATATTCACAATACATCTTACCCTTTCCTTTTGGCCCATTTTTTAAATTTGAAGTGGGCCGGATATTGGGCTGGAAGATTTGGGCCGAAATGAACCCATATGCGCTTTCAGTTCCTCTCGGATTTGGGCCGTGTGAACCGTTGAACTGATTTGGGCCCGAGAAACGTGGACCGTCCGATTTAGCTACACGGCCTGCACGTGAGCCGTCCGATGGATTAAAGGATGGCCCGTATGAGCCGTCGAATCCGCTAGAAAAGAAACCATGCGAGCCGTCCGATCCTGCCGACATCTAGGATGTCCGTGGGCCGTTCGATGGATGGTAGGGCAGATCCCCACCGTTCGTGCCTCCATTTAAAAGGGGTCTAGGGTTTTCTTCGAAGAAGAACCCTAGATCCGCCTCTCTCCTCCCTGGGTTTCTCCGGATATTGCTCTTGGCTGCGAGAGCAATCCCGTCTCCTCCTCGGTTCTGTTCTGTCGATCTCTGCTGGCTTTCCTCCTGTACGGCCAGTTGATAGATTCGGTCGAGAGTTGGCAGTGGATCCATGGTAAGGATGTGAGATCTGAACCCCGGGTATGCTTCGTTGAGTATAAGGAGGAACCGGATGATTTTCTCCCTTTCTCGCATCTGTTTGTACTGCTGTTGTATCTGTCCAAGCCAATCGAACTTCTCCTTGGCTGCCTCTAGCTCGTTCCACAGACTCGAAAGTTTATTAAAAACTGTGGCGATGCTCATATTATCCTGTTTCAGATCCGAGATCTATTGTGTGAGGTAAAAAATCTTGACTTGGTCAAGTTTCCCGTACATTTCTCTTATATTCTCCCACATCGTCTTCGGATCCTCCGTCGGGGGAAGTCCGGATGCGACCTCGGGAGAGATGCAGTTCGCGATCCAAGTCCTCACCAGTTGACTGCATCTCCTCCATACTCGTGCCCTTCTCTCGTCGAATGGAACTGGGAATGATCCGTCGATGAAAACTTCTTTATCCTTTGTCACGAGTGTTCTCCGGAACTCGCGTGACCAACTGGAATAATTTTCTGCTCCTGTTAGTTGCTGATTTATTATTTTCAGTTCCGGTCCATCGCCGTTGGTTGTGTACAATGGATCGCCTGGTTCCGGTTGGCCATTGGTGGCGATGATTTGATATGGAAAAAGGTTCGGTGCTAGGTTCGGGTAGGGATTTGTTCCCTGACCCGTTCCCCCGAAACCGAAACCGTAATCCGCATTGGTCCCTTGATTCAGTATATTTGCTCCGCCCGTCTACTCCGGACCGATGCTAGGGTTTGCCCCGACACTGTCGGTTGGTGGACTCGCATCGGCCAGCGCGTTGCTGTGGTAGCCAGGCGATGAAGAGTTGGGTATGTACCCAGGAAACCATGGATACCCCATCCATGGGTACGGGAGCCCAGTTAACGATGGTCTTGCAGTTGCCTGAGCCTGCTGTTGCCACGGCACATGTGGAGGATAGCCCTGGATTTGTCTCTGTTCGGATGCAGGGATCACCGTAGAGGAAGATCGATCTCCCAGATTTGGTATCGATGCTTCTGTTGCAGGCTGATCCACAGGAGTGGAGGTAAGGTCTTGCGGTGTCGTCATTTTTGAGAAAACTAATTCCTCTGTTTTTCTTTTCTTCGCAGGTGTGTTCCTTCAGGCAATCGATCAGGGAAAAGGATGGATTCCTTTGGGCTACACAACACTCGAAGTCGAAATTGTTGAGGCAATCGAAGCAGAAGCAATTTTGGTCAGAACCGTGAGTGCTCTGATACCATGTCAAAATAGTTGGGTCTGGAGGAAGGGAACCGTGAGGGAAAAGGTTGTATTCGATTCATCCTCTATGATCTGTACACTTGTTGTATATAATTACAAGGAAATGAAATAATAAAGGAAATGTAATATCTCTCTATCCTTTCCTATCCTGATGTATATTTAATTTCCTATGATATAATACAATATCAATTTCTGATTCAATCAGATCATATCTTCCAACAATCTCTGACTCTCAATGTCGACCCGACTGATTTTTTTTGTTGGACCTACGTATACAAAGAAATTGTATCGCAGACGTTGGACCACATAATGCCTACATAGAACCTATGTTAGAAACATTGCAATGTCAGAAACTAGGAAAAACGGGTAGAAGGAATTTGAGATCGTGAGGTGATGGAGAGATATGTGCGGCGATTTGCCAAGCTGGTGGAGATTGCCAATGATTGGCGACTTGGGAGGGCTCGGTGGGAGGTTGCTCTTTCTTTTCCTAGACTTGCTCTTTCCCAAAACAATCAGCAAAGCTGCTAGGACCAAGCATGTGGGGAGAAACAGATCGTGATACTGCTATTCTCTACTTCTTAATTGATTCCTACACAGTTCTATATACGAAAGTCACTGAAATTATCTATCTGATGCTGGCCATTTGGTTTTAATTTTAGTCAATGTCAGTCTTATAAAAAAATGTCCTTCTCTAGTGATTATATGATGCATTTGTCATGGACAAAGCCATTCGCGTGCAATGTAGTGCATCGTGGTAAAATTTTCTTATGTCCTGAATGCCATCCTGGGATATCATCCTGAGCAGGGTAACAAAAGAATGTTGCTAGGATTAGGGATGGCAATAGCGACGCAAAATCAGTTCTCTTCCGACTAATCATTGGAGCCGCGCCAAATCATCTAGGGATGGGTGATCACGAGATCATCATGCTTTAAGCATGTCGCTTTTTGATAGATATCTGCGAAATTATAATTAAGTGCTTAGGTCTTTTTAAGTGTTTTAAGTGATTGGGGAAATGAAAGAGATGACTGATGGGTATATTTTTCTTTTTGTTCCGTGTTTTGGGAATCCTTTGTGGAGAGTTTGTCAACAAATTAAACTCTTTAAGATCAATTGATTAGGTTGAATAAAGTTTCAATCAGCCATAGATTAAAAATTAGGAGTTCGCGCCTTCTTGTCGACTAATGATTCTAAGAAATTAGGCTGCAAGCCATCCATCTTGCGTACCATCCATTATTAAAGATCATTATACACTAATCTTCCATGATTATTCTAACTATTAAGAAAACAGAGCAATTCTGAAATTTTGTAAATCAAAATCCATCCAAGATTTGGATTGACCGAATCGACTCTCAGATGAATCTCCGGGGCTAACATAAAATTTGGTGCCTTTGCTCAGACGTGTTGGCCTGTCCCATTTCGTGTTCGCAAAGAGCCCTTCACCTTCCTCAGTACCGATGCTCGTACATTAGTTCATGATGTTCATCGCTTATATCTTTGAATACATCCCTATTTTGGATCTTGGATCGTCTTCTTCTCACAATAACTGTTTTCCACATGCGCATATAGGCCTAATTGATACTTCACTGAACCTATCTCTATGAAAAGAGTGTATCCCGACTATCAGACTGCAAAAGAACTTTGCATTGCCAGAAATATTTGGAAAATGGGAAGAAGGAACTTCATCCGCCACATCTGTAGGACAACACTGCCTGAATTAGATGTAAAAATAAGTAAAAATCTTTGGTAGCATTATGGAGTGGCTATAGCAGCAGAAGCAACGAGAGGGAACTTCTTGTGAATGGTTAGACCAGTGGACTCGGTCATGTCCAGCTGCCCCATGCCATCAGGCAATTTCCAATCGAACTTGTGCAAGAGATTGGCCAAAACAAGCTCATCCACAGCAATGGAGAATGCGATTCCTGGACAGCCCCTCCGCCCTGCTCCGAATGGAATGAGCTCAAAGTCATGTCCCTTGAAATTGATGGATGAGTTCAAGAACCTCTCCGGACGGAACTCGTCTGGCGAGTCCCACAGTGAAGGGTCTCTCCCGATGGCCCAAGCATTGATAATCACTTGCGTCCTTGCCGCGACGTCATAGCCCATCACTTTGGTGTCTTGGGTTGACTCTCGAGGGATTAGTAGTGGGATCGGAGGATGCGATCGGAGGGTTTCCTTGATCACGGCCTTCAAGTAGCACATTTGGTCCAGGTCTTCCTCTGTTATGCTCGACTTGTGGCCGGCAATCCTTCTGACCTCGGCTTGTGCTTGTCGCATTGCATTTCGATGTCTCAGAAGCTCGGTCATTGCCCACTCTAGGGCAGTGTATGTAGTGTCTGTTCCCGCTGCAAATGCATCCTGCAATTATAACAATGTAGTCGGCATGACTATCGTACGCCTGCTCGAAAGTATTCTTGCCTGATGATTAACCTTGTTGCCAACATTGGGGGACTAACAGTAAGATGAAATTACAATTGGCCCATCAATCCAAAGTGCCCAAAATAGTGCTCCTTGACCAAAAGGAGAAAGCTCAATCAGAGAAGGAGAGTGCTAGGGTCTAGACTATACAATACTCTGTTCATTTTAATCTGTCTCTACCTACATGATCAGTACCATCATGTAGCAATCTAGAGTGATTCCAAGTTTTCTTATGGGCCAATCAAAGTGCAACTTTGGCCAAAAACTTGAGTGCAAATTGCTAAAATGACATCGACTAACATTGCACACTCACAATCGAAAGAGGTATTACACCGTCCGTTTGGGCTTAATTCCCCCCCAAAAAAATCTAAATTTTGAATCAAATCTCAATTCTGCCCAAACTTATTTTAGTTTTAAAAAAATCATAAATTTTCACTATACTCCCAAATTCACTCCCGCAACACCCTCACTTTCACATGGAATAACAATAGCCTCCTGATATTGATAATCTGGAAGAACTCGGTGGCTATTTTTGGATGTGAGAGCAGATTTAAAACTAGAAAGAAAGTTTACAATTTTTATGAAGAAAAATGTTATGGATAGAATCAGAATTGGGCTTAAAAGTTTGGAGTTTTTAAGGGAATTAAGCATCATCTTTTTGCAAGAGATGTGTGCTAAACTAACAAATTGAAAAACATGCCGAGACAAAAGTCTTTAATGGACCGAGCGATCTGAAACATTAGAAGATATCGTGGCCACATATCGATGGTTCATATAGCTCCACGCTCCATAGAATGATTCTAGGAATTAGGATTAGCCAAATAAACAAAAAGGGCCGTGCAAGAACTTGCGTACCAAGATGAGAGCTTTGATGGTAATTTTATCAATGGAAAAACCGACGGAGCTATCCTTCTGGATAGAAAGCAAGATATCCACAAAATCTTCTTTGCCTTGTTGTACATCGACGCCGCCCTCGCAGTTCAGCCTCTTCTCAACATGCTCTTCCACAACTTCATCCAAGAAACCATCAATCTCTTTAGCCACCTTGTCCAGCCGCTCATCCAAACCGCTCACTCGATCCACCCAAGCAAGCCAAGGAATATAATCCCCGAAGCTGAGAGTTCCCAACAACTCCACAAATTCCATGAGCATCGCCTTGAACCTATTCCCACCATACTTCCTCCCCAAAGCCACCCTGCACACCACGTCGTTGGTCAGCGCTGCGAACCTCTCGCCCAAATTCACAGTTGTCGGCGATGTGGAAGAAAGCAAGCCCTCGATGTCGGCGATCAGGTTGGCCACCTCTTCCTCCCGGACCAGGCGAAACGACTGGACCCTCTTGTTGCTCAGGAGGTGCAATACGAAGACGCTCTTCATCTGCCTCCAGTACTCGCCGTATGGCGCCATCGACACGTCCTTGTAGTCATACAAAAGCTTTTTGAAGATCTTCAACTTTGGCCGGTTGGCAAAGATGAGGTCGTGGGTCTTCATGATCTCGCGGGCGGCATCTGCTGACGAGACCACAAGCACCGGTACCCGGCCGAGTCGGAGAAGCATGAGAGGGCCATGTTTACGGGACAATTTTGCAAGTGAGTAGTGAGGGCGCGAGCCGATCTGGTGGAGGTTTCCGAGGATGGGAAGCTTTGGTGGGGAAGGTGGTGGGTGGTGGTGTTTTTGGGTGGTGGAAGGTGAAAGCAACCATTTGAAGAGGAGCAAGATGCAGAAGGTAAATGGTATTAAAAAAAGATAAAGATATTGCCTGAGAAGTGCACTTGACATCATTTTCTTCTATCAGAACCCCAGATACAACTTGCTTCCTCCTGCGTCTGGTTCTTTTTGTAGTGAGTAGGAGCAGGCGTTGAGGAACCTTTACTCGCTATCCATCCAAAACGAATGTCACGAGATGCCATTCAAGAATGCATTAGTATCGAAATGGGATATGCGGTAAAATGGAATACCAGTCCAACTTCTTACTTGCACGATACATTGGCCTCAACAATTTGGACACGGGAACTGAGTTGCTCCGAATCAAACACGTATGTGCGACTAATGGTGAGTACTGAAACTGAACTGAATTAGAGCAAATCGACTGGTTTTGGACAGCTCCCCATTCCTAAAACTTGGAACTGGTGAGGTCCGGTTCTCAATTCTAGGTATAAACCAAATCATCCGGACTACCTAGACTGGCTCGATATTTTTTATTTACCAAGTTAATGATACTTGATCATACTTGATCACACCTTTAATGTCTTTCTATCAAGATTTTTATTGATTAAATATCCAAAACACCAAAGTATAAGAGTTTAGACTATGCAACTACACTTGAGGGGAATAGGGAAAACAAGAAGAAGATATCACCATTGGTTCTTGACTAGATGAGACTGGTGAGTCTGATTTTAAAACCAAATGGGCCGATTGTCAGTTCCACGAATTGAGAATTGACCCTTCTAATTCGACTTTCAGTTTCAAAAAGGGGATTAAATCAATTTGAATTTGACCAGATAAAGTTTGGGATCACTAAGCCTTTCAAAGCAAACGATGTTTGGTGATGGACATGGTGACGTGGGTGGCCCATCGGCCGCCAGAATAGACATTATATCTTCAATGATTAATTTTCTTTTCCGTCACCATATATCTGATCGACCTGCTTCATTTCATATCTCCGTCAAATCAATGTGAAATCGATGACAGAGTTTGTATGGTCCAGCCGCCCCATCGGCCGCCGGAATAGACACGACATTTGCATTTTGCAGTCCTCGTCACGTGGGGTCTTCTTTGGGGTGGACAGTTTGTGTGAACTGAACCTATTCTTTTCCATGTATGGACGATTCCTCTGGTTTTCAGAAGAATAAAAAAGAAAATTTTTATCACGCACGTTGATAAAAATTTTACTGGTTTTTTTTTTTTTGTGTATTTTTGGGTAATTTATGGATAATAAATAAATACTTTTAAAATAATCAACTTTCACAGTTACTATTCATGAGTAACTATTTATAAATTCAAACCCAAATTAAAGTCATTGTCGTGACCTCTTTTTTTCGGGGGCGCTCGGCTGGATCGGATACGAGCGCCTAAGGAGGCTAATGGCTTGGCTGGATTTAATTAAAGTCTGGACTCTCCCAAGTCCGCCAATTCACGACTTTAAAATATTTAATTGTAAATTGATTTTTAAAATGAAGTCGCCACTAATCAATTTGGGGTAGGCTGATTAGAAACCCAAGCGAAGTATCAGGAGAAATACGCGCTCCTACGCAACCAGAGAAATTAGGATCGAGGACTTGATTACACTAGTTAATCACTAATGCCCTTCCGGTACCTAATCTTATTTAAACTCTAAGGTTTTTGGATGTTTGAGGATTTCCCATGCATTTTGGAAAAATCACATTTTTGGGGTATTTCTCATTTTTGGACATAAAAGGGATTTTTGGATTCTTGGGGTACTTTTCGGAAAAATACAAGTCTTTTTGGTATTTATGAAAATTTTGGGTTTCTTTATGAATTTTGGCATTTTTGGCATTTTTTGGTATTTTTTGATTTTTGGAAAATATTAAAATATTTTAATATTTTTGGACATTTTGGAAAATAATAATTTTTGTTGATTTTCTAAGTATTTTTGAAAATAAATTATTTTTGTTTTGTTTTTTGATTTTTTGGGAAAATAAAAAATTTTTTGAACATTTTAAAACATTTTTTATTTTTGGAAATTAAAATGATTTTTTAAATTATTTTTATATTTTTTAAAATTATTTTGGAAATAAAAAAAAAAAAATTGAAAACCAACCCGGGTCGGATCCATGGGTCGGATTCGCCCCGGGTCGACCCAAAACGTAGACGAGGGCCACATTTTGGGGCGGGGTCTCAAAACGGCGCCGTGGCTGGGCGTGGACGCTCAACTCGGCCCGACGACCCGGCTCCGGAACCCGGATCCCGCTCCCCTGTGAACGACGTCATTTTTGTTGCTTCACCAAAACGGCGTCGTTGCTGTCTAACTTGGAGACCTGGGTCCCGGGGTGAAACCCTACCCGGGTCCGACCCGGTTTCCCGTGAAACGACGAAACGACGCCATTTTGGGGTGCAGTCAACCCGACTCGACCAGCTTTGCGACCCGACTCCAGCTTCTCCTAAGACGACGCTGTTTAACGGATGCCCGGCCCGAATCCGACCCGACTTCGTGACCCGGCGTCCAACTTCACAAAACGGCGTCGCATCCAAGCCCCTCGTGGATGCCCGACCCGGATCCGGACCCAACCCGTGACCCGGCCTTCCGCCGCCTTTGCTGGCTCGCAAACCCTACCCTGATTTTGGGACCTGGATCCACTTCTTGACCCGGAAATCACAAACCCTAGGGTTTGCGAATCCGCGGCGCCGAAGGGGTGGAAAATGGGGGCAAAGGCAGCAACGGCAGCCATGGCGACGATGGCTACGGTGGCCGGACTAAGGAGAGAGGGGCGGTGATGGCATGCTACTTGGCGACGGCGTGGCGAAGGCGGTGACGACGGCGAGCCTTCGCACGGATCTCCTCCTCCTGCGTCTCTCCCTCCCTCTCTCTCTCTCTCTCTCTCTCTCTCTCTCTCTAGCTCGCGCCTGCAACTGGCTTCGGTGAGGGCTCGAGTCTCAATTGCAAGCTCTTGGCCCCTCTGAAGTCTCTTAGAGGGTGTCCAAGAGCCACAATTTCAACCCAGCTCTCCTCCTTGCTCCCCCTCTATGTTGCTGTGTGTCGAATCGAAGGGGGGGAGGGCCTATTTATAGGCCAAGGGTGGCCGGCCAACGGAGCTCGACCGGGGGGGACCGCCGCGGCCCCAGCCGGTCGGACCGACGTCCCATCTGACGCGTCCCGTCGGCTGGCCACTTCCCCTGCTCCCCCACGTGCTCTGCTCTTCCTCCTACCCTGCGCGATTTGCGCCGCGCCTGCTCGCACATGCAACGCAGGCGAATGGGTGAGGAAGACAACCCGGCGGGTCGAGCGCGGGTCGGGCGCGAGCATGGGTCAACCCGCGCGGGTTGCCTCCCCTTTTTTTTCTCTTTCTTTCAATATCCTGTTTTCTTCTGTTTTTTTGGTTTTTTTCTGGTTTTTCTGCTTTTTCTTCGGTTTTTCCTGTTTTCTTTAATTTTTAGTTTTCTTCTGTTTTTTTAATCAAAATGAAAGAGAAATAAGACCAAAAAAATAATTATAATAATAATAATGATAAAAGACTAATTAAAAAGATAAAAAAAATTAGGCGTCAACAACTGTCCCTCTTTGAAGGTGAGCTCGCAGAGGTTGCGTTCAAAGATAAACTGATGCCTAATTTTTACCCAGCGTGGGCAGCAGATTATGTCCTATTAGGGACTCTATTATTCTATGCAGCAATATAACATTATATTTAGACAGATAAGAAGATACCTGTAGTTATTTACCAGGATAGAGCGAGATAGGGTGTGAACCCTGATTTTTGGCAAGTATCAAAGCGTCGTCTTACTTGATGATATGAGGAGGTTGCTTTTCCAAGACTTGAATCATTCTTCGGTCGCCTGTTAAAATAATGGATAACTTGTCTAGGACCCGAACCTTTCTTCGGTCTCCTTGATGGGAAATTACTTCCCCAGGATCCGAACCATTCTTCGGTCGCCTGTTGGAGCAATCAGAGGGTTGTCTCGGACCCGAACCATTCTTCGGTCGCCGTGACGGGAAATTATTTCTTCAGGACCCGAACTATTCCTCGGTCGCTTGCTGGAGCAATCAGAGAGATGTCCTGGACCCGAACCATTCTTCGGTCGCCGTGACGGGAAATTACTTCTCCAAGACCCGAACCATTCTTCGGTCGCCTGTCGGAGCAATCAGAGGGTTGTCTCGGACCCGAACCATTCTTCGGCCGCCGTGACGGGAAATGCACCGACCTTTCTCAGGGCATCTCATTTGTGGGCGTCTGATTTGTATCGAGAACATCAGTTGGTACCTGACCTTTCTCAGGAGATGCGTCGACCTTTCTCAGGGCATCTTTTTTTTTGGGGGTGTTTGACTTCTGTCAGGGACACCAGTTGAAACCCGACCTTTCTCGGGGGATGCGCCGACCTTTCTCGGGGCATCTGCTTTTGAGGGTGTTTGACTTTTGTCAGGGATGCCAATTGGAACCCAACCTTTCTCGGGGGATGTGCCGAGCTTTCTCGGGGGATGCGCCGAGCTTTCTCAGGGCATTTGCTTTGGGGGTGTCTGACTTGCGTCGAGGACACCGGTTGAAACCCGACCTTTCTCGGGGGATGCGCCGACCTTTCTCAGGGCATCTGCTTTTGAGGGTGTTTGACTTTTGTCAGGGACACCAGTTGGAACCCGACCTTTCTCGAGGGATGCTCCGACCTTTCTCAGGGCATCTGTTTTGGAAGATATATGGATATTCACAGAGATATTAAAGGGTACATGGATATTCACAAGTACTAACCTGACGGATATTTGGGCCTTGGCAGGCGTCATAAGCATTAAAGGAGCACTCGGATGATCGCGAGTACGAGTTTTAAGGATACCTGGACGTTCACAAGTGTCGAAGGGGTATTTGCTAATTGAAAATATGGAGAGCATACCTTAGGTATTTGTGAAGGTCTCTTACTTTCTAGGGATTGGGAATATCGAGGACATACCTGAGATATTCGTGAAGGTCTCTCACCTTCTGGAAATCGAGAATATCGAGGGCGTACCTGTGATATTCATGGACGTTTCTTACCTCTTGGGAATCGGGAATGTTGAGGACGTACCTCGACCATTCGTGAATGTCTCTCACCCTTTTGTAATGGGAATGTCGAGGATCTACCTTGGATATTTATGAAGGCCTCCTGCCTTCTGGTAGTTGGGAATATCGAGGACATGCCTCGCATATTCATGAAGGTCTCTCACCTCCTGGTAATGGAAATATTGAGGACGTACCTTGGATATTCATGAAGACCTCCCGCCTCTTGGAATTTTGGGAACATCGGGGACGCACCTGAGATGTACATGAAGGTTTCCCGCCTCCTGGAATTTGGGAACATCAAGGCCGTACCTGAGATGTTCACGAAGGCCTCCCACCTCCCGGAATTTGGGAACATCGAGGACGTACCTGAGATGTTCATGAAGGCCTCCCAGGATGAAGGCCTCCCGCCTCCTGAGAATTGGGAACACCGAGGACGTACCTGAGATGTTCATGAAGGCCTCCCGCCTCCTGGGAATTGGGAACACCGAGGACGTACCTGAGATGTTCATGAAGGCCTCCTGCCTCCTGGGAATTAGGAACATCGAGGACGTACCTGAGATGTTCATGAAGGCCTCCCGCCTCCTGGAATTTGGGAATATCGAGGAAGTACCTCGAATATTCGTGAAGGTCTCCTGCCTTCTGGGGATTTGGGAATATCGAGGGCGCATCTCGCATATTCGTGAAAGTCTCCTGCCTTCTGGGGATTGGGAATAGCGAGGGTACACCTCGCATATTTGTGAAGGCCTCCTGCCTTCTGGATTTGGGGAATACCGAGGATGCACCTTGGGTATTCGTGAAGGCCTCCCGCCTTTTGGAAATTGGGAACACCGAGGACGTACCTGAGATGTTCATGAAGGTCGCTACCTTCTGGCAATTTTAGATGCAGCACGAGGCTTACCTGGATGGCCGTGGGTATGCAGGTGTACACGGTAGAGGAATATTTGGATGAACACAGATATTTAACAATGTGATCAGGGACCACTCAACTGGTCCAAGTGCAAGAATGCATACCTGGGTAATTGCAGGAGCATGATGTGGAGGAATGCTTGAGTGGTTGCTAGCATTCAATGACATGATTTTGAGGACTACTCTGGCAGGTCGAGTGTCACAGAAATGGGGTATTCGAACAGTGGTCGATTCTTAGAGATGAGAGGATACTTGGATGGTCACAAGCATCTAAACTTTAAAGACAATGTAAATAGGCCGAGTGTCAACAAAGGGAGCACTTGAATAGTGGCAGGCACTCAAAAACAGGGGGATGCTTGGGCAATTGTAGATATCAATATTTGGGTGACAAATCAATCAAGCTGAGCATCGGTAAGAAGGGGTACCTAGACAATGGTAGGTACTCAAAGATAAAGGGATACTTGGTCAGTCACAAGTATCAATACTCTGGGGACAACTCGCACAAGCTGAATGTCAATAAGAAGGAGTACTCGGTGAGTGGGGGGTACTCAAAGATTATCAGATATAAAATTCTGGGAACAGGAATAGGGGTATGCTTTCTAGTGACATCTCTCACCTTTATGAGTATGCTTGTCATTTGTACAATATGCACATGCGTATGCAATGATTATATATGCCGTAAATTTGTAAATTAAAATGCGATTTATGCATGATGACCTTGTTAGTTCTGCATCATTTGAATTCCACTGGGGAAGATTTTGAAAGACAACTTTTGTTTAGAATGTAGATGTCTTGAGCATGCCAGATAAGGGACTTTCAGTCTGAAAGGACTTTCCACTCGATCTCATGGGAAAGGCTGTTTTATCCTGACCATTGATGTAGGATTTATAAGGACCACACTATCTTACTGTCATCATGCCAACAAGGGTCCGAGTATTCTCGCAAATGATACGACTTTACCAATGTGAGAGGTCTTTTTTGGAGTTGTAATGAAGGCTTGGTCAATGGCTCATCAATAAAGTCATGGTTTTGTAGGAAAGATGTGGCATGGTCATTTCTGGATTTGCAAGTCGAGGATCCTACGAAATGAGATAGAATAATCTTGCTCGTACTTCTTCGAGCGATGCTTATAAACATATGAAATCCAACGTTAATCGAAGTGCCCCTAGTTTGAAGAGACTTTTTACAACAGGGTGCCATATAGGCTTGACTCATGTGTGAAAGGGTGAGAGCTGGTGATTGCCTTCACTCTTGCCACCGGTCTTTCTTCTCACGGTCTAATGAAGGTTCCATGGACCTCAACAGCAACTTCTCTTGGGAATACAAATGGCTGCATTTTTGTTTTGGGGCATCGGCCTTGCTCTTACCAGGCACACTGCTTTTTATGCCCCCATTTCTCTTTTTTTTTTTTTTTTTTTCAATTTTTTCATTCATGGGCATTGACCTTGCTTTTACCAGGTACACTGCTTTTTTATGCCCCAGGTTTTTTTTGTTCTTGTTGTTTGAGGAACTGGTCTTGACAAGTCCAAGCGCACGCCTTCACTAGACTTGTTGAGTCTTCTTCTTTTGCTGAAGCTTCTAATTATGCTGCTTGGGTGGCAGCATCTTCTACCTTGCCTCCTCGTGAGGGTGATTTTACAGACTCGATTGAGTTGTACAATGGTTACAAGTGTGTAAAGAAAAAATTGCTCTTCATGACTTTAGGGCACTTAAATTAATGCAAGTGTTCATATGTAATAAAGACACTCAAAGATTGATGCAAGTGCAAGCAAGAGAATTTCTATCCCTTTTCTCACTTTGTGATGCCGACTTGCCTTTGACTTGCCCCAGTGTGGGGTGGTTCTTTGATGGGGGGTAAGATGGAAGCTTGGCCAGCGTATGGGGCTCAAAGTGGGCGATGGAATGCCTCCCACTACTTTAGTTATCGTACCATTCGCGAGAGAATTCTTTATCCTGTAGTCATGGAATTTTCTGCACTTATCTCACGAGTATATAGATGGGGGGACTATGTATGGGATATGGCTTGCCTGTCATCATTCTGACGCGCTTCATCCAGCATGCTCAATTAATCTTGTATTCTTTACTTGGCTGCCTATTCTAATAATCCTTAATAGAATCAAAGATTTGGACAAACAAAGTCATCATGCACAATTCACATGGAAAAAGACATGCAATGTATGATGTAAAAGAGCTTTGTATTTTTTGAAAATAAATGAATGACTTTTTACTCAAGAAAGACTATTAACAGCTGGAAGAGTGCTTAATTAGTGAAATAGTATTCACAAGTGTGTTGAAATTTGAACATCAAAAGAGTTATCTACGAAGGATTATTCACAGATAGGTGTCAATAAAATGCTCATATTGGTTAGGGACATGACACATGCATGATCAGCCGGGGATTGGGGATCTGATCAGGAACTTTTGCTCTTTCTTCTTGCAGGAGAGAAGCTGTAGAAGTGGCTCAATCAGTAGAGCCAAGATCGTAAGTGACTTGGGGCTTGAGAGCTCTCTGTCATTTGCTTTGGTGATATTTGAGATGTTATTCTGCTTGGAAAGTTTATCAGAGTCTGATAAGACTTTTGTTGATTTATTTTCCGTATCTTAGACGGTCAGGTGGTCCTATAAAAGACAAGGGGGGGCGTGTTAGCCACGAACTTCTTAGAAGTTTGGACAATTGGAAGTGATACAACATTATTCTTCACTGGTTTGCAGATGATTAGGTGAACGAGGGGGGACATGAAGTCTCGTGCTTCTTATTTTGTCAGGTCGATTACTCTCCTTAAATGGCTTGTGGATGACACATCCCTTTACACGAGGTTGAGCGTATTTGATGCTAGTCATTTCTGTATACTAGCTTGGCTAGCATTGTTTTGTCAAACCCAACCATCGCGTTTGGTTCTTGAGTTGTAATGCTTCCTGTCAAATAGGGAAAATATGTCAAGAGCGGGTTCAAATAGTGGGAATATTGGAAACGATACCAAATTACCCTTCCCCAGAGCTCGTCTATGCTAGCTCTTAAGGGTATTTGAATGTTGAGGATGGCCTATTTATCTTGGCACGATTCAGTGTTTCCTCCTGTTGGCCTTCCTCATTTGTGGTCACGTATGCGTGATTGCTGGTCATCCTCAACGCCTTCCTTCTGCGGAATTTCTCCTTTTGTCTTTGGTCCTTGGAAGAAGATGCCCCTGGAGCAAAGCTTCTGGATTTCAAAGTCATTGTTTAAGGTGCGGGGTCATAGATCGCCTTGACTGTCTGGATTTTCTCCCTATTGATAGTAATCACTTTAAAGGAAGAGAAGGAATTTCTTCCTCATGCTCCTGGGCCCATCGAAGCTGTGGTGCCTGGCTGTGTCGCGTGACGAGATAGTCCTTTCGTCTAGGAGGGAGCTGGGCGGGGAGTGAGGCACGTCATAGATACCTTGGTTTCAACTCTATGCCTGTACCTATTACGTTTCATCTTTTGTATCTTGCAGCCAAGGATTCTTTTCATTGTTTCCCTCTTGAAAACTTTTTTCCTTCAGTCTTGGATCATAGCAGCATTGGGCAAGGTCATGCTCCTCAAACTTCTACGGAATTTGAGATGGACAATCAAAAATCTCAAGTTATCTGATGGCAACTCCTTCTTGGGGAAAACATGCATCTAGAGTGTGGCTTCTAGATTTTAAAGTCACTGTCCAGGGTGTGGGCTACAGATCGCCTTGACTGCCTGGATTTTCTCCCTGTTGACAATAATTGCTTTAAAGGAGTTTCCTCCTCATGCTTCTGGATTTGTTGAAGCTGTGACGTCCGGCTGATTGGGATGTCGTGTGACAAGGTAGTCCTTTGGCTTAGAGGGGAGCTGGGCAGGAGTGAGGCATGTCATGGATGCTTCAATTTCAACTCTATGCTTGTACCTATTACGCCTCATCTTTTGTATCCTATAAATAGAAGAGAGGGGTTGTCATTCTCGATATTATGTTAAGGGAATAAGGCTTACCCTTTTTGAAACAGGATAATCCTTTCTGTTTGCCCCCATTTTTTTGGAATAGTGTCTTTGTGTCTGGGCTTGTTCACGTGACGCGCCAATTTCAGATGCTTTCTATCATATTTAAATCAAAGGGAATGATGTTCTGAGACATAAAGTGGGGGACAAACATGCTTAAATTTATCTCCTCATTTTGGCCAAAGCTTTTGGGTAATGAAATACTTTTATTTTCAAAACATGTTTTTGGGAGAAAAAGCATAGGGAAGCCCAGCCCTCGGTATTCTCCTTGGATGACATTTTCTTTTCATGGTTGGATAACATCGCTGGGCCGCTTTGGAATACTTCCTCATGTTTTTCAAAATAAAATACTAGGATTATACATTAGTGTTCTTGGAAAGGAAAATACAACATTAGCACATTAGACATAATAAGGAACACATAACAAGTAAAACCCATGACAACTCCTGTGTAAGGGAATGCTTTGGTAGTGCCAGCCTTGGAGCTAAGCATCCTTGGATTCCTCGTCTTCAGCAGACTCGAAGTACTCGCATGCAATGACCACTTCGTTGAAGTTACAGAAGTGCAGCCCATGTAGCTAATAAATGACAAATCGCGGGACAAGGCTTCTACAAACTGCTTCATCAATTCTTCTTCGGCCAGTTCGGGGTGAATTTGCATTATGAAAGCCTTCCACCTTCCTGCATATGTTTGGAAATCTTCCATCGGTTTTCTTTCGAATTGGGCCGAGTTTTCGCATGGCAGCTCAATTCCAATCTGGTCTCGGTACTGATGCAGGAATGTGGAGGTTAACTTGCTCCAATCTTCTATGAGATGAATATCTGCTGTGAAGAACCATTGTAGTGCAGATCCTGTAAGAGTTTCTTGGAACGCCTGAGTTGTAAACAACGTCAGGCTATAATATTGACTCATTTCGGCGTAGAGATATTGCAAGTGAGCCACAGGGCAAGTCGTGCCATTATATTTGTGGAGGTCAGGTATCCACTTTTCTATGGGGGTCAGGATCCTATGAGAGTGAGACGGGCCTGATAGGTCTTGGGTGGGCCACTGATTTTCCCACTGCATACCCATTGTAGCGTCGAATTCTTCTTCTTCAGGGATGTTGGACTCTACCGAGATCACTCCATTGCTTTCTTCAGAGCCGAAATCATTGAGGGAGGATGGGGCATTTAGGCTATTCTCACGGTCGGGCGACGAGCTTAGCACTTTGTTGGGATTGTAGCGGATAAAGATGTACTCCTCTTCTTCTGACGGGTCTTCATCTTTGGATGAGAGCAGGAAACAGTTATAGGATGAACTGTCAGTCTCGCCATCGAAATAGCGCTGGAAGTCCTTGGGATGGTATTCTAGGGGCGGGAAGTCTTCAGGATTATACTCCAGGGGACGGCTGCCTTCAAGGTTGTATTCATGGGAATGCTCGGAGCTTTGGTACTGTAGCTCGTCGTCGGATGACGTATCAATCTGGCTAGGCTTTCTTTTCTTGGTCCCCGGTCCATACCTTTTGAGTGAGGTCCTACGTTTAGCTAGCTCAATTTTATCGCGAGAAGTGAGAGATATTAAGGTTTCACTATCTGAGTCACTTTCCAAGTTGATAGGGGTTGGTATTCTTTGGACCCTGGCTCTTGGGGTAAGTCTGGGGAGTTGTTTTGTCATGCCCCAATCTTGAACAGGCTCTGAACCCGCGACCTCGTACAAAGGCTCCTTGCCTTTCCTAGTGGGGAACTCTTCAGTAATCGGATGCTGCTTAATTACCCATTCATTATGCACGGTTTCCTCGATATGTTTTTCTCCTGTCTCCACAATTAACAACCTCTCACGTTCCACGGTCATTGGCTCTTTGTAAGGCAAGGCTACGTCGGGGCTGACGTCAATATCATATTCTCGATGGAAAACATGAATTAGTTCCTTCCAGGTTTTGAGAGGACTAATCTTCCTAATAATGTACCATCGTAAAGCAGGACCGGTCAGGCTCGATTGGTATGATTGAATCATTCTTTGGACCAGGCAGGCCTGTAGGTAGGCTTCTAGGCGGGAGGTATCAACATACCTTTCACATTCAGGCGCTTTGAATTTTTCAGGGATCTCGAAATCGGAGTAGTCAGATAAGTCGATGGGATTCTGCCCCTGTAGCTGGCTTAACTTTTTCATGATCTTTTTAAGTTGTTCATAATATTGGCTAGTTTTTAGCACATCTATAGGGGTCACGACAGTGCTTAGGGCAATTACAGAGTTGGGCTCATCATGGGTGGATTTTATCTGTCTTGAGAGCTGTTGAAGGGTAATGGACATTTGCCCTACGTCGTCTTCAATGTGGGCAAGGCGATTCTGCACTTCATTCTGATCAGACCCTATCATGAGGGGCCAATCGTGGGTAGCTGACGGTTGATGATTCATAATTACCTATTTGCGAAAGTAGTGAATAAGCACAGAGCAAGCAAAGATTGACCCATGGCAATGATCTATCTACTTTCATTTATCAAAAGAGGATTTTACAAACTCCCTGACATCTAGAAATTGAAACAACAAAGTACTAGACACTAAAGAAAGGTCCCGAGACAATGGGACAAAGTTTTCACAAAAACTTAAAGAGACATGACTACTAGAACATATGCGACAGGGGGTTTTGTGAAAGCTGCTGGCTTCCTTGGACTGGCTCTGAGCTGAGTATTCGGCCCACTTCTTTTCGCAAAAGCTCTACTCGCTCGCGCGGGCTGCTCTCTCTGATTGAGCAAGGGATTGATGGCTTCCACGTTGTCGGGACGTGATAGTTGTGGATGTAGAATGCAGGGGCGTGGTGGGCTTTCTCCTCTCCTTCAAGTCCTTCAGGTATCACAATCTTTTTGCAATGGCATTTGTCCCAGATTTCTTCGGCAGTAGAGATTTCGAGTGTGTAGTCATGGCTTGTGTTGAAAAGGATTGGAGGGGTTCTCCTTCTGGAAGGCGGCGGGATCCTCTGGAGGGCTCCAAACTGTCGTGCCACCCGATATGGGTGATAGGGAATGGCGCCGGTGCATCCGAGCAGTGGAACCGGGTGGCAGCGCTTGAAGCAAGCCATCTTTTCATGGAACCAACCGTCACACCACTGGAATGTCTCAGGAGCTGGATTTCTCAGGAAGTCGACCAAATGCAAAGAGGTTTGATTAGGAATGTAAGGTCCTAAAACCATGAATTTTTGTAATGGATGCTCAGAAGTGTTTGTTTCAAACGATCACATGATGCCCTGGTATTCGCTCAAGTGAGAAAAGAACCAGACTTGTAAAATTTCTAGAGAGGCTCGCATGAGTTTTTCCGTGTTATCTTTAAAACGATCAAAGGACAAGAATGTTTCAGCTAAAATCATGTTGACATAGTTTGCCCCCCACAAGATCTGATTAACGATCCAAACCATCTTAGGACTTATGGCATTCCTTTGGTGAGGGAAAACGATGAGCCCGAAAAATGCCAAGAGGAAAATCTCACTTCTTTTAGCCATGGACTGATTTTGAAAACATTCATTCAAGAATTCGAAAAGGTAGTTATTATTGTTGTTTTCAAGAATTTGTTTCATAACATGAATTTCGACTCCTAAAAACCGTGCCAGCCCGCGCCATGGGAGGGGGCCTGTCGATGGCCTAACCAGCTCTTTCTCAAGGGGCATTCCAGTGATGATGCTGTATTCTCAAGGGGCATTCCAGTAATTTATTTACTTTTTACTCAGGCAAGCTGGTCCAACTGACCGCACCATCTGAAGAGCTCCGCCTTGGGAGTAGGAATGAACTGGATGTCATCTTCCCCCATTGCATATAAATCGGGATTTTGAAAAGCTTATCCTAAATCGCCATGGGCTAATAAAAAAGACTGAGTAAAAAGTAAATAAATTACTTTGCTTTTAAGTAAAATGACAAGCATAAAGACATACACATGAGATGTGCGGCTCGATTTCTAACTCAGAAGGCTTGTTGAAATTAAAAGGGCATCTACCGGTCGCAATCTTGCGTTAGCAACGTACCCCCTTAACCTCGGCTAAGAAGTTCGGGGAAAAGAAAGGCAACCTCTACATCGCAGTCTCGCGTTCGAGGCCGTATCTTTCTTAAAACCATCCTAAAAATCCTATGGCGGCCGGGTTGTGTGTGCCATGTGTAGTGTTTAAAACAAGAAAGCATGCACAATGAGTTTATAATCACAAGACAATTTAATTTAAGCAAGCTTAAAATAAATTTCTAAGCTCTTGACCTATAAAAAGAAAAAAAAAAAAACCTAAGTTAGTAAAGAATTTAAACAAGATAAATATGGCCTAAGTCCTCAAAGTCCCCAGCGGAGTCGCCAAGCTGCTGCGACCTCTTTTTTTTGGGGGCGCCCGGCTGGATCGGATACGAGCGCCTAAGGAGGCTAATGGCTTGGCTGGATTTAATTAAAGCCTGGACTCTCCCAAATCCGCCAATTCATGACTTTAAAATATTTAATTGTAAATCGATTTTTAAAATGGAGTTGCCACTAATCAATTTGGGGTAGGCCGATTAGAAACCCAAGCGAAGTATCGGGAGAAATACTCGCTTCGCGCAAAACTGCAGAGAAATTAGAATCGGGGACTTGATTACACTAGTTAATCACTAATGTCCTTTCGGTACCTAATCTTGTTTAAACTCTAAGGTTTTTGGGATGTTTGAGGATTTTCCATGTATTTTGGAAAAATCAAATTTTGGGGTATTTCTCATTTTTTGGACATAAAAGGGATTTTTGAATTTTTGAGTACATTTCGGAAAAATACAAGTCTTTTTGGTATTTTATGAAAATTTTGGGTTTTTTATGAATTTTGGCATTTTTGGGATTTTTTGGTATTTTTTGATTTTTGGAAAATATTAAAATATTTTAATATTTTTGGACATTTTGGAAAGTAATAATTTTCGTTGATTTTCTAAGTATTTTTTGAAAATAAATTATTTTTGTTTTGTTTTTGATTTTTTGGGAAAATAAAACATTTTTTGAACATTTTAAAACATTTTTTTTATTTTTGGCAATTAAAATGATTTTTTGAATTATTTTTATATTTTTTAAAATTATTTTGGAAATAAAAAATTTGAAAACCAACCCGGGTTGGATCCATGGGTTGGATCCACCCCGGGTCGACCCGAAATGCGGACGGGGCCGCGTTTTGGGGCGGGGTCTCAAAACGGCGCCGTGGCCGAGCGTGGACGCCCGACCCGGCCCGACGACCCGGCTCTGAAACTCGGATCCCGCTCCCCTGCGAATGACGTTGTTTCTATTGCTTCACCAAAACGGCGTCATTGCCGTCGACTTGAGACCCGGGTCCCGGGTGAAACCCTACCATGGTCCAACCCGGTTTCCGACCCGACTCCCCGTGAAACGACAAAACGACGTCGTTTTGTGGTGCAGTTGACCCGACCCGACCAGCTTTGCGACCTGACTCCGGCTTCTCCTAAGACGACGCCGTTTAACGAACGCCCGGCCCGAATCCTACCCGACTTCGCGACCCGGCGTCCAACTCCGCAAAACGGCGTCGCATCCAAGCCCCTCGCGGATGCCCGACCCGGATCCAGACCCGACCCGTGACCCGGCCTTCCGCCGCCTTCGCTGGCTTGCGAACCCTACCCGGATTTTGGGACCTGGATCCGCTTCTTGACCCGAAATCGCAAACCCTAGGGTTTGCGAATCCGCGGCGCCGAAGGGGGGAAAATGGGGGCAAAGGCAGCGACGGCGGCCATGGCGACGATGGCTACGGTGGCCGGACTAAGGAGAGAGGGGCGGTGATGGCGTGCTACCTGGCGACGGCGTGGCGAAGGCAATGACGACGGCGAGCCTTCGCACATATCTCCTCCTCCTGCGTCTCTCCCTCTCTCTCTCTCTCTCTCTCTCTCTCTCTTTCTCTCTAGCCGCGCCTGCAACTGGCTTCGGCGAGGGCTCGGGTCTCAACCGCGAGCTCTCGGCCCCTCTAAAGTCTCTCAAAGGGTGTCCAAGAGCCATGATTTCAACCCAACTCTCCTCCTTGCTCCCCCTCCGTGTTGCTCGTGTCGAATCGAAGGGGGCAGGGGGAGGGCCTATTTATAGGCCAAGGGTGGCCGGCCAATGGAGCTCGATCGAGGGGGACCGCCGCGGCCCCAGTCGGCCGGACCGGCGTCCCATTCGATGCGTCCCGTCGGCTGGCCACTTCCCCCGCTCCCCACATGCTCTGCTCTTCCTCCTGCGCTGCGCAATTTGCGCCGCGCCTGCTCGCGCATGCTACGCACGCGAACGAGTGAGGAAGACGACCCGGCGGGTCGAGCGTGGGTTGACCCACGCGGGCTGCCTCCCCTTTTTTTCCTCTTTCTTTCAATTTTCTGTTTTCTTCTATTTTTTTTTGTTTTTTGTTTTTTGTTTTTTTCTGGTTTTTCTGCTTTTTCTTCGGTTTTTCCGGTTTTCTTTAATTTTTAGTTTTCTTCTGTTTTTTTAATCAAAATGAAAGAGAAATAAGACCAAAAAAAGCAATTATAATAATAATAATGATAAAAGACTAATTAATAAGATAAAAAACCAAAAATTAGGCGTCAACAGTCATAAGGACACCGTCCCTACATAATTAATAGGGAGTATGAACTACACCTCAATGGTATGGCGCCAATGACACGTCCTTGCGATGATACAAAAGCCTCTTGGATAGGGTTGACCTGAGTCGAAGAAATGACGTGAATTGGCACATATTTAGCACATATGAAGCTTTCATCTTGTTAAATAAAAAATACAAAGTTTTAAAATAGCAAGAGTTGACACATGGTTAATGTCCTAGTCCACTGGGAGCTTCTCCAATCACAAATGCTAGAAAATATAACTCTAAGAGAGAATTAAGATGCATGAACATGGGTTGACAGGCTTAGTCTATACCTGGGTCGGTCGGAGAATATAAGGTCGTGGGTCTTCATGATGTCAAGTGCACAATCAGCGGATGATACGACGAGGACGGGCGAGCTCCTGAAGTGGAGCATCATCGAGGGGCCATAGCGCCTCGACAGGGCTTGGAGCGAGCAGTGAGGATAATCGCCGAGCTGGTGGAGGTTCTCGATGATTAGGAGCTTCAACAGTGACAGCGAGGGAGTGAAGGAGAGTAGCGGTGAGGCATTGAAGCTCAACATCACCGGTGGCGACGGTGGTTTTCCACTGTTTCTGCGTCCCAACTGATTTTAGGGTTGTGAAGACGAGGGGTGACGGAAAAAGATAGCGAACATGTGAACTTATATTGTTCGTGCTGTTGTGGAGCTCCACGTGAATTCTCCTATGTAGAATACCAGGATATTTCCTGTCTTGTTCACTTGCCATAAAAATGAATTGACTCGTTGCCCTCCGGTAATTTTGAATGAACAGCTCTAACTAAGGATAAATAAATATTTACTATTCTTTTGCCTTGTGATCACTACACATGACCAACAACGATCTTCTTACGAATTGAGACAAATATATTAATATAATTATCATTATTGGTAGATCGATATTGTACCTCTTTGCAAAAATTTTATCTTTTTGCCCGATGTGTATGGAATGATATGTCGGGTTCATTAAATTTTAATCGATTGTGAGAAAGCAAGTCGACTAAAAGGAGTTGAACGCGCAAAGATGCACGCCTCCATTTTCACAAAACTTACAAAAATATCAACATCATCGACCGCGACTCCGCCTCGAAATGGAACTATCACTCGCTGATGACCTGGCTAGTTTCGTCTAAAGAAACAAAAATCAGCCAGAAAAAGGAGTTTCCGTAGTTCATTTGTCCAAGAACGAAACGGACAGAATTTTATCTGATCTGCCAGAGCGACGCGAAAGGCGAACCAAGAAGATGGCGTGCTTTTCTTGCGACCCCGCCTCATATTGATTAGTGGTTTATGGGTCAGTGTCATAATAGATTGGGAACGGATCGAGACATGTCGAATTGTGTTTGGCTTTTAAGTTAGTGTCGCCTTCATGTCATCTCGGATTCGAGTTTCCCTCTTTTAGTGGATTCCGTGTTCTGATCTTGTAGAAAATTCAATTGTACTTTCACAGTTTAGTAAACGAAAATCGTACAAAGCTGAACTTTAATTGGTTTGTCCCTAATGGGGATTTGATTAAATGTCTCAGGGAAGGTTTCTCGAGATAATCATCACGGCTGTGAATCAAACGTTGCCATTACAGTTGGTTTGGCAGAGTAGAGACCGGGATGGGTCACGGCTGGTGCTTTGGTATAGAAGCTGTTCCGAGATGGTGATGATGGTTGGTCCTTGCATTGCACAGCTGCCATACAGAGCAACGAGGAAGAGATAAAAATTCATAAATAAATAAGTAGTTAAAAAAATATTAAAGTATTATTAAAAATTATTCACATCAATTACGGTCATGCCACGTATAACAGTCACAACCGACGTCCATGTTAGCAGTTACTAGACAAAATTGACTGGATTAAGTGAATTTGCACAAATACAAAAATTTTATGACTCAACTGGTTAGAAAAATTAAAAAAAAGAATTTATGACCGAATTGACATAATTGTGATAAATTTAAGACTTTTGAAGTAATTCTCTCAAATTTAAAGAGAAACGGGAATTTCTTACCTTGATATATCTATCACTTTTCAATTATGTATGGAC
The DNA here is from genome assembly GCA_014182555.1 of Eucalyptus erythrocorys. Taxonomy (NCBI): domain Eukaryota; kingdom Viridiplantae; phylum Streptophyta; class Magnoliopsida; order Myrtales; family Myrtaceae; genus Eucalyptus; species Eucalyptus erythrocorys. Next base: position 1,684,652 of record CM024598.1, read on the forward strand.
TGACAATTTGTAATTGAAAAAAAAAAAAAAACAAACAAAGAGAGCCATTATCATCATTAATTCTTGCATTTAATTAAAAAACATTACAAATCAATCGCAAATTGGTACAGAACCGTTACTAAACTATTATAAAACATTACAAAACCATTATAGATTAACGATGGATGATTATTACAAATTGATCATGGTGAAATATCATTACATAAACATTCGCCTCGAATTTACAACAATACATATAAGGTAATGACGATGGTCTTAACTAGGGAATGGAGTGGCAACAGCAAGGAGATGAACTTTCCTGTGGATTGTAAGACCAGTGCATTCGGTCATGTCCAAATCCTCCGCTTTCAGACCCTCGGGCAGTGCCCAATCGAACTTGTTCACCAGATTTGCCAAGACAAGTTCGTTGGTCGCCATCGCAAATGACGTACCGGGGCAACCCCTCCTCCCGGCCCCGAAAGGAATCAGCTCGAAATCCTGTCCCTTGAAGTCCACCGAGCTGTTCAAGAATCTCTCCGGCTTGAACTTGTCTGGCTCCTCCCACGTACTGGGGTCCCTCCCGATGGTCCACGCATTCGTGATCACCATAGTCCCCGCTGCGATGTCGTAGCCTTGGATTTTGACGTCCCGGGTGGACAGTCGTGGGACGAGGAGCGGGATCGGAGGGTGTAGGCGTAGGGTCTCTTTGAGGACTGCTCGCAAGTAATGCATTTTCTCCAAGTCCGCATGGGTTATGTTAGGCTTGCCGTTGGCGATTTTGCGAACCTCAGTTTGGAGAATGTTCACGGCACGAGGGTGCCTTAAGAGCTCGGTCATTGCCCACTCCAGGACTGTGTACGTTGTATCAGTTCCAGCAGCAAATATATCCTGCACAAGCACAAGTGTACTTGATAATCAATCATCATGGATAACTAATGATGCTTATCGCTTCATTCAATTATGACTCATAAGTACTTTTGAAACACGAGTCACAACTGAATGAAGCGATATATATATATATATATATATATATATATAGAGAGAGAGAGAGAGAGAGAGAGAGAGAGAGAGAGAGAGATAAATTCTACTATGATTTAAAAGATTAGTATATAAATTTGTGAGATATTTCCAAATCAACAAGAACTTATCAAATAAAATTGTAATTTGTATTTTAGAATTTTCTTAATTAAGTCATCAACTCGGTTACCTAACTAATTTTGATAGGCACAAAAAACAAATAGTTATATTTTTTTATTCCTAATTAGGACAAATTTTCATTTAGTGTTATATGATTTGCAGGGTAGAAACATGAACATCATCCAAAATTAAGTTAAATTAAATGTAAGTATAGTTTATATTTGTGATTCTTCTATAAGCAATTGATTGGAGAAAATTTCTTTCAAAAAGTATGGTGGACAGTATTATTGTTGTGATTTATTCTAAGTCGGTTGTGGAAAAAGTTAGTGATCGATTTATAGATACGAGAGAAAACCTAATTCTTTAAATTTTTGGGATGAAATAGCCTCAACACCATCCAATAATTATCTTGGAAGAAAAAAATTTGATTGCATGAGATCGTTGGTGGAGAAAAGAGGGAGCTTACCAAGACGAGTGCTTTGATGCTATCCGCACCAAAAGCAAAACCAACAGTTTTTTCCTTCTCAATGTCCAGCAAAACGTCCACAAAGTCTCTCCTATCTTCACCTCCGCCGCCGATGCTCTTCTCCTCCATCTTCCTCCGATGCTCCTCCACCACCTCATTGAGGAACTGGTCGAACTCCCTCGCGACCCGCTCCACTTTTGCGTCTAGACAAGTTAGCTTGTTGATCCACCCAAGGCTCGGAATGAAGTCCCCGACGTTGAAAATGCCCAGCAACCCCATCATATCCGCTAACAGTCCCTTGAACTTCTTGCCCTGCATGCCTTCGCTGTACTTCCTCCCCAGAGCCGTCCGGCATATGATGTCGTTCGTCAACGACGCAAACAAGTCGCTCAGGTCCACCGAGCGATGCTGCTTGATCTTGTCCATCAACAGAGAGATCTCCTCTTCTTGGACCGTCCGAAACGAGTGGACCCTCTTGTTGCTCAGCAGCTGGAGGACGCAGATGCTCCTCATTTGCCTCCAGTATTCGCCATACGGCGCCAGAGACACGTCCTTGCGGTGGTACAAAAGCCTCTCCGACAGGGTTGACCTGAGTCGAAGAAATGACATGAATCGGCACAAGGTCAATGTCCATATCTGTAGTCCACCGGGACCTTCTCCATGATATATACCAGAAAATATAACTCTTAACCGGGACCTTCTCCATGATATATACCAGAAAATATAACTCTTAACAGAGAATTAAGATGCATGAACATGGGTTGACAGGCTTAGCCTATACCTGGGTCGGTCGGAGAAAATGAGGTCGTGGGTCTTCATGATGTCCCGTGCACAGTCGGCGGAAGATACGACGAGGATGGGCTCGCTTCCGAAGTGGAGCATCATCAAGGGGCCATAGCGTCTTGACAGGGCTTGGAGCGAGCGGTGAGGGTAATCACTGAGCTGGTGGAGGTTACCGATGATAGGGAGCTTCGGCGGTGATGGCGGAAGGTGAAGGTTAGCAGCAGCGGCAGAAGAGAAGAGGAAGCGGAGGCATTTGAGGGTGAGGAAGGTGATGAAGAGGACGAGTGTGATCGAGGCCAGCGAGGGTGTCAAGGAGAGTGGCGGTGAGAAGTTGAAGCTGAACATTGCTGGTGGCGACGGTGTTTTTTCACTGTTTCTGCGTCTCGATTGAATGCAGAATTGTGAAGACGAGTGGTGGAGGGACGCGGAGCGCACATGTGGATTTATATTGCTCGTGCGACTGTGGAACTCCACATGAATTTTCATATGCAGAATATCAGGAAATTTCCCATCTTGTTCACTTGCCATGAGAGAGAATTGACTGGTTTGCCTCCGATAATTTTGAATGAACAGCCTTCCTAAGGGTAAACAGATATTTGCTATTATTTTGCCTTGAACACTATACATGACCACCAACGTTTTCTTCCGGATGCGACAAATATATGGATATTGTTATCATTATTGGTAGATCGATTTTGTAATCATCCTCTAAATATCTACTTTTTTGGGCCAACTAGTCCATCTTTGACAGAACCTCTTATCTTTTTGACCGATGAGTAAGTTGTTATAATTTTTTTTTTTTTTTTTTTTTTAGCAAAAGTAAGTTGTTATAGTTTGAAAGCAAGAATATTGAAAGGAGTTGAACACGTGAATATCCCCGCATCCATTTTCACATAACTTACATGTATGCCTCAACATCATCGACGGCAAGTTCGGCTAGAAATGGAATTATTACTGGCTGACGATTATGGCGTGAATGATAACCAATCTAGCCAGAAATTTATTTCTCTTGATTTCGGAAGAGAAATAAATTTTTCTATTTCTATTTTTAGATAAGTTTTTAAGTAAAATTATCCGTTTGATAATAACATAAAATTTCTACTTTAAAAATATAAATTCGTTTGATAACCATACAAAATTTCTCTTTTCGGATGGCGGCTAGTAGACGAAGGGCGGTTGCTAGCGATTGTCGGTGACTGGTGAACGGCGGCCGATGACTAGCAGACGGCGACAACCGGCGAGCGATGGTGGGCAGCGACCAACGGGTGGCGGTGACCAGCGACTAGCGAACGGTGGTCGACGACGATGAATGAATAACCAGTTTGTAGCAAGGATGAATGATGAGAAAAATTTTCAGTTCTCATTTCTGTTTGAGAAATAGAAAAATAGAAAATTTTTACTTCTTATTTCTATTCCAAACCTATTTTTGGAACAATAATCTATTTCAAAAATGGAAAAATGAAATAGTTTTATCAAATGGATTTTTATTTCAGAAATAAGTCTAGAATAGAAAAATTATTTATGGAACAAAAATTTTGATTTGTCATGCACCCCCTTAGTGACCGGCTAGAGACAAGGGCAAGTGAGATTGACCCCACCGGCCATTGGTGAAGGTGAGCTTCGTCGGCCATTAGTGAGGCTCAACCTCACGGTGGCTAGCAAGTTCAAGGCTCACCTTCACTTCTCATCGGTCGCCTTCTTGAGGCTAGAGGGAGGAAGGAAAAAAAAATAAAAAAATTATTTTAATATTATTAAAAATAGTGCATGTCAATGTTGGTCACATTACATAGGATGGTTAACATTCACGCCAGTGATCTATGGTCAAAAGTGGCCAGAGTTACTGAATTGACATAAATTCAAAATATTTATAATTTAATTAGCACAATTACAATAACTTCAAGATTATTTTGATAATTTTTCCTTTATTGATGATCTTGTCAATTTTATCTAAAGAAAAAAAAAATTAGCAAGAAAAAGGAGGAGTCGGAATTCATTTGGCCACGAACCAAATGGACAGAAACCAAATACAAATTGTCTTTATTTTGTCTGATCTTGCGACCCCACTTCATATTGATTGGATGAGTCGTGTCATTATGATTTGGGAAATGGATCGAGACATGTCAAATTGTGTTAACTTTTAGGTTAATATTGCCTTTATGTCATATAGGATTGTAGTTTCTCTTAGTAAATTCTCATATTGTTGGAAATTCATTTATATGCTCAAAATTTAGTGAACAAAGATTCATTTAAAGCTGAAATTTTTATTCATTTGCCCTAAATGCTGATCCGCTTTTCATTAAATATCTCATAGAGGGTTTCTCAAGATGATCAACACGGTTGTCAGCCAAAAATTATAGTTACCGTCGGTTTGATAGGATAGAGACCATGGACTAGGACGGGTGTTCTGATATGGAAGGTGTTTTGAAATGGTGATGGAATAAAATTAAAAGTTGTCATATCTCTCTCTTTCATCTTCACGATAACACCATGCAATATTATTTTGGGGATTTTGGTCTCTTTTCTCCATTTGTAATCAACAATGTGAAGTTCAGAAAATTAGAACATACACCGCCAATATAAATGGCCAACTCTTTTTCAAAGTTAGCAAAATATCAACTGTCTTTTGATAATTTTTATTTACCTTTTCTCGATTGATGCCTTAAATTTAATATATTGTATGAATTCACCAATCTTTTCATCAACTTTTTTTCTGATTAAATTATCATCTAAGTTTGAGTAACCGACATTATTCAAGTTACTTACCAATACTTATTTGTCTTTTCGGACTGTTGTTTTCATTTGCCATTTTTTTTTTTTAATGTGTTTCTTCAATAGCGTTGAATTTATTAACTCTTAAATAAATTTCATAACCTTTAATTGTGTGACTTCGCAGTTTTCTCGCATTAGGCTCACAAGTAGTTTTGGTTTAGGAACTCATATTCTAATTTCTCTCCAATATTTATTTGTTTTTCAACTTTTATTTGTCTTACTTACCAACCCGTTAATTTACCAATTCTAGTTATAAATTATCAACCTTGATAACACTGATTACCAATTTTTTTTCTCGGATTGAGTTACCCAACTAATTTTTCTTTAACAACACTTTTAAGTGAGTTATCAATGTTTATTTGGCTTTTTCAAATTACCAACTTCCCTCACGTGATGTGGGACTCCAATCACTTATGCAGCAAAGGAGTTAAACCATCCCGTGATAGACCAAAACTTGAATCTGATACCATTCAAGGGTATACGCCTAGAATAGAATTCAATAAATGTAGGTAGTTAATCCCCTTGTATGCGGTGCCTCAGTCAAGCCTTACTCTATTGAGACCGACTTTTAGCATCCAACTAAATTTATCTACTAAGCGTAAGGCCTTGTTTGCAACAAAATTATGATGCACATTCTCATGGAGGTGAGTACAAAGCAAACTACAGGGACGAGGTGCTATGCCGCCATTCTAAAATCTCTAACATCAGATAGAGATGTTGAAGAGGAGGAGGAAGAGGATTAGCTCATGGTGTTTACAAACAAACACGACTTTATTATCGAAGGCTAGTCTACCCCTTACATGTTGGAATACATGCCTTACATAAGCATTAAACGAAACTAAGGAGTAATAATACGATACAACGACAAGCTAGATGGCCAATAATACAACATGGATGGCCAACGGGTACCAATAATGCAACGTACGGCCTGCAACGTACCAGCAACAAGTACCAATAATGGAACGTACCCGCGACAAGTACCAATAATGCACCGTAAGGCTGGCAAGTTTTCTTTTTCGTTTGATGAGGGAGATGACCATCCTGTCTCCATTGCCTTCTCACTTCTTTGGATAACATTTTTCCTGTTCCACCTTCTTCTTTCTTCCAAGCTTTCCTATTCTGCTTGCAGAATTCCAGGTTGGAGAATCTCAAAATGATTCGCACCTTTCTAGGATGTATTTGATTAGACTTCTGAACAAAACTTTTTGAAAAATATACGAAGGATTTTAGGTTTAGGGATTTTTTTAAAATATAAATTACATTTATTAAATTATAATTTGAAAGTCCATTATGAAGTACATATGAATAAAATAGTGTTTTGAGAGATTATATTTACAAAAGGATTCTGTGATTAAAAAAAATTGTCAAACGGAAAATAAAAAAATTAGTCGGTGAGGACAGGTGACCGCTAGCAAGCGAAATCTATCACTGGTGGCTGACATCTGAGGTTGCAAGACCTCTGGCGGCCCTTGAAGACAACTTGCGAGGGTTGTTGGGGTCGGACGACCCCCGAAGACCACCAACGAGGGCCACTTAGGGTCGGGCGACCCCCGGCAAGGGCTGCCTAGTCATGCGACCTTAGGTGGCCATTCATAGAGGTCACGTGACTCAAATCTAAGTTGTCGAAGGTCACACGACCCAAATCTGAGTCATCAAAGGTCGTGCAACTTCACTGCCATCTAGATCTGGGTTGCTAGAGGTCACGCAACCTCAACAAGGGTCGCCTGGTCACATGACCTCAGGTGGCCCCTCTCAAAGGTCGTGTGACCCAAACTTGGGTCTCAACGATGCAACTCGTAGGGGGTTGCCGCAACTCACCAAGGTTGCACAACTTGCCAATGATGGTTGCCAGGGTAGCTGTGACCTTGCCAGCCTCTCTCCATCCCATTGCCAACCCATCACAACCACATGCAACCACGCCACGCAACTCAATAGAGAAGAAGATGAACAGTGAATCACAAAGGCAAAAACGCAAAAACAAAAATTGAGTGGGGATAATTTTGGAACAAAATTTTTATACTAAACCCTAGGGAGGTCTTCTGAAAATGTTAAAGGCTCAAGGCAACCTAGGACCTGCCTTGGGCTTTTAGCCTTTCAAAGACAAATATTCCTTCGAGGTGGGTTTCTAAAATTTTACTAAACACCCAAATTTTGTCAAATGGGCTTTGAACACCCTAGGTAGGTCCCGAATGTACCCTTAGGAGGGGATGAGAGGAGTTCAATGGTATAGAGAAAACTTCCTAATATATTGGGAAGTGGAAAAAATATAATCCATGATTCCTTATGAGTTCGATAGATGCAAGTGTTATTGATGCCTCGACTAATATCTGCATAAAAGGAACTTAGATATACAAAGTGAAAATATCCAACATAGTTTGAAGGACCTATGTGAACATGTCTATAAGAATAGGAAGTTCCTTAAGAGCTACACTACTTTAGAGGGATTAAGGTGAACAGTCAATAGGATCTTGATTACCCTTGTACTAGAAGTACCTACTGAGATGCAGTTAGATATAAGGAGGAAGCCAAATATAATCGGTGCCCGATATCACCGAACGCCTAATGTAAGCGGGAGTCTTATATCACTAGGAAGTCATATATGACTAGAACTGTTGATATTAGTGAAGCGACCACACTACCAAGGCAACAACCTTGTCAAGTGCTCTAAGGATAATATCTCAAGATAAGCTATCTTATCTTTTGATAACTTGTGATCTAATATGAATCCATTTTTTAAAAGAAGGGGATTGACGATCAATCTCAAAGATTATCTACGAGGAAGATATCAATTACATGCGATATCTTGATCGATTGAGAATCATTCCAAAGAAAAATTACTTTCCTTAGTCGAGCTACTTTACTTTGGGGAACCATGGATTGGATTGTATGGGTGGCCAAATCTAGGGAAACTTAGATTGATTGACTTCAATGACTACATTCATTTGCTCAACAATTGTTCAAAGGATAGCTTAGAGATTGATCCTCGTGAAGATAATTCAATGGGAATATTGGATGGTGAAGAGTATAAAAGGAGATCGACAAGACACTAAAAAAAAGGAGATCAAGAGTGACAACCAATTCAAATAGAGAAAGCTTTCATTCTTATACTATCTTATTATTACACTGAATTTGTAATCTCTTGAAAAGTGCTGTCCGTATTATAGTTTGTGCTTAAATGTGTGATAATGAGGTCTATTTGCTTTGGTATAAGGAGCATCAATTTTGAGCAAAAGGGCTTGCATATAAGCAACGCGTACTATTATAACTACTCTAAGATTGCTAGTGGAATCCAACTAGTAGACATAAATTGTTAGTTTAGGAGTATGCATGTAAGCTTACACCAAGCTGAGCCATTACAAAGCTCTATGTGCATCATTTTCTATCTCTTCGCTTATATTATTACTACTTGATAAAAGCAAACTGCATTAATTGATATAACATGCTTTTGTGTATATCAGCACACTATGTTTACCCGATTTTGCTTATATCAAATTGACGTTTTTATTTAAGTAATGTTTTGTCAAGTTTCTTAAAATCACCTATTCAGCCCCTCTAAGTAATTCTTTTAGCCAATATCATATGGGATGTAATTAGACCCTGATGGAATTTACGGTGCAAGGTTTCCTAGGCCAAGTAATAGGTGCGTTCCAGGCATGATTTGTTGGAACCAATTGTCCACATTCATCAATGATGAAGGGCCTTTTAGTCTACAATCAAAGGGAGACGTGTGGATCCCTAGAGTGCCATAATTTTGCATAAAAGGACACTTAAGTACCATAACTTACGAAAGGTATACTTAAGTGCTATAACTTACGAAAGGTAAACTTAAATGCCAAAATCGAAGTAAAAGAGATCACTTGAGTGCCAATCCGACCAAAACGCCGACATGGCATTTTTCGGGCGAAGCGAGCCCAAAACGACACCGTTTTTACACGCCGACATGGACAAATAATGTAAAAACGGCGTCGTTTTGGGCGACATGGTAAAAAAAAAATAGTATAAAAATTAATTAAATTAAATTTAAAATTAAAGTTAGTTAAAATGTTTAAAAATAATAATTGTAAAATTAAATTTTGTTAAAATATTAAAAAAATAATTTTAAAATTAAAAAAAAATGAGGGGGGGAGGGGGTGAGGCGGCCGAAGGATCGCCCTCGGCCCACCGCCGCCGGACTTCTCGGCGGCATCGCAGCCGATGGTGGCGACGGCGAAGGGCTAATCCGTCGCCTGCCTCCCCCACTTCCTTTTTTTTTTTTTTAATTTTAAAATTATTATTTTTTAATATTTTAACTAAATTAATTTTAAAATTATTTTTTAATATTTTAACTAAATTTATTTTTAAATTTAAATTAATTAATTTTTATATTATTTTTTTACTACGTCAGCCCAAAATGACGCCGTTTTTGTATTTTTTGGCCACATCAGTGTGCAAAACGACGTCGTTTTGAACTCGCTTCGCCGGAAAAATGCCACGCCGGCGTTTTGGCTGGACTTTAGCTGGAGTGGCACTTTTCTTCGAATGTGGCACTTTAGTATACCTTTCGTAAGTTATGATATTTAAGTGTCCCTTTATGGCAAGATATGGCACTTGAAGTTTTCTTTTGCCTCAAAGGGATCTTGAGAAAGTGGTCTGCCCGACAGATCCTGTGATGATGATGGCTAATTTAAATAATCATCCCTCTTTTTGAATTCCGCTAAAGCAACCTCAATCAAGGGCTTTGTTTCAAAATAATCCCATTAATAATCCTAAGGTACATCAGTATTGTCACATGACAAGACTCCAAGTGAAATGTTACCATTGGTTTCACAAAAGGTTCACTGAAGTTCTTTGTATTCCCAAGGGAGGGCACCACTATTGTGACCAACCTTGCAGCGCACCACTTTGGGGTTCGACTAATGAGTTGTCAAGCTTAGACTTAACTTGAGCTCTCCCAAACATATACCAATTCATAACTTATTGTACAATTTCTTAACATGCAAATGATTTTTAATAATGAGTCATCACTAATCAGTTTATAGTGGGTCGATTAGAAACCAAGTAAAGTAATAGGAAATTTTTACTTTTACAAACAAGAGATTTTGGGTACAGGGACATAGTTATATTAGATATATCTAATACTTTTTTGGTGCTATTCTTTTTATACAAGAAAAAAATTTTAGCAAGTAGCTTGGATTTATTTTATTATTCCTTAATATGTGATGTGATCATACAAGTGCATAGCCCATCAAATTAATATCCATTAAAGTAATAAATAAATTGCAAGACTTGGTTAGACCAATAAAAAGAGCTTAAAAAATCACATCATCAATCCTCCATATAATTTCTAGTTAACACACAATCAGTCATTTTTTTTTTTTTTTTGGGTTTTCACTTATTTAATGAAATCTAAACTACGTGCAATGCAATGCAATTATTATAAATGCAATGACATACAAAATATGTATATACTAAAATGACATGCAATATACAAATAAATAAGCCTAACATGCAAACTATATGTCACGCAATTTCAATTAAATAACATAATATAATGAGGGCAATAATTAATGCAACTATTTTAACATGTCACATATTTTAATTTAATGATGCTAAACATGTAATTACTAAATGATGTGCAATTGATGAACTCATTCTATATGACATGAGCATGATATTTTTTGTATTCTATTTTTAAATAAAATTTGTAATGAAAAATACCCAATATTTAAGCATGTGATTTAATTTAAGAAAAAGAAATCTAATCTATTCTAGGCAACGTTTTTGCATTTTTTTTTTCAAATTTGGAATAAATAAATTACCTAATTTGAGCATTCAATCTAATCTAAAATGGGCAATATTAGTAACAAAAATCAAATCAAATTGAATCTAATCTTTTGGGTTTTTTAGGAAAACAATCAAGCAATGGATAATTATTCAATAAAATAATGCAATCCATAAACTTGTTATCTATTTAAATTTGGAGACAAAATAAGTCAGCGATCATATCCAACTGGTTAAGTATATTCATGAAATGTTATCCGTTTAATTTGGAAATGGATAAATTAACGATCATATCCAAATAGTTATGGATATGGTAGAAGATTTTCTATGCTGTCAAGTATCATATCTAGTACTTAGACATTGGATAATGAAGCACGTTGTTAAGTTAGGAAAGTGAGATGATTTCTTTTAGAATTTTGTTGATATGCATATATATTTAAATATTTAACGGAATATGACAAATCACTCGAAATAGACAATCTAATATTTCAAATCAATTAAAGATAAGTCAATTAATTTATTTTGAGAATTAACATTCTGAATTTGAACCCGACGTGATTGGACCAAAATTGTGAGATCGCAGCACTCAAGGGTGATGGGCGACGGCGGGCAGCTCGCGGAGTATTAGGTGACGTAGGTGGCTGGTGGCGGTTCACGGTAATGATCGAGGAGACTCAAGCCAGTAACTAGCCAGGGAGATTAGCGACGAAAGTTGCTGGGAAGCTCCGTTGAGGGGTTGTTGCTTGCCGTGCTGATGGAACTTCGCTGGAGAAAACCTGAAAGGAGGAAAAAAAACAACCAGAGTGCGGCGGCCATAGATCTCACAGAGGAGCCGGACTTACTAACGCTGAGGATACAAAGTAGATGGCTGCAGGAACAACGAGCGTCGGGCTGAACTGTGAGGTGGCAGGACCCACGGACTGTAGCGATGCACGGTACTGGGACGATGGCGCCTGGGGCTCTATGCAAGGACCCACTCAGAGATCACCACGAAGGGCCACCGCAAGAATGGATCAAGCTCACTGGATTGTCATGGTCGCTGGAGCTACTGTTCGTTGGGGTGGCTCACCAGTATCGCAGGATGATGCGGCGATGACAATGGATCTGGGCTGGACACGATGAAGACTGTAGGAGTGACTTGAACAGAGCAATTTCAGTGCCGGACCCGATGCAGAGAGCGAAGAACAGCAGCATTGGGGCGGACTGCAGCCTGCTCGGTTGCGCATTGGCTCCTCTGTCGGACCGTGATAGTCATTGGAACCGCGCTGAAGCTTGCTGCGTTCTGGGCTATGTCGGTATCAGCGGATTCAAACCAAAGTGAGGGCAGCATGGTGATGGAACACATGCAACGCAAGACCAAGGACGGGCAGAGTGATCTCTCTCTCTCTCTCTCTTTCTCTCTCTATGTATCTCGCGTCTCAGTTGAGGCTGCGGTCTAATTAGGCTGTCAAAATTTATGTGTCAACAATCACTGCAACATGGAAGTGTTTTGTGAAGCTTAGCAAGGATTGTTTGTGCTCTGCAAGGTCATAACTCCTACATTTTCATGGTATCTAGAATAAGTGTCATCTGGCTTGATAAACCTACATGACCTATAAGAAAAGGATCATCGTGTGCAATTCCAAACTTGGTATGCAATCTTTTAATTGCTTTATATTCCATGCTCCCAGAGCAAAGTGGAAGTGTTTGCCGCTTGGCTAATAATTCCTCACATCTTTACTAATGGAAACTCAATGGCTATATTATGACAATTAAAGGTAAACCAATAAAACCAATTAAGTTCTTCCGGAAATTCATCATCGGGTGAGAGATATAGGATATGAATGTAGAATCCTCTAAACTCATCAATGTAAATTTGTGAGCTAAAACTAATTAGTTGAATATCTTGCAGATAGCTTTCTGGAAAAGAGAACATGTAGTTTTCAAACCAAAAGGAAGTACTTTTAACTGATGATGCTGATTTGAAATGCAAAATCTTGTCTAGTGGCGATCTTCTAGATGAATTGCAAACTGTCGAAAACCTACGTTGTGGTCAAATTTGGAGTACATCCTTGCATTGACCGAACATGAGAACTAAGCTTTTTTTTGTTTGGGAGAGCAAATTTATCATCTTACAAGAAATGATTAAGAGGCTAGTAACTTATTGCCGATCTTTTTTTTCCTCTATTTTGCTAAGCTCTCTTGTTGACAAAAACGCTTCATGGGCCCATTGAGAGTGAGAGAGAAGGCTCCATTAGCCTGTTGACGCCTAAATTTTAATTAGATTTTTAGGCCTTAATCTCTCTTTTAATCCTTATTTTCCTTTTTTAGATAATAAATAATAAAAACAAAACAAGAAAAACAAACAAAACTAAGGAAAAAAAAAAAAAGCAGCCCCTCCTTTTCTCGTGTGGGCCTCTACGGCCCGAACAACAAAGCCCGGCCCCCCTTGGTCTTATACCTCCTTGGCTTCTCCATCTACCTCTACAACACATGCGCAGAGGGCGCGATGCCGGAAGGACGGGCAGATGGTGATGCATGTAGACTAGCTGGCAATGGATGGGACGTGCCTTCAAAGCGAGCAAGTGGGCTGTTGAGGCGACACCGGTCCAGCCGCACCAGGGCCCGTCTGTGCGCGAAGGATTGGCGGCCAAACCTCCATGTCGACCGAACTCCCTCGCCTATAAATAGGCCTGCATCACCTCCATCGAACACACATGGAACGCAAGCTCAGAAATCTTCCCACTGAGAGACTTCAGGGGAAGATTGAAGAGTGAGTGAGAGAGAAATCGTGTCGTGAGCTCAGCTAACCTCCCACTGAGAGACTTCGGGGGATGCCAGCGGCAAGCGAGCCTGAGGAGGTCAGATCTCACCAGTGGAGGCTCAGATCTGGCCGAAGTGGAAGAAGCTGAGGCCCTAGAAGGTCCGAGCCGAGATATGAGCTTCAGATCTGATGGTGACCAAGCTCCTCCACAACCTTGACGTCGTGCTAGGTTATGCCACCGCCCCGACGCCGTCGCCGTGATCAAGCCGTGCCCTGAGGCTATCACCGCGACCGAGCCCTAGTCCCGTTGCTGCTCGCTGTGCCGCCACTGCTCAATCATCGTTAGCTTCGTGCCATCGAGCGCTATCATCCCCCCCGCCGTTGCACCATACCCTCTCCACAGGCAAGTATTAGCTTTACTTGGCCATCGTCGTTTCCGCCCGAAACCCTGGTCACCGCCCCTATTTGTCACTATAGCTTTGCCGTCACTTCCCCCTCGAGAATCCAACAACTACCCGTCATCGCCCTAGTCGTCATTGTCATCAAGCACGCCACTGCTATCGTTGTCGACGTAAGCCGCCGCTTCAGATCCCCTCGCCAACGCCGCGAGGGAGCAAAGGGGAGAGGAGGCCGAGAACCGGGTCGATTCGCGGGTCCGTACGACCCGGTTCCCTTGTTTTCGGGTAGGGTTTCCCGGGTCGGGCCTGCACATGTGGGCTGGGCAATGTTGGGCTGGAATTTTGAAATGGATTAAAATGGGTTTGGGCTTTTAAGTTTTAAAAAAAAATCTGTTGCGGGCCCGTCCCGGTCTCGAATTGAAGACCCGGGTTGGACCCAACCCAGGGGTCGGACCCAGGTCGCATATTATATTATTATAATATAAAATAATATTTTAATAAATAAAAAAATCCAAAAAAATTATTTTCCAAAAAATCCAAAAAAATCAAAAATACCCTATTTTTCCCAAAAAAGCCAAAATGTTAGAAAAAGTGAAAATGATTTATATTTTCAAAAAGATGAAAAATCCAAAAATTCTTTTTATGTCCAAAAATGAGAAAAATATCCAAAAAATGCTTTTCCTCCACAAAATGCAAGGAAAATCCCTCAAACATCCAAAAACCTTAAGGTCTAAACAAAATTAGGTACCAAAAAAGTATTAGTGATTAACTAGTATAATCAAGTCATCGATCCTAATTTCTCTGGTTGCGTAGGAGTAAGTATTTCTCCCAATATTTCACTTGAATTTCTAATCGACCCACCCCAAATCGATTAGTGGCGACTCCTTTAATTAACTTACAGGTTAAAAAAACTTAGACTATTAAGTCGTGAATTGATGGACTTGGGAGAGTCCGGGCTACACTTAATAAACCTAGTCGAACCATTAGCCTCTGCAAAGCACCTATACCTAATGGCGGGGGCTGAATAAAAAAGAGGTCGCGACATAGTCCTTGCAGGACCAATGACATTCTTGAAGAACTAAAGCTGCAATCAAGCTTCGTTCCTCAATGAGTTGCCTTTGTCGGGTTGATATCTCTATTTTTTATTTTTATTTTTGAAAAGCAAATGGACAAAGAGCTCATAATTTACAACTCCATTACACCTCGGTACCAAGTAAATCTTTGGCTTATTATCAAGCTTAGACTTCCTACCCAAGATCTCCTATTATCTTATGGTAGAATTGATAGTGGTGCGTGTGCTTTATGTAATACCACGTCGGATTTTATTAACCATCTATTTTTCGACTATCACTTTACTACTAGCATTACTTTTTTTTGGGCTGCTAGATGCAATCTACCGTGGCGCAATAAGTCTTGGGGGAGAATCTCCATTGGACCGTAACCTTGCTCTCGGGTAAAGAGTTCTACAAATGCATTGCCTGTTTTTTTGTTTGGTGCTCTCTGTCATATTATCTGGAAAAAAAAAAAGAATAGTATTCTTTTTAGAGAGGAGTCCTTGGCGATCCCGGCCATAAAGAACCACCTCTTTAAAGTTGACAAGGTTGTCACATTCAGGAATGTGGAGGATAATACAAGAAATAGGAGATTGCAGCACAGTCAGGGTATTGATCCCATCATCTTCTCTTCAACAGAGATTGAACCTCTAGCTCAATGTCGTAGCTGACTTCAGCCTGGTGGTGGCTGGTGATCCTTCTGGTGCCGTGGTAAACCATCTCTTCGATTGACGTTAAAGAAGCCCGCTACGAGGGTTGTATCGTCTGTTCCCCCTTGGCCGGTTTTGCTTGTATTTCCTTTGGGCTGGTTGGTTCTGTTGTGTTTTGGTGTAGCCTTTTGGCTTGTAGTGCCTTGGGTGGCCATTCTTTTACATCTCGGCATCCTTCCACTCATGATGGCTTGTCATATTGAGTGTAAGTTTTGGTACCGCGATCGCTTTGTATAGGTTGGTTTAAAGCTCAATATATTTATTACTTCCACCAAAAAAAAAAAAAAAAAAAGGACCTCATAATTTTGGCGCGCGGAATTGAAGCATTTCTTCAAAATTCTGAATGTGTTTCCATTTACAAACTGAGCAACTACTGCAGAATTAGCTCAATTTGTTCTGGTTGCAAATAATACGTTCTTTTAGTTTTGGCAAACTCCTTGAACTGATCTTTAAAACACAAGCCACTTGGGAGTATTCAGAGAGTAGATAATTGATTGAGAATATCCCAACCAACACTGAGATCTCGATTTGGGTACCGAGAATTCTAGTTGTAATGGAGCATTGAGGAAAGAATTAGATCTTTGCAGGTTTGCTCCTTACTCTGGTGGAGAATCCTGTCCAGATGCTACCTGGACGTGTCTGACATGTGGCTCCCCGAATTTATTAGGAAAAGTTTCAGGATCAAGAATAGATACACTGATTTAAGTATCAATAAATACAATAACCTTAAATATATGTATTTTATTTGTTTAACAGATTTTATGTACTTTTCTTACAAAGTAATATATGAAATTGCAATTTTTAGTTGTGTGAATTACCAACTTTCTTTGATTAAGTTATCAATTATTTTTTTATTATTAACTCTCATTTGATGTGTTTATCAAAGTTGATTAATTTTTCCTTAATTTTACAGACTTTTCTGTTAAGTTACTGCTTTTATTTGCATTTCTTAGCAATACCTTATATTTACCAACAACTTTTTAGAAATCACCAACCATAATAACAATGACTACGCGACATTTTCTCGATTACATTATCAACTAGTTTTATATTACTAATTCTTATTTGAGTTAATTACCAACATTTATTTATTTTTTAATTTACTAAGTAGTTTTCTAATCTCTGGCAAAAAAAAAAAAAAAAAAAGCTTCTCTTATTTTTAATTAACTTTCATTTACCTTTTTACCAACATCTTCAGACTCATCATATATTTTTAAAGATATACTGGAAAAAAAAAAAAAAAGTAAAGAATCAATTTTTTTTTTTTTACCAACAGCTCTTTACACGCATAAACTCTTATTAAAATTTACTAATAAGTAAAATAAATCCATACTTTTGGGCACGGAGCAGTAGAATTTTGCTCTATAGATAGATACTTAAAAAAACATAATAAATTAACTACGATACCGTTATTGTTAGAGTGATTCAATCAAATGCAGAAATTAACAACCTCCATATTTAATTAAGTGGAGCCTAATGTATCAAAATTTAATGATGTGCTATTGGCTTTGTTAGAACAAGTTTAGTCAAAACCTTTTCATATAGACATACATGTTAAATTATGTCTTAAATTTTGAGTCTATGTACGAATGCCGACCCGAATTGGATGACGTAGACCAGTTCGTAATATAGAAGTGATTTCGGAAGTGTGGCTATTACAATCTTTTAATTAGGTCAGAATTCTAAGACCAACTTTGCGAGAAAAGAAAAATTTATATTTGTTCTTGAAGACCACATCCTTTCCATTCCTTGACTGCTTGATTGATGCTTTACTGTTTAAGAGATAGTTTATGTCTTTTAGTGCTTCCCAAGATGTGAAGTCTTGGTTTATCCTCAATGCATGTCTGGCTCCTTATCCCAAACAGTTTTGTTCGTCTCTATACATCTCCCTACACATATACACGCACGATTTAGATTATGGAGCAATTACGTCAGGCTAAACATTGCGGATTTAGGTGTACAGCAGTGCAGCTTGTAAACGATTGTAATTTTATAATTTTCTGATTGATTAGTCAATTATTTATGATAGACTCTTTCTGGTGTACGTACACGTAAATCTCTTATGTCCTATATCATTTCTCGTTGATATCTCTAATGATTTTATCACTCGCATTAATTTAATTACAAGATCCATAGAATTCGCCTCAACTTTACAACAATACATATAAGGTAGTGATAATGGGTCTTAAGTAGGGAATGGAGTGACAACAGCAAGGAGATGAACTTTCCTGTGGATGGTGAGACCAGTGCATTCGGTCATGTCCAAATCCTCCGCTTTCAGAACCTCGGGCGGTGCCCAATCGAACTTGTTCACCAGATTTGCCAAGGCAAGCTCGTTCGTCGCCATCGCGAATGACGTACCGGGCCTACCCCTCCTCCCAGCACCGAAAGGAATCAGCTCGAAATCCTGTCCCTTGAAGTCCACCGAGCTGTTCAAGAATCTCTCCGGCTTGAACTTGTCTGGCTCGTCCCACGTACTGAAGTCCCTCCCGATGGTCCACGCCTTCGTGATCACCGTAGTCCCCGCTGCGATGTCGTAGCCTTGGATTTTGACGTCCCGGGTCGACAGTCGTGGGACGAGGAGCGGGATTGGAGGGTGTAGGCGGAGAGTCTCTTTGAGGACTGCTTGCAAGTAAAGCATTTTCTCCAAGTCCGCATGGGTTATGTTAGACTTGCCGTTGGCGATTTTGCGAACCTCAACTTGGAGAATGTTCACGGCACGAGGGTGCCTTAAGAGCTCGGTCATTGCCCACTCCAGGACTGTGTACGTCGTATCAGTTCCAGCAGCAAATATATCCTGCACAAGCACAAGTATACTTGATAATCAATCATCATGGATAACTAATGATGCTTATCGCTTCATTCAATTATGACTCATAAGTACTCTTTAAAACACAAGTCACAACTGAATAAAGCGATATATATATATATATATATATATATAGAGAGAGAGAGAGAGAGAGAGAGAGAGAGAGAGAGAGAGAGAGAGAGAGAGACTTATAAATTCTACTGTGACTTAAAAAATGGTATTTAAAATTGTTGTGAAAGTAGAAGACAGAGGATTGTATTGCAGAAACAAAGGAGATGAAGATGCGAAGATTTGTGAGGAAGATGAAGATCAAAAGAAAGATCTCTGTATTTCATTCATACGCACTACTTCAATCCTTCTCAATGTGAGAGGTTGAAGATACAGAAACAACCAAAAGAAAAACAGGAAAACTGAATCCTGTTCCAACAGTATTTAACTCTTTAACTCTATAACTTCGTTTGATCCGCGATCCATGACTCCTCTTGACTACTTGATCTTCGCCGTTGATTCATTTTGTTACTTAACCCAGCTTGATCTCAGCAGCCCACTCAGCATGAGTAGTACAGATACGACAGTAACAATCTTTAGCATTTGCTTCAGCATTTTGCTTCGGACTCGAGCTTTAGCTTCAGCGGACTTACTAACATTCATCTTGATCTCATCAATAGCTGTGGAAGCTTTAGTTCCTTTGTCCACAGTTGTACACTGCTCTGCATCATCAGTAACTTTATTATTCATATGCCATTGTATCTTGACATCCCCCCTCAAATTGGGTGTGGTGAAAAAACCAAGACCCAATTTGATACGAAGCTGTGTATATATATGTCGAGAGAGAGACTTGGTGAAGATATCAGCAATTTGAAGATGACTTGGCACATATTGAACACATAATGAGCCAGAGGAGACTTTGTCTCTAACATAATGAAAATCGACCTCAATATGTTTGGTTCGGGCATGTAAAATGGGATTAGCTGTAAGGGCAATAGCTGACTTATTATCACAGAAGAGATATGTGGGGTGAGGAAGAGAATAACCAATGTCTCGTAGAACAAAACCAATCCAAGTGAGTTCTGTTGATGCAGAAGCTAATGCCCTGTACTCAGCCTCAGTGGATGATCGACTGACTGTGTTTTGCTTCTTGGCAGCCCAAGATATGATGTTTGATCCGATATAAGTACAGAATCCAGTAGTGGATCTTCGTGTTGTTGGACAACCTGCCCAGTCTGCATCTGAAAAGGCATACAGATGTGAAGAGCTTCGAGAATGAATAAAAATACCCAGATGTATAGTGCCTTTTATGTATCGAAGGACCCTTTTAAGTCGATTGAGATCTGCAATAGTGGGTGACTGTGACTTCTGACAGAGAATGTTGGTGGCAAAGGCTATGTCAGGACGAGTCAAGGTAAGATATTGTAGAGCTCCTACTAGACTATGATATTCTGTAGGATTGACTAAAGATACAGAATCATGTTCCAAAACATCAGATCTTAGTGATAGTGGGGTAGAAAGTGGCTTGCAGTCTGACATATGTGCACGGTTAAGAATGTCAGTTGCATACTTAGTCTAACACAAAAAGAGATGATCAGACTGTTGTTTTACTTCAATCCCAAGAAAATAGTGTAATGGACCAAGATCTTTCATGTGGAAGTTAAGGCTTAAAGAGTGAATAAGAGTGGATAATAGCTGAAAGGAGCTCCCCTGTTAAGACTATATCATCTACATACAAAGAGAAGCATAGTATCTTGGTTATGATGATACACAAACAAAGAAGGATCTGCCGAGCTGCAAAAGAATCCATAGCCAAGTAAGAAGTCACTAAATTTATCAAACCAGGCTCTGGGGGCCTGTCGAAGCCCATAAAGTGACTTGTGCAGTAGGCATACATGTAGAGGTTTTTGTGGATCTTGAAAGCCAGGTGGCTGTTCCATGTATACTTGTTCATGGAGTGACCCATGCAAGAAAGCATTTTTCACATCAAGCTGGTGGATAGGCCACTGTCTCATCTTTGCCACTGATAGAATAATTCGAATTGTTGCATGTTTAACTACTGGACTGAAAGTTTCAGTGAAGTCAATACCCTCTTCTTGGTGGAAGCCTTTAGCAACTAACCTGGCTTTGAGTCTCTCTAAACTGCCATCAGATGCCAATTTTGCTTTAAAGACCCACTTGCATCCAATGACATTCATGTTATCAGTTCGAGGTGTTAAAGTCCAGGTCTTATTTAGATACAAGGCATTCATCTCTTCAATCATTGCTGCATACCAGCCTTCATGTGCTAATACTGATTTAATCGACTTTGGTTCAGCAGGTATATTATACACAGCAAGATAAGCATACCTGGGATTTGGTTTAACTATTCCAGATTTTGATCGAGTTTGCATTGGATGGCTCGAGCTAGCTTCCTGTGCTGGTGAGTTGGATGTACCTCCATTCTGTTGTATCAAGTGAGAAGTAGGATTGTTTGTATCAAGAGAGACTTCTTCTTGATTTTGAGAAGGTGTCTCTACTTCAGCTTGACATTCATCTTGTGTTGTCAGAAAGAGATATAGGAGGTTCTGGAATCTCAGTTGAATAGTCTGATTGATCTGTAGTTGGTTGTATATGGTGATGTGATATTTCTGGATTACCTGTACTAAACTCAGAACCAGCATTGTAAGGTTGAGAGCAGATAGAAGTTTGTCTGAGATTCATTTCTTTACTAGATAATTCTGTCAGCTGTAATTCTTCAACCCATTGTTTATACAGGGCTGTGAGAGGAGTATATCTTGTGAGAATTATCTTAGTAAAGGGAAAGGATTTTTCATCAAATTTAACATTTCTGCTGACATATATTCGACCTGTAAATGGCACAAGACATCTGTACCCTTTGTGCTGTGTGCTGTATCCAAGAAAAACACAGGTTAAGGATCTTGGATCAAATTTTTTGTTGTGCATATGGTCGAAGACAGGGAAAGCATGCACAACCAAATATTCTCAAGTGATCATAGGTTGGTTCTTGATGAAACAGCTTTTTGTGTGGGGACTGCATCTGTAACTTTGATGCTGGTAGCAAATTTATAACATAATTTGCTGTAGCAAATGCATCAACCCAGTATTTTAAGGGAACTCGACCATTATACAGCATAGCAAGGCCCAATTCTACTATATGCCGTGTTTTCCCTCGTAGATACCATTCGAGCGGGGAGTATAGGGACAAGAAAATTCTGTCTAATCCCACGTTCTGCAGATGAGCTTTAAATTTCTTGCTGATAAACTCACCTCCACCATCACACTGAAAGATTTTAATCTTTGTATCAAACTGATTTTCCACAAGTTTCTGATATAGAACAAAAACTTCATAGAAGTCAGATTTTGATTTTAATGGATACAACCAACTGTATCGAGAAAAATCATCTACAAACACAACATAATACTTGAAGTTTTGAACTGAGTTCACAGGTGAAGGGCCCCATATATCACAGTGAATTCTCTGTAAAGGTGAGTTTGCTATAGACTCAGAAGAAGGGAAAGGTAAAGCTGTGGCCTTAGCAGTTTGGCAACTAACACAGACATTCTGTGTTTTATCATTACATTGTATAAGTTTCTGTTTCTTCAAGAGCTGCAGAATGTTCAAGTTGGTGTGGGCCAACCTTTGATGCCATGTATCTTCACTCTCTCCTCTCGTGTATTTGTGCTAGAAAAGTCTCGTGCCATTTGAGGATTTACTTGATATAGTCCTTTAGTTTTCCTTCCAAGAAGCTGAGTTGTGTTAGTCCAATTGTCCTTTATATAGACACCAAAATTGTCAAACACAAATGAGCATGGATAGTCTTCTCGTGAGCTTTGATACGTATAGTAGATTTTTCTTGATTCTAGGCACAATCAGCACATCATTTAGAGGCAGCTCACTTTTATCTATATGTAGTGATGTATTTCCAAAGAGTGCAAGTGACAGCAAATGTGATCCATCACCAATCATGACTCGTATCAAATCCAAGATACGAGAGGAGTTTTGAAGTATACCAGATCACCGAGATATGCGCAGTTGCCCCAGTGTCAGGATACCATTCTCTGCCCTTGGTATCTTCAAGATGTATGGCTGCTAAAGCTGTTGGAATTTCTTCAGCTTGATAGGAATTATCAAACCTGTACCAGCAATGTAAAGCTCCATGGCCTGGTTTCTTACAAATCTGACACTCGAGTTTACTGATGTTAGTTTGCTTTTCATCCAGCATATTCTTAGAAGAGGCTAGATTAGAGGGATAAGATTTCATTTCTTGAAGTCTTTGTGACTGACCAGCATAAGGTCGAAAACCAGAAGTGGATACAGGATTAGATGTGTTATTTCCTTGTATGTAACTAGTATTGTCAGATCTGTATCTTGGATTTTCTGCATGATATCTAAATCCCCTGCCTCTGTTGTTTGAAAACCTTCCTTTACCAAAGCCACGAGTCCCTCTATAATTGCCCCTTTGAGCTATGAAACTTAAGTTTTGAGGGAGATACTCTTTTTCAATAGCATCTTTGAACTGAGCTTGAGAACTTCTCTGTCCAAAGTAAGCCAGGTTAGGATTGAACTGTGTTCTAGAATAGCTTTGTAATCTAGAATCAAACCTTTCCAGTTGAGGAACTACTTCATCATAGTCGTCGTGGCTTTAAGCAGTAAATTGTAGTTCGAAAGCTTTCATATTCTGCACCTAAACCTTCTAACACACCAAATAGTTTGGTTATGTCATCAACAGGTTTACCTATAGCTTTAAGTTGATCACAGATGCTTTTGTATTCCCTGAGATAAACTGAGAGTGTTCTCTCATGTTTTTGGCAGGCCTGAAGTTTTCCTCTTAGCTCGAATTCTCTGGCAACAGACTTTTGTGTAAATCTGTTCAAGAGGGTCGGCCAAACCTCAAATGAGGTTTCTAATCCAATGATTAGACTTAGTATATTTTCTGACAAAGATCCACTTATCCATGAAGATATGAGCTGGTCAGTCTTAATCCAGTCACTATAATCTGGATTTATCACTTCAGTTCCACAATCATCATCACTGATTTGCAATACTCGAGAAGGACATGCAATATCACCATTAACAAAACCAAATAGGTCCTGACTTCTCAGAAATCTCACAATCCGTGCTTGCCACAACAAAAATTATCTTCGCAAGCTTAATGGTGACAAAGTTTGCAATATTCACGTGTATAGGAAAGGGATATTTGGAGACTCAAACTGCCATTTCTGTATGCTTCTAAGTTTTACAGAAGTATACAGCAGTGGTTGTGAAGAAGGCTCAGTTACTCACCACTATACTATGATCTTCAGCAGGTTCAGATTCCCCTTCCTTGCTCTTGATCAATTCCACGATACTACGATCTTCTGCAGCTTCAGATTCCTCTTCTTCGATCTGATAGATTTCTACAAATCAGATGCCTTTATACAGAACTAATCACCATAGCTCTGATACCATGTGAAAGTAGAAGATAGAGGATTGTATTGCAGAAACAAAGGAGATGAAGATGCGAAGATTTGTGAGGAAGATGAAGATCAAAAGAAAGATCTCTGTATTTCATTCATACGCACTACTTCAATCCTTCTCAATGTGAGAGGTTGAAGATACGAAACAACCAAAAGAAAAACAGGAAAACTGAATTCTGTTCCAACAAAGTATTTAACTCTTTAACTCTATAACTTCGTTTGATCCGCGATCCATGACTCCTCTTGACTACTTGATCTTCGCCGTTGATTCATTTTGTTACTTAACCCAGCTTGATCTCAGCAGCCCACTCAGCATGAGTAGTACAGATACAGACAGTAACAATCTTTAGCATTTGCTTCAGTACTTGCTTCAGACTCGAGCTTTAGCTTCAGCGGACTTACTAACATTCATCTTGATCTCATCAATAGCTGTGGAAGCTTTAGTTCCTTTGTCCACAGTTGTACACTGCTCTGCATCATCAGTAACTTTATTATTCATATGCCATTGTATCTTGACAATTGTGAGATATATTCAAAGTAACGAGAACTTATCATATAAAATTGTAATTTGTACTTTAGAATTCTCTTAATTAAATCATCAACTCAGTTACCTGACTAATTTTGGTAGGGACGAAAAACAAATGGTTAGATTTTCATTCGTCTTCTTCTCACTAATATCCTGTGGTGCCTCTATCTCCATCAAGGGTTCTCTGTCATGCTATTAACATTGTTCACGTTTCACCCTTGTGCTGATTTTGGCAGCATCTATGACTCTCAATGTCGACCCCGAATGATTTTTTTGTTGGACCTACGTGTACAAAGAAATTGCATTGCGGACGTCATACCACGTAGTGCCTACGTAGAACCTACGTTAGAAACATTGCAATGTCAGAAACTAGGAACAACGTGTAGAAGGAATTTCTGATGCGAAATCTGTCTTAAAATTGATGTCAAACAACAGATTTTTAATCAATGCCAGTGTTGGATTTTTTGAAGGAAATCTCTGGTTGACATATGTGACATGTCACAATGACACTCGGCATATAAGACTTGATTAAGTGAAAAACAGAGGAGCTTTGATGGAGTAATAATAAAGTGAGCGACCACTTGAAGGTGAATAGGAAGAGGAGTAGAATAAACAAGGTGAATGCAAATGGCATTAAAGTGGCATCAGGAGAAAATGGCCCGAAAGAAGAAGAGAGAATAAGAAAAGACACGACTACACTCGGTATAATTACCTTGTCTAAACTATGGTTCTTCTTTCAAAAACTTCGGAGCCTCCTATAGTCTTCTAGAGAGAGAGAGAGAGAGAGAGAGAGAGAGAGAGCATTCATGTATGCTTTTCTTATTTGACTTAATGAAAGCCACATAGACTATTTATGGAACATAGAAAGACAGTTCAAATCCCAAACTACCTGATTTAACACCTCCTTATTTTATTTTTGGTCGAAATAACAGCCCCTTATTAACTAGTGGTAATTAAGTCCACTAGCTAATGCTTCAACGCCGAGAGTACATAGACTGTTCATGACCTAAACTAATAGTACCTCCCTAGCGATGCAGACCAAGCACATATAGCATATGCTTAACTCCTCAACGATAGATAGCATTTAGCTTCATCTCCTTTTGGAGCTTTCATAACAATCAAAAGTTTAGGGATAATCAAACCAAGTCCAAGAGGAGATTTTCAGCGTGCTTTGTTGTTCACCTGTGTCTGGGAGAAGCGGGGTTTGGCGACAACAACAGGGTTTACGATCCTATGCATTGTGATGCCAAAAGCTTCTTCCATATCCAAATCTTTTGGGTGGACACCAGGAGGAAGTTGCCAATCGGAACTGTGAAGAAGTTGAGCTAAAGCAATCTCAGCACTGGCATTTCCAAATGTGATAGCTGGGCAGCTTCTTCGACCTGAGCCAAATGGTATCAGCTCAAAGTCCTGTCCCTTGAAGTCGATGGTGCTATCCAAAAACCTTTCTGGTAGAAATGCTTCAAGATCAACCCAGGATTGCAGATCACGCCCTATTGACCAAGCGTTAACAAAGAAACGCGTTTTTGCCGGAATGCAGTATCCATCAATTATTACGTCCTCCATGGATTCTCTTGGGAGTAACACAGGAGCAGGAGGATGCAGTCGGAATACCTCCTTGATGATAGCCTTCAAGTATAGTAATTGAGGTAGGTCAGTCTCTTGCACGTATTTTCTCTCCCCCACGATGCTTCGTAGTTCGGCTTGTGCTCTTTTGATGGCTTTAGGGTTCATGACAAGCTGTCATTGCCCAGTCAAGAGTGATGAATGTTGTAATTGTTCCTGCTGCAAAAAAAATCCTGCAACATGCATGTTAGGTATGCTTTTCTATGCAAACTCTATGGCATATTGAAGATGATCATTGGAAGGGGCTCGGGCGAGTCGAGCTCTTATGTTGGGCCTAACATGTTGCTCGACTCTACTCATAGCAAAGAAGACCGCATGTATAATTCTTTAGGCTAGACATCACTTGGCTTGGGTTGAGTTGAACCTTTTATTAAATGGCTACATGATCTCGTCTATTCTCTAAAGCTGAAAAGTCAAATTAACAACACTTTTCAATTTTATTTATTCCTATTTTTAGTTATATATTTGAATTTATTTTTATCACATAATATGTATTCAATAAATATTTAGTATCTATATCTGTTACATATTTTAGGTATATTAGTATAGTTCACATTTAAAAATAATAATAAAGAAAATGGAAGGGAAAAATAAACAAATAATAAATGAAATAAAAAAGAGGGGGAAAATAATAGATAACAAGTAAATAAAAATGAAGTAGGCAAGAGTATGAGAAATTCTTACTATCTCCATTTGTGCTTTTTAAGTTCATCTATGCTAACACACCTTTCATACTAAATAATTGAACAATGAGATATGAAGATATTTGATTTTATTATTGTGATTCATAAACAATGGACTTGTTATAGTAAAATCCTTGAATTTCATAGCCTATCTTATCTATTCCTATGATTTGAAATCTAGGAGAAAAATGCAATCTAAAAACTTAAATGGAATGTCAAGCTATAGGGGAGAATGAATTACTGACCAAGATGAGGGCTTTAACGTTGGCTCTTGTAAGGGGCGTGTCACCGTAACCATTATTCTCGATATCGATCAAAACATCCACAATGTCCTTCTGCCCCTCCATAGCTCTGCTTTCATTCAAATGTTCTCTTAGTATATCGTCAAAAAGATTGTTGAAGCACTTAAAAGGGGAGAAGTACACTATGGGTGCCATAAGTTGTGTACGGCGCTCACTTTGGTGCCAAAACTTTTTGTCGGATCACTTAAATGCCAAATTGGAAGAAAAACGATCACTTTGGTGCCATCGGCGAGAAATTCCTAACAAAATAATTACGTGACTTTTATATTTAAAAAAAAATAGATAAACCCTTTAAACGATGTTGTTTTCCGTCCTACTTAAGACAACGACGTCGGTTTGTGGTCATATGTGGATGGCTTAGGAAAAACGACGCCGCACTGCTCATTTGGGATTAAAATTTTTTTTTTTTTTTTTTTGTTCATCTTCGCCGACCTAGCTTGCTCGGCCACAATCACTCGGCCACCGTGCTCGGCAACCGTCGCTCAACCACCGTCGCTCGGCCACCGTTGCTCGGCCACCGTTGCTCGGCCAAGAAGTGATGGGAAAATAGGAGGCGAGGACGGAGGAGGAGGAGGAAGAATGAGGGTCGAAGGTGCAGAGGAGAGAGAGAAGACGAGGAGTGCAAGGGAAACAAGGAGGACGCAAATGGAGATGGTGGATTAGGCTCTGCTCAAAGAGTGGCTGGTGCTGGTGTTGTTCTTCGGGGAAGAAGACGATGCCGCCATGGCTTCTCTCTCTCTCTCTCTCTCTCTCTCTCTCTCGATTTGGGGATTTAGGATTTTGACTTGGGGGTTAAGATGCCAAACAACATTGTTTGGTGGTTTACATACTGATTGTACTCTCCGGCGAGCCACACCAGCGTAAAAAATTAATAAAAAAACTGCCACGTCGGATTTCCAGCCAACTGGATCGGAGTTAGCACCAAAGTGAGCATTTTTCAAACTTTTTGGTACTTAAGTGATCCGACAGAAACTTTTGACACTAAAGTGAGCGCCATACACAACTTATGGCACTGATAGTGTACTTATCCCCGCATAAAAGTGTGTTGAAGTCTAGACTTCATCCTAGTTAGGCTATGAATGAATTCCATGGAAGGAAAGAAATCTCCCATGCTGAATCCCCCAAGCAGCTCCTGAAGCTCCTCTAGCATCTTTTGAAATCCATACTTATCATAATCCCCTCCTACTGAAAAGTCCCCCCCCCAAAGCGCTCAGGCAAAGAACGTCATTTGTATATAACCCAAGCAGTTTGGAAAGATTTATGGTGCTTGGACAAGACTCCACAATTCGATGAACTAAACAAGCAACTTCTTCCTCCAGGACATGACCAAATGGCTGAACCCGTTTTGCGCTAAGCGCTTCAAGTATGCAGATTTTCCTTATGTACCTCCAATAAGCGCCATAAGGAGAGAAGGCAATGTCTGTGCAGTCATAAAAACAAGTGCTTGGCAAAGAAGATTTGAGGTCGGTTCGTGAGCACTAGGTCGTGGGTTTTCATCACCTTCTTGGCCATCGTGGCTGAGGAAACGACTATGGTTGGGACTTTGCCCAGCTGCAAGGACATGATTGGCCCGTACTTTCTTGTGAGGCAATGGAGAGATATGTGCAGCGATTTGCCAAGCTAGTGAAGATTGCCGATGATCGGCAACTTAGGGGGGGCTCGGTGGGAGGTTCCTCTTTATTTTCCTAGACTTGCCCCTCAAGAGAACTATCAGCAAAGCTGCTATGACCAAGCATGTTAGGAGAAACAGTTGCTGAAGGAGAGCCATTTCAAAATATGTGATATTGCTAAACTATACTTATTGTTAGCTGGGTTCACTCTTATGTGGAGGAAGCCCAATGAGTTGCAAGCCCAAAAATGGCTTGAGCCCATAAGATAAGTCATATGGAGAAATAGGATTTCTCATTATCTTTAAAGTGGTAGCCGCAAAAAAAAAAAAAAAAAAAAAAAAAAAAAAAAAAAAAAACATAGTAACAAGAGAAAAAAGGGGGAAGTACACTATCAGTGCCAAAAGTTGTATATGGTGCTACTTTGATGCCAAAAGTTTCAATTTGATCACTTAAGTGCCAAATTGGAGAAAAAACGATTACTTTGGTGCCACCGACGAGAGGTTCCGGCCAAAATGATTACGTGGCTTTTATATTTAAAAAAAAATTAAAGTCAACGTGGCTTAAGACTGTCCATGGTGGATGGCATAAAATGATGCCGTTTTCCTTTCTTCATAAGAAACAATGTCATTTTATGCCATTCCACGTAAATTCACATAAGAAACGACGTTGCGTTGCTCTACGGCCAAAAACGGTGTCACTGAAGAGGGAGTAAAATAGGGTTTGTATACAATTCTCGCTTGACGCCGACCATAGCTCACTCACCCACCGTCGTTCGCTTGCCTGTCGTCGCTCGGCCACCACTGTAGTTGCGCCGTCATTCACGGTCGTTCGCTAGCTGCATCCCCAACTCTCACTCACTCAGGTTTGTTATGTTCTCTACTTTAGTCAGTTTAGTGAAAATTTTAGGGTTCCTATGGGCAAGTTAGGGCGTGGAGGGCAAATTGAGGGCTCAGCTCAGGGGGAAAGTAGTGGAGAAAGTAGTGGGGATCTCACTTTTATGAGAACCGAATAGAAAAATTGAGGGTTTCGTCGGTCATTCGCTTTCTATTGTAGGGACCGAATAGAAAAATAGGCGCAAAGGAAAAAATGGGGGCTCGACTCGAAGGGAAACAGTGATTGGAATTGAATAAATTGGTCGCATTTGTTTCTTGACAACAAAACAACAAGGACCTGTATGTGAAGTTGCTGATTCTTTCATGTGGTCCCAGAAAATAATGACTTTTGTTTTTTTTTCATTGAGTGCAGCATCGACATGGATGCGAATCAGGTAGACGTCGTTGTTTGCTATGGTGGAGAGTTTGTTATTGGCATCGATGATTGGAATATACTGGTGGAAATGAATGTACTATCTATGTCAATGTTTGGAAGCCATCATATATTAATTTTCTGAGGGATTTGGTGTATTTTTTCGATACAATGCCATCATTACTGTGTTTCTGGGAAGGAATTGAAGGATGGCTTGAGATTTTTTAATGACAATAATGGTATTAAGGATATCATTTACTATTATCTTCATGGCGAAGAAGCTAGGGTATATGTTGAGTATTATAGTGATAGTGAGGATGAGGATGAGGATCGGGATGAGCAGATCACCATTGAAATAGGAGAAGTGAGAGATCCTATTCAAGTAAGTAATCAGGTCAGGAATGAGTTTAGGTTAGATGAAGGGCAAAATGAGATGGAGAGAAGTCATATTGATAGAGATGAACAAATAGGGAGATGTCTTGAAATCTTGGGTGAAAATGTAGGCAATGAAGACTTCATTGAATTAGAATGGAAAATTGCTATATCTAGTAAATCGGAAGATGAACATTTGCCTTCAATAAGTTTCCCAAGTGACGAAGATGATGATGAACTCGCATAGTCAAGATCCAAAAATTTCTATGATCGAGTAAATAGCTCTACAAACTAATGGATCGAATCGAATTACAAAATGGAAAGATTCCAAAGGCAAAGGGAATTTCTCAGAAAAAAAAAAGTTGCAACTTTAGCAAAGAGGTCCGAGCCAGTAAATAGAGATGGAGCTCCAGCTGAAAGTAATAGAAGTAAAGATGAAGAAAGCTACGGCGATAAAGTTGCTGGTTTGGAGAATGAGATTGACAATGATGATGAAGAACCTACTTGTCGAAGAAAAAATAGGTACCCTTATTATGATCCAACTGTCGATAAACATGTTTTGTTTGTGGGCATGAAATTTGACAATGCCAAACAGTTCAGGAAGCTGTTGTGAAGAACTTCATTGGTGAACAGAGGAGCGTTGAATTTATTAGAAATAGAAGGAATTTGTGAGAGCTAACTGATCACAACCCAATTGTTCATGGAAGCTCTATGGCACGTTGAGTAAGAAGGGATCATTCCAGATTAGGTCCTTCTAGAATGAGCATACTTGTCCAATTATCGTTAACAATAAAAGGGTAACAAGTGTGTGGTTATCGAAGCATTTTTTCAATATTATCAAAGCAATGCTCAAGATCAAGAGTCCTCAATTTCAACTATTAGTGAAAGAGCAATTAGGGGTTAATGTGTCAAGGAATCAATGCAAGAGAGCTAAGATAAGGGTGATGAAAATATTGATGGGTCGGTATAAAGAAGAATATGCACAGGTATGGGACTATGCTGGCGAATGCATGTTTTAAAATCCATCTAGTAGGGTATATGTAGAGGTTATGGAAAGGCCACTCCTTGATCTTGGGCCTAGATTTGATAGATTTTATGTCTGTTTTGATTAATACAAATGGGGCTTCTTGGCTGGTTGTAGAAGAGTTATAAGATTGAATTGATGCTTTCTAAAGGGTTTATGCAAGGGGAAGTTGTTGTCTGATGTGGGGAGAGATGCCGATAATCAAATGTTTCCGATAGCTTGGGTGGTGGTGAAGATAGAGAACAAGGATATTTGATTCTGGTTCCTCAAAAATTTAATGGCTAACCTTGAATTCATGAGCGACCAACAGAAGGTAATTTCATTGTCAACTAATTCATTCTCTTTTAGTATTAATCACTTGCATATCTTTCCTGACTTGTATTTATTGGTTTGAATTTTTATAGGGACTTATTTCCGCATTAGCTAAGTTAATGCTACATGCTGAGTATAGAATGTGCACAAGGCACATATATGCAAACTGGTCAAGGAACTTCAAATGAGATAAGCTGTAGAAGCAGTTCTGGCAGATAGCGAAGAGTACCAATATGGATGATTTCAAATTAGCCAAACAATGATTGTTGCAACTGACAAATGAAGGTTTTGATGCACTCTTCCAAACAGAAGCTAAGCACTGGTGTCGAGCCTTCTTCAACTAAGAGTTTAAATGCGATATTATTGACAACAACCTCGGTGAAGCTTTCAATGACAGAATTTGAAAGGGCAGGTGCAAACTAATCATCAGCATGCTTGATGATATTCGAGTTATGGTTATGACTAGATTGCATAGGCAAAGAGATGAGGCTATGAAATGGACTAGAGACTGTGGCCCTAGGATTATGAAGAGATTGGATTCAAATATTGCTGCTATTAGGTTCTGCCATCCAGTTTGGAATGGAAATAATGGATGAGATTATTCAAAATCTAGATAAGTATGTTGTCAACCTGGATAGAAAAAAGTGTGCATGCTAAGCTGGGCAACTAAATAGAATTCCCTGTGCCCATGCCATTTATGCTATTCAGATGAAGCAAGAAAACTCAGATGATTACCTACATAATTGGTACAAAAAAGCTCACACCTTGCTTCATACTAATTCATAATGCAGCCTATCAGAAGCAGCAAATTTTGGGAGCTAACAAATCATGAAAACCCTCTACCTTTGTCGCTGAAGAAGCAAATAATGATAAAGGCTAGTAAATACACCTAGAGGGGGGTGAATAAGTGTTTATAAAATTTCTTTTCAAACCTTTAACCCAAATCCTTTGGCTTGATATAAAATCAGAGTTAATTAAATCACGCAACAATAAAGTAAAGAGAATAGAGTAAGAGAATTTTGACATCGAAGTTTATAGTGGTTCGGCTTATTGTAAGCCTACGTCTACTCTCCACGCTGACAGCCCACTGGCTGTATTCACTATGTACCAAATGAGAATTTTACAGCTTACGATCTAGACTTCTTCAGTATAAAGTCTTTGCTACAGTTCTCGCAAATTCTCACTGTAAGTGTCTCTCCTTTGTACACAACTAGAGCTCAAGAGATTTTGAGAACAAGGAGTTTCAGAGGTTCGAACTTCGAATTTTTCTATCAGCTCACTCATCTTGAACAACTATGACTCCACCTTAAATACTCCTTCGTGTTTTCATAGCCATTAGCACTTTCCAAAAAAGTTCATCCAATCTACCCATTGGAATGAATCAATTAAGGTGATCTTCAAGTTGTCGAATATAAGCGGAAGATAGCTCGTCAATCCTGTTCGCCCATACAATCAGGATCTTGAGTTTCCAAAAGTAGAACCTTCCAAATCTTGCTTGTTCTTCAACGGATTAATTTGAGATAAATCCAGAAATCTTCGAGCTTAGTTTCAGCCAGAGATCTTCCATGAATTAGAACGAATTAAGGAAGATATAATCTAATATTTGAATTCCTAAACCGTAGGATTAAATCGCTGTCAGCTTGGGCAAACTCGCAAAACTAAGTCTGACAGACTTCAAACTTTGAAAGAGTCTGGTGATCTTCAGACTGAAACACCTGGGTCTGGAAATCTTCAGACGGAAACACTTGAGTCTAGATGAGTCTTGGATTCTTCAGACTTAACTGACGAAGATGTTTTGTTAGCTTCAAAACACTAAAGGGATTTTTCTTCAACAAATAGGAAGGCCAAAAAGGAAACGAAGAATGTAGCAGGAAGAGGCATCAAGTCAGAGGATGAGTAGGACTGGAGCAAAGATGAAATGCTCCTATGGCCACAAGGAAAAGCACAATAAGAAATGTTGTGAGCTGAAAAAGCAGCATTAACATCAAGATGTAATGGCTAATTTAGTGCCAAGAACAGGACCTACTTAAAAGCTTCTTGTTGGGCCTATTGAAGAGAGGACAGAAGGCCCTGCTGTAATGCCTACTGAAGGGCAAATAGAAAGCTCTGTTGTAAGGTAATATCTTCTTTGCCTCAATAACTTTTCAGTTCATATTCAATAGAGTTTCATGATTAACTATGTGTATTGGCTTCTCTTGTGCTTTTCCTCTGTCATGCATTTGTAATTTAAGAAGTTTTCTTCATTTGTTTCCACCATAAAAATGAGTAGATGTCTAATTTTTTTTTTTTGGTAAAGTAGATGTCTAATTATTCATTATAGTTTGTCATAATTCTAATATAGAACATTATTGTAAGACCTACTAAATGGCCAGAAAAAGGCCCTATTATAGGCTCAAGTGGAGGGACAAGGACTAGAACGGCAGGACAGTAACAACAACAATTGAGTCCATTATTAAGCAAACAAGAAAAAAAATATCCTGTAAATTGTACATCACTGTGTTTGTCTTTTATGGGCTGAAATTTAAATTTGTTATGTGTTTCTCAGGTGAGAAGACGAGCAACTGCACAAGTTACAGAGATTGCTCCCCCACTTGTTGCTGTTGGAAATGATGCACCACAGCGAACAAGAGGGGCTCTTGGAAAAAGATTAAGGCAATATGATTATGGGATTTACACAGATAAATGTACTAGAATGACTATTTTGAATGTAAAATTTGTATGCCTCATACATTTAATTTGTTGTACTTTAATTCATTTGATTGACAATATCGCTATATTCTTGTGGTCTGTTAGAACTTCGGAGGTACTTCTCTCTCAAGGTGAGCCAACTCAATAATCAAGGGTACAGCCAAAGAAGAGTGCTTCAAAGAAGAAGACGGTGGGTATAGCTGCAAAACAGCATCCAAAAAAAACCCAACACTAGTTCCATCTCAACCAATGATTGGGAGCGATAGTGATAATATGGACCAACACATGACACGTGCTAGAACAAAAATAACCGCTGTCAAAAACAAGGAAAATGAGGTGACAGAAAGCCTAGTTAAAGAACCTGTACATCCAGTTTGAAAAAGTGCTCGGATTATGAATCAATTCAAAGTTCCAAGAGAAAAAGGAGATCAGGGTGTTGTCCATATTGACTTATGAGATGGTGCTGGACATGGTCTCTTTGCATGTTTTCTTTTTTTAAGAGGGTGCTGGATATTATATCATTGATGGTAGATGCTGCTTGCATATTGCCATTGTTTTTTTTTTTTTTTTTTTAAGATGGTGCTGAACCTTCAGTAATTGGGGAGTGAAGTTAGACATGTTTTTCTTTTGTAAACAATCAATCAATGGCAATAGCAATAGTTGTTTTTATTATTTTCTCTTGTGTTGATTTCGACTAATAATGCTAGCAAGATAGTTATCAATTATGCTGTGTATATATATATATATATAGTTGTTGGTGTAACGTTCTTATGAGATTGATATTATTTTTAGATGTGTGCATATACTATTGCTGGTTGAAGTTATGGATGCTAATGAATTTGTGGGATTCTGGTTGTATGTGCTGGTGCAAGAACAATATGTAATTTCGGGTGCTGATACATCTTGTTACATTAACACTTATATGGGCCGATGCAAGACGATGCACCAGCTACCTAACTGGTGCAAGAACAAGATTCACCGGTAACCCAACTGATGCAACAAGATGCAAAATGCACCACGACTTGTGCAAGTCAAGCGATGTTTGAAACTAACATTTTTTTTTTTTGAAAAACTTGTGCAACATAAGTGATCATTTTGTAATCGCGACTAACACTTAAATAATCACTTTTATAAAGACTTGGCACTCAAGTGATCACTATTTACAACTTATGGCACTGAAAATAATCAATTGTGAATTTTTCACCATCCCTTAATTTCGTCATCAAAACCTTCTACTCCATACAAAAATTGCAGTAAACCAAAAACACATTTTACTTATAAATAATCCAATACAAGTGCATATTCCACGTCTTCGACTATGATACACATAAAAACTTCTTCTCATTATTCACTTCACATTTGAATAGACTACTCAAGAGAATAAGAACACAATCAACGCTCGATAAAAGTCTTTTTCAATTTTTAGTCTTGAAACCTCCCTCTTCAAATGGTCGACCAGAGATGTTAACCCCTTCATTTGAGCTTGCATTGAGTCGACATCCTCTAACTCATCCATTAACGTAAGTGGAGGTTGATTTTGGCCTTCAAGTAACTCAAATATCACCTATGTGACTCAATCAGAGAATTTCCTATCAACCCACTTGAAATATTTGCACTTCGAGCCTTCTTTATATCCGTCACACCCATGAAATCTTCTCCTAGGATTCTACCAAGTCCCAGATGTTCTTCTCAGACTCGGTAACCCACAATAATAGTAACACTCACCATGTAATTCGTTTTTTTTTTTTTTTTTTTATAGAAATGTGAATCGCTGCTGAAGCTTCTACTCTCCATTTGCAAGAGCGAGCTGATAACTTCGGGAGAAAATTGAAGTATGCACTTGAATTGGTCGAATTAGGGATTTAGGGCTTTTAACTTTTGATTCTAGTCGAATTTGGGGGTTTAGGGTTTCTAATTTGGGGGAAAAGATGCTAAATGACGGCGTTTTGTTGTTTATATGCTAATTGTACTCTCCGGTGATCCACATCGACTTCAAAAATTAATTAAAAAAACTGCCACATCAAATTTCCGGCCAACCAGATTGATGTTAGCATTGAAATGGTCGTTTTTCAAAATTTTTGACACTTTAGTGATTCGATGGAAACTTTTAGCACCAAAGTGAGCACCGTATACAACTTTTGGCACTAATAGTTTGCTTCCCAAGCAGAAAATCTAGGGTTGGGACAAAGTCTAATTTACATCAAGATGGCATTGGAGGTTGATTCGTGGTCCGATTGAGCTGAAATTTTGTCAGCATGTTTGTGGCACAATCTTCTTGAATCTAAATAGTTTGATTTTCATTTGAAGCTCCCTGCATCAAGTTTTTCATGGATTGATCAAAACCTACGTTTTTTGTTAGATTTATCCTTGATCTCTTGTGAAATTCATGTGTATTGCCAAGAATTATGTTCTTGAGGTCTTTGCTGCTATGTACCTCTAGTATTTGCTAGAGAAGAACATTGTTCACCCAATTTTGTTGATAGTGAAGGTTTTCGAGTGGACTTTGGTCCCGTGATTTTTAATTTCCTCACATCAAAGAGGTTTTCCACGTAAAAAAATCATCTTGTGTTCGTGTGCTTGGTATTTGTCTTACTCTACTGTATCGATCCATGTTAGGTTTGCATAAAAGGGGAGATTATTTTATTCCACTGTGTTAATTCGATATTGTTCGAATTGTTACTGTTCTTTCATCAGAGTGGTATTAGAGCATCTGGTTATTGCTTGATTTTTTTGCCTTGTATTAAATAATAGAAATGAATACGAATAGAATTGTTACACTGAATGGTTCAAATTATCATATTTGGAAAGGGAAGATGGAAGACCTTTTATATGTGAAAGATTTTTATATGCCCGTATTTGCCGAGGAGAAATCGAAGAATAAAAATGATGCTAAATGGTCTATATTTCATCGTCAAGTGTGTGGTTATATCAAGCAGTGGGTGGATGATAATGTTTTTAACCATATTATTGAGGAAACACACGCACGCAGTTTATGGGATAAGCTTGAGCAATTATATACTGGAAAGATGGGAAATAATAAGTTATTTTTTATAAAACATATGATGGGTCTAAGTATCAAGATAGTACTCATTTGACTGATCATTTGAATTCTTTTCAATGAATTATGAATCAGTTAGCTGTGATGGAAATCAAGTTTGATAATGAGATACAAGCACTATGGTTGTTTGGTACTTTGCCGGACTCATGGGAGACATTTCGAACATCTTTGTCTAATTCTACCCCGAATGGTACAATTACCATGAATTTGGTCAAGAGTAGTATTTTGAATGAAGAGATGAGAATGAAGACACAAGGATCATCATCTTCACATTCTGATGCCTTGGTTGTTGAGGAAAGGGGAAAAAGTGAATCTCGAGCACCGAGAAATAGAGATAAAAGTCGAGATAAAAGCAAAAGTAAGTATAATAAATTTGCTAATGTTGAGTGCCATTATTGTCATCGGAAGGACATATTCAAAGGTTTTGTTGCCAATTAAAAAGGGAGAAACAAAAGGAGAAAGGTAAAAAAAAGAAAAATGATAATGACAGTTATGACAATCATGTTGCTGCACTTAAAGAAGACTTTCTCATTATTTTTTATAGTGATGTGGTGAATTTTGTATCTCATGAGACTAGTTGGGTAATTAATAATGGTGCATCTATTCATGTTACGTCTCGTAGGGATTTATTTACATCATACAGGTTAGGTGACTTCAGATTTGTGAAGATGAGAAACAATGGGGTAGCTCAAGTTGTAGGCATCGGTGATGTGTGCCTAGAAACCAACAATGACACAAGGTTAGTATTGAATAATGTTAAATATATACCTAATATCTGCTTAAATTTGATTTCTACAAGCAAGTTTGATGAAGAGGGGTATTACAACACCTTCAATAATGGTCAATGGAAGCTCACCAAAGGTTCTCTTGTTGTGGCTACAGGTGAAAAATATTATTTATTGTACATTATGCAGGCAAAGTTGTCCACAGACAAAATTAATGCAATAGACAGCGAAGATGCAGTTGACTTATGGCATAAGAGGCTCAGTTACATCAGTGAGAAGGGTTTGTCAATATTGGCCAAGAAGAAACTCCTTTCAAGATTGAAAAATTCGGCGCTAAAGAAGTGTGCTCATTGTTTAGCAGGAAAACAAACCAGAGTTACATTTAAAAGCTCCCCTCCTTTAAGAAAGTCAGGTATACTGGATTTAGTGCATTCTAATGTGTGCAGTCCTATAAAAACAAAATCACTTAGTGGCTCTCTTTATTTTGTTACCTTCATAGATGATTTTTCAAGGAAAATTTGGATTCATACCTTGAAAACTAAAGATCAAGTATTAGATGATTTTAAGCAATTTTAGGCTTCAGTTGAGAGACAGACTGAAAATAAATTGAAATGCATCAAAACTAATAACAGGGGAGAGTATATTAGATATTTTGATGAATATTGTAGACAACAAGGTATTCGACATCAAAAGACACCTCCCAGGATGCCTCAGTTAAAGGGCTTAGCTGAGAGAATGAACAGAACACTGGTTGAGAGGGTAAGATGCTTACTTTCACAGTCAAAGCTACTTGGATCTTTTGGGGTGAGGCTTTAAGTATAGTTGTGCATGTATTAAATCTTACTCCGTGCGTTCCTTTAAAGTTTGATGTTCCTAATTGAGTTTGGACAAGCAAAGATGTTTCTTATGATTATTGGCGTGTTTTTGGGTGCAAAGCATTTATGCATATTTCCAAAGATGAGAGGTCTAAATTTGATGTGAACATACGACAGTGCATATTTATTGGTTATGGATAGGATATGCTTGGCTACAAATTTTATGATCCAGTTGAAAAGAAAATTGTAAGAAGTAGAGACGTTGTGTTTATGAAAGATCAAACAATAGAGGATATTGAGAAAGCAGAGATGATTTCAACACCACAAGTTAGTGATAATTTGGTTGATTTGGATCCAATTACTCTTACAAATATTTCTACACAGGTTGATGAAGAGCAACAGGAATCAATGTTCTAAGTAACGCACATGTTCTTGAACATGTCAAAATAGATAATACTTTTCCTGAACTAGAGGCTCAATTAGATGTTCCACTAGATATTCCAGTCCGGATATCCATTAGAAACCGACGACCTTCCACCAAGTATTCTGAAGATAAGTATGTATTATTGACTGATGCAGGTGAACCAGAGTGCTATGCAGAAGCAATAGAAGATGAGTACAAAAGCAATTGGTTTGATGCTATGCGAGATGAGATGCAGTCACTTTATGATAATCATACTTTTGAGTTGGTGAAGTTACCTAAAGGTAAAAAAGCTTTGAAGAACGAGTGGCAGGCTGAAGCAAGGTGAACATACTTCACAACCACAGTACAAAGCTAGATTGGTTGTTAAGGGATTCGGTCAAAGAAAGGGAATTGATTATAACCATATATTTTCTTCGATAGTGAAAATGTCTTTTATCCGTGTGGTATTAGGCTTGGCAACTACCCTAGATTTGGAAATTGAGCAAATGGATGTCAAAACAACCTTCCTACATGGTGACTTGGAGGAAGAGATATACATGGAGCAACCTGAGGCTTTTAAAGTGAAAGGAAAATAGAACTATTGTGCAAATTGAAGAAAAGTCTCTATGGCCTAAAACAAGTATCGAGGCAGTGGTACAAAAAGTTTGCGTCAATTGTAACAGAACATGGCTATAAGAAGACTTCCTCGAATAACTGTATTTGTCCAAAAATTTTCTGATGATAACTTTATTATTCTCTTGCTTTATGTTAATGATACGTTGATTGTTGGCAAGAATACTTCAAGAATTGAGTTATTGAAGAAATAGTTGAGCAAGTCTTTTGCCATGAAAGACTTGGGCTCGGCGAAGCAGATTTTTGGCATTAGAATTACCCGAGACAGAGATGCTAATAAGTTGTTTTTGTCGCAAGAGAAATATATCGAGAAGATCCTTCAGAAATTTTACATGGATAAGGCTAAAGTGGTTAGTACTCCTCTTACTGCTCACTTTAAGTTAAATATGAAGCAAAGTCCTATGACTGATAAAGAGAAGAAAAATATGGAAAGTGTTCCATGTGGCTCAGCTGTAAGAAACTTAATGTATGCGATGGTATATACACACCCAGACTTGGCGCACACAGTTGGCGTTGTCAGTCACTATTTGTCAAATCCAAGCAGAAAGCACTAGAATTCGGTGAAGTGGACTATGAGGTATCTTCAAGGAACTTCAAATTTGAAACTCAGTTTCGGGACCGGGAAACTTGAGTTTGTTTGGTACACAGATTCCGACTTGACAGGAGATAATGATAATCGTAAATCTACTTCTGGTTATTTGATTATTTTTGCGGGTAGAGCTGTGTTATGGAAGTCAAGATTGTAGAAGTATGTTGCACTTTTTACAACCAAAGCTGAATTTATTGCAACAACTGAAGCTAGTAAAAAGATGCTACGGATGAAGAATTTCTTAGAAGAACTTGGGTTCGAGCAAAAGAGGTTTGTGCTATTTTATGATAATAAAAGTGCAATTCATCTTGGTAAGAATTCATCTTTTTATTCTAGATCGAAACATATTGATGTTAGATATCATTGGATAAGGGATGTTCTAGATGAAAAGTTGTTGGAACTTGAGAAAATTCATACGAACCATAATGGCTCTGATATGATGACAAAGACTCTACCAAGAGAAAAGCTTGAACATTGCCAAATGATAGTAGGAATGGTGAATCCCTCCACATTGTCGTGAAGGGGGAATTTGTTAGCTGGGTTCATTTCTCTGTGAAGGAAGCCCAATGAGTTGCAAGCCTAAAAAGGGCTTGTACCCATATGATAAGTCATGGAGAAATAGGGTTTCTCACGACCTTTAAAGTGGTAACCGCAAAAAGATATGGTAACAAGAGAAATAGAGAAAGCAGAAAATCTAGAGTTGGAGCAAAGTCTGATTTACATCAAGTTGGCATCGAAAGTCAATTCGTGATCCGATTGAGCTAAAATTTTGTCAGCATATTCATGGCGCAATCTTTTTGAATCTGAACAGTTTAATTTTCATTTAAATCTCCCTACATCAGGTTTTTCGTGGACTGATCAAAACCTTCATTTTTTGTCAGATTTATCATTGATCTCTTGTGAAATTCATGTGTATTACCAAGATTTATATTCTTGAGGTCTTTGCTGCTATGTACCTCTAGTATTTGTTAGAGAAGAACATTGTTCACCCAATTTTGTCGATAGTGAAGTTTTTCGAGTGGACTCGAGTTTCGTGATTTTTTATCTCCTCACATCGAAGTGGTTTTTTACGTAAAAAAATCGTCTTGTGTTCGTATGCTTGGTATTTATTTTACTCTATAATATTGATTCCTATTAGATTTATACAATATGGGAGATTATTTTATTCTACTGCATTAATTCAATATTGTTCCAACTGTTACTGTTCTCCCATCACTTATTTGATTCCTACACAGTTTTTATATACAGATGTACTGGATCCATCTGATTTGCTGGTCTTTTTGGGTTTTTCATTGTCGTCAATGTCAGGCATTTTAAAAAAACCATTCGGCCAGGATAAAGACATTCACTTGCAAATTTGGTGTCCCGGGGTCGAATTTTTAATGCTTTTCTGACTAATCATTGGAGATGCCCCAATTATCAAAAGATTATCTTGCTTGAGCAAGTCTCTGCTTGATAGATATCTGCTAAACAATAATCAGGTTTTTACATCTTTATTTAACGTTTTAAGTGATCGAGGAAATCAAAAGGACGACTCGTGAATCTGTCCCTTTTATTTTTTTTTCCTGTTTAATGTTTTAATATCCTTCTCGCCTAATTATCGACTAATAATGCTAGGAAATAAGCTGATTCGCCCTTCAATCTTGAGTACCCCTCCAATATGGAAAATCACTAGATGTTGGACTTTCTTGACTATTTTAACAATTTAGTCATAAAGAACAAAGAGAAAATCTGATTCTCCAACGTCATCCACATGAATATGGTCCCTTTCCGTCCAAGATTACTCTCAGCTGGATCGACTGGGCTGTACTAAAATCTCTTGTTTTTGCTCATACATATGTTGGCCTGTCCTGTAGGACAAATCCCGTATGCCCGTTTTCACAAAGAGATCACCACCTTCCTCTAGCATAAAATGTAAATGATAACATAATTCTATAACGCAAAAAATACGAAACACAGGATTTTTGATCTTCATGATTCTCACGATAAAAGGGGTGAAGACATACTTTTATCCATAATGATACCCTTGAAGATAATTGTCACGGAAAACTAAAAAAATGAAGAAATATGATTTCTCTCCCTCAATCCACTTTTCCCTTAACATATTTTGTTTGATAAATGATATAATACAACTTTCTTTTTTTTCTTTTTTGACATCATGGGTGGAGAGAGGACCAGATTCTTATATATATGTTATCAAGAGGTACCCTCCGTCAAAGCACCCTTTAACTTTCATGAGAGTTGCACCTCTTCAAAGAAGAATGATAACTTCTCGATGAGGATTGTACTCTTCAATTAGAATTGTAACTTCTCATGGCCAATACATTTTTAACATTAAATATTTATTAAACCATTAATTATTAAAATCATGTGGGCCCCACAATAATTCCTACATTCTCCCACTTGGCCCATATGACATTCCTTTCATGGTTTAATAAAAACCACAAAGTGCACAATAACATAATGCTAAAATTTTCCTTAAATTGGCTATTACATAATAATCACAATTAAATAAAGAAAACTAATGCAAGTCATGATGGTTGTATGTCATTAATCAACATAGTCCCTTTCGTGTATTACAACATAGCTCTCTACTAAACATGATCCACATATGAAAAGTACAGTAATGGTCCAATCATAATGTCTCTATCATGATAAAGGCTAGTAAATACACCTATGGGGAGTGAATAGATGTTTATGAATTTCTTTTCAAACCTTTAACCCAAAATCCCTCGACTTAAAATAAAATCAGAATTAATTAAATCAAGTAGCAATAAAGTAAAGAGAATAAGGTAAGAGAATTTTGACACCGAAGTTTATAGTGGTTTGGCTTATTGTAAGCCTACGTCCACTCTCCACGCTGACGGCCCACTGGCTGTATTCGCTATGTAGCAAATAAGAATTTTACGGCTTACAATCTAGACTTCTTTAGTAGAAAGTCTTTGCTACAGCTTTCGCAATTTCTCACTATAAGTGTCTCTCCTTTGTACACAACTAAAGCTCAAGAGATTTTGAGAACAAGGAGTTTTAGAGGTTCGAACTTCGAATTTTTCTATCAACTCACCCACTTCGAACAACAACGACTCCACCTTAAATACTCCATCGTGCCTTCATAGCCGTTAGCACTTTCCAAAAGAGTTCATCCAATTTACCCGTTGGAATGAATCAATTAAGGTGATCTTCACGTTGTCGAATATAAATGGAAGATAGCTCGTCAATCCTGTTCGCCCACACAATCAAGATCTTGAGTTTCCAAAAGTGGAACTTTCCAAATCTTGCTTGTTCTTCAACGGATTAATTTGAGATAAATCCAGAAATCTTCGAGCTTAGTTTCAGCCAAAGGTCTTCCATGGATTAGAACGAATTAAGGAAGATATTTTATCTAATCTTTGAATTCCTAAACCGTTGGATTAAACCACTGTCAGCTTGGGTAAATTCGCAAAACTGAGTCTGACAGACTTCAAACTTTGATAGAGTCTGGAAAACTTCAAACTGAAATTCCTGGGTCTGGAAATCTTCAGACGGAAACACTTGGGTCTAGAACTCTTCAAACTTAAGCGATTGAGTCTTGGATTCTCTTAACTGACGAGGATCTTTTTTTAGCTTCAAAATAATTAAGGAATTTTTCTTCAACATATTAGAGACTATTATGTTTAATATTAATCTATTTCCATAATGTATACTAAATAGAAAATAGGAAATATCATAAACACATAATTGAGCTCAAAGTCTCAAATACATCAACTTAATAGAGTCATAACATAGTAATTAATGACGTCTAATAATGCACATCCTTTCAACATGTTTATTAAATGTCTTGGACGACAATCCTTTTTGTTAAGAGATCTACTATCATAAAGTTAGTGTTAATATGCTCAATGGACACTCTTTGTTTCTTACCTTCTTCTTTAATGGACAAGTATTTGATTTTCATATGCTTAGCACCCTTAGAATACTTGTTATTCTTTAAGAAGAAAACTATATCGGAGTTGTCACAATAAATTTTCAACGGCCTGCAATACTGTCGACAATTACAAGCTTTAAAATAAAGTTCCACAGCCATAATCCATGAATAGTGCCCTCAAAGCATGTAACAAATTTAGCCTTTATAGTAGATGCAGTAATAACTAACTGCTTTACACTTTTCTATGATATTGTCCCTCTAGCCTAAACAAACAAGTAACTAAACATTGATTTTCTTGTATCGACACATCCGGCT
The DNA here is from genome assembly GCA_014182555.1 of Eucalyptus erythrocorys. Classification (NCBI taxonomy): domain Eukaryota; kingdom Viridiplantae; phylum Streptophyta; class Magnoliopsida; order Myrtales; family Myrtaceae; genus Eucalyptus; species Eucalyptus erythrocorys. The sequence continues at coordinate 1,729,536 of CM024598.1, forward strand.
AAGTCTGAATATAAATATCCAATCACCTTAAGATGATTAAATCTTTTACAAGTGACATACAATTCTTTGTTCCTTACAAATATCTGAGAACTTTCCTTGCAACTTTCCAAATGGATCATCTCAATAGCAAAATTAATGTCTAATCTAGTGCAAGTTTGAGCATACATTAAGCTCTCAACAACGGATGCATAAGGAATACTTTTCATTTGTTCTTATTCCAATTCATTTTTCGAACATTACATAAGGCTAAATTTATCACTTTTCTGAATTGGAACTAATCCTGCTGAACATTTATACATATAAAATCTCTCTATATTTTTCTCAAGATATGTGGAATTCATTTAATTTTAATTGATTGTTCAAAAGCAAGTCGGCTAAAAGGAGTTGAACGCACAAAGATGCACGCATCCATTTTCACAAAACTTACAAAAATATTAACATCATTGACCGCGACTCCGCCCCGAAATGGAACTATCACTCTCTGATGACCTTGCTAGTTTCGTCTAAAGAAACAAAAATCGGCCAGAAAAAGGAGTTTCCGTAGTTCATTTGTCCAAGAACGAAATGGACAGAAAACCTCATACAAATTTGTTTTATCTGATCTGCAATAGCGACGCGAGGGTGAACCAAGAAGATGGCGTGCTCCTCTTGCGACTCCGCCTCATATTGATTAGTGGTTTATGGGTCAGTGTCATCATAGATAGGAAACGGATCGAGACAAGTCGAATTGTGTTTGGCTTTTAAGTTAGTGTCGCCTTCATGTCATCTCGGATTCAAGTTTCCCTCTTTTAGTAGATTCCGTGTTCTGATCTTGTAGAAAATTCAATTGTACTTTCACAGTTTAGTAAAGAAAATCGTTCAAAGCTGAACTTTATTGGTTTGTCCTTAATGGGGATTTGATTAAATATCTCAGAGAAGGTTTCTCGAGATGATCATCACGGCTGTGAATCAAACATTGCCATTACAGTTGGTTTGGCAGAGTAGAGACCGGGATGGGTCACGGCTGTTGCTTTGGTATAGAAGCTGTTCCGAGTTGGTGATGATGGTTGGTCCTTGCATTGCACAGCAGCCATACAGAGCAACCAGGAAAAGATAAAAAAAAATAGATAAGTAGTTCTAAAAATATTAAAGTATTATTAAAAATTATTCACGTCAACTACAGCCGTGCCACGTACGACAGTTGCAACCAATGTCCATGTCAGCAATTACTAGACAAAATTGACTGAATGAAGTGAATTGGCACAAATACAAAAAATTTATGACTCAATTGGCTAGAAAAAAAAAGAATTTATGACTGAATTGACAAATTGTGATAAATTTAATACTTTTTTAGTAATTCTCCCAAATTTAAAGAGAAACAGGAATTTCTTACTTTGATATATCTATCACTTTTCAATTATGTATGGACTGACAATTTGTAATTGAGAAAAAAAAAAAAAAAAAAACAAAGAGAGCCATTATCCATCATCAATTCTTGCATTTAATTAAAAAACATTACAAATCAATCGCAAGTTGGTACAAAACCGTTACTAAACTATTATAAAACATTACAAAACCATTATAGATTAATGACGGATGAAAACCATTACAAATTGATTACGGTAAAAAATCATTACATAAACATTCGCCTCGATTTTACAACAATACATATAAGGTAATGACGATGGTCTTAACTAGGGAATGGAGTGGCAACAGCAAGGAGATGAACTTTCCTGTGGATTGTAAGACCAGTGCATTCGGTCATGTCCAAATCCTCCGCTTTCAGACCCTCGGGCAGTGCCCAATCGAACTTGTTCACCAGATTTGCCAACACAAGTTCGTTGGTCGCCATCGCGAATGACGTACCGGGGCAACCCCTCCTTCCGGCCCCGAAAGGAATCAGCTCGAAATCTTGTCCCTTGAAGTCCACCGAGCTGTTCAAGAATCTCTCCGGCTTGAACTTGTCTGGCTCGTCCCACGTACTGGGGTCCCTCCCGATGGTCCACGCATTCATGATCACCATAGTCCCCGCTGCGATGTCGTAGCCTTGGATTTTGACGTCCCGGGTTGACAGTCGTGGGACGAGGAGCGGGATCGGAGGGTGTAGGCGGAGAGTCTCTTTGAGGACTGCTCGCAGGTAATGCATTTTCTCCAAGTCCGCATGGGTTATGTTAGGCTTGCCGTTGGCGATTTTGCGAACCTCAGTTTGGAGAATGTTCACGGCACGAGGGTGCCTTAAGAGCTCGGTCATTGCCCACTCCACGACTGTGTACGTTGTATCAGTTCCAGCAGAAAACATATCCTGCACAAGCACAAGTTACTTGATAATCAATCATCATTAGATGAGTCGTAAGTACTCTTTGAAACACAAGTTACAACAAAATGAAGCGATATATAGAGAGACTTATAAATTCCACTATGACGTAAAAAATTAGTATCTAAAATTGTGAAATATTTCCAAATTAACGAGAACTTATCATATAAAATTGTAATTTGTACTTTAGAATTCTCTTAATTAAGTCATCAACTCCGTTACCGAACTAATTTTGATAAGGACAAAAAACAAATGGTTATATTTTTTATTCCTCAAGAAACATTTTCATTTAATGTTATATGATTTGTAGGGTAGAAACATGAACATCATCCAAAATTAAGTTAAATTAAATGTAATTATAGTTTATATTTGTGATTCATCTATAAACAATTGGTTGGAGAAAATTTTCTTCAAAAAGTATGGTAGACAATATTGTTGTTGGGGTTTATTCTAAGTCGGTCGTGGAAAAAGTTAGTAATCGATTTATAGATACGAGAGAAAGCCTCTTTCTTTAAATTTTTGGGATGAAATAGCCTCAAGACCATACAATAATTATCTTGAAAGAAAAAAATTTGATTGCATGAGATCGTTGGTGGGGAAAAGAGGAAGCTTACCAAGACGAGTGCTTTGATGCTATCCGCACCAAAAGCAAAACCAACAGTTTTGTCCTTCTCAATGTCCAGCAAAACGTCCACAAAGTCTCTCCTATCTTCACCTCCGCCGCCGATGCTCTTCTCATCCATCTTCCTCCGATGCTCCTCCACCACCTCATCGAGGAACTGGTCGAACTCCCTCGCGACCCGCTCCACTTTTGCCTCTAGACCAGTTAGCTTGTTGATCCACCCAAGGCTCGGAATGAAGTCCCCAACGTTGAAAATGCCCAGCAAACCCATCAAATCCGCTAACAGTCCCTTGAACTTCTTGCCCTGCATGCCTTCGCTGTACTTCCTCCCCAGAGCCGTCCGGCATATGATGTCGTTCGTCAACGACGCAAACAAGTCGCTCAGGTCCACCGAGCGATGCTGCTTGATCTTGTCCATCAACAGAGAGATCTCCTCTTCTTGGACCGTCCGAAACGAGTGGACCCTCTTGTTGCTAAGCAGCTGGAGGACGCAGATGCTCCTCATTTGCCTCCAGTACTCGCCATACGGCGCCAGAGACACGTCCTTGCGGTGGTACAAAAGCCTCTCCGACAGGGTTGACCTGAGTGGAAGAAATGACATGAATCGGCACGAGGTCAATGTCCATATCTGTAGTCCACCGGGACCTTCTCCATCATAAATGCCAGAAAATATAACTCTCAACAGAGAATTAAGATGCATGAACATGGGTTGACAGGCTTAGCCTATACCTGGGTCGGTCGGAGAAAATGAGGTCGTGGGTCTTCAAGATGTCCCGTGCACAGTCGGCGGAAGATACGACGAGGATGGGCGTGCTTCCGAAGTGGAGCATCATCAAGGGGCCATAGCGTCTCGACAGGGCTTGGAGCGAGCGGTGAGGGTAATCACTGAGCTGGTGGAGGTTCCCGATGATAGGGAGCTTCGGCGGTGATGGCGGAAGGTGAAGGCTAGTCGCAGCGGCAGAGGAGAAGAGGAAGCGGAGGCATTTGAGGGTGAGGAAGGTGATGAAGAGGACGAGTGTGATTGAGGCCAGCAAGGGTGTGAAGGAGAGTAGCGGTGACACGTTGAAGCCGAACATTGCCGGTGGCGACGGTGTTTTTTCGCTGTTTCTGCGTCTCGAGTGAATGCAGGGTTGTGAAGACGAGTGGTGGAGGGACGCGGAGCGCACGTGGATTTATATTGCTCGTGTAACTGTGGAACTCCACGTGAATTTTCATATGCAGAATATCAGGAAACTGCCCATCTTGTTCACTTGTCATGAAAGAGAATTGACTCGTTCGCCTCCGATAATTTTGAATGAACAGCCATCCTAAGGATAAACAGATATTTGCTATTATTTTGCCTTGATTACTATATATGATCAACAACGTTTTCTTCCGGATGCGACAATTATATTGATATTGTTATCATCGTTGGTAGATCGATTTTGTAATCATCCTCCAAATATCTATTTTTTTGGGCCAACTAATCCACCTTTGACAAAACCTCTTATCTTTTTGACCAATGAGTAAGTTATTATAGTTTGAAAGTAAGTATACGAAAAGAAGTTAAATGCACAAACATCTACGTGTCCATTTTCACATAAACATCGATGGCGAGTCCGCTTAGAAATAGAATTATTATTCATTGACAATCAGTGACCAGCTGGAAGAAAGGGTGGGCAAGCTCAACCCCGCTGGCCACTAGTGAGGGCGAGCCTCACTAGCCCCTAATGAGGCTTGACCTCACCATGGCTAGCAAGGTCAAGGCTCAACTTCTCCTCTAGCCAGTCGCCTTGTTGAGGCTAGAGGAAGGAAAAAAAAAAGAAAAAGCAAAAAATTAAAAATTAAAATCAAAAAAATATTTTAATAGTATTAGAAAGTGGGCATGTTAACGCTGGTTACATTACGTAGGACAACCAGCGTCCACGTCAACAATATCCAATCAAAATTGGCCGAAGTGACTAAAATTAACATAAATACAAATAATTAAATTAGTATAATTACAATAAATATTGGATTATTTTGATAATTTTTCATTATTGATCATCTTGTCAACAGGAAACAAAAATTAGCCAGAAAAAGGAGTCAGAATTCATTTGGCCACGAACGAAATGGACAGAAACCGAATACAAATTAACTTTATTTTGCCTGATCTTGCGACCCCACTTCATATCGATTAAGGATTTATTAGTCGTGTCATTATAGTTTGGGAAATGGATCAAGACGTGCCAAATTGTGTTACTTTTCAAGTTGATATTGCCTCCATGTCATATTGGATTGGAGTTTCTCTAAATTCTCTATGTTCTGATCTTGTTGGAAATTCATTTGTACGCTCAAAATTTAGTGAACAAGATTCATTTAACGCTGAAATTTTGATTCATTTGCCCTAAATGGGGATCCGTTTTTGATTAAATATCTCAAAGAAGGTTTCTCAAGATGATCAACACGGTTATCGGTCAAAATTTATAGTTACAATCGGTTTGACAGGATAAAGATCTTGGATCACGATGGGTATTCTGATATAGAAGCTCCTCGAAATGATGATGAAATAAAACTAAAATTGTCATATCTCTCTTTTTCATCTCCACAATAACACCACGCAATATCATTGCGGGAATTTTGGTTTCTTTTCTCCGTTTGTAGTCAACAATGTGAAGTTCGGAAAATTAAAACATACACTGTCGATATATAGAAAACTTCTCGCAAACGGTTTAATCCACCCTTAATTTGAGGATTTAAGCTACCCAATCCCTCACTAAACATCAAATCCAAGGTGGGTTAGACCGCGTGATTAGATATTATCTTTCCTTTCTTGTAGTCTTTGCCGCGTTGCTGTGAGTTTTTTGTCACCAAGTACTTGTTGTTCGGCGTCTGATCCCTCTCCAAATCTCGGGATTACGGCAATCGCAGGGTCTGCAGGTCTGCAACGTTCACGTACTGCTGACGTACTCTACTCCTCCCCTATGGACAAGGAAGCAAGGACAGAAAAGCTCGACTTGGACTCGATCTTGCCTCTTCCGCTCTCTACTTAATCAGTCAAACATGGGGTTCCCCAAACATCCTTAAAAATTAACGCGCGTTATTGAATAATTAAAGTTGCAAGAGGACAAAATTAGGGTTTAATCTCTCTGTTTCGTAGTTCTTGCGGACGGATTGACCTGCCATCGGCCGCGTTTGGTTGAGTTTTGGGGAATGCATCATTTCCCCCAAAAAATTTTGGTTCAGGGTGTATTTGTTCAAAGCATCGCAATCTTTTTTCCCCTTGTCACCATTACTGTTATATGGTCATCGCGTACTCTTTCTACTTGTCAATTAACCGTGCAAAGAAAATGAAAGAATAATTTGTAGTTCCAATTTTATAGGAGAGGTTGAGAAGGCGTACATACTACACATTTAAATAATTGTTGTTTTGTAAGACCATAATAAAAACATAATTTTTGTTTTCCTTCTAAACAAATATGATATTGATATTTTTTCCTGGAGCATGATTAGTTTTTAACATCGCTTCCGACTCTAGGCCCTTTACTAGTCAGTCCCAATATAGCCCCAAGACAACGTTTTTTTTGTAAACGAGCCCTCGGTAATGTTACATAGAGATTCCTTTACAAATCACCAATTAGCTCAAATCAAATGATGCAATCCCATATATATGAAGCAACCTAAAGGGTTTAGTTCAATGCTTATTGCTGGATTTTAGAGATCACTTGCATCAGATACTCTAGAGAAATTCGTGCTTCAATGTGGTCGAATGATATATGATTGGACTAACTTACGTGTAAAATATCAAATGAATTAAGTTTCAAGCAAGTTGGGGTCTTCCAGAGGAAGTCGTGTTCAAAATACTAGAAGGTGGTCGGCAAATCAGAGAGCGGGTCTTTTGATTTTTCTGCGTTCTCGTCGAGTCCAATGCACACTGCACTTTATCTCCACAGTCGAGAGTCAATGTTCTTATTTATGTTTTGGCATGGGGATTGTTAGCATTGTCCTGACTCCTGGGTAATAAAAATTTTAGAAATCATGGGATTTGTCTATGCTTGGAGAGTCATCCCAAGTTGAATCTATATAAATCCTTTTTTAAGGTTTGAGGGCAAAGTGTGTATCTTAATGAATTTTTAAGATTGAGATCTTAGATTAAATATCACAAAAGAACTTTGTGTCTCTTTGATGGATTCGATTGAATCGTGGGTCCTATCCCATGTATCTTAAGGTGGATTTTCTTTGGTAATATTCATGTTGTGGCACTTGTGTTACATTCTAAATTGCCGACTCTTTTTAGATCAGTATCGTAAAGAAGAAACAAAAGTACATGGAGAGGAAAGAGTAAAATTGGGAACATCGTTTGGGATGGCTCAGTAACATTTGTCAGGAACCAACAACGACACGGTCAACACCATAATGCACTTTGACGTGGCTTGCGCATTGTTGAAACATGTACTGCAAGAAAGCGATTCTAAAGGGTACGCGTGAATAAGTGCCCCCACCTCTAATTGAACATTACAAAATGGTCTTAAGATTAGGCCTTCAAAGGGCCGGCAGAGTGAGAATCAAACGACTGGCCTAAAAGAAACCGAAGGTGGCCGGCTCAATTTGTATACTTAATTCAAGCTTTTAGAGTTAGGTCATGAGAGCACAGGCCTTTGTGAATCTCTCTTTATGCGGACATAGATGGCTTGCAGTTGACCAGAACGAACATGTGGAATTAGTTCGATGATCGGTAGGTGACTTGGAATGTATGTTCATAACAGCAAAACGGTCAAGAAAGAAAAAAAGAAAGTAGATAATAAGTTAGATACCATTGAGACTATATCAAGTAACCGTCCCTGAAGTTTAAAAATTGCTTAATTACAAAGTTATGATACGCGTGGTCATCTTGACAAAAAATGAAAAGGAATTGGAGGAATATTGTATTGTGAAATCTGTGTTCATACATGTATTACAGGCCTATTAATAATACAAGAAATGAGTATGATAGGAAAGCATATACAAAATATGTTGTTTCCTATACTACTGTCCTAATATCCAATCTCAAGGATTCATAGAATCAATCAATCCGTATTTAGATAATTAGAATCAAATCAAATAATATTTCCGATACTCCCCCTCAAGTTGGCGTTTTATATATGTTGAAAGCGCCTAACTTGCTTAGTAGATATGATTGTTATCTCTGACACAGTGGTTTGGTGAAAATGTCTGCAGGCTGTTCCACGATTCCAATTCCCCTTGTTACAACAAGGCCTTCTTGAATCTTTTCTCGAGTGAAGTGACAATCAACCTCTATATGCTTTGTTCTTTCGTGAAATACTGGATTTGCCGCTAACTTGAGTGCAGCATCATTGTCACAAAATAATTCGCTTGGTCCTTCTACCTGTACCCCAAGATCAGAAAGTGGTCCTCGTATCCACACTATTTCGCAAATAGTTTTTGTCATCGCTCGATATTCTGATTCAGCCAAGGATAATGAGACAGTCACTTGTTTCCTTGATTTCCATGAGATCAAGGACCTTCCCAATTTTAGGCAAAAACCAGTAATGGATCTTCGGGTCATTGGACAAGAGGCATAATCTGTATCACAGTAAGCTGTCATCAAGTTGCGATCACGAGATAAAAGTATTCCAAGTCCTGGGCATCCTTTCAAATACTTCACAACTTTCAATGATGCGTTCATATGCGACTCTTTAGGGTTATGCATAAACTGACTGAGTATCTGAACAGCATAAGATATGTCAGGTCTAGTCATAGTAAGGTATATCAATTTCCCAACAAGTCATTGATATCCAAATGGATCCTTAAGCAGTGGATCCTCAATGAACGAAGATAAGCCCGCATCATATTCCTGTGTCGTCAATTTAGCATTTTACTCAATTGGTATGACAGCTGGCTTGCATCCTAATAGCCCTATCTCCAAAACAATTTCGAGAACAAATTTTCACTGACTGAGACAAATCCCTCTCTCAAACCGTGCTATCTCAATTCCAAGAAAATATTTGGAAGGTCCCAAATCTTTAATATGGAAAGCAGAGCCTAGATATTTCTTGAATTTCCCAACAGCAACTTCATCATTTCTCATAAAAAGAATGTCATCAACATATATTAGTAGATAAATCGATGAAGTACCTTTAGTCCAAGTAAATATGGTATAGTCATGCTTGGAATGTTGGAAACATGCATTTGTAAGCGCAACAGTAAATTTTGCATACCACTGCCGAGATGCTTGCTTCAGCCCATATAAAGATTTATAGAGACGACATACTCGAGACTCCCCCTGTCTCTGTAATCCTTGTGGAAGTTCATATATATATATATATATATATATATATATATATATATGTATATATATATATATATATATATATATATATATATATATATATATATGTATATATATCTTCATCAAGATCTCCATAAAGGAAAAGCATTATCAACATCCATTTGGTGAAGTCGCTAATCACGGAGTGCAGCAATAGAAAAGAATGAACAAACAGTAACCTCTTTGGTGACTGGAGAAAATGTCTCGTGATAATCAAAACCTTCCCTTTGAGTAAAGCCTTTTGCAACCAACCGAGCCTTGTATCGTTCAACCAAACCATCCACCTTGTACTTGATTTTATATACCCATTTGCAACCGATTGGTTTTTGATCCAAGGGTAGATCCACAATACCCCAAGTATGATTCTCAATGAGAGCATGTAATTCAACGTTCATGGCATGTTGCTATCGTGGATCACATGCTGCTTTATCATAAGATGATGGTTCATGTTCCTCTGATATGCAACTAACACAACATGGATTCTGGTGACAATCGACTAAACGAAACATAGGAGGAAACAGGATGACGTATACCTGGAGAATTCACCGTGGGACATATATAATCTTTGGTCCATGTGGGAGGACAAACATGATGTCCAGAACGTCGAGGTTGCTCAATATCTCGTTGAACAGGAACTGGTGAGCAAGAATCATTAAGGCATGAGTGTGGGACCTCCACTGAAGATGCAGATGTCTCTGAAGAAGCAAGTGGGTCAACCTTGTTAAACAATGATGCGGATGTCTCTGATGATTCATCTTCTTAATTCAAAGAATTGAAATTAGCTGGCATAGATGATATAGGTTTAGCTACAACCAAAGGATATTGAGAACCTACAGATAAATCTTCCTCAGATAAAAAGAGCGGTTATTTGATGTTGATACAGAGGATTGAGACGAATATGTGATTTCCTAGAATGGAAATATATCTTCATAAAAATTTTTTGTCTCGATAGATAAAGAAACGTCCTATAGATATGTCCATAACTCTATAGCCCTTTTGCAAAGTGGGATACCCCATAAAGACACATCGAATTGCACGAGGATCCATCTTATTTCGAAAGCCCATGTTCATGGCATAGCATAAGCAACCAAAAACTCTTAAATTTGTGATCTCTGGCTTCTTTCTGAAAAGCATCTCAAATGGAGTCCATCCTTCAAGAATTCGAGTTGGCATGCGATTGATTAGATAGGCTGTTGTGACCACACAATCACCCCAGAATTCTTCAGGAATAGATGCTTGGTATTTAAGTGCTCGAGCTACTTCTAAGAGGTGTCGATGCTTGCACTCTACAATCCCATTTTGTTGGGGAGTGTAGGTGCAAGAACTTTCATAGAGAATCCCATGAGAAGATAGGAAAGAAATGTACTCATTGGTGAAAAATTCACACCCATTATTTGTACGAATCTCTGAACAGATTTATTGAACTAACTTTTAATCAATGAGAAGAATTTTGACAAACAGGAAAATGTTTGACCTTTCGACTGCATAAGGAAAGTCCACATGGCACGAGTATAATCATCTACCACAATAAGAAAGAAATGTGACCCATCACGATGAGAGGTATGATAGGGACCCCAAATATCCATATGTAATAAGGAAAAAGCACTAGTAGCTCGAGATGCACCAATTGGGAAAGATGCTCATGACTGTTTTGCTAATGGATAAATAGAACATTTGGGATGAGGAAAGCGAGCACTATGACCCAAACGTTGATGGGAAATGATAATTTTATTACTATTGGTAGCATTACAAAAAATGCTATTATTCAATGATGATAATTCAACATCATCAGGAATATTGATCCAAAAATATAGTCCTTGTGCCACACTACCCAAACCCATCATTTTGGCAGTCGAATGGTCCTGAAAAAAGCAATTTTGGGAGTTGAATATGGCACAACAAGAATTGTCCTCACATATCTTCGAAACATATATAAGGTTGAATTCAAAACAAGGAATGTAAAGGACATTTTTAAGGACAATATGTGGACTAAGATATACGGTACCAATCTTGGTGACATAGATAATATCCCCATTTGGAAGATGCACTAACACAGAATAATGGGGTTTCTAGGTATCAAAAAAATATTGATCATGGCATATTACGTGGCCACTAGCACCTGAGTCAATAAATCACACATCAACTGAAATTGAATTTGTTTTGCGAAAAGAAGTACCTATAAAACTTGTAGTTTTATCGATGGTCCCCAACTGACCCAGAGCTCTCATAATATGTTGATATTGATCCTGTGTAATTGTCTAAGATGCTCTCCTTTCCTTCAATGCTGAAACCTGATAAGCAGAATATTCTTTGCCCATTTTTTCTTTATCATTTGGTTTTTCGTGCAATTTCCAGCATGTTTCAACAATATGGTGTAGATGTTTACAATATTCACAAAATTTACCCTTTTTGGAATTTTGTCCACTCCCTTTTGATGATGTGGCACCACATGAACCACTCGATGCTTTATAAAATAGGAGTTTATGTGGCTTGATGTGGGCCACTTGATCCGATTAGTTGGGATGACCAACGCTGGCCGTCACATCCCTCTAATTGATCTGGGCGGTTGATTTGGAGCCCTCTAGGGTTTCCCTCATCATACGCTCGAGTAAGCAATGCAGCCTGAGGGATTCATCCCTCGAAAGCAGCAAGGAACTACTATTGTGTCTGTCTTGTCGAAGCACCAAGAATCTGCTGCTGGGTTTGTCTCACCAAGCTACTGGACGGTTCGAAAGTCTCACCTTGTCTCATGGGAACGGCGAGCACAACGCCATCACCCACCCGAACGTACTCCGCCGTGGCTAAGCGCTGGCTTTCTTCTTGGACGGCCAGCTGGTATTGTGACATCCAAAATTTTCGATATTTTTTTCTATTAAATTAATCGGGCATTTCATTGACACGTCTATAGGGTTATTCTTAGAGTTGATCACTCTCGAGATAACTAGACTAGCTGGGTAAGTTATTAAAGAATTTTAAAGCAATAGACTTGAGAATTCGACCAGGAATCGGCTCCCCGATTGTGTTCATCTTTAGAGGTCATTACGGCATAGTTAAAAATCAAATTGAGATCAGAGATAGGTTGGTTTGACTGAGATGTGTGGCCGATCGTGGGTGACTCCACTTAATTGGGAAATTCTCGTCGACCGGCACTAATTTGACATTTCTGTCGTTTTGGTACCCTATGTCTGTAATTGAGTCCTCGAGATTTTCACAACAATCAAGAGTCGCCAAAGTGTCGAGTGGGTTTATTGTGGTTCAAAGAAAATCGACCATGGGTCAATTGTCCCAAAAAGTTCTGAAAACTACCCAGTAGTCTAGGTTACACTAAAAGCGCACCGGAGCGAAATTAACCGTCAATTTGAGTCTGATTTCAGAAATTGAAAGTTCTGTGGTGTCACGAACTATTTTAGGAACGTCAACTCAATCTCAAAATATTTTTCAGAGGTTCCGAGATTTTTACGGAAAACGGGTTCGGACGATGCGGAAAATCAACGGAAATTCAGATTGGCTAAATCAATAGAAAATTGGACTTTCAGGCCGAGCCTTTATATGTCAAGGATTTATAGAAAATCATTTGAGATTTTTCTACAATCGAAATTGGACCTCAATTTGGGAATTTATTAAAGAAATTGAAGACCAAATTGTGAAATTCGGAATTATGCTTGGACAGCATTTTTTTTTTTTTTTTTTTTTTGGCTTCATTTTGGATTAGTTTATTAGTTATTATGTTGGAAAGAATTAGGAGACGAGGGATAAGATGGAGGGCTTGTGGGACCAAGTCATTCAATGAATTGGCTAAGATTTGAGGCTTTTGTCCCCCCCTCTTAGCTGGCCTCTCCATTACGCACACCCCTCTCAATCGACTCTCCTCCTCTCGGCAACTTGGGGTTTTGCTTTCTCGTTTTTCTGTTTTCTCTCGATCAGAAAAATCTCAGCTCAACCGCATACCACAGCTTCATTTTCCTCTCTGCCCACGCGTCCGAGTTCGGTGAAGACGCCTTCAGCTTGTGCATTCCCCTCCTCCACGCAAGTTGTTGTCCCCACGTCCGCGTGTCCTTCAATTCGTTGGACTCCAAAACACGATCAGCACCTCTCCTCCATGAAGTTTTGTTGACCGAAGCTAGTAAAGCTGGAGCACATGCGTCCAACACCCCCACAAAGCTGCTCCATTCTCACACGTCCAGCAGCAGGAGTCCACGAAGCCACGGAGTCCACCTTCGCCCGTGAAGCCTCCCTCGGTTGACTACATGCGTCCAGCTGCCCTCCTGCCAGTAGCTACATGTCCCAACCTTCATCCATCTTCATCCGTTTCTCCTCCGCCTTTGTCGATTTGCTCGTGGACAGCGAAATCAACCCAGTCCATTCTCGTCCATTCAGCCACGTGCATTTGAGCCCAATGGCCCATTTCCAATGAAGTCCACCAACGTCAATCCACGCTCGATTAGCCCAGTCCAGCCCATCATCAATTAGAATTGAAGCCCAGCAAATTTTGGTTTATTTCAGCCCAAAGAGAATAGCCCATTTTTAGTTTAATTTCAAGTCTAGCAAGCCGCAAGCCCAGTTGAGTTCAACCCAATCCAAAGAAAGCCCAGTCTAACGCAAGAACAAATCTCAGTTGGGCTGAGATTTGTCGGGCCAAGGTCAAAGCCCGTTCCAAGCACGTGAGAGTCGTCGCGAGCCCGTTTTCGGCCACCATCGTGTCGTCGTCACCGTGTCACGGTCTTAGTTTTGTGCAAGTGAGTTTTACTCACTAATGCTTTCTTAGTAGACTAATATGCCCAAGGGTTGATTAGATTTAATTAATTACAATTAGGTGGATAGATTAGATTAAAATAATTAAATTAGAGACTTATTAATGCATGTTAGTTAAATTAAATGTGCATTTAGCAAGTAGACATGTCCTATTATTTATTAGATGCTCCTTGGGATTTTTCCCAACCCTTATCGGGCTTCAATTTGGCAATTCGGTCCTAAGTGGAATTTTTAGTAATTAAATACTATTTTTCGAAATTAATTTAATTAGTTATTTATTTTCTGGAAATTCAATCGAGATGGCCAGTGACCGGGATTTTATGCTAATGATCGTGGTGCAGTATGTTTATTTAATTGAGCTTTATATTGTGCTAAATTGAATTTATTGTATTTATTTATTTAATTATCGAAATTAATTATTTAATTATTCATTTTCCGAAAATTCACCCGGGATGGCCGGTGACTGGAATTTCGTGCTGATTGTCGTGAACTCAACCGGGCTTGCGGCTTGCTGGACTTGAAATTAAACTAAAAATGGGCTGTTCTCTTTGGGAAAAACCGAGTGAAACCTATTGTCTCTTATTTTCATGTATTTTGTTGTAAATACTTTATCTTAAAGAATTCTAGTGATCAAATTGGTAAGTTTGAAGAAAAATCAGATGAAGGAATTTTCCTTAGCTATTCAATGACAAGTAAAGCCTTGAGTTTTCAACAAACGTACTCGAGGCTCGTGGAAGAATCCATGAATGTGAAATTTGAAGACTCAGTTCAAATTCAAACTCAACCTGAAGAGTATGAGTCTGGCCAAGAGTCTACAAATTCTCTTGAAGAAAATCAAATCTCAACCACTCTGCCGCAAGCCAAATCAGCAGCTTCAACTGAAACAGAATCTTATCAAAGTGACAAACCGATTACAAATTGGAAGCATAAATCCAGTCACCCTGCTGACTCATCATTGGTAACATTGATGAAGGAGTTCGTACAAGATCTAAAAGGCGTGAAGAATCTAGTGCTCTAGCACTTGTTTCTGAGATTGAACCCAAAACTGTTGATGATGCATTGAAAGATGAAAGCTGGATTGAAACTATGCAAGAAGAATTGAATCAATTCAAAATCAATAATGTTTGGGAACTCGTTCCTAAACCAAAAGGTAAATCAATTATTAGTACCAAATGGGTTTTTAGGAACAAGCTTGATCAACAAGGAAAAGTGGTGAGGAACAAAGCAAGACTTGTTGCAAAAGGTTACACACAAGAATAAGGAATCGACTATGATGAAACCTATGCACCGGTAGCGAGGTTAGAAGCTATAAGATTACTTCTTGCTTTTGCTTGCTTTAAAAATTTTAGGTTATTCCAAATGGACGAGAAAAGTGCATTCCTAAATGGAATTATTCAAGAAGAAGTCTATGTGGAACAACCACCAAGATTTGAAGATCCAAGAAAACCAAACTTCGCTTTCAAGCTGAAGAAAGCCTTGTATGGCTTAAAACAAGCACCTCAAGCTTGGTATAAAAAGTTAAGTAATTTCTTAATTTAAAGTGGTTTCTCAAAAGGTAAAGTAGATACTACCTTATTTATCAAAAGAGAAGGTAAAGATTTCATACTTGTTCAAATTTATGTTGATGATATAATATTTGGTTCTTCTAATGAAAATATTTGCAATAATTTTTCTAGTTGTATGCAGAATGAATTTGAAATGAGCATGATGGGTGAATTGAACTTCTTTTTGGGACTACAAGTCAAACAATCAAAAGAAGGAACTTTTATCCACCAAGAAAAGTATGCAAAAGACCTCATCAAGAAGTTTGGAATGGAGAATTGCAAGAAAACAGAAACTCTTACGTCAAGCTCATCAAAGCTGGATAAAGATGAAGAAGGAAAGAGTGTAGACCAAAAACTATACAGGAGTATAATCGGTTCACTTCTTTACCTTACAGCATCTAGACCTGATATTTTATTTAGTGTTTGTATTTGTGCTAGATTTCAATCTAGTCCTAAAGAATCTCACATGACTGCTATGAAGCATATCATTAAATATGTTGCAACTACATCTAAGCTAGATCTGTGGTATTCCAAAAAAGGAGACTTTACTCTCCTTGGATATTCTGATGCTGACCTTGCTGGCTATAGAGTGGATACAAAAAGCACTACAGGTACCTGTCAACTATTGAGAAACAGATTGGTATCTTAGTTCTCAAGAAAACAAGGTACTATAGCTCTCTCAATCGCTGAAGCAGAGTACATAGCTCTTGGGAGTTGCTATTCTCAAATTCTATGGATGCAACAACAATTGAGAGATTTTGGAGTTGAGGAATCGTGCATGGAAATCAAATGTGACAACACAAGCGCAATCAACCTCACAAAGAATTCAATACTTCATTCAAGAGTAAAGCACATTGAAATCAAGCATCATTTCATTAGAGATCATGTTCAAAATGATGAAGTGGTGATTTAGTTCATTGATTCAAAGAACCAATTGGCAGACATATTCACCAAGCCCCTAGAAAAGGCTCACTTTTAATCAATTCGCTCAAGACTGAATATTGCAAGACTTGAAAAGATTCAGACTCAAAACTAGAGTCTTGAAAAGTTCAAACTCAAACATAAAGTCTAAAGGTGTGTAGACCCAACGCAAGGTCTGATGGTGCGCAGACTCAAAAGTAAGGTCTGAAAGAGTTCAGACTCTGAGGTAAAGTCTAAACACTCTCAGACTCTTACTTAAAGTCTGCTTACGTATTTCAATATTTCATATTCTGTGCATTAAATCTTTGTTATTTTCTTTTTGAAATATCGAAATCTCTTTTTATTCGATGTCTGACATATATTTATGGCAGTTTACTTTTTCAAAATTGCAGTTTACTTTTTCAAAAATGGCAGTTTTTCTCTTTTCTTTTTTGCGAGGGTTCAGTATCTCCTTTTTTATCTTTTCTTACTATTTATACTTTCGAGTCGTCATCTTCATCCGCTACAACGTTTTTTTTTTTTTAAATCCATCTCTTTTACTCTCGCCTTCAAAACCCTAAAAAAGGCTCCATTACCGTCCCTGTTCCATTACTTTACTCGGCAAAAATCCATCTTTTGTTCGCGAACAAGTTGAGCTTTTGCTTGGGATTCAAGAATGTCGTCTCGAAAATCTTCAAGACTCGCTAGTAGGGGACCACAAAGATAGCAAGAGGGTCCTACAAGCGTGGACCTCACAAGCGAACAATCTCCACAAAGGGAGACTCAAAGTCAGCATTTTGAGGAAGAAATTACTGAAACAACGCCGGTAAGAACCTTAAGACCAAAGCTTGCGTTTGATCTTTACAATAGGCTGAAGGTTGGGGGTACAAACCTAAAGATGATCGAGGATTTTCTGAAAGAAAGAGTATATAAGAGTGAATATATCTTCTTCCAAGAGATGGAGGGCTTAGGAATTGTTGAAAAAGGGACTGCACAAAGAACTCTTGAGAATATTCCGAGTGATCCGCTTTATAGTACTGCAAACTAGCAATTGGACGATGATGAGAGACTTTTCTCTCAATTCTAGTCACGAATGGGTGTGGCTATGAACACAGTTTGTCCTCAAGATAGTCTTTTTCGGTCTAGAGAACATGAGCGGATGTACACCAAGTTGCTGAAGAGAGGTGTTGTAAATCCGAGGAGCATGGACTTCGATTTCCTTGACTCACTCAAGGTAAATCTTAGAGAGAAATTTGCGAGGCTGCAATTGGAGAAGTTTTGCACAGACACGACAAATGCCTACCCTGAACTGACAGCATATTTCTATTCGAATTTGTCGTTTCTGGATGCAAATAGGTTGTCCTTTACTTATATAGACAAAGAGTATATTGTTGATGTTGACACACTGGCTAATGTTATTGGGGGTGGAAAGGAGTTTCCAATCAATAAAAGTGTCAACAGCCTACGCAACTCTTGAAATTGTGCGTGATAGAAAAGTGGAAGGCAAAATATCCTACACAAGGATGAATGCCTCAAATGTGTTGCTGCACAAGATCATCATCAACTATCTCAGGCCCAAGACAATCTCAAAAATCGATGTCTCCAAAACTGAAGCCAAGCTGATGTTTGCTCTCAACCAAGGCAGGCCCTTTTCACTCCCTCATGTTATCCTATTCCACATGTACCGAACTATGGTAAAGGATAAGGGACAACTGCCTTACTCGTCTATCATTACCAAGTTGTTCAGGCACTTCGAAATTCAGATCCCTGCACCCTTATGCCTGACCAATTTAAGCTTGATGCTTGTGGGTTACAAGATGGTGATGAAGATGAAGATTCCAGAGCTAAACACTGCACTGGAAGGGTTGAAGGAGAAGACACCCTCAAAGGAGATTGCCACTTCTTCTAACAAGAGAAAGGACAAAGAGCCCATGGCTGTCACTGAGAAAAAGCAAAGGAAAGTCATCCTGCAGGACGATGATGATGAAGAAGATTTTGATGACGCCATGACTCTTTCTGCTCTCTCAAAGTTGAGGAGCATAGTTAGCTTAAGAACTAATGCTGGAGAGAGGGCAAGGAGAGAAGCAGAGGAAAAAGAAGAAGCTGAGAGAGTGATAAGAGAAGAAGAAGAATAGAGGAAGAAAGAAGAGGAAAGGAAGAGAAAAGAAGAAGAAAGACAGAGGAGAGAATAGGAACAGAGGAGAGAAGAAGAGGAATAGAGAGAAGAAGAGGAGAGACAGAGGAAAGAAGAAGAGGAAGCACGAAGAAGAGAAGAAGAAGAGGTGAGAAGAGAAGAGGAAGAGAGAAGAAAGAGAGATGAAAAGGAGAGCAAAGCTCAGGATGATATGGCTTAAGGATTTGAGCCATCCTTTGCTCACTCTGGGAAAGAGATCGAAATGCATCAAAGTGCTGAAATGGAGTTTGGCGAAGAATATTCAACTCCACCCACCGGGCAACAAAACAGGGGAGTTGTCGCGATCGTGGAACAATATCGCTATTACATTATAGTGATGTGAGTAGGTCAGGTACTGATGCCGAGGATATCTATGCATCTTATTTCCCAGAAATTGAAGAATCCTCTCCATCAGGAAGGGAAATGGCTGAGAAGGATGCGCCAAGTTTTCAAACTCCAAGAACTGACTCTGCTGGTCCTAGTACAGGTAATGCTAACTTAACAGCATTTTCACAACTGTTGGATGTTATGCTGGACCTCAAGAAGCAGATTTTTGGAATGGATTATGAGCTGAGGGATCTTAAGAAGGTAATGCTGAGTACTTCCGTGTCCATGCAAGATCAAATCAATGCACTCAGACGTCAAGTGGAATCAAATGAGAAGGGTGCTGAGTTGATTTCAGTAAAGGAGCTCTTGCAAACCTTGAGAAGACCGTGCAAACGCTCAGCAAATTTCATCTTGTTCGCATCCCCGAAGAGCCCTGAATCTTTTTTAAACCCACTCTTTTCCATTCTACCTCCTTTTGATGGGACAAAAAGGGGGAGAATTTTGCAGATTTGAGATTTGAGATCATTTTTATTTTGAACTCTTATTTTGAACTTTTATTTATGACTTTGGACTTTTGGTTTGGATTGGTCTATTTGAACCTATATGACTTTATGCTGATTTGATGTTTGGATCTTTAAGACTTGTGAATTTGCAGGATCATTATATTTGTGAGGAAAATTGTTATTGGACTAACATTTTTCTGTCTTGCAGAAGTAATCCTCAAAATGTACATGAGCTTTCTTTGCAGGTTATAAAGTTGCAAATCTACCGAGGTGTTTTGTCACCATCAAAAAGGGGGAGATTGTTGAAGAAAAATCCCTTGTAAGTTTTGAAGTTAACAAAACAGCCTCGTTAGTAAAGTCTGAAGATTCCAAGACTCAGTTGGTTAAGTCTGAAGAGTTCAAGACCCAAGCGTTTCCATCTGAAGACAGTCAGACCCAAAGTTTCGGTCTGAAGTTTTTCATCTGAAGACAGTCAGACCCAGAGTTACGGTCTGAAGATCTCCAGACCCAATCAAAGTCTGAAGACAGTTTGCGATTTTGCCAGGCTAACAGTAGGTTATCTTTATGGTTAAGGAAATTAAGATTTGGATATTATATTGGCTAACTTATCCATGAAATACTCTGGTTGTGATTGTGAGCTCGGAAGATTTATTTGAATTTTATCCATTGAAGATCAAGCGAATTTTTGGAATAATCTAATTTTGGAAACTCAAGATCTTGATTGTATGGGTGAGCAGGATTGACAAGCTATTATCTACTTATATTTTTGACAACATGAATATCACTTAAATTGATTCAGTCCAACGGGTTGATTGGATAAATTTTTGGAAAGTGCTAACGGCTATTGTGGCACGAAGGATATTTAAGGTGTGTCGGAGTTGTTCGAAAATATGAGAGAACCGATAGAAAAATTTCGACGTTAAAACCTCTAAAATCCCTTGTTCTCAAAATCTCTTATGCTCAAAAGTGTGTATCAAAGAGAGTCGCTTATAGTGCGAAACAGCAAGAAGCTGTAAAAGAGACTTTCTATTAAAGAAGTCTTGTTGGTGATTTGTAAAAGCTCTCATTTGCTACATAGTGATTACATTCAGTTGGCTGCCAGCGTGGAGAGTGGACGTAGACTTACAATAAGCCGAACCACTATAATCCTTGTGTCAATTTTCTCTTACCCTACTCTTTTATTTTATGAATGCATGAGTTATTTATTTCTAGCGTGATTCTCATATCAAAGGAGATTTCGGGCAAAGAATTGAAAAGAAATTTATGAACACCTATTCACTCCCCTCTAAGTGTATTTACAAGCTTTTATTAGTTCCGAGACCCTTTCTAAGGCCGAGAAGATTTTGGGTTGATAGAGGTTGAAGAAAATGGGCTGATGTCTCAGAGAGAGAGAGAGAGAGAGAGAGAGAGAGAGAGAGAGAGAGATCTGCAACGACATCCGTTATTCTGTTGCATTAAATTCAGAGGAAGGTACCAAAAGAAAAATTTGGATAGACGTCGGTCGCATGGGAAAATTCTCTTTTTTAAAGATTTTATTTAACGAAATTTTGGATTTTACCAAGTTCTATTTCACTCGCTTAGAGGGTAAACTTCACACTCCAAAAGAAAAAGCTAATGAACTTCCATATTAAACTAAATTTGTACATCACCAAAAGTTATCATATTTCAAGGTAAAAGAACTAACAATAACTGATAAAGTCAAATGTTGAAAAAACTGATAAAACAAAAAGAATGCAATTAAAGTTGCGACCATGGGAAAAATGGATGTCAAGATCAAGTAATTCTCTAACCAAAAAAAAGATCAAGCAAATTTTCTTATTATTAAGAAAAATGAATTAATATGACATCACACTTTGGTTAAAATTCGCAATGCTTGAATTTTTTGCCATAATATAGTTGGTGAGGTGCTGGGGAAAAGAGTAACCAAAAGCATTTTCCCGTAGGAAAAACCAATGAATTTGAATCTTGATGGTGAAAACTCCAGAAGCTCAAAGGTAAACAAATTCAAAAGGAAAATGACAAGAAAAAAAACTATTAAAAAGGGGACCACATGGAAAAGTGTCGATTTAACCATTTATTAAGCAATCAAATAACAAAAATCTATAATGTTTAACCGAAGAATTTTCACGTGTCATGTGTAATTAGATAAGATTTTTATAATAATACAAATAAAACGAGGCACATGAAACTCAAGAACGGAAAAAAAAAGTTTGCTCATTACCATCCAAAAAAGGTTGCAATTAAAGTTGCGATAAGGGAAAGTTGGACGTCGAGATCACGTAATTCTTTTATCAGGGAGAAAATGAATTAATATGGCCCTATACTTAGGTTTAAATGCTCCGCGCTTGGAATTTTTTGCCATGAGATAGATGATTAGGCAGCGGAAGAAAAAGTAATCAAAAGCACTTTCCTAGAGGAAAAACTGATGGATAAGAAACCTAGACGGCAAAAGCTCTAAAAATTCAAAGTTAAACAAATTCAAAAGGAAATGACAGGAAAATGAAGAACAATTAAAGAGAGGATTCCGACGAAAAGTGGTGTCTAACCATTTACTAAGCAATCAAATAATGAAAATCTATAATTTTCAATGCACGATTCTTCACTTGCCGGGTGTAATAAGATAAGAATTTTATAATAATACATATAAAACGAGATTTGCCAATTACCGTCCAAGGGAAGTTCACTAATTTCATTATCACCAACACCTTTTTAAAACTTTCGACTATTACCATTATGCAATCACGGACAAAATCAATATGAACCCTCCAATTAGGGACAAGAAGTAAAAAAGGATAAAACACTTTGCGTGCTTGCCGATTAAAGGAAGACTCCATACGGTCAACTTTTCCAATTCCAAGGTGCAACTCTTCGAAAGAGAAAAGATTTAAAAAAGAAAAAAACAAGTATTACAAAAAAAATAAAAATAAAAATAAAAAGCAAAGGAAAGAAAATTTTGCTGATGACATGACAACATCAATCCACATCCATCTCTCTCTTCAACTTAGCCAAAAATATTGTTGCCGTTCACTTTAAGTTTAACCTTCATTGCAAAAGGAGCTTAAACCCTTCATCCCTAAAATCAATGCTCGTGGCTCAACACCTTAAATTTTTTTACTCTTATATGAAATTGCTAACTTTAATCAAGTAATTTATCAAACTTTTCTCTAAGTGAGTTATCAACTAGTTGGAGTTAGCCACCGGGCTCATACCAAAAAACAAGAAAATTACTTAAACAGTCTTAAATCTATTGTAATTTTTCCAACTCAATCTCATATACACACACACATATATATAAATATATCCAGTTTAATTTTAAACTTTTGTTATAATTGTACCAATTCAATTTATCCAACCAAATTTAGCTAGCCAGTTGGCATCGATCGAGTGTCAAATTTTTAATTTTTAATTTTTATTTGTTCTCTCTCTCTCTCTCTCTCTCTCTCTCTCTCTCTCTCTCTCTCTCACCTCCTTCCTTCTTCTCCCAACCAATCACCGAGGTTTGGCGACTGGCTAGAAACATTAGCCAATGAGGGTGAGCCTCACCAAATCAACGCCTTGGATGCGCGAGGCCTTGCTATCGTAGCAAGAGAGAGAGAGAGAGAGAGAGAGAGAGAGAGAGAGAAATTGACATGTTAGTTCCTGTCGGCCAAATTTGCTAAATTGACTAAATTGACACAATTACAAAAGATTTAGAACTAAATTTGTGAAAAAGGGATTTATGACTAAACTGAAAAAAAAAAAAAAAAAATACAGTAGGTTTATGACTATTTTGGTAATTTTTCCAACAAAAAACCGGTGCTACATTTATCCATAATTAAGTTTCATGCCTCGAAAAAACCATAACGATTCATCTCTAATAGTTTTCGTGTCATCAAAAATATCAACCAATCTTTCCTTCGCCAGCTTCCATTCAATATTCTAGATAATTACGAACATGGAAACACAGCGGGCAAACAATTTGGAAGATCAATGTATGACTTCATTCCTCATGAAAATTTACCATAGATGGGTCTTCTAAACAACACTGGTTTTGGGAAGTCAGATTTGAAAAATAAATAAATAAACTGAGATTGAAAAATTTGCTAAAATTTACTAAATTGTCCTAAGAGCTCCCTCACCTTTCAAAAAGTAGGGAAATGATACAAGAGTTGATATATATATATATATATATATATATATATATATAAATTAAAAAGTATAAAAGTTAGTAAGTAATTTAAACGAGAAGTAACCCAAAAGAAGTTGATAATTATAATCAGAGAAAAGTTTGTAAATCATCAAAAGAAAGATTGACAAACTCATATCGGAGTTAGTAAATTTGAGCCTGTAGTAAAGATGATAAGTAAAAGTTAGTGAGAAAACCTCATAATTTGTAAATTGTCAAAAAAAAAAATCTAATAATTTCATTGCGATTAAGTTACTGGAAAATCAGGTGGTCAATAACTTATTTAATCAACAGTCCTTTAACACTTACAAGATATTTCAAATTTCTACTAGCACGAAAATATTCTTTTTAAATGAAATAGTAGAATCATCCCAACATAAGTATTTCCCTAAGTGGATAAATCATCTCTCTCTATGAAAACTGAACCATGAATGCGATACCTTGAAAGAAGAATCAGTGGCCAGATGCATGCGGCATATTTGAATGCGAAATCACAGGTGTGAATGCAGTAATATCTATTCGGAGCATGTGAGTCATGCACCGCACAATGAGTAGTCCAAGTGAAGTCCTCTCCTCTCTAAGCTCGCCCCTATCCCAGTTACAGCTCACGATCCATGCGCATTTCTGATCGAGTCACAGCCTGTGATTTACTACATTCACCTAACACACGTGTTCATCTCATGTTGCAAAGCAACTACTGTTTTGGCACATGATAGATGGAACCACGGTAATGACTAAGGTCGAGAGCTGCTTCTTCCAATGGCTTTTTCTGACCCTTTTTAATCTTGTGTTGGCACATGTTTGGCAGGACATCGCATTGGCATTAAGCCGGCAACCTAACTCATCGAGAATGTTTTTCTTTTTTTCTTTTTTTGGTGAAAGGTAATTATATTGAGCTTTAACCAATATTTACAACAAAGCGGCACCAAAACATACACTCATAATGAACAAAGGCATAATGAGTGGAAGGGTGCCGACAGAAGAAAAGGGAAGCCAACAAGACACAAAAACACGGCGAAGACTACACAACTACGGCCACATCTAGAAGACGGACCAAAACAAAAGAAGGTGACCAGCCGGCTAAACAATGGCAACCCAAGCCCAAAACCCAAACAAAATGTCACCGCCCAACCATAAAGGACGAAACCACTAGAGTTTGCTCTAGTGGCCACCCTTCCAACATGAAAGGGGAGGGTAAGGGGTTCGAATCCCCACCTTCTCAGGGGGGTTGGGGTGGGGACAAGTAAGTTTCAAGAGTAGGTTTCGACTCCCACGCCCTACAGGAAACAGGACAAAAGTCTGAAAGTGAGTATTAGAGTAGGAATAGCGTAGAACTGAAAAAAAAAAAAAAAAAAATCGTAAAGGACGAGACAACTGGTAGGAATCAAGGCTGTCGCGACCGAATTTTTCCAGGTGCATCACCTAGAGTTTAAGTTAATGGACTACTAAGTTTTAAACTTAGCTCGGGCCCTCCCAGGCCCATACCAATTCGCGACTTAGGGTTCAAGTTTTTTAAACATACAGATGAATTTTGTCTAGGAGTCGCCACTAATCATTTTCCGATAGGCTGATTAGACACCTAAGTAAAATAACGGGAGAATTATTTTACTCCTACGAACCAGAAACTAAGGGTACGGGGACTTGGTTACATTAGACTTCTATAATGCCCTTTCGGTGCCATTTCTTTTTATTTTTTGAAAATTTTTATTGCAAGCAGCTGATTTATTTTAACCTAAATTACTATCATGCAAATGTGGTGACCACACGGATGCTCATTCATTAAAATAAATTGCATCACGCAAAGCAAGCAATCATTTTTTTTGGGTTTTCTTGAAAATTAGAATTCTTTAGCCCAAAATGCATTTCTTAACTAAATGACTTAATCTTATTAATGTGCAAATTCTAATTAAATGGGCCTATTATGCAAACTAATTAACATGTACCTAGTATTTTTGTATTTTTTATTGAAATTCAGAATTAATAAAAATCCTAATTGAATTATCTAAAATGAATAATTTTCTAATTCACGTTTGGGATTAATTTGAATTAACCCTATTTTGACTTAGAAAACTATTTTTTATTTTTTATTTTTTATTTTTTATTTTTAAATGACAACTTTTCTACAATTATAAAAGAAATTATCTAGGTCCAATCCTAATCTATTTGAAAAAGGTTTCTAAGAATATAATCCTAAAAAAGCAATCCTAATTTACTAAACCTAAAAATGAGATTGTGATTTACTAAACCTAAAAATGCAATTGTGATTTACTAAATCTTACATGGCTAATTTCCTAAACCTACATGTCTAACTTAAATCTATATATCTAAATTACTAAACTATGTGCTCATGCAAGGTTTTAATTTTTTTAATTTTATGATTTTTTTCAAGGCAAGTAAATATTAAATTTAAACTATCAACAAAAAAATGAATTAAAATAATCGAAAAAATAACATGTTGTCTCACAGGTCAAATTAACGATTATCCTAACCCTAATTATCACAATAAATCAAAATAATTAAAAATCTAGTCCGAAGTCTTACGGACCAAATTAAATAATTATTGTGATTTAACAATTAAAATTCCACCAAAAAGCCCAAAAATTAATATAATTAAAAAAATAATCCGATGTCTCTCGGATTAAATTAATAATTACAATAATTCCGGACGAAATCCTAACGGATAATGCCTACAAAAATGCACAAATATTAATATTCAATGTTTCAAATTAACTACCTAAACTAAAAATGCTATCAAATATAATAAACAGAAAAATGACAAGAAAAATAAAAAGAGTTAAGAAATAATCTAAACTACAAAAAAGGTAAAAAGCAAAATTTAAAATTTAAAAAAAAAAAATCTACCTAAGGAGAAATAACGTAGACAGGAGGGTGCCGAGCGGAGGATGGCCGGTGGCCAGCGTTGGGGCTCCGGCGAGGGCTAGGCGGCGATGATCGGCGCGAGGATGGGAGGCGAAGGTGCGGCAGGGGCTCAGCAAGGGAGATCGGCACGGCTTCGCAGCAGCTAGGACCAAAGGGCGCGGCTCATCGCAAGACAGCGGCGTTCAAACGGAGCAGAGGTGGCGCAGGCATCGACGAGCGCAGCAAGGTCGTGGGTGAGAGGGATCTCCGGCGACTAGTGGGACGCTGTGACCGACGCGGGGAGCGGCTTCGGTACGGTGGTGGCTTGCGCGATGGGAACGAGCAGTAGCGGCGAGCTTTGGACTGCTGCAGGTCGCGTCGCACGGAGGCGCAGCGAGGCTGTTGCGGATCGGCGGTGGAAGTCGAGCGCGGGCGTCGTTGAGAGCGGCCGGACAAGAGGGGCGTTGGTGCAGGCTGCTGTGGCGTCGGAGGAGGGAGGCGTGGACAAGAATGGCTAAGAAGCTGAGGAAGAAGACCGTCTTCTTCTTTTTTTAAATTTTTTTTCTCTGCTCCACGTCTACCTCATACAGTCTCTTTACTGTACCCCTCTGCCACTTTTTGTTGACTTTTACCGCCAAAAGGTGAAGGGAAGTTCCCTTTTGAAAAAGAACAAAAAGGAACCTCCTCCCTGAAGAACCAAGGAAATTCTCTCTCCTTTTGTTTGGGTGAATTTTCTCCCCTCTTGCACGAATTCTTCCTTTCGTTCTTCTCTCAAATTTTTTTGAAAATCCCCCGATTGTTACGAAAAATGGACTTCTCTTTTATAATGATTCCGAACGGCCGCTTTGTATGGCACTTTCTGAGTTTCCATCTCTAATCACATTAAATCAGAGCTATAAATCGAGCATGATTTCGTAATCGGCTCGATTTTACTCGAATTTCTTCCATTTTACAAAAATTCTTGTCCCTTATTCACTTGATTTCAAAATTGTTGCTACATTTAACAAAATCTGGACATCCATCAGAATTCTACATTTCCTTGCACAATTCAATCAAATCAATTTCCCCCATTTTCATTTTTTTTCCTTTTATTTGTTCAAAATGCAATTTTATTTTTCTAAAATTAGATGTCAACAAAGGCCAGCACCGAAGAACTCATCGAGTATGTTTATATATATATATATATATATATATATATATTATCACAAACAGATAAAAAACCCATTTTCAAATGACTTTTAACAGCATGAGGAATACTATAAGACATCGCCAGTCTCATCTAATAGCTTTGATTCGAGTCATTGTTAGCATCATATGTCATACGAATCTCAAGATTGTAATACTATGTTATATGCCATATGGAATGGCCATGGAGGGATGAATTATCATTACCTTCGCGAGTAGAAGCTGTTGATCCCAAAATGAAACTAAGAAAGAATATAAAGATTTGAAAGGGAACACTTTGGAGCGAGGGGCCAACAAAGCAGCGGAAGAATCTGCACCATATGGGCTTAAGTACTAGTGGACTGAGCCTAATTGTGCTTCTAATTTTTTTTGTTTTACTAGTCAGAGAAGGGACTTTCATTTCATTAAAACCGAGCCAAAATACAAGAGTGAGGAACATCACAACACGTCACATCTCAATGCCTTTATAACCAAGTCCGCCGATCTAATTGACTCTCCAGCACAATCAGCCATTTTGGGATTGGTGAAAAAGGGCCAAGAGGTCTTTACAAACCGTGATAAGTGGCTCAAAATCCTAAGAGCAAAGGCAGGAATCTTTAAATATCTTATCAAAGTGGAATTGTCTGACTCAGGAACTAACTTCAGTTTGAAATAACTTGCAAAGTGATGGAGATCATGGAGGCAAGCTAGGGTTTCGTGTTAGAGAGCTCGCCACTAGGGTTGTGTTTTTAGTTGGGTCCTACGGTTTGTGAAGTTAATTTCACTAGTAGAATAAAATGAAGCTGGCTCATGCAATTTCTCGAGACTAACTCAGGCTTGATGGGTTGATTGTGCAAGATTCACTTGTTTAAATTTGATTTTAGGTTGAGCCCACCAAATTTTCAGCTAAAATGCTAACGAACTTAATTGAGATTACTATATTTTCCAAAAAAAAAAAATTGCTATCGATAAACTTCACCTAAACATTCTGGGAAATTTTCCAGAGACTCCTAGGTTGTACATATTTTTTCAAAGACCCTTGAAGAGTGGGACTTTTTTCAAAGAAAAAAGAAAACGTTTTGTTCTTCTATGAAAGGGTGGCCGTTTCTAGATAGCATCCACAGAGTTGTTATCGCAAAATATTGGAGCAGGGCTGTTTGTACTTCTCCAATGTCTTTAGTTATTCTTTGAAGCCATATTACTTGACTAGTGGTCATAGTAGTTGTAATCGACTCTACTTCTACAATGGATCATGTCATTGAATCTTGTTTTTTGGATGCCCATGAAAACATTTCAAAGCATAGAGTGAATGCATAGCCGATACTGCTCTTTCTATCGTCATCTAAACTAGTCACCGTTGGTGTAGACAATAAGTTTAGCCATTGCACTTGGCCAGTACCAAATGACATAATCTAGCTCCTTATAAGTATCTTAGAATTCTCTTGACAGTTCCAAAGTGAATTTGACTCAAACTCTATATGAACCATGATAGTGGACTTGTTGTGTACATGATGTCCAATCGTGTAATAGTGAAATATAGCAAACTGCCAATAAAATTTCTATAGAGATAACGTCAGCTTTTTCTACTCCATCTTCCTTTTACTAACTTTTCATTTGTCATGAGTGGGTCAACAACATTTTTGCAATAGTTCATCTTGAATTTTTTTGAGAGGTTTTCAACATCTTTGTTTAGTGAGATTAAAATTTTTATTTTAGTCGACTTTGATGCCAAGGAAGTAGTGCATCAAGCCTGAGTCTATCTCAAATGTTTTCATCATTTCGTCTTTGAATTCTTGAATCATCTTCTTATTATTGCTCCTTGGTTATTGCAAGTCTCCTCTCATCATGAGTCTAGCCTTATGCTTCTAAAGAGCTTCGTAGGGTTAACAGTACATAAATAAAGGCAGTGTTTTGGAAATATTGTTGTTGTATTTATACTATCCTTATTGCTATTATGTTTGACTAGGTGTTTCTATTATGCTTTCATACGTTTAACCGAAAGAATTTAAAGAATGGGTCGACGACGTGGGACATCGCAACTAAACATCCGTTGAGAGATATTCGCACATTTGGGGGTTCGGGGCATGACAGGTAGGTTCCTGGTTTCATGTGGAACCTAAAATCTAGAACCATTTACCTCTAGCGATAGTGCATTTTCCTTCCACGTTGACCAATGCACCGCAGTACAATTTTACTTGGGTTTTAACCCATACATTAATATCGGTGAATATAGATACATCCCCAGTTTGTGCACGAATATCCTTGCTTGCCGTTTCCACCACATGTGAACTTCGTATACACACCCTAATCGGTACTCGATCGAACCTTCCTTTGTGAAAAAAGAGCGTATCACGAGGATCAGAATGTACAGCAACTGTGTAACGCAAGTAGTTTTTGGAAAATGGGAAGAAAGGAACTTCATATGCCAAACCTCTCTAAAAACAGTGCCCAATTGGGCAAATTATGTATGTCTATGGGAGGAGACCATCCTAAATTAGATGCGAAGATAAGTGAAACTCTCGGTCGCTATATGGAGTGGCTATTTATTTGACTTAAATAAAAACGACATAGATACCATACTTTAGAACATAGAAAGACACAAAAATCCTGACTACCTTATTTAACACCCACTCATTAACTAATGGTAACAAAGTCCAATAATGATATTTCAACACCGAGGATATGTAGACTTATAGCATATTCTTAACTCTTCAATTATTGAAATCGTCTAGCTTCTTATCCTTTGTAGGATTCTATAGCAAGCGAAAGCTTATGGATAATTATATGAAGTGGAAGAGATCTTCAGCTATCTTGTTTGTTGTTCACTGTTGTCTAGGAGAAGCGGGGTTTGCCGACTACAACGAGGTTTTCCATCCTATGCATTGTGGAGCCATAAGCTTCATCCATATCCAGATCTTTTGGTTGTACACCAGGAGGAAGTTGCCAGTCAAAACTGTGAAGAAGTTGAGCCAAAGCAATCTCAATACTGGCATTTCCAAATGTAATAGCTGGGCAGCTTCTTCGGCCTGCGCCAAATGGTATCAGCTCGAAGTCCTGTCCCTTGAAGTCAATGGTGCTATCCAAGAACCTCTCTGGTAGAAATGTTTCAGGATCAACCCACGATTGCGGATCATGACCTATTGACCAAGCGTTAACGAAGAAACGCGTTTTTGCCGGAATGTTGTATCCGTCAATGGTTATGTCCTCCATGGATTCCCTTGGGACTAACATAGGAGCAGGAGGATGCAGTCGAAATACCTCCTTGATGATAGCCTTCAAGTAAGGCAATTGATGTAGGTCGGTCTCTTGCACGTATTTTCTCTCTCCAATGACGCTTCGCAGTTCCACTTGTGCTCTTTCCATGGCTTTTGGCTTCATGACAAGTGTCACGACCTCTTTTTTTTTCTGTGCGGGGGAAAAAAAAAGAAGGTTTAGGGGTATTTGCCTAAAGAGGCGGACCAATGGCCCTGGATTAGGCGCGGGCTCTCCCAAGCCCATACCTCGCGCGACGTTGGATTTTGTATTTCAGTTCTTAACAACCTATATATTTCTAGGAGCCGCCACTAGCCTATTGGGGTCGGCTAGAAACCAATCAAGACACGGGAGTGTTGTCTTGATTCCTACGCAACCAGAGATTTCTAGGAACGGGGACTTATTTACGCTAATGTTTCTATTAGCGCCCTTATGTACCATTAACTTGAAAGGTTGTTTATCTAAATGGCCACACAATCTTGATTACCAATTACAATCCTTATAAAACCACTAAGTGTCCATGCAAATGTTTTTGTAGTTTTTTTTTTTTAATAAAAAGTCTAGACTAATCCTAACATAATTTAGAAGATAAATTCACACTCAAATTATTGAAAAGCGGTGCAGTAAATAAACATCCAAGAAATTGAAAGGACTTGAAAGTAAATATGAAAAAGGAAAACCCGATACAAGTCGGGCATATAATATTACATGGCCTTGTTATCATGCCCCGGGACAGGACCCCCATGAGCGAAATGAGAATTCAAATATGCATGAAATTACTCTGAATAATTTTAATCTATGCAAAATGGATTATTTACAAAAATGGTTATAAAATACCAAAACAGCGCTAAATTAGGAAAATGACCTTTTAAAATTAGGAAAATTTAATAGATGCCATTTCTATCCTAATTTGATACTATCTATCACTTTTTATATTTTTTTTGAAAGTTTTGGATTTTTTTTTTTTATTTTTATTTTTTAAAATAATAATAATAATTCCCTAAACCGATATATGCTAACATTGAACAACACAGCACATGAATATCACAATAATCGAGCTTGAATCGACCGTTTCAAGATTGAAGCTTGGTTCGCGCATTTCATCGGACACTTGGCGCGCATCAAATAACTCCAAAACAGCTTCACCAGGCCATATTTGTAAACTTCAATCTCAATCCATGAGCCGTCTTATATGGAACTAAAGTATCAAAATTATACTACCACATGCAGGGAGCAATATTAGATAGAAATCACAGCTTAAAACACACGAAAAACAAGCTGGAATCATCATCAAATATGCGGGTTTGAGCTGATTTTGCAAATCTGGGTTTGAACCCAAGTCAAGCAAACAGGTTGAATGCCCATATTCAAGCCCCGACACTCATCACATATGAGATCCAAGGGAAACACTACTTAATCTTAGTGAAAGTAGGTAACATGAGCTTTCAAATGCAACAAAAATCATAGAGAAATGACTCACCGAACAACATCAAAACGACCTCTTCAAGAAGCACACATGCAAAACTCTTGAAGAGATTTCAACACCTAGAAAAATTTCCAGCCTCAAAAATCAGTTTTCCGGGCTGGTTTTCCTCTTGATTTTCATGATCAAAACATGCTCAAACTTGAACAAAAATACATCTAGGATACTTACCTTGCTTCCTAGTTTCTGTTTCAAATGGCTCTTAGCCGAGGAAGCGGAGAAATTATCTTCGGGGGCCCGTGGAAGTTGGCTCCTTCAAACTGGAAGTGAGATCTGCAGAAACAAGAACTGACAACGAAGGTTTTTGTTGAACTCTAAAATTAGACTTCAAGACCTCTTTTGTTGGAAAAATTAACACCAAACCAAACTATATGTATTATATCTTGGGGTAAAAGTCAATATTTCCCTCATTTGTCTCTCAGTTTTCTCAAAAATACTCGCATTCCCTCACCCATGACCAGCCGGGCTCAACACTTAGAAAAAATTTTCGAACTTTCTTGGCCCGCTAGGAGGGCACTGTTTCGGGGGGCTTTAGGAGACCTTCCCGATCTCCATTTGGGACGTGCGACCTATGGATGGAAAGATATTTGAGTGAACTTTCACTCTCTAGTTGAGGGTTTTGGCTAATTTTGGCCACAAGTTTGTGAAAATTTCACTTTTCTCTATGAAGGTTGATCTGGAATTTCTGGGTTTTGCCTTTTCTGGAGTTGCTTCTGGAGGTGTTTTTGGGGAACGATTCCGAGCTCTCTCCTCTCCTTCCTCTCTTCTCTCTCTCGTCCCCTGAAAGAGCTTGCTTCCGTGATCTTCTCCCCTTAATTGAGGGGTTTTTGGTCGGTCTTTTGTCCACCTACCAAGCCTGTCAACAGGGCTACTCCAACAACTTTCTGACTTGGCCAAAATTTTCAACTTCTGCAGCTGTTGAGTGTGCCGGTTTTGCCGCGATTTTCCAGTGCTTCCAACAGCTTATCCCTGGCCAATTTCCGTCCACTTGCAGTACCAATAATGGGGTTCCATCAAGTGCAAAGATCGAGCTAAATGGACGGCTGAGTGGGATATGGTGGGGCCACCAATATGCCTACTTAGCAGCTTCGGAATTAAGACTTAACCATGGGCAGGGTTTTGGTAGTTGGTTTGAGTGCTTTAATCCATCCATTTGTCAGCGGTTTTTGATCAATTAGCAAGCTCACGTGTAGTACTTTAATATCTTGATCATTTTTCGCAATTTTCTCCATCCAATTTTCCAAGAAAGTCCTTCAAAGTTAGCCATTTTCTTATCCGAAAATACTCAATTCAAGGCAAATTTGGTCATTTTGGTCCAATTTGACCGATTCGACTTGGCCCAAGTTCAATTTCAACTTAATTGATGACTAAGACGATGATTTAAGGGCTCGGGTGAAATTTTGCAAAATTTGCAAATTGGTCCCTCAACTTTTAAAAATTGCATTTTGGCCCCAACTTGCCCTTTTAATTCCAATCTGACCTCCTAGGCTTGGCTAGTCACATTTATATCATTGGCCCCAACTTGCTTCTCTTTTTTTTTTTTTTTTTTTTTTAATATTTTAATATTTTTAATATTTTTAATTTTTTAGGAAAAACATCTTCCATTTAAAAAAATATACTAAACACCTGGATGATCTATATTCAATAATTTGATATGAAATATTTTTGTGGAAAAACAAGTTCCCATTTTTTTTGAAATGATTTTTGGGCAAAAATTTATGTGTCAACAACAAGCTCTGTCGTTGCCCAATCAAGAACTGTGAATGTTGTATCTGTTCCGCCCGTGAAAAAATCCTGCAAGATGCATGGGCTACGTATTAGAGATATTTTCAAGCAAGTCAATGTGCTTTGTTATGCTAACTATTTTCTACATTAGAGATCATTGGGAGAGGCTCAGGCCGAGTCGGGCCTTTATTTCGGGCCTAACTTGTTGCTCAACCCTGCTCATGGATAATTCTTTAGGCCAGATAGGGCTTGCCTTGGATTTAGTTGGGCTTATAACTATAAAGTCTTACTCAAACCTACTAAAAAAATTGCTCTTCAAACCCATTTAGCCTAAGCAGGCGGTGGGCTATCTAACCCACGTTCAGATCCATCATCGAAAAACTTAAATGGAACTTCGAGCTAGAGGGGAGAATGATTCACCGACCAGGAGAAGGGCTTTGATGTTAGGCCTTGTAAGGGGCATATCACCGTAACCGTTCTTCTCGATATCGATCAGAACATCCACAATATCCTTCTGCGCCTCCGTAGCTTTGCTTTCATTCGAATGTTCGCTCAGTATCTCGTCAAAAAGACGATCGAAGCGCTTAAAAGCGTGTTGAAGTCTAGCCTTCGTCCCGGTCAGGCTATGAATGAATTCCAAGGAAGGAAATAAATCTCCTATGCTGAATCCCGCAAGCAGCACCTGAAACTCCTCCAGCATGCTCTGGAACCCATGCTTATCGTTGTCCCCTCCTGCTGAAAAATCCCTCCCAAAAGCACTCCGGCAAAGGACGTTATTCGTATACAACGCCAGTAATTTAGATAGATTTATGGTGCCTGGACAGGACTCTGCCACCCTGTGAACTAAACGGGCAACTTCTTCCTTCCTCACATGACTAAATGACTGAACCCTTCTCACGCTAAGCAATTCAAGTATGCAGATTTTCCTTATGTGCCTCCAATAAGTGCCATAGGGAGAGAAGGCCATGTCCGTGCAGTTGTAAAACAAGTGCTTGGCAGAGAAGATTTGAGGGCGGTTTGCAAGCACTAGGTCGTGGGTTTTCATCACCTCCTTGGCCATCGCAGCCGAGGAAACAACAATGGTCAGGACTTTGCCGAGCTGCAAGTACATGATCGGCCCGTACTTCATTGCGAGGCGATGGAGAGATCTGTGCGGCGGTTTGCCAAGCTGGTGGAGGTTGCCAATGATAGGCAACTTGGGAGGGCCCGGTGGGAGGTTGCTCCTTTTGTTCCTAGACTTGCTCTTCCCGAAAACTATCAGCAAAGCTGCTAGGACCAAGCATGTTGGGAGAAACAGATACTGAAGGAGAAGCATTGCAAGGTATGTGATATTGCTAAACTGTACTTCTTATTTGATTCCTGCATAGTGCTATGTATTGAAGTCACTGAAACAATCTATCTGCTTTGTTGACCATTTGTTTTTGAAAAATGCTTAGCTGCCCGTCTCCATCAAGGGACGGAGTGACGGTCAGCATTAGGACTGCTCATTTTGTGGGGAAACCGGTTGACTTTTTCAACCGGTTTCCCCTTACCCAATTTTTTTTTTTTTTTTTTTATTGCAAGCGTAAATTGAGAAACAAAATCCTCAGAGAGCCCACACAATCAATTTTCATGAATATAATGAAAAAGTAAATTAGATACTGAAATATAAATATTACAAATAAAAACATTGTCACCTACTAAAGAGAAATTGTTGATGCCATTATATAAATCTATTAAATTTAAAAGATGAAAAAGCACTTGAGACTAAGATTGATTTTGTAATGTTTTAGGCTAGTAGAAGTACAGCAGAAGTGTCAAAACTTGGCACAGGGAACATTTAAGTGCCAAAAGTTATGAAATGTACAAATAAGTATCACTTTTTTTTTTTTTTTTTTAAATTGAGTCATTTGAATGCTAAGTCCGGCAGAGGCTTCCAGAAATCCTACACGATATTTTTTTAATAATATAACTCACTTACGTGACTCACCGGATAGTTAAGTCGGTAGAGAAGAGCCAAAACGATGTCGTTTTACCTATTATTTGAATTTTAATATAAATATTAATTAAATTACATTTAAAACTTTTAAAAAACAATTACTGAAGGCGTTGAGCGAGTGTTGTGCAAGCCCAAGGGTCAGCGACGATGGGGAGGCAGTGACGAGGGCTTGCACAACCCTTGCCCAATGCCTTTTGCAACTTCTTCTTCTTCCCTTTTTAAAAATAATAATAATAATAATAATAATAATAATAATAATAATAATAATAATCATAATAATAATAATCTAGTTGTAAATTTAATTTAATTGACATTTATATGAAAATTCAAATCGAGGTAAAACGACGTCGTTTTTGGCTTATCTACTCATGCCAGGATGCAAAATGGCATTGTTTTCAACTTATGTAGCTAAGTCATGTCTCACCGAAAAAACGTCACATCAGCATTTTGGCCGGATTTTCTCGCTTTTAATACTGATTCATTTTGCTCCAATTTTTGCACTTAAGTGTACATTTCGACGTTTTAGGCCTAACACATCTTCATCTATGAGATTTTGATCAATTGAGTAAATTTTCTTCTCTACTAATTCATTATTCTTATTTTGTCCTTTTCTTTATTTCATTCGTTTTATGCATAATCGATATCGACGATATTAATTTTAAGTCATTGGAGAGTCCTTTTAAAGTAATTTGATTTTGGGGAAAAGACTGAGAAACCAACCGTGATTTTGTTATTAATTATGAAGCCAACATCTCAAGTGTTTTTTTATCTTTTGAATTTAATAGATTTATATAATAACATTAACGATTTCTTTTTAGTAGGTGATGATTTTTTTACTTGTAATTATTTATATTTTAGTTTTAAATTTATTTTTTCATCATATTCACAAAAATTGATTGTATGGGCCCTTTTAGGATTTATCTCTCAATTTAAGCTTGCAACAGAAAACATAAAAACTTTAAAAAAAATTTAAAAAAAATTGGGTGTGATGAAACTAGTTGGAAAAGTCAACTGGTTTCATCACAACATGAGCAGCCATTAGTTGACTGTCACTCCTTCATTGGATGGACGATGGTTAGCTAAGCCACACTCATGAATATATATTGCCCAATATCTTTTATTTAAGAAAAATGCTTAGCTAATCGTCTCCATCAAGTGGCGAAGTGACGGATAGAAATAGGACCACTCATTTTCTGAGGAAATCGGGCGACTTTTGCAACCGGTTTCCTCTCACCCAATTTTTTATTTCTTATTTTTATGTTTTCCTATTGCAAGCGTAAAATGAGAAATATAATCCTAAGAGTGCCCACATAATCAATTTTCTTGAATATGATAAAAAAATCAATTAGTAAAAACATATTATCACCTACTAAAAAGAAATCACTAATGTCATTATATAGATCTATTAAATTTAAAAGATGAAACAACGCTTGAGACTAAAATTGATTTTGTAATGTTTTAGGTTGGCAAAAGTATCGTAGAAGTACCAAAACTTAGCACGAGAGAAAACTTAAGTATCAAAAGTTACGAAAGAGACACATAAGTGTCATTTTTTAAAAAAAATTTGAGACATTTGAATGTCAAGTCCGGCAAAGGCTCCCGAAAATCCTACATTGCATTTTTTTGATAATATAGCTCGCTTATATAGCTCATAGAAGAGCTGAGTCGGCAAAGAATTGCCAAAACGACGTCATTTTACCTCTTATTTGAATTTTAATATAAATATTAATTTAATTACATTTAAAACTTTAAAAAAAAAAAAGTTGTAGATGGCATTGTGCGATGGCTATGCAACCCAAGGGCCAGCAATGGTGGGGAGGCAACGGCGAGGGCTTGTACAGCCCTTGCCCAATGCTTTCTACAACTTCTTCTTCCTTTTTTTTACAAATAATTTAGTTATAAATTTAATTTAATTGATATTTATATTAAAATTCAAATTCGAGACAAAACGATGTCGTTTTTTGCTTATCTAGCTACATCAAAATGCAAAATGATGTCATTATTTACTTATGTAGCCACGTCACGTTTTGCTGGAAAAACACCACATCAACATTTTGATGGGATTTTATCGCCATTCGTACTTAATTAATCCATTTTGCTTCAATTTTGGCATTTAAGTATATATTTCTTACCTTGTGACACTTAAGTGTCCCCCGTGCTAAGTTTTGGCACTCTAGGTGTCCGCGTCTCAATTTAGGCCTGACACATCTTCATCTATGAGATTTGCGTCAATTGGATTGATTTTCTTCTTTGCTAATTCACTATTCTTATTTTGGTCTTTTCTTTACTTCATTCATTTTATATGTAATCGACATCACTTGTCTTCATTTTAAGCCACTAGAGAGTCCTTTTGAAGCAATTTGATTTTGTCAAAAGGACTAAGAAGCCAACATTGACATTGTTATTAATTACAAAGCTAACGTCTCAAGTGTTTTTTTATCTTCTAAATTTAATAAATCTGTATAATGACATTAATAATTTCTTTCTAGTAGGTGATAATATTTTTATTTGTAATTATTTATCTTTTAGTATCTAATTTATTTTTTCATCATATTCCCAAAAATTGATTGTGTGGGCCTCTTAGGTTTTTATCTCTCAATTTAAGTTTTCAATAAAAAAATATAAAAATCAAATTTAAAAAAAAAAATTGGGTTAGATGAAACCAGTTGAAATAGTCACCTGGTTCATTACCAAATGAACAATCATTAGTCGACCGTCACGCCGTCATTAGATGGAGGACGGTCAGCTAAGCCGCAATCATGAATATATATTGCCCAATATCTTTTATTAGAAAAATACTTAGTTGACCGTATCCATTAACTGTACCATCTGCTCTTCATATCCAGGATCACTGTCGGAATCGTTTCACTGGGGGAGCTACCTAGATCGGAGCCGGGGTCTGTACTAACAACAGTCATGATACATGTGACCCCGCGGTTAACCCTTGTCCCATTTAACCTCTGGGACGGGCGTCGACAAGAGGGGGGATGTTTAGACCCTAACCCACGGGCTCGCGACCAACTGGGGACTCTTACCCCTGCCAGGTTCTCCCTGAGTTGGCTACTTGGCCTTTTAACCCCATGCCCGGGGGGGTAATTGACGGAGTGACGATCAGCATTAGGACCGCTCATTTTGTGAGGAAACTAGTTGACTTTTTCAACCAGTTTCCTCTCACCTAATTTTTTTATTTTTATGTTTTTTTTATTGCAAGCGTAAATGGAGAAATTAAAATCCTTAGATAGTTAACACAATATGATAAAAAAAATTAGATACTAAAATATAAATATTACAAGTAAAAAATATTATCACTACTAAATAGAAATCATTAATATCATTATATAGATCTATTAAATTTAAATGATAAAAAAATGAGACTAAGATTGATTTTGTAATGTTTTAGGCTAACAGGAGTGCTAAAACTTGGCGCGGGGGATACTTATGGTGCGTTTGATAACTATTCTATTCCTGGGAATAATTTCTAATAAAAAAAATATTCTTTTTTATTCTATTCTTGATAACAATTTCTAAACATTTTAAGGTGTTTGATAATTGTCCAAAATTTTAACTCCCGAGATAGAATTGTGTTTGTTACCGTTCTCAAAATTTCTAATCAAAATCATTTTCTTTTAATTTATAAATAATTTTATCACTTTCTTCTTTTCTTTTCTTTCTCTTCTTTTTCTTCAAGTTTTGATCGGTTGCCAGCCAAGGGATGACCAACGACTAGCCAGATGAGGGTCGGCAACCTCGCCAGAGCGTCGCCAACCCCTGGCGAGGCTATCCCTAATCGATCGAGCCTCAACGATAGCTAGGCGAGGCTTAAACGAGCCTTGGCTAAGCGAGCTCGACCGAGCCTCACTCGGCTAGGCGAGCTTCACCGATGGCCGAGGGAGGCTCAGGCAAGGCCTAGCCTCAACGATGACTGGGCGAGCCTCTAGCGAGCTCACCAAACCTTGCCTAACCGGTTACTAGCGACCAGCGACAAACGGCAAATGGTGGATGGTGACAACAATGATGGCTATAATGGAAGAAAGAAAAGAAAAGAGGAAAAAAAAAAAAAAAGTTGACTTTGATTCTGGAATTATTCCCAGGAACAAAAAATTAACTTTTTTTTCTACTTCTTGATTATGTTGTAAAATTTGTTCATATGAACAAAAATTTTGCCAAACAGATTCTATTCCAAAGATACTCCCGATAACAAAAAATGTAAATTTTTAATGTTTGACCGATTGCCAAACACGCCCTTCAATATCAAAAGTTATGAAAAGTAC
Source organism: Eucalyptus erythrocorys (assembly GCA_014182555.1). NCBI lineage: Eukaryota > Viridiplantae > Streptophyta > Magnoliopsida > Myrtales > Myrtaceae > Eucalyptus > Eucalyptus erythrocorys. The sequence goes on from CM024598.1 coordinate 1,769,833, forward strand.
ATATAAGTGTCACATTTTTTGAAAATTGTGACATTTAAGTGCCTAATCCAGCAAAGGCTCTCAAAAATCCTATGTGGCATTTTTTTTAATAATATAACTCGTTTACGTATCTTGTCGGATAAAGTCGGCAAAAAATAGCCAAAACGACGTCGTTTTGTCTATTATTTGAATTTTAATACTACTATTAATTAAATTACATTTAAAACTTTTTTTTCTTTTAAAAGTTGCATAAGGCATTGGACTAGGCTGTGCAATCCCAAGGGCTAGTGACGGTGGGGAGACAACAACGAGGGCTTGCACAGACTTCCTCCAACACCTTTTGCAACTTCTTCTTCTTCTTCCTTTTCTTTAAATAATTTAGTTGTAAATTTAATTTGATTAATATTTATATACAAAATTCAAATTCAAGGCAAAATGGCGTTGGTTCTAGCTAATCTACCACGTTAGCATGCAAAATGACACCGTTTTCGACTTATGTAGCCACGTCATGTCTCATCGGAAAAACACCGCGTTAGCATTTTAGCCAATTTTTCTCGCCATTAACACTTAACTCATCTATTTTTCTTTTATTTTGACATTTAAGTGTACATTTCCTAATTTTTGGCACTTAAGTGTCCCATTGTGCTAAGTTTTGGTACTTCAAATATCCGCGTCTCATTTCAAGCCTAACAAATCTTCATTTATGAGATTGGGATTAATTGGATAAATTTTCTCCACTACGAATTCATTATTCTTATTTTGTTATTTTCTAATCGATGGTCTTAATTTTAAGTCTCTAGATAGTCCTTCTAAAGCAATTTGATTTTAGGGAAAGGACTACCAATAGTGATTTTGTTATTAATTACAAAGCCAATGTCTCAAGTATTTTTTCATCTTTTAAATTTCAAATAAGGACCCAAAGTGCCATCATTTTCTCAAAATAGGACATGAAGTGAAGTTTGTCTCAAATAAGGATCCAAAGTGCCATCATTTTCTCAAAAGAAGACCTAAAGTGAAGTTTGTCTCAAAAAAGGGCCCAAAGTAGTCATTTAGTCTCAAAGAAGGATCTCACTCGTCGGCCGGTGAATAAATGCATTTCTGATGTATATTTCGATGGCCTGATTAGGGTATTTTCGTCTAATTTTTTTTTTCTTTTCATTTTTGGTTGCCCTGTTCATCGTCTTCTTCGCCCCTTGTTCACTTCTTCTTGCCCAGATTAAGAACACCAGACTTGACGAAAGGCTAGCAAGCGTGGCCAGCTAGTAAGGGCCGGCGAGGGCTCGATGCCCATCACTAGCAGTGAGCGAGGGCTCGACGCCCATCGCTGACAGTAGGTGAGGGCCATCGAGCCCTCGTTGGCCATAGGGGAGGGGGGCTGTCCAAATCGAGACCCTACAAGAAGGTCCTCGAGGGCAAAAGGGGTAGTTGAAGAAGTCGTCGATTTTGGAGCAGTGGTGAGAGAAAGGGATGAAGAAAGCGACGCGGGTGTCCTAGTCATAGTCCTAGCAGAAGACGAGGTTGTCGGTGGAGCAATGGGTGGAGGTGAGGGAGGTCGCCCCTCATGGCCATCAGCGAGGTCGCCCCTCGCCGGCCCTGGGCGAGGGCTCGCCCACCTCATCGGCCATTGATAAGGGTCGGTGAGGGCCTGTAAGCCCTCACCCACAGCCAGCGAGGGCTCAACGGCCTTCGTTGGCCGCAGCCAAGGCCACCCTCGCCAGATCTGGCGAGGGTCGGCTTGCAAGCCCTTGCCCATGGCTGGCGAGGGCTTAGTGGCTCTTACCTACTACCGGCAATGGGTGTCCAACTCTCACCGGCCCTCACCAACGACCAATGCTCGCCAGCCCTTCCCAAGTCCGATGTTCTCGAGAAGAAGACAAACAAGGGACGAAGAAGATGATGAACAGTGCCACCATTGACCCAAATAATAATAATAATAATAATAATAATAAAGAACGAGACAACTGAAAATTTAAAAAGAAAATGACAAAAATACCCCTAATTAGGCTACCAGAATATGCATCGGATATGCATCTATTCACCGGCCAGCAAATGAGGTCCTTCTTTGAGATTTAATAATCACTTTGAGTCCTTATTTGAGACAGACTCCACTCTAGGTCATCTTTTGAGAAAATGAAGGCACTTTGGGTCCTTATTTGAGACAAGCTTCACTTTAGGTCCTCTTTTGAGAAAATGGTAGCACTTTGGGTTCTTATTTGAAATTTTCTCTTCTTATTTTGTTATTTTCTAATCGATGGTCTTAATATTAAGTCTCTGGATAGTCCTTCTAAAGCAATTTGATTTTAGGGAAAGGACTACCAATAGTGATTTTGTTATTAATTACAAAGCCAATGTCTCAAGTATTTTTTTCATCTTTTAAATTTAATGGATATATAAAGCGACATTAATGATTTCTTTTAGTTGGTAATATTTTTTACTTGTAATTATTTATATTTTAGTATCTAATTTATTTTTTTCAGCATATTCATGAAAGTTAATTGTGTGGGCCCTCTTAAGATTGTATCTCCCAATTTAAGCTCGCAATAAAAAATAAATCAAAAAGAAAGAAAATTTGAGTGAGTTGAAACTAGTTGAAAAAGTCAACTGATTTCATCACAACATGAGCAATCATTAGTTGACCATCACTCCTTCATTGGACGGAGGACACTCAGCTAAGCCGCACTCATGAATTTATATTGCCCAATATCTTTTATTAAAGAAAAATGCTTAGTTGACCATCTCCATCAAGTGACATAGTGACGGGCAATGATAGGGACTGCTCATTTTGTGAGGAAACCGATTAACTTTTTCAACCGGTTTCCTCTCACGCAATTTTTTTATTTTTTTATTGCAAACATAAAATGAGAAATAAAATCCTAAGAGAGCCCACACAATGAATTTTCATCAATATGATGAAAAAATAAATTAGATACTAAAATATGGATATTACACTAAATTATTTACTTTAAAAAAAAAAAAAAGTTGCAGAAGGCACTGGGCAAGGGTTGTGCAAGCCCTCACCGTCACCTCCCCACCATCGCCGGCCATTGGGCTTACGCAGCCCTCACCCAACGCCATATGAACTTTTCAAAAAAATTTTAAATGTCATTATTATCACCTACTAAAAAGAAATCGCTAATGTCATTATATAGATCTATTAAATTTAAAAGATGAAAAAACATTTGAGACTAAGATTGATTTTGTAATGTTTTAGTCCAGTAGAAATACGGTAGAAATGCAAAACTTGGGATGGCGGCACTTAAGTGCTAAAAGTTAGAAAATGTATACATAAGTGTCACTTTTGTTGAAAATTGAGACAATTGCATGCCAAGTCCGGTGAAGGCTCCCGAAAATCCTACGTGATATATATATATTTTTTAATAACATAACTTGCTTATGTGACTCGCCAAAGAGCCGAGTTGGCATAGAAGAGCCAAAATGACGTCGTTCTGCCTCTTATTTGAATTTTAATATAAATATTAATGAATTTATATTTAAAAAATTTAAACAAAAAAAAAAGTTGCGGAAGGCGTTGGGCGAGGGCTGTGCAAGCCCGAGGGCCAGCAACAATGGGAAGCGGTGGTGAGGGCTTGCACTTCCCTCACCCAACGCCTTCTGCAACCTCTTCTTCTTCCTCATTTTTTAAAAATAATTTAGTTGTAAATTTATTTTAATTAATATTTATATTTAAATTCAAATCCGAAGCAAAACAATGTCGTCTTTGGCTTATCTAGATACATCAACATGCAAAATGATGTCTTTTTTGACTTATGTAGCCACATCATGTCTCACCATAAAAACGCCACATCAACATTTTGGTTGGATTTTTCACCATTGGTACTTAATTGATCGATTTTACTTCGATTTTGATACTTAAATGTACATTTCCTAACTTTTGGCACTCCGGATATCTCGCGTCTCGTTTAAGGCCTAACACATCTTCATCTACGAGATTTGGATCAATTGGGTAAATTGGGTAAATTTTCTTTCGCCAACAATGATTTTGTTATTAATTACAAAGCCAATGTCTCAAGTGTTTTTTCATCTTTTCAATTTAATAGATTTATATAATGACATTAACGATTTCTTTTTAGTAGGTGATAATTTTTTTTATTTTTCATAATTTATATTTTAGTAGCTAATTTATTTTTTCATCATATTCATGAAAATTGATTGTTTGAGCCCCTTAGAATTTTATCTCTTAGTTTAAGCTTGCAATAAAAAAATAAAAATAAGAATAAAAATAAAAGAAAAATTGGTGAAATGAAACCGGTTGAACCGGTTTCATCACAAAATGATCGATCATTAGTTGACTATCACTCCATCACTAGATGGAGGACGGTCAGCTAAGCTGCACTCTTTGTTTTTCATTTTAGTCATTGTCGGTCTTTAGAAAAATGCCCTCTTGTGATTATATGATGCATCTGTCACGGGCAAAGCCATTCATATGCAAGGTGGTGTCCCGTGGTCGAATTTTTTATTTCCTGAAAGCCGTCCAAGGATATCATCCTGTGCAGGGTGACGAAAGAATGCATCTAGGATCAGTGATGCTAATATCGACGCAATAACCAGTGATCTTCTGACCCATGGGGCGGCTCCAATCATCGAGGGATGGGGTTAATCACGAGATCATCATCCTTTAAGCATATCACTTTTTGATAGATATCCGTGAAAAAATAATTAGGTGCTTAGGTCTTATTTAAGTGTTTTAAGTGATTGGGGATATCAAAGTGATGACTGATGGGGCTGTTTTCTTTTTGTTTAGTGTTTTGGGAATCCTTTGTGGAGAGTTTGTCCACAAATTGAACTCTCTAAGATCAATTGCTTAGGTTGAGTTAAGTTTCAATCCTACAGAACAAAAATTAAGAGTTCATGCCTTCTTGTCGACTAATGGTTCCAGGAATCATAAGTACCCTTATGCAGAAGAAACTAAAATATAAAAAAAAGGGAACAAAATGAAAAGATTGAAATTTGGAATTTTGTTTGGGATGTTTTAGTGAGCATTTGTCGGGACCCAATATGACGGGGGCAACACATGCTTACAATTTCACGTCTCTCCCACATTGCTATTGATATGTTATGCAAGAAAGCGATTTCAAATGGTACGCGTGATCCAGTGCCCCCATATCAACTTTAACTTTATAAAATGTTTATGAGATTTGTCATTTGCTCTTTTAATGCGACAATTACTCATATTGTAAGGTCAATGATATAGGTAAGTCACTACGCGACAATAAAATAGCCATCCTAAAAGAAACCCCAGGTTGCATGCTTGATTTGTACACTCATATTCGAGCTTTAAAAGTTAGGTCACAAGATTATTGCTTTCAGAAATTTTTTATGCCAATATATATCACTTGCCTTGATTGGATCGAACACGTGGAAACTCAAAATGTACATACATGATACTAGATAGGAAAAATCAAAAAGAAAGAATTATTAGTGCCATGGTCTTATACATTGAATGATCAATTAACCGTGCCAGAAGTATAAACATTTCTTAATAACAAAATATATATATTTATGTGTGTGTGGTCATGCATATGCATAGGCACGTATTTTCCGCAAATCTATTAGTTAACTACTAATAATGTGCAACAAACCAGGCAATAATATATTTTCCACAAAACCTTACATCGTTTTCTGAATCATCATACCACGATTATATTTATCACATAATTTTTCTCGTGATGAATTGACACGTACCACGGCAAGAAATGTAACTACGATATCGACATTTACGTACCTTGCCATCAAGTCCTGAGATGGTGCTGAGTCACCACATCCATGGTGCTCCTGAATGTCACCAGTTGCAAAGGACAAACTTAGCATCTAACACTCCGTCCGATTTCGTGGATCTTTTGGATTGGTTAACACACCATCTTTTATCATTTTTTACAGTGGATATTTATTGACACATAAATTTTGACGACCCAAATATTGATTTTTTACATAAAAATTAAGAATTAATTTTAAACCCCTAAAAAATGCATTAGAGCAAATAAAATGAGTAAAAGGGAAATAAGGGAAGGATTAGTCGATTTGATTATGAATGGAATGTGAGAATTTTGATTAGCCATCTTTGCTCTAGCGAACATTCAAATCATAGTAAATGTGGAAGTAAATTTTCGATCAGAGAAATCAAGTGAATAAAAAAAAGCAATGAGTTTAATAAAATGGAATGAATCAAAACATTCAAGGAAAAATCAAATTGGTTGTAAAATTTTTACTCCAATTTGCAGACCATAAATTGAGGAAACGAAAAAAGAAACCTAAAAAATTGCCATGGAAGATGGTGCTCGGAATCACCATAAAAGGGACCAAATTTTGTGAAAACGGGGGATTCGAAATTTTAGAGGAGGATTTTCAAAAAAATTCAGAGAGATTTTCAAAAATTCCAAGCGAATTTGGAGAGAATTCGTGCAATGGGGCCATTTTCTTTTTTTTTTAAATCTTTTTGTATTAGTCAAAATTCACAAAAGGTGGATTTTGGCTTCTGCAGAGAGAGACAGCAGAGAAACGTGCGAGGGAGCGTGAGAGAAAATTCGTGAAACCAAGAGAGAAAGAGTTAAAAAAAAAAAGAAAAGAAAAAGAAGCCCCTCCTTTCACGTGCAAAGTCAAAAAAGGTAAAGTCATTTCATTACTTTCTTCTGACCATTTGCAGAGGGGAAAGAAACCATCGGCGGCAAAGAGAGTGAGCAGAGAAAGGGAAAAGACAAAAAAAAAATTAAAGAAAGAAAAAGGAGTTGTCTTCTTCCTTGGTTTCTGCTCGACGCCCAGCATCAGCGTCCATCCGCGCGCCTCCCGTCCCCGCGCCCCCTGCTGCCGCCGTCGCTCGCCGATGTCTCTCTCCTCCGTCGCCGAGCGCCATCAGCCCTCCGCGCGCCTTCGCGCCTCTGCCGAACAGCAGCCCGCGCGCCTCCGCGCTTCTGTCGAACAGCAGCCCGTGCACCGCTTTCCTCCTTCGAGCGACGCCAGCGCCTGCGACCTGTTCGCCACCGCCGCCTCGCCGAACTTTCCCCTGAAGTGCAGCAACATCGCCGCCGCGCCTGACGCCGTTGCCGCGCCCGCGCCTCCGCCTCCGCCTGAGCCCCGCTCCGAACGCGCCCCTGCCGTCGCCGCTCGTCACCCCCGACGCCCGTGCCAGCAGCCCGCACTGCCTCCCCGTCGCTGCATCTCACCCGCGACCTCCTGCTCACTCGCCACCGCGCCGGAGCGCCACCCGATCCGCCGCACCTTTGCTACCCGAGTCCCGCGCCCAGCTCCGTCGATTGCCTCCCTCGCCTCGCCCGTGTCCACACTGCTGCTCTTCCCATTAGGTGGCTTTTTTTTTTTTTTTTTTTTTTATAAATATTTTCCCTTTATTTTATATTATTTTATTTATTCTTTTAACTTTTAATATTATTATACAGGAAGGAAATTTTCATTTCATGAATATTGTAAACATTATCCGCAGGGGTTTCACTTAGTATAATTATTTAATTTAATCCGTAAGACGTCGGATATTTTTTAAATTATATTAATTTTTAGGGGATTTTGATAGTATTTTAATTGGTAAATTCATTATAATTATTAATTTGATCCGTAAGAATTTGAATCAGATTTTTAATTATTTTGAACCCCTTTTTATATGTTGTGATATTTAGGGTTAGAGTAATCGTTAATTTAACCTATGAGACAATAGGTTATTTTTTGATTATTTTAATTTTTTATTTGTTGAATATATTGATTGTTTAGATGCATTATTTATCTTATACTTGTTTATCTTGAAAAAACACTAAAAAAAAAATCAAAAATCAAAATCTTGTATGAGCATATATATTTAGTAAATTAGACATGTAGGTTTAAGTATATTAGATTTTTTAGGATTATATTTCTAGGATTGCATTTTTAGATAATTCTTTTAAAATAGGTTAGAGTTTTTTTTTTTTTTTTTGATTGATGAGAACCCCGCACGGCCGACATAGGAGAGTAAACCCCGGGAGTGACGCTAACGGAGGACCCACCACCCCGACGCCACACTTAAGAATCCCTAGCGACCGTGAGGGGATTTGAACTCCTCCCCTTGCGTTAGGGGGAGAGAGCTCAAACCATCGCGGCCACCGCAGGCGGTGGTTAAAAAATAGGTTAGAGTTAGACCTAGATAACCTCTTTAAAATAGAGTCTTAGAAAAGTTGGCATATTTTAAAAATAAAAAAATGAAAAAAATAATAAAAATAATAATTTTCTAAGACATAATAGGTTTTAAGTCAAATTAATCCCAAAAATGGATTAGAAAATCATTCCTTTTTAGATAGTTTAATTAGGATTTTTATTAATGCCGAATTTCAAATAAAAAAAAGGCAAAAAATAGCATGCCATGTGTCATGTAAAATTAGATCTCTTTTGCACATCATTTAGTTATTGCATGTTTAGGATCATTTAAATGTGTGACATATTAGGATAGTTGCATTAATATTTGCCCATCATTAGTTTAGGTCACGTGAATAACATCGCATGACACATAGTTTGCCCATTATATTGCATGTTGCATGTTGTGTTAGTATAGATACATTTTTACACATCATTGCATTGCATTCCATATAAATTAGGTTTCATTAAATTAAAAAAAAAAAATCCAAAATATTAGGTGCATGTTAATTAATTTGCATAATAGGTTCATTTAATTAGAATTTGTTTATTAGTAAAATTAGGTCATTTAGTTAAAATGATTGTTTTATGATAAAATTCTAAAATCAAGAAAACCCAAAAAAAAAATAATAATAATTGCTTGCTTATGTTTAATTCTTTTGATGCGGTTTATTTATTTATTTATTTATTAATAGTGGATGAGTACCCGTGTGGTCACCATATTTGCATGATAGTGATTTAGGTTAAAATAAATCTTAGCTACCTGCAAAAACATCTTTTAAAAAAAATAAAAAAGAAATGGTACCGAAATGGCATTAGGGAAGTTTAATGTAACCAAGTCTCCGTACCCTTAGTCTCTGGCTCGTAGGAGTAAAATAAATCTCCCTTTATTTTACTTAGGTATCTAATCGATCTATCAAAAATTGATTAGTAGCGACTCCTAGTTGAAATCCATTTGCATGTTTAAAAAACTTGAACCTAAGTCGCGAATTGGTATGGGTCTAAGATGGCCTGAGCTAAGTTTTGGACTTAGTAGTCCATTAACCTAAACTCTAAGTGGTGCACCCTAGAAATTTTAAATCGCGATAGCTTGATGACTCCACTGGAACTTGTGTTAAAACACTTAGTGGATTTAGGCCAACTTTTCTTTTTCTTTAAAAAAAAAAAATGTTTTGTTTAGCAGCATGGACACCAGGTACGTCCCTAACATTTTTAAGGTGTTAAATGTTTTTGCAGATGGGAGGTATAAGGAGAGTAAGTCTTTGCTAACCCTTGTCTTGCAGGTTGGAGTTATGGATGAATCTTTGAACTAAACTATAAAAGTGTTGTTTGCATTTAAACTATTGTGCATGTTTTACTACTTTTAGCACTACACTATTGCACACACAACCTACGGTCGAACCTGGGCTGCGATAGGATTCTTATGATGGTGTTAAGAAGGATACTTCCTCCAAAGCGAAATCGCTATGTGGAGGTTGACCTTCTCTTCCCCAAAAGTTTTTCATAGTGTCGATTGTGTTGTCCATATCCGTGAGACTGCGTACTCCCGTTCAAGCCCTTCAGGGACAGCCTTTTAGCAGAAAACCACTCAGTCCTTTAGTTCAGAGCCTAGAGACACTCAGAGATGCCAGGATGGAAACGTTTCTAACATTCTCGAGCTGCATTTCTTGGAGGATCCTACCGGGCGAGAGAAGAAGAGAGGAGTTTAGAAAGCCATGAGAAGTTTTTCACAAAAACACTCACTTAATTCAAGGGACTCGCCCAACACAATACAGACTTCTTGCCTTATATAGGCAAACGAAGACACAAGGAGACAAGAACCAACAAGGGTCCGAAAACAGAACAGAGGCTCCGGAAATTTCCGGGAGGGAATTATTCGCACGCCTATGAACAGTACCCGTACTGTGAACAGTACCTTCCCTAGCCTAGTGAACAGTAAAAAGTGAACAGTACTTTGCTACAAGTAACTTTGTACGGACAACGGCTTTTCAACGATCATGTCTGTCTCGAGCATTGTAAGCTGTTGTGTGAGTCTTCATCGAACCGTGGCTTGTCATGAAGAGATGTTCTTCATATTTTTGTGCAAGGGCTTCAAGCTCGCTGGTGAGAGAATCGCCGTGACGAGGATGCTTCTTCTTTGTGCTTCATATGCCCAATGCGATGCTTCTTCTTGTTCCCGGTTTGTGTCGTCATCTCCCGGACGAATAGTTGGCTAAGACATACTTGGCGAGGCCGGTTGTGCGGATGCTTGTAGAAGGATGATGAAGATCCTGGAGCATAGGGGTCCTGGGACAGAGGACCTCCCCATCTAGCATAGGGGTCCTGGGTGGATTGGACAATGTCATTAACATCTATCATTTCATGTTCCTGGGATGACGCAGCTTGTTTGTAGTCTTGGAGTGCTTCCTTGGCCTCTGGAGTTAGGTCGTAATGATCCCACATGGTAGGGGCATTATAATTCCAGACTTCTTGAGGGATGATTTTGTTTTCTTGACAAAGGATTCTCTGAAGTTCTCGGTACTGGTATTCACAACATCTAACAGATCCTGGATAAGCTTTGTGAATTCGAGCTTCTCTGCTATCCAAGTGGGGTTTATAGGATGTGGTTCCTATATCTTGTGGTTCATTAATTATGCTACCATTGTTTCTGAAAAAATGCAACGGATGCTTAAAGAACAGAATGGTATGGACTTCGAGGATTTGGTGTCGGGGTCTTAGTTCTTTCTCTAAAAGTTGTTTCCGGTAAGTTGGAGGATAAAACCAATTAAGAAAGTCTAAGAGGTTTACGTCGCTTTCTTTTTCAACATTACCTTTGCCGAGCAGAAAAATCCTTTTAAGGTTGGCGATGAATCTTCCGGTTGGGATTTCCATAGCTATTAAGTACTTATTGGTTAAGTACCATAATAACTTCTTGAGATGATCGGGAAATCATCTTCTTTCCGGATGAGAGGATGAATGAATGGATAATCAGGATTTAATCCAAAAGGACAGAGAATGGAGCCTCCATTGAACCGGAATAGTTCGGTATGGCATTGCCACATGAGACTATCGATATTGAGGCGGTCTTGCTGAATTTCTTCAATGATTTCTTCCGGATACTTCCAGTGGGCAAATCCTTGATCTTCTCGATCTTGTATTTCTTTCCATAGTTGAGCATATGGAAAGCGGGTCTTTTGATGTACATGTTGATTTCCACTTTGGTGCTCGTGGTCTTGACAAGAAGTCGGCAAGTACATTTTTCTTTCCGGGGATATGTTTAGTTTCAAATGAGTATTTCGAAAACCATTCAGCCCAACGGAGTGGCGGGAGTTGGGAATCTGCTTTTGTTTGAACTTGGTCATTTGTGGAAAAGATGCCATATCTAGTTCCACCAGGAAGTGATGACCGATGAGATGAAATTCGAATTTTTTGATCCCATTTTTGACTGCTAGGATTTCTTTAAAAGTGGAATGATAATGCATTTCAGCTTGTGAGAATTTTCCACTTTTGTGAGCACAAAGATGTCTCTTACCATCAATTTCTTCGAACAGGATTGCTGCCCAGTATTCATCACTGGCGTCAGTCTGAAGGATTCTTTTTCCTGTCGATGGTATTTGCAATGGTGGGAGATTTTGCATAATCTCCTTAAGCTCAGCAACTGCTTTGGTTTGGCTTTTTCCCCAAGATGGGGGATTCTTCTTCAGCATTGGATTGGAGTGGGATCAGCAATTTTGCGATGTTTGGAACAAAATCCCTGAGATAATTAATTATCCCAAGAAATTGCTGAACTTCCTTTTTGGAAAGGTTTTCTTCAGGAAACTTCAATAATTCCTGTGCAATGTGTGGCCCTGGGTAGTACGTACCTTTATTGAGGTGCATACCAAGAAATTCAATTTAAATGTCTGGGCAATATTCATTTTTCTTTGAGAAAGCATAATGCCATGCTTCCTTACAATTTCCGCAAATTGTTCAAGGAGTTGGCAGTGCGACTGCTCATCAGGGCTGTAGAGGAGAATATCATCAATGTAGACTGCAGCACTTGACAGAATTGGCTGGAAAATTCGGCACATGGCTTTTTGGAAGAGGGATGGGGCAACTTTCAAACCAAAAGGAAGGACTTTCCACTGGAAATGCTGGTTTGGGATACAAAACCCTGTTTTGGGTCTGTCATCAGGATGAATGCCCAATTGCCAAAATCCGGCTTTAAGGTCGAATTTGGAATAGATGTGGGCTTTGGTTAGGCCAGCAAAGAGAGAATCTCTTGAGGGTAAAGGGAATTTATCATCTTGGAGAAAAAGATTGAGAGGTTGATAGTTGATCACCAATCTCATTTTTCCCCTGGTTTGCTCAGCACGCTTATTGACATAAAAGGCTTCACACGCCCATTGGGAGTTGGAGAGTTCAATAAGTCCTTGCTGGAGAAGTTCTGAGCATTCCCTTTGTGCCAAAGTTAAATGTTCCGGATTCATTCCTGAGTGACTCGCCTTGGTTGGATTTATGTCTTCATTCTTTTTAAACGGAAGACGAACAAAAAACTCTGGATTTTCCCATAGGGGAGAAGAACATTTTTGAGTGAACTCAGCATGAGATTCCGAACATGATTGAAGCAATTTTTGCATGATTGGATCTAATAGACTCATATGAATGGAAAAGAGTCTTTGAATATTGACGAATTCAGAAAATTGGTCCCTATACTTAAGACCTTTTCGGGAATGATTCGAAGTTGAGCAATTTGGGTCATAATATCCCACCCAATTATAAGATCTTTATTGGGGAGACTAGATCCAAAGATTTTGGTTGTGATGGAACACTGGGGAAAGAATTGGACAGTTATAGGAGTAGTTCGACATTTGTGGAGAAAGTATCTCCAGGACGCGAGAATTGAAGTATCGGACATGAGAAGTCCAATATTCTTCCGGCAGAATTTTGGTGTCTAGGATAGAACAACTTGCTCCAGTGTCAATAAGAGCTATAACATTGATTGGCTTTGCAAACTTGGAAGTAAGGATTTTCACGGGAAAATGGGGACACTTTGGGTTTGGCTAGAGAATATGTCGAAAGTTGTTACGAAGATGCAAGAGATATGTGAAAAATCTCTTGATTCGTGTCGATTCGATCTCACTTTGGTAGTTTGATAAGAAGGAATGACACAAAGAGTTTGTTCTGTCGATCTTCATCAATAGAGAATAGGGATTCAATATCATCATTTTCAAGAGAAATCCCGGTTTCATTCTCAATATGATGAATTAAACGATTCGACCTTTTTTCGCCCGAGGACAATTTTTGGCAAAATGTCCTCGCTTGTTGCGAATGTAGCATCCGTCGATTTCTTGCTGCTGTGCGGTCTTTTCTTTTGCGCAAGTATCGCCATTTCTTCTTCCTTCGGAAGTGCTTGGAGCCATGTTTGTACTTTTTGATACCTTGTACTTCTTGAAGTGTTTTTCTTTCGGCAATACTTCCCACAATCGCCGTCGCAATCGTTTTTGGAACACTTGATCTTGACTTTTGGCGGGAACAGGCTGCTTCAAGGCCTTTGTCTTCCTTGATGTAGGTGCGTACCATCGTCGCTTTAGACAAAGGTCTTCAAGACATAGATGGATCTCTTGTTGTATTTCTCCCAAAGGAATGTCTTGTACCCTTTTCTGTTTTCCAAAAAGGATCTTTCAACCATTTGGGTCAATTCTTTGGGAATAGAAGTCGGGAAGACATGCTTTAAATTTGAATCGGCTCAAGCGATAAAAGAGTTTAAGCATCTCCTGTAGTGTTTATCAAGATGCTTCTTCTGGAGAGAACAGCATTTTCTTTCAAAGAATTCTCTTCTTTTCAGTTCGACAAGGTCAGTGGGTTTTCCTATAAAGAAATGATATAGGATGGTGATGGCATGGCCAAAATCCGGTGACATCAGAAAATGAATCTGGTCTTGTTCGGATACTGATTTCCACCAGTTTTTGAGGCTTCCAGTAAACCTGGTGACAAAGTTGTAGAGGACATCATTCATATCATAGTTGGTAAGGGATTGAGTATTCAACCATGTATGAAATTCTTCAAATCTTTCGGCCATTTGTGATAAGGGATATCATCAATGGTGAAGAACCTGTTTTGATGCCATGGACACATGTTGTCCGGTACTATGTTGGACAACTTCGGATCGAGTAATTAGATTCCATTTCAATATCGGAGGTGGAGGATCAGCCATATATATGGATGAAGTGATGGGTGCTTCAGGAGGAGAATGAATATCAGGAATTGAAAAGGATGAGGAGGATGCAAGAGATACGGAATCTGATGATTCAGAATCAAAGATGTCAGGAAAAGTTTGTTCTGCTGGAAAGAGAGTTTGGTCTTTTTGGATAGCAGAATCAATAGGATTAGGTTGTTCCTGAGTACCCAAGTCCTTTAGAAAGGATTCTAGAGGGTTTGAAAGCATCATCGTTTCGGCCCTTCTCGATGACCACGAAGAGGTTGGCCTTGTTGGCCCGAGAGAGAAGTTGGCTGGTTGGCCCTTCGGCCTTTCTTTTCTTTTCCTTTCTCCTTTTGTTTTCGAGTAAGCTCTTTGAGACGATCTCTCATGCTCGCCATATCTGGTTCCTTTCGTAAGGATCTTCGGAATGGCAGCAAATATAGACGTCGAGGCGGAGGAGGCACATAACCGGTTCTCACGGCGGGTGCTAGTGGATCGAACGGTCGAAACCTTCCTTCTTCAAGGATTTGAATCGCCTTTTGAGCTTCTCTATTTCGGGCTGCGGGCTTTCAAAAGAATGATACCCGAGGCGTTGTCCCGATTCCAAGGTCTCAAGTCTTTTGTGGAATTCGAAAAGCAATTTTTGGTAGACTCATCATGTCTTTGAAGATCTTGTTGGACATTCCCGATCTTGTAATCAATGACTTTGAAAGCATTGTTTTGTGCCATCAAAGTCTCTCGATTGCCAATTTAGAACGACTTCGGCGAGTAGTAGTCTTTTTGGTCTTCCATGCTCATCTACCTCGTTAGGGGTAGATATTTTGGGAGTATAGCGGAACCTTTTCTGTGGATCAGTATACTCTTCTGGAGTAGGGAATGTGAGTCTGGACTGTTCACGGACAAGAGGGGGGAAATCCGTATCTTGGAACATGGCAATGGAAGAGACGGTTTGCTTTTCTGGTGGAACTTCAAATGGGTAGGAATTTTTCTTAGCCCATTTCAGAATTGGCTTATAGAACGGGGAGAGAGCTGGCTTCTTCGGAGGAGGAGAAGGTGGAGGTGATGAGGGTGGAGAGTTTGTTGGTGCAGCAGTATAGTTTGGTGGTGGAGGAGGTGCGTAGGAGACTACGTATTGGTATTTATCACACTCACCAAGAGTATCAACGGATGGGTCTCCGTTTAAGTATTGTTGAAACAGGGGGTCTCTCTTTTTCTTTCTCCGAGGTGGAGGTTTTTCAAATGGATCAACCTCATCAGGCTCATCAGGAGATTTTGTGCAAGAAGAGCACTGACAAAAAGGATCCCAGAAGCAATGACCATATGGGTCTTTATAGTAATGGACCGACTGTCCATCACTTCGAAAATGTCGGACATGCTTTTTTGGGTCTGGCTCGGAGATGGCTTCAGGAACACATGGTTCGATCATAAAAAGAGTTTGGAAGATAGATGGACTACCTTCTTCTTTTTCTTTGCCGAACTTGATGGAAACAGTTCCATCTTTCTTTCGGATAAATTCAGAATCAGAAGACTGGATGGGCTTACTGTTGCAGTGCGGCTTTTCATAGTTTGTGATCCATGTATCCGGGAGAAGAGTGGCTAACTTCTCCTTCGGGATTTGTCGGGAACATGAATACAAGAAGCTTGATCATTTTGCATGGAGATGAATAAAGCATCTTCATTTCCATTGTTGAAGTTTAGATCAAGAGCATGGTTCGCACTCGATAAACCATCTCGGTAGTGGAGCGTTGCAGCAACGAGTCGGCGGTTTGAGGTGCCCCGGTAAGTTGAACTGGACTTTCATAAAAGAAAGTAACTATGGATCCGAAAGGGCAATATTAAAGTTGGGATATAAAGTAACAAACAACGTGCCAGCATTCAAGGTAGTTTGACTGTGCCAATACAAGCATGTTGGTACTCCAAGAAACGAGTATCCAATAATGCTATTCTAGCAACAACAGGTAAACCTTTGCGGCCATGAAAAGTGAGGGCAAGACGAACAGCACCATAATGAATGTGAGTGTAACCTGCTTTGGGTCCATTGTCCGGGAAACTCGGAGGAATCGAAGAGTAACAAAGTACTCTTTTCGGTGGCCGGAATAGGATGCTGGTCAAACTTGGAAGATCGAACATATTCCTTTACTTGCTTTGGGGTTTGATGGATGAGTTGACGAATGGAGCGGATGGGTGAAAAAGATGAACTGGGTTTTGCAAAAGCGGAATATGGGTTCATGAGTGGGAGTTGAGTTTCAGAGATCCTGGTTTCATCACTAAGAGAGACTTCATAAAGATAGTCTATCTTTGAAGCATTAGAAATACGAAATTCTGGAGGAGTGGATGATGAAGGAGCAAGAGAAACAGGAGCTTCAAGAATTTCTGGTTCTGTAGATCATCCTCTAACTCCACTTTGTTAAGCCATTTAGGTAGAAATCGAGCCTCACATTTCATGCGTGTGTCTATGTGATTGTCATCCCTTCTTGGTAAAGGTAAGTTGTCCAAACTTTCCCTTTGCAATTTACATGTTTTACTACGATCGGTCCATGACAATGTTTTACCCCATTAGGAAAGCCGTTGTACCATTCATTTCTACTTTTGAAGTCTCAATATGATGCCATATGATTTTGGAAGGAGGGATCAAAGCATTCAAAACCCCATTGAAACCCCTTAGAGGTCCCGTTCTGCTGGATTAGGATACCATGGAAGAGGTGGAGGAAGTTCTGGAGGACAAAGACAGGGAAGGCGGAACCCGCCATTTGAGCAAGGGCAAGGGATGCAAAATTCATTGCCTCCCACTATTTGTGAGACGTTTCCTGGCCCTCCAAGGATGATGCAGAATGAAGTAGAAGTAATAGGCACCCTGGGGCAACCAAGTGGCAAATTCGACTACTATGTGAAGTATTCGGCTCCTCCAAGCTTCTACATCAACCCTCGAGATATTGTCCAAAATGGATGGGGTGGCATGGATGATCTAGCACCTCCAAAGACAGAGAACCCTAATGATGTGCTGGAAGGAATCGCCAGTCTATTCGATGACCTCCTCATAGGCGCCATTGACAAAAGACCATCAGAAGAAATGGACCCTGGCCCACGAGAGTGACTCATTTATTACTTTCGTACATTCCCCTGCATGGGAATTTTATTGTTTTCTAGGAAATGTTTTCAATTTATTCTTTTTCGCTTTCCGTTTAGAGATTGAGCATTGCATTTACCATTTAATAAATGTAATTCAATTGATGAATATTAATAAAATTACAAGTTTTATTTTGAGGACATGATTAAGTATGCCAAACTAGTCCAATGACTATATCCAATCATGAAAAGAAAAATCATTCCTGAGGACCAGGCTTCTTCATGTTTCCTCATCATCAAAAAAAAATTCCAAAAAAAAAAAATATCATTTTTGAAGCCATTTCCAAAGCATGCATTAGGTTAGTCTTGTTTAATTTTCTGACTCACTTACTTCATGTTTCAGAGTATTACTTTCTCGGTCTGATGAGAAAGCATCTGAAAAAGGCACACTAGGTTACAATTAGCCCAACTGTTAAGAACACATTTCTAATGTGACAGATTGGGGGGTTGACAGATTTGGTAGTGACCCGATTGAGATAAGATCTCGACCCAAGCCAAAAATGGATATTCCATTTGCTTTTACTTTGATTTTGCATAGTATCATATTCATACACGTTCTCTTGTGCAGGGGCAAAAGTGGATTTTCAGTCTTGAATAATAGGGATAATCCAAAGACATCAACTGCTGAGGCAATCCCATTGTGGAAAAATTATCAATGCTTAAAACCATTTTTTAGTGTGGAAAACTGTTTGTTTTAGAGTTGACAATTTTTCATACCTAAAGCTGTTGAGCTCTTTTAAAGAGGATTATGCATGGTGACTCTTATATGTTTTATCCACCAATTCCACTAAAGAACATCAAGATGGACTGATTTAATGAATGATGTGGAATGAATTGAGCATACTAAATGAAATAAGTTAGGATGATGAAAGGCAAACGCTATCCTATACACGGTCCCCTACTTATACACTTGTGAGGTGAGTATAGGAATGTTCATATCCACAAAGTAAAGAGTTCTCTCGCAAAAGGTACGACAACCGAAATGATGAGGGGTAGTTTATTTCTTTATCCTAAACACTACAGGTGATCCTTGCTTAACCTCTTTGAGCCCTATACACTTATGGAAATTTTTTTTTTTTCAAATTACCCCTGTCAAGAACCACCCCACATCGGGACAAATTTTTTTAATTAAAAAAAAAAAGCACCATAAGGTGGAGAAAATGGAAAGAAATTTTCTTGCTCTCACTTGCATCAATCTTCAAGTCATGCTATTACATTAAATTCATGTGGTAATTTAAGTGCCTTAGGATGACGAAGAGCATTTCTTTCTCTATCCTACATACTTATATCCATTGCTTCCACTTAAGCCTACAATTTCATTTTTTCAAACCCAGTTGGTAATCATCCCCACACTAGGGCAAGGCAAAAGGCAAATGAAAACTCTTGAAAATTTTGAGTGTCATTCAAAATGTAATTGCTTGATGCACGCACTGTGCGCAAGAATTGAAATCAAAATAGAACTAAAGGGCATGAAAAAGCAGTGTGCCTGGTAAAAGTAAGGCCAATGCCCATGAAAAAGAAGTGAAGAAAAAATGCATGAAAATTAAGGGCATGAAAAAGGTGATGTGCCTGAAAGAAGCAAGGCCAATGAAAATCAAAAGAAAGAGTCATGATAGGTGACTATCACTTGCAAAAGATTAGACCCTAATGGAGTAGTACTCAAAGAGTCAAGATCAATGGTGCATCCCTAGTAAAAGAGAAGACCGGTGGCAATGCCTAGATGATCATCAACTTTGACCCTTATACATATTTTTGTGCCTAATGATCATTTCGTTTCTCAACCCATGAACCCAACCTATGTTACGTCCCTTACAAAGTCTCTTCAGATTATGGCACTTGAATTAACACGAGATTCATATGTTTATAAGTATCGCTCGAAGAAGTGCGAGCAGGATTATCTCTTTTTCATTTTGCAGGGTTCTTGACTTGTAAACCCAGAGATGATTACAAGATTGTTCTTTCAATAGCCTTGACTCAAAGAGTCTATTTGTTAAGCCATTGACCAAGCCCACATCACGGTCCTTATTAAAGACCCCTCAGATTGATAAGGTCGTACTGCTTGCGAGAATACTTAGACCCCTGTCGATATGATGAGATGAAATGATTCTCCTAAAATAACCCTTTTGAATGAGAGTGAGTGAAAGTTCTTTCTAACTGAAAGTCTCTCATGTAGTATTCTTAGGAAATCCATGTCATGAGTGAAAATTGTCCTGAAAGGTAATTCTCTCTAGTGGAAATTTGGGCGATGCAAATATCATTATGCATGAATCCCGATTGAATTGATAAAAACTTCAGTGGATTTTGAAGTGTGTGTTCCGAAATAACCTTTATTGCTTATTTCTTTGGTGAATGCACTTTTGTTCTAATCGTGTCTGATAGGTAAGGTTTTCTCAAAGACCTAAGAACTCCTGACATTCGGATTCTTTTCAGAATGCCTCGTGATATTAGAAAACGAGAAATCATCCTAGACATTCAAGGTGCATCCTTAATGTTCCTACCAGGAGGTGAGATACCTCCACATGATATCTAAATTCCAAAAGACATATCCAAGAATCAGAGATATCATCGAGTACCCATATACTTGTCATCATGCAGGTATTTTCTCTCAAGTGCATCGACACCTGACTCAGTCAAGCTGTCATTTTTATTGACCTGACGTGTTTTTGTAGCCCAAAGTCCCATTCATCGACCCGGCGTGCTTCCGTAGCCCACTGTCCTTTATGTTGACCTGGCGTGCTTTCGTAGCCCAAAGTCCCATTCATTGACCCGGCGTGCTTTCGTAGCTCGATGCCCTTTATATTGACCTGACGTGTTTTCGTAGTCCAGAGTCCCATTCACTGACTCGGCGTGCTTCCATAGCCCGGTGTCCTTTATATTGACCTAGCGTACTTTTGTAGCCCAGAGTCCCTTTCATTTACTCGGCGTGCTTCCGTAGCCTAATGTCCCTCTTTATTAACCCAACGTGCTTCCATAGCCCGGTGTCCCTTAATATGACTTGGCGTGCTTCTGTAGCCCAGAGCCCCCTATCAAATCGGCGTGCTTCCATAGTCTGAAGTTCCCCTTCATTGACATGGTGTGCTTCCATAGCCCAGAGTCATCTCATTAATTTGACTTTACTAGAGACATATCCCCCAAGGAACGAAGATGTCACCAGGTAAGTATATCTCTATCCATACCTTAAGTACTTGTCATTGTACGGGTATTCCTTTTCCGGCACTGGCACTCGATAAAGTTGCCTCCCAAAGATTTTTCCTAGGTTCATTATGATCAACCAAAGAAAGTTCGGGTCTTGGTCAGATGATCTATGTTGCAATACTAGGCAACCGTAGAATGGTACGAGTCCTAAGCATCACCTATTTAGGCGACCGTAGAATGATACGGGTCCTAGACAACATTTAGGCGACCGTAAAATGATACGAGTCCTGGAAAATCATATTTTTTATTTAGGCGACCGTAGAATGGTACAGGTCCTAGACAGCATTCAGGCGAACGTAGAATGTTATGAGTCCTCGTACCATTAGTCTCTGGTTCGTAGGAGTAAAATAAATCTCCTTTTATTTTACTTAGGTGTCTAATCGACCTACCAAAAATTGATTAGTGGCGGCTCCTAGTTGAAATCCATTTGCATGTTTAAAAAACTTGAACCTAAGTCGCGAATTGGTATGGGCCTAGGATGGCCCGAGCTAAGTTTTAGACTTAGTAGTCCATTAACCTAAACTCTAGGTGGTGTACCCGAGAAATTTTAGGTCGCGACATTATTAAATGATATTCAAATAAGTCCAGGTGCTATTCAAAGTAATCATCTATCCATCTATCTTATCATCTGAAAATTATCTCTATATGCAAATAATTTCCCTGGGTAGATAAACTTAAGCGGTGAAGATTTATGATGTCACGCTCATGTTATCTTCCTAATCAAGTTTTGAGCAATTTGGAGTCTTGTAGAGGAAGTTATGCTCAAAGTACAAAAACTGCAACAGGGGAATCTGGAGTAAAGAACAGCACAAGTGCCATAACTTGGCACAGGGAGACACTTAAGTACCATAACTTTAAAACGGTACACTTAAGTGCCACTTTTTTTTTTTCTTCAAATGGGACACTTAAGTGCCACCTCCGGCGAGGGTCGCCGGAAATACTACGTGGCACATTTTATTATTTTTTAATGCTTGCATGGCTCGCCGGAGAGCTGAGTTGGCGCTGACTCGGTGGAAACGACGTCGTTTGCATAATAAAAAAATTAATTAAATTAAATTAAAACTTAATTTTAATTAAAAATATTCTAAAAAATTAAAAAAATTAAAAAAATTAAAAAAAAATTGGAAAAATATTAAAAAATTTAAATAAAAAAAGGGGGAGGCCGAAGGGGGCGGCTGAGGGCTGAGCCCTCGCCGCCGCCGCCTCCCGCCGTCGCCGGGAAGGGCGGCGACGGAGGGGGAGGGTCGGCGGGGTCGCCGGCCCCGGCCGGCCGGCGGCGAGGGCCCGCAGCCCTCGCCGGATCCGGGCGAGGGCCGCAACCCTTGCCCCAGATCCGGGCGAGGGCTCGCAGGCCCTCGCCGTGATCCGGCGAGGGCCGGCGGCCCTCACCGCCCGTCGGCCGTGGGGCGGCGACCCCGGCCGACCCTCCCCCGCTTCGCCAGCCCTTCCGGCGACGGTGGGGAGGCGACGGGCGGCGACGGCTCAGCCCTCGGCCGCCCCTTCGGCCTCCCCCTTTTTTTTTAATTTTTAATTTTTCTAAAATTTTCCAATTTTTTAATTTTTTTTAATTTTTAGAATATTTTAAATAAAATTAAGTTTTAATTTAATTTAATTAATTTTTATATTATTTTTTACACGTCAGCGACAAACGGCGTCGTTTTTGCATTTTCTCGCCACATCGGCGTGCAAAACGACGCCGTTTGGGCCTCCGTCGCCGGAAAATCGCCACGTCGGCCCATTTGGCCGGATTTTCGCCGGAGTAGCACTTAAGTGTCCCATTTTACTCCGATATTGGCACTCAAGTGTACCGTTTTTAAGTTATGGCACTTAAGTGTCCCCCCGTGCCAAGTTAGACACTCCAGGTGTCCCAAACTCGGGGAATCTAGTATTGAGTCCTTTAGTTTTACTATGCTCTTTTTGGGTCCAATGCAATGTATTTTATTTCTATAGTCAAACTATTATTTATGTTTTGTGTGCAGAGCATATAGCCTTGTCTTGGGAAATAAAAGGTCAGAAGTCCTGGGATTTGTTTATAATTGGAGGGTTGCTCCAAGTTGCGTCTATATAAATCTCTCTAAGGTTTGGAGTGGAGCACTTGAATTAAAGTATCGCCGAAAAACGCCGTATCTCTTTGATGGATTCAATTGAATGGTGAGTTATACGTACCATATCTTAAGGTGGATATCCTCAAGTGGTGAACATTTATCAAATCGCCGACCCTTCGCCATCCCTTTTGGGGTCGATATTATGCAGAAGAAATTAAAAGTACAAAAAGAAGGCAACAAAATGAAAAAATTAAATTTGGAATTCTGTTTGGGATGTTTCAGTAGGCATTTGTCGGGACCCAAAATGGCCGGGGCAACACAAGGGTACAATTTCTCCTCGCTCCCGCGTTGCTATTGATATATTATGCAAGAAAGCGATTTCGAATGGGACGCGAGGTCAAGTGTCCTCACATCAACTTCAACTTTATAAAATGGTCATTAGATTTGTCATTTGCTCTTTTAATGCAAAAATTACTCGTACTGTTAGGCCAATAATAAAGGTAAGTCACCTCGCAAGATTAAAATGGCCCACCTAAAAGAACCCTAAGGTCCCACGCTTGATTTGTACACTCAAATTTGAGCTTTTGGAGTTATTGACAAGATTATTACCCTTACTGAAACTTTTGATACCGATATGAATGACTCACCTTTGATTGGATTGAGCATGTGGAAACTTGAAATGTACATATGTGATGCCAGAAAGACAAAATCAAAAAGAAAGAATTATGAGTTTCATGGTCTTATATATTGAATGATCAATTAACCGAACCTAAAGTATAAACATTTCTTAATAACAAAAATATATATAAGTACTCATGCATATGCATAGGCATGCATTTTTTGCAAATCCATTAGTTAACTACTGATGATGTGCAACAGACCAGACAGTAATATATTATCCATGAACCTTACATCCTTTTCTGAGTCATCTACCACGATTATGTTTATCATATGATTTTTCTCGTGATGAATCGACATGTACCACGGCAAGAAATGCAACTGCGATATCGACGTTTACGCGCTTTTCCATCAAGTCCTGAGATGGTGCTGAGTCACCTCATCCATAATGCTCCCGAACGTCACCAATGCCTCCGCATTGAAGAAGCTCGCGAGCATCTCCTTGCAAGCCCTCCCTTCGTTGCCGGCTTTGTTTATGAGCCTCGTCCCGATGAGCCTCCGAACCGAGCTCGGCTGTGAGAGCCTCGAGTTCTTCTGGGCCAACCGGCTAGGTAACCAGGGGAAGTTCATCCGTGAGCGGATCAACAGGTACACCTCCCCATATTCAAGACCTCGCTATTGGGCAAGCAGATGGTGATTCTGTGTGGGCTGGCAAGTAACAAGTTCTTGTTCTCAAAGGAGGGCAAGAAGGCGGTGCTGTGGTGGCCAAGCTTGGTCCGAAACTTATCGAGACAGGTCTCAAAACCAAGGTCGGTGATGAAGGAAAGTCCCATGTGACACACTGCCATGTAGCGATTTCCAGCGAAGATTAGTCATAAAGACTAATCGGAATTTTGTGTGAAGATTTAAGACTAATTAATCAAATTGAAAAATTTAGAATTAAATTGACATTCATATAGTAAATTTATGATTGATTAGATAATTACCCTAGTGATTATAATGCAAAAGATACAAGTCTTCCATGCTTTGACTTTGCCGCTGTAGTTGGTCACTACCCCAAAAAAAAAAAAAAAAAAAAAAAAAAAAAAAAAAAATTCCACAAGGTGGCTTCACTTTCATCTAATAAACTCTCAATGTCCGTCCCTAAGCAAGAGTCTCCCTCCCCCTACCCCCATTCCCTCTGTGTTTCCCTCTTCCCTCTTTTGAAGCTTTCGGTCTTTCTTTTCTCTCCCAATCTATTCTGGAAGTTATGTGTGTGAATAAATTTCTACAACTGATCTTCGGTGAATGTAAAGACCAGTTTGGCCATTCATTCAGTTGACAACCATCGAGTAGAATGTTCATAACATGGCTCCACAACCTCTTTGAGAATAGACTGCTCTCCTCTCTTGATTTAGATTTAGGTCAAATTTTGGAAGTTTTATTTTCTTGAACTAGATCTAAATATAGATCTAGGTGCTCCTTATAGATATTTGATGTTGGTGTATTTGAACAGCGACGGTGATAAGGACATTGAACTTAGACACACACTACAAGTCATCGCAAATGGAGTGGGAGATCTTGATATGTGTGATAATGCTAGTAAGGATACCTAGAGGGGGTGAATAGGTGTTTAAAACAAATTTTGACAACCAATTTCAAAATAAGGTAAGTAAGGTCTAGATCAGAGATAGAAACAGTTTTATGAAACACTAGGCTTCTGATAGAATTTGTGATTTTCAATAGAACAAACTTGCACAATAACCCATAGTAATGTAATAAACTTAAGTAAATGAGTTAAGGGAATAGAATATTGCATAGGAAATTTATAGTGGTTTGGCTTTAGTTTAAGCTTACATCCACTCTTCCATACTAATAGCCTTATGGCTAGAATTCACTATAATGTCAATAAAGAAGTACAATCTATGAGTGCAAACACTCAGTAAAAGATCCCTCTTAGTCACTAAGACACTCTTCTTTTTGTGATTTTCTCATTTGAGCACAACTTGTTAGACGCTCGAAGAAAACAAGTAGACAAGAGAAGCTTTAGACTTTGGAATTTTAATTTTCAGATCCCACACTTATCAAACCAATTAAATGACCTCCTTAAATACTCCTCCAAGCCTCACTAGCCGTTGACAATTTTCGAAGGAATTTCTTCTAATCAAACCATAGGATTGAATCAATTAAAGTGATCTTGTAGCCATTTGAAGATAGAGATAGAAAACCATTTAATTATGGTCGCTCATACATTTAGAATCTTGGTTTCCATAAGTAGATACTTCCCAAGAAGAAACTTGTCTTGAAGATTGATTTTATCAATTTGTGATAGATTCTATCAATGAATTTATAAAGGGTAAGTAAAATTCCTTCCAGAGAACTAGATGTTGTAGAATGAATTAATAGTAAGATCATTCCAACTCCATGTCGCAATAAGTTTGAACTTGGTTTCTTTTTCGTTTTGAACACAATCTGAATCCATGTCGCAAAATCAATAAGTTTGAACTTGATTTCTTTTTCGTTTTGAACACAATCTCAGTCTGGATTTTGTTAGAGTATAAGGTACTTTTGGAAATGAATAGACTTTGGCAAAAGTCTTCAATATCGCCTCAAAAGCATTTTAAATGCATTATGTTCTTCAAAATAAGAACAAAAACCAGATTATTTTGTCAACTTCAAAATTTTCTCAACAATGTGCTCATCACTAAATTTGGTGATCGGCCGCCCAATCATTTATAGTGTTAGATCTGTTCTTTAGGGATGATAATATACTTCTAGCTCTAGATTGTGCTTTGTTGTTTGCTTTCTACGTTTTGCTTTGTTCTATAATTATTTAGGTTCTGCTAGGCTTGAAAGCCTTTTGTGTACCCCCAAGCATTATTCTGATATATGAATGGTATCTTATTTTCCAAAAAAAAAAAAAAAAAAAAAAAAAAAGTTTGGTCAAATGGTTTTGATTCGTGTGCTTTTCCACGAATCTCGCGAGTCCCTTTCATCAGATTCAATTATCTTGGATTTTTTTAGTGGGAGAAGATGGCCTACCTTGATAAACTTCATCAATCTAACCTGTCTTGAGAACTTCTAGGAGAAATCATTCCAAGTAATTAGCAAGCATGAAATCTCTAGCATCAAAGCTTGTCCATCTCATTTCCTTCTAAAATTGGGGTTTCCAAGGAGCCAGAGAGTGTGAGCCTTCATCTTTTATATAATTTCTTTAGGAGCCATCTCAAGAATTATACGTCTATAAGTATCTCAAGAATCACTCATCTTTTATGTGACTGATATGACTCTGATATGATCAATGAAATCGATGTTGTCGATGCATGAAAGTTGGCTCGAGCACGGCCTAAAATCATGTAATAAGACAAGAACTCTTCTAGAAGAAGGTGATTAAGATATCGATGAATTGTGTTCATATGTAATTTTCTCAAGAGCCACTTGTTTATATGTTAATGATATTGTATCCAACTGATTGATGAAATAGATGTTATCAATGCGTGAAAGTTAAACTCAAGTACGCCCTAAAGCCCATAAGAAGATGAGATCTCTTTCCTGGAAAGAGCAATTGAAGGTGATTTAGATATTTGATGGATCAGAAATCATGGGTCCTCGGCCTCAAGATGACATAGCAATTCAAAGGCTTCCCACTTACTTCGGCAATAGCTAAGGATTTGTGTTCATATGTAATTTTCTCAAGAGCCACTTGTTTATATGTTAATGATATTGTATCCAACTGATTGATGAAATAGATGTTATCAATGCATGAAAGTTAAGCTCAAGTACGCCTTAAAGCCTATAAGAAGATGAGATCTCTTTCCTGGAGAGAGCAATTGAAGGCGATTTAGATATTTGATGAGAAATTGTGGGTCCTCGGCCTCAAGATGACACAGCAATTCAAAGGCTTCCCACTTACTTCGGCAATAGCAGAGGATTTGTCTATAATGCAAAATGCCATACAATTGAAAGTGGGAAAATTTTTGATCGATCGACCAATTCATTCTAACCACCTCTCTCGAGTAAAACAACAATATGTATCGTCTGTATCTATCATGGGACCGTACAAAGACTAGCATGCGTTGAATGCGCATGGACCCCTTTCATGTTGAAATTATTTAGGTAAATACTATAAAAAAACCCTAAACCGGCATACATGTAACAAATTTACCCCACAGTAATATTTAGATCACCAAAAATCTCAAACTGGTATACTCATAATATAAATGTCCCCATTAACTTCTGTTAAATTTTATTATGAAATTACTGAATTGAATTACACATAGCAATAACTCATTGACATGATAAATTAATGTGAAAATCCATATGAATTTGAGATAAATTTATCAAGAGTGTACCAACTTGAGGTTTTTCGTTGTATTAATCCAAAATATTTCCGCAATGAACTTCATGTCAATGTGGCCTTGTGGATTAGGTAGGCGTCACATCTCTTTGTAATAATAGACTTTAGTATTAGGAAGTTTTCTAATATGAGCAGGTTGGATTGCGGAATTCGGGGGTAAAAAGTGTCAAGCGAAGGAAAAGTCAAGGATGAAATTTGTTTGCTTTAATAATTTATCAACTCCATTACCAGACCAATCTTAGAAGGCATGAAAAATGTTATTTAGAGTCGTTGGACAATGTTGCCCGGAAAGAAAAAATCGAGTGTTTGAGATGGTTGGTGGAGAAAAAAGGAAAGAGCTTACCAAGATGGGGGCTTTGAAGCTATCGGCACCGAGAGCAAAACCAACAATCTTGTCCTTCTCAATGTCCAGGGGAGAAGTACACTAATGGTGCCACAAGTTGTGTACGGCGCTCACTTTAGTGTCAAAAATTTCCGTCGGATCACTTAAGTGCCAAATCGGAGGAAAAACGATCACTTTGGTGCCACCGGCGAAAGATTCCAGCCAAAATCTGACGTGGCCTCAAACTCCGACGAGCCACATTAGCATAAGAAACCAATAAAAAAAGGCCACGTGGATTTCTGGCCGATCAGATCGGCGTTGGCATCAAAGTGAGCGTTTTTCAAATTTTTGGGCATTTAAGTGATCCGATGGAAACTTTTGACACCAAAATGAGCGCCGTACATAACTTATGGTACCATTAGTGTACTTCTCCGCAATGTACAGCATAACGTCCACAAAGTCTCTCCTATCCTCACCTCCGCCGCCGGCACTCTTCTCCTCCATCTTCCTCCGGTGCTCCTCCGCCACCTCATCGAGGAACTCGTTGAACACGCTCACGACACGCTCCACTTTCGCATCTAAACCAATCACCTTGTTGATCCACCACCTCATCTAAACCAGACATCTGGAGCTCGCCGGACCGCTTTGATGTTCACTACGTTCGCTGGATGTCCTGGCTGAGCAGCTCTAGGCGACAGGAGCAGCAACAACTGGCCTCAGCAGCGGTGCAAGGAGGCAATGGCAAGTCGCCAAGGGCTCGCAGTGCGGTAGGGACTAGTCAACATGCAATGTGGAGACGTTGCAACTCGTTGATGGGGGTTCGTAGCAACCGCACTCCCGTCGATGCAGAAAGTTGTCGGGAGTAGCAGGCGGCGCTAGAGTCGTGGCCGTGTGTTCATCAACTGTGCCACCCCCCTCTCCCCCACCCCCGGGCCTTTATATATATGCAAAGGAACAATGCCCATCAAAGAAAGAAATCCCATGGCCCGGCCGAGGACACGATTTTGTTTTCTTTCTAATTGCGGATTTTTCCTTGGATGAATATCTATCCTTTCCTTTTCTTCTTCAACCGAATATTTCTTCTTTGCAGGGATATATCTTTTCTTTGCAAATCCATGTGCCCGCACAACGTGCCCAACATTCCTTTCTCATGCCAGATCTCGCCGCAAGTGAACTTTATTTCTTATTTTAAATAAAGATAGATTGCACCGAGGGATCGAATATCCTTAAGCTCATTCATTTATGTCCATTCACCATCGCTGATCCAATGCGAATGCAATAATAAGAAAAACAAATGCATATAAAATTATATGCTATGCAACCAATTTTTTTATTATTTTTTTAGGCTTAAAATTAATTCCTAACTTTCTATATAATGATTAAAAGACTAGGTCGTCAAAATTTAAGTGTCAACACATAGCCATGAGGAAAAGATTAAAATTGAGATATGCTGGTGCGGAAAATGACTGCCTAGATAAAGCTATTCCTTGGGAAAAAAATGATAAAGCTAGACTTGGCCTAATGCATTAAAAAGGACTTGGAGATTATGGAGGTACAAGAATGAAGGGTGTCAAACGAAATCCCCACTCACAAAACTATATGAATGAAGATAAATCACATTGGATGAGTATAGACATAAGGACATTAGAAATGTAAAAATTTTGTATGATTCATGTTACAGCACTAAAAGTTTTTGCTAACTCACTTAAATGTCAAATCGGAAAAAAAATGATTACTTAAATGTCTCCAATGACAAATTCCAATCAAAAATATTATGTGACTTTTTTTAATTAAATATTAATGATATAAAAAAAGGGCAAATTATTTTTTTTTTTCGAAAAATGCAAATGAGGATGCAAAATATCTACGTCCTCGCCAGGTTTTTCTTGCTTCCCCCCATCGCCTGCCATGATCGCTTATCCAGCACTCACGTGCCACTCTCTCATATTTCTTTCCGGATTTCTAGCAAACACTCGCTATCCATCTCCTAACCCCCCGCACCTAGAACACGCGAACGATAGAACGAGGACTCCCTCACACTCATCCTGTCCATCAATGCATAGCTCTCCTCAGCAAATGACGCCAGGCCAACTCCCATGCACTCTTGCGATTGCTCTCGTACGCTCTCTCCATAGACATACACACAAGAAACACTCTCATCTCAAAGCTTTCTCCAAATACAGGACCTCTCTCTTGGATATTCCATGTCCATTCAAGCTTAATCTCAACTCTTCTCAAGAACCATTTCCATGGTGCACTA